>JAHRHZ010000009.1:11143388-11219609 GCA_024137785.1 Ginglymostoma cirratum
GGCCTAGACCCTTCTTCAGAAAAAGGGTCTAGGCCCGAAACGTCAGCTTTCCTGCTCCTCTGATGCTGCCCGGCCTGCTGTGTTCCTCCAGCTCTACACCATGTTATCTCAGATTCTCCAGTATCTGCAGTTCCTACCATCTCTGATATAATGGTGTTTTCCTTTTGGACTGCAGCCTAACTGGTTTCCTCACAGCAGATTAGATTCATGGGAAAAAAAATCCCAAAATTCTCAAAAAGTCTATTTTCCACCATCAGAACCGAGGAACGGTCACACGACCCAAAATGTTAACTCTGATTTCTCTCCACAGATGCTGCCAGAGCTGCTGAACCTTTCCAGCAATTTCTGTTTTTGTTTTTGATTTACAGCATCCACAGTTCTTTTGGTTTTTACATTTTCCACCATTCCTGATTCTATGATACTCATAATGAGGGCCCTTATTGCAACATTAGCTTTTTCCTACTTAATCTGCCTTCTGTGTTTAATCAACAGGATAAACCAAGGCTCATTGTTACGAGTTCTGTATTACACTTCGAGCAGGATCAGAGTAGCAGATGCCTGCTCCCACTGAAGTTTGGTAGAAGGAGAGAAGAGCAGGTCATGCTATTAAATTGATCAGAAACACATTTGAGTTCAATAGTTAAACTAGGACAACGTCTCATTAAAAGAGTAAAGCTACTTAGCTAGCCATTTTTATAGCTGTCTACCTCATTAGTAACTATTTATCAAGGAGCTCTGCTGTTACTTATGGCAAGGCACTTATAATTTCACACTAATGACCTAGATTAAAAGACAAATTTAATTTCCATCAGAAAAATGCCAGAGGTAAAAGAATTCCAATTAGAATTTTTTGCACCAATTAGTTAATACTGTCCATGCAATTAACTACAAAAGTGAATGAAATCAACACAAGCTACAGGATACATCACAGTATGTAGAACTTGCTCTCACAGATACCTAAGACTGGTAATCTGGTCTCCAGGAATGATATCCTCAGCTTTAACCACTTCACCTTACTGCATGTTTTGGATGAAAATACAGAATGCAACCAAATTAAAACATCCAACTCGCCAACCCACAAGAAAGATTGATCTTTCCTTCTCCCCGGATATTCACTGCTCTTTTTCTTAAAATCTAGTCCAACAGGCCTCCAACACATAGATCATCAATGACTGGTCGATTGCACAGCTTCAGAGAGCTGACCTCACAGTTTACTCATGTTCCCTCGCTGTGTGCGTGTCAACTGTCATAGCATTGTATAATCTCTGCTTTTGGAAGCTGCATGGCCTAGAGAAAAGTCTATGCTGTGAACACGCTTGGCCAGCTTATTACATCATGTTTCAGCTTGGCTCATGTGGACTGTCATGTAGGGTAAAGCAAGTTTTGTGGTGACAAAGGACTAAGCAGTCCACTTGATGGATCCAACATCCAAACATTCACTCCCTTCACCACCAATGCTCAGTAGCTGCAGTAAATACAATGTGCATGATGTGCTGCAGAAGTTCATCAAAGCTCCTTAGACTGCACCTTCCAAACCCACGACCATCCGGACGAACAAGGTCAGCAGATATCACCTGCAAGTTCCCTTCCAAGCCACTTACCATTCTGACTTGGAAATATAATCATTGTTCCTTCACTATTGCTGGGTCAAAATCCTGGAACTCCCTCCTACTCAGGGGGTGCACTCACACCAAATGAATTACAGTGGTTCAAGGCAGCTCACCACCACCTTCGGAAGGGCAACTAGGGAATATGCAATAAACGTGGGACCAACCAGCAACACCCACATCCGATGGATGCATTTTTTTTTAAATGAAGAAGAATGGAACTGATGTGTAAAGCCAGTATATGACAGGATTAGAAATACAGGAATCTAGTCAGTCCATCATGTCCATGCATACAAGATAGGCAGCTAGGATCAGAGGAACCTTGATATGCATGGCCACAGATCATTGAAGGCAGAAGGATAGGTGGATAAGCGTTAAGAAGGCATATGGCATACTTGCCTTTATTAGTCTAGGCGTCATACACAAGAGCAAGGTGGTCTAACATTTGTTAGGCCTAGCTGATTTCAGGACTGCCAATGAACAGCAATTAGGTGGCTCACTAGAGTAACATGGAATAAATAATCCACACTCCCAACAGTGGAAACCATTCTGTTTGCTCTCATAAAAACACAGGCGATCTCAAATTTAACTGAATGGGAAATCCAACTGACATTATTTCTTCACTCTGTGATGTTCTGCAACATGCTGAGTCACTGAGGATAAGCCCTGTTAAAGTTTTGATATATTTTTAAGTTCCTGAAGGCCCAACAGCTCAGAAGTACATGAATTACATACAGACTCCTCAATCATTGGCTGTAAAAGTTCTATTTAATGGTTTAGCATTCCATTCTTTTCATACAACTGTTGTTGTAGAGTAATTCTTGAGTACTGAAACACTTTGGGACATCCCAGCACGTTATAGGGCATTGGATCACACAATTTTTCCATGTTTAACAATAAAAGGATACAACTTTCAAAAAGAAGCCATTTTACCAATTGTTCGGAAGCACGTAAAAGATATGACATAACAATGCCTTTCAAGACATTTTACGTCACTTGTTTTTCTTCGTCAGCTAAAAGGTTTGTCAAACACAATTTCCATACATTTTCTCCCTCAAATTGGTTGGTCGACAACAGAGATTTGAATGGCTCACTGTTCCCTTTCTGCTGAAGGACAGTAAAGGTCATTGCATAGCAGAACCAGGAGATTTCTCCACTGCATGTGCAGCCTGGGCAGAGTGCACATGTGGAACATGATTGAGGGTATCACTCAGTGAGCTTTGACTCTGTCCTCATCCGACACCCACACACTGGCAATTCTCCAAGCAAGGCTAGGGTAACTCAATATTGTTCTGAAGTAGGAACTCTGGCTAGTATTCCCAGTCCCCGGGCATTCCAACCAGTGCAATGCTCCTTCATCTATCCCATTACCAGACCAGCGGTGTCAACCCTTACTGAGCTACCAGGGAAAACTAAGCATTTCTGAAGCAGCAGGAAAGTGTACAGTAATAGGTTGAAGAAAATGTTCTGAAAAATAATTTTAATTATAAACAATATAAAATTCAGTGAACTGACACTATAGTTAGAAGGGGAGCTGCTGGAGTAAAACAGAAACACTAAATTACCCTGTAGCTGTTGTATAGAGACGATTACCCATAATGATATTGATTTCTTTGTTCACCTTGGGATCCAAGAATCTGAAGATATTCAAGCATCGAATACTAGGGACCTCATTAGGGAGACATTGCTACAGCTGGATTAAAATCTACACCAGTTTAGCCTGGATTAGTGGCTGAAGAAATGAACAAATTATTTTATATCCAATGAGGAAATTTACTTTAATTTTGAAGTCTTCACTGTTGTCTTAGCCAGGTACAGGCCTTTGTGAGCACTACATTTGACCCTGTGACTAAACCAACTTTCTCCATTCTCCTTCACAGACCAGCCTTTATTTTAGCTAAGTAAAATAATGAAGCTATGATCCGTTTCGGGGCAGATTCCTTCGGTTTTGAGTGTGGATGGGTTCTCTGTGAATCTGCTTAAGTACAGATATTTTTAATCAACCAATTGAGATGTCTTATGACATAGCTCTGGAGCAGGTGGGACTTTGGTCCAGACTAGTATCACTACTATTGTCCTACAAAAGCCCTTCTGCTTTGCATATGCTTTTAGATATCTTGGGCAGGCAGAATTAAATGTCTTGGTTGATATCAGAATTCTTAAGTGACGCTGCATTTGGTGTTCTGGTAAAAATTCAATCCAGAAAATAACCAGGTTATGTTGCCCACCAGGAACATTAATTATCTCATGTCAAAGCAAGCCCTGTGCCTGTATGGCTACAAGTGTTCTAATAGCTCCAGGTGTTAGTATCAGGAGCTGAAGCTTTCAATCTATCCATATTTAGGTGTGTTGAAGGTTGCACAAATGGTCTTGAACGCTTTCTAAATGACATTTAACGTCGCACATAACTTAAACTTCTTGCAGTCAAGCCAAAGTAATGACAGACCATCCACTGTAGGTATGATTAATTCAGCTTCATTTTAGGGACAGGGCAAAAACTTATAGCAGACCTGCACCAGCACTCGGTCTACATACAACCCAAAACCCATCACACTGAAACTTGAAAAGACACATTCAAAATACTTAGAAGAACAGACAGGGTAGATGTAGGTAAGCTGTTCCCCTAGCTGGGAAGTCCAGAATCAGGGTCACAATTTAAAAATAAGGGAGATGCCACTTAAGTCTGAAAACAGGAGATTTTTGTTTTTACTCGGAGTGTTGTGAGTCTTCAGAATTCTGTATCATGGAGTACAGTGCAGGTTCAATGTTTGAGTGAATTTAAGACACAGATTGATAGATTTCTGATTACCCAGTGCCATAACAGGGTTGGGTAAAAGGCACTGAATTTTATGAGCAGCCATGATCATATTGAATATCAGGCAGGCTCAAAAGATTTAAAAGATGCCTTTCAATAACATTCTGTGTTATTAAAATAGAAAAACACCCCAACATGCTTCATAGAAGTGGAGTGAAAGAATGAACACCGAGCTAAATGAGACTTTAGGATGGTGGTCCAAAGTTTAGTTACAAAGTGGGTTTTAATCAAGTTATTAAAAGGAGAAAAATGCGGCAAGGCTTTCATGATGAAATTGCAGAGTGTGGCAGGTGGAGACAAAGGTGGGGGAGCAGGATACATATGAGAACTGGGCAAAGGAGATTCCTCTTTAACCTTTGTCAACCTTTTTAACCCGTTCTTGGAGGTGTGGGTGGAGAGTTGATTCTCTTTCTTTAATACAATTGTGCATTTAAATAATGCCACGTTAACTTTTCTTCAGAATAGTCATCCAGTTACCATCTTCCATCTTTAGTACTTTATGGATGCTCTCAGGAATCTTTGGCAAACAAATTATTAAGCACTCTGCCCTGGAACGTATGCACGCACTTCATGTGCTTTGTACATTTTGTTCTTAGCAGATTAACAGACCAACAAAAGAGCCTTAGATGCAGAAAGTGGCTCAGATTCCAATCCATCAATACCCATGCTACAATCTATTTCTCATTTTCATCTCCCTAAAATGAGGCAATTTCTCACTGCGTACAATTCAATGACTTTAGAGAAACACGCCAACTAGTGCCATGTACAGAAATGAGCAGCTTTCCTGTTGCCCCTAGCAAAAGCAGCTAATAAAGTAAATAAATCACAGACAGACTGGCAGCTAGTACTAGACCACCAGATACAAACAAGCTACATTTTTCAGTACCTTTTTGGCATCCAAATGTGCTATTTAACATGAGTGAACAGAATGTGGTGTCATTTTGTTAAATGGTGCTGATCCAATTTTGCAACAGATCAGTCCAGTGATTAATCAGACACTCAGATCGATTCAACCACCATATAAAATAACACAACTTCCTGATTAGATGTGTTACAGGAATCTTACAATAACATACTGACATCATTTTGAACAAGCCTCAGCTTGTTAAGAGTGATTTTCTTTTCATCTAATACCTGTGCCAACTAGTCTGCTAACAAACTAAAAGCATTTCACTTTGTATTTTGTGACAATAATGTCACTAGTGTTCCACAGGACTGAATGTGAACACAGCCTGATCAGAAGCGCTCACAGTACGACTATTAACCAAATGAAACTGCTTTCAAAAAGTGTATTCATCAGAGATTGTGTGTTTTTCCATCAAAATGACTAAAGTACCTGGCTCAGATTTCAGCAGAAGTCGGAGACATACACAGTAGTTAATCTCACAAATCATGTGTTCTTAAATAACTTACTGCTTAAGTCATACATAGGAACAAAAAGCATATGAACCATGATATTATATAAACATGTGGAATATCCTGGAACCGTAATGCTGAGGCATTCGCAACCTCTATCTAGACACATTTCTACTCAATTACTGGCACTACTGTATCCAAATATCCACAATCTTCTCAGATCTTCCCTAGCACAGATGTAGAACTGCTGTGAAATCTAGCTATCACTGCAGTAGCCTCCTTGTATCGAACTAAACCCAAAAACACAGCTGCTACTCAGCTTTTGGTTTCAGTTTGACTAACCAGCAGAACTGAAAATCCCAAAGCAAATGAAAATCAATACTGTAATGAGAAACAAACTGATTGCTTCCACTTGCTAAATCGGTGCTTCAGACCCTGCATATCCTGAAACGCAAGTACAAATTTTCAACAAATATTCACATGAGCATTCATCACATAAGAAGTCAGAAATCTACAGAGTGGAGTTCAAACTTTGCATTCTTTAACTGTTTTTTCTACTTACTGCACACTTTCACCGTGACTGCTCTTATTATTGATTTCACGATTAAGCAGATCACTGAAGACATTCCTTCTCCCCTACAACACAAACACCAACCCCCACCTCTGCTCCCTTGCCTTTGCCTCTGCTTTTGATTGTGGCTGTGCTTAAATTCTAAACAAAGATTAATTTGGCTGGCTAAATCCAAAATAAGTATTCCATCTCTGATTTTTCTTTTATGCCCCTGCATCTTGAACTCTGTCATCGGATAAGGCGGTTTACACAATATAAAAAGCGACAGGCAATGCCACTCTAATTGTAACAAGCTGGACGAGGACATTCAATTTTAAAAGGGCTTTATGCTTAATGTGCAATGCTACATTGTTTTGACTTTAAATAAACCAAAGTGAAAAGGAATATTGAAGATCTGTAAGGAGTGGAACTTGTAAGAGGCAGGGTTTTGTATGGATGTTTCACTTTCAGTATTTGACATACCACAAAGTACACAGTTTGTATCTCCACCTTCAAGTAGTAATTGCAATTATCTACAGCTTCCAAGCAGTTCAGCAGTAAAAAAGTGCAGATGGATTTTTTTTTGGGGGGGGGTGGTGAAGTGGAGTGAAGTGCAGACGTGCATTCACTTCTAAGTAAAATGGCAGAGGAATAATCAAATGCCTCTAAGTACCTTCCTACCTACCTTCCAAGTTTTATATTCGAAAAACCATTGTGAATGCCTGCAAAATCAAACTGCCTATCCTACAAAGAGCATCAACCCCTGGTTACTCGCACATTCAAGCATACAGCAATAAATGCACAGAATATAACAAAAAATATTAAGTAGTAAAAATATATAGTTGACAAACCTTCCACAGCAGCAGCCCGGTCCAAATTCGTTGATACAAAGTCTATTCTAGCGTATGCGCTTGCATCTGAACCATTAATACTTCCTTTGGTTTGAGGAGTTGATCGACATCGTACTAGTTTCTCGCATCTCGTCAAATCATCATCTATTAAATCTAAGGCAATGTAGTTCAGCCCATTCTGGAAACCAGTGGAGGTTTTGCGGCACATTGGGCTTCCTTGTTCCTCTTCAGCTTCGTCATTCTTTCTCAGAGAAACATTCTCAAATGAAGCAGAACTGTGTCTCTTGGGATCATGAGCAAACGAAGGCGAAACAGGTGTGACCGTAGTGGTGGAAGAGAACGTTTCTGAGCTGTGACGCCTTCGCCCCTGGGGATCAGCGCGGATTACTTTTGCCCCTCGATTGGGATCTGGTGGCAGAGTTGGAAGCATGAAAACCTCAACCCCAGGCATCTGATCAATCAGGGATAGTCTTTTCACACCAGTGGTAGGGCTTGCCACTTGAATACTTTCATGTTTTGGTGAAACTGATAGTGGAGCTGTTGCAGCTATTCCAAATGTCATATCTGTATAATCAGTCTCATCTTCCAAAGGGTTAGAGAGGCAGGATGTCCCAACCGGACCTTTAAGGTAAATACTGGCCGGGTGGTTGATGCTAGAGCATGCAACTGACGATCCAGCTACTGAATCGAAGGAGCTGCAAGGAACAACTCCACTCTTTGGCGACTGAGAGTTGAGATCGAGGTTCATGTAGTCAGACACTGCTGACTTCCTCTGAGCATTACCACATTCCTTGGAAGATAAGGAACTTTGTAATGACACTGCAGGCGGGGAGTACACAAATTTGTTGTTGAAATCTATATTAATATATTCTCCGGGGCTCTTTGGTTCCGGTGGTAAAGGATGCTCATTTGTACTTGGTAATGTGCTAGCTCTCAACTTGTCCAGTGACAATCTAGTGGGTCTCACTGCTCTTCCTCTAGACACTGAACAATCTGTCTGACTTTGCCTCCCTGGTGAATGAGAAGCATGACCGACTGCACAAGATGTGCCAGACTTTGTACTGAACGTCGGTTCTTCAAGAATCACACTGCCGGGTGAATTCATCAGAACATAGTTATCGTTTTCGCCATTTTTCTGACACTGGGGTTTGTAAGATCGGGGTAATGAGTAGAAGGAGTAGCTGGGTTTGGGAACATCGTCACTTACAGGGTTGAAAAAGTAGTCTGGAGGTGTCACTGATGCACAACAGTCAACAGGCGACATATTCATATATTCATCATGGTTAAACTTTCCCTCAGAACTTTCAACCAATAACTTTGACCCAGACCACATCTTCATGTATCCACTTGTATCAGGTGAGCAGCTCCCAGTTGGAGAAATGTTCTTATATCCATTTGCATTCGGTTGAGAATGTAATCGGGGATTAATGATCTGCTTTGGGGCAGAAATACTTTTGGGGCTCATTGGCATGTAGTCATCACTTTTGTTAGATGTGGGGGCTATTCCAGGCGTCATTGGCATGTAACCATCATCACCAAGGTTGGTGGACCCAGAGCTCCTTTGGGACCCTATTTCAATGTCACAGTAATCTTCTGGGTAAGGGTTGTAGGCTACTTTGGGGGAGGCAGTATGTGACAGACGTCCAGAGCTGCCCAGGCAGGTAGCTTTCATTAAAGTATACTCATCCAATGAAACTGAAGAAACCTGTGAGGTGGCTTTCTTTCGGCATGGAGTTGTTAAAGAGTAAGTTCTTTTCCTATAGCTTTTCTCCAGTTCCGTACTTTCATCCCGACCTGTCAGAAAACAGCTGGCATTAAACTGACCAGCAGTGTGCCTATCCATTAACATGTATCCATACAATTCAGTGCCTTCTGGGACAGGTGGTGTTTCAGTGAGGGACTCTGGCGTGTTGCTCCTGTTACCCACATAGTGTCTCAAATCCCCTGGGCTGGAACCATACTCGTCAAAGGAAATAAAGCCGCCATCGCTCGGGGAACCTGAGACGGATGCGCTGCCACTAGATGGTCGTGGTATGGTGTCTGATGCAGATCCGTGCCCACTGCTGGATGACAGACTCACCGGGCTTGTGGCCGATGGGGGTGAGTGGGACATTGGCATGGACATTGACCGACTGTGGTGGAGGGAATGGTGTGGGATCACTCTGGAGTTTCTGGAGATGGTATTTGAGCGGCTAAAGTGTGTCCTCACCATGCTCGGGCTGATGGGGCTACCAGTGATAGACTCAGGCCGGCACATGGTACTGTCACCCTCACTGGCCGTCCTCATGCGACACGATGCCATCTTATTGGGTAGCAAAGGGGCATTGACACTGTCAGTCCTGGACCTCCTGTGGAGGCCAGTCTGGCTGGGGGGCAGGTTGTTCAGGTGCCTTCTGCTGGGCACGCTGATGGGATTGGAACTCGACGATTGGCTCTTGCTTCTGGGCCGGAACTCGCACAGCTCCTTCATCGCTTTCATCGCCTCCAGGATGGTTTCGTGGATGTGCTGCGCTACCACCGAGTCATCCACTTGCATCCACAGCTCGCCGGGCCCGGTGGACGCCGACCTGCCCACTTCGATGAAGAAGAAATTCTCCGAGTGCCCACAGCGGCGGATGTTCATGAGCTGCAGGTTGACGGAGGGCACCTGGGAGTTGAGTTTCACGAAGCCCATACTCTTACTGGAAAGGCACAGCATGTAAAATCCGGTGAGGTTTCTAGCTTGCCCCAAGCCTTTGGGCTTCAGGTTGACCTGCCACACCTCCTTGTAGAGGGCAGAGGCGGGGGTATACAGACCGTAACCCACCTCATCCTGCTGGAGGAGCTGGTCCTGGGTGAGCAGCTCAGTGAGAGCGTGAAACCAGCTCTCCTGCTCATGCTCACTGTCCGCCGCCACCGCCAAATACTCGTCCTTCGTGTACAGGGCGATGAGGTATTTGTGTTTGGCGTCCGCTCTCTTGTTGATATTCAAGCAGCTCTCCAACGAGATGATCCTCTTCGCCGCAGACTTGTTCCTCCACTTCTTCTCGTTCTCGTAATACTCGAGCCGAGCCGGGCAGTCCCCGCTCCTCTCCCTCAACACGAAAAACCGCTTGTGTCCGTGTTTCTGCTTCTTCAAGTAGCCGCATTTCTTCACTTTAGTGAAGCACGGATGGCCCGCCTTGAGCACTGGCGGACTGGCCATCCTTTCTCCAACGCCACCCGCTGCAGATTCCGCTGCTGCTCCTGCTCTCTGTGCTCCTCACTCCCACTCCCTCTCTCTCTCTCTCTGTGTCTCTCTGCCGGTACCAGAGTGGAAGTGGGAGCTGTAAATAACACACACACACACACACACAGACATTGGCTGCACAGCAAAACAACATGTGACCTCCCTCCCCACACACACGGCAGCGCTCTGCATAGTAAGGAAGGTGCTGGGAACAGCCACAGAGAAATAGGGGAAGGGGAAGAGGTGGAAAGTAGAGAGGGGAGAGAAAAGGGGCAACGGGGAAGAAAAGAAGGGAAAGGGGAGAAATTGAGGAAGGAGAGGGGAAAAGGGGAAGGGAAGACGGTGAGAGGGGGGAAGAGGGTGAGAGGGAGGAGGGGGGTGAAAGGGGGAGAGGAGGGGGGTGGGGGGAGAGCAGGGAGAAGCTGAGAGGGAGAGGGATTGAGGGTGGGGGGAAGAGGGAAGTGGAGGGGCGAGCAGGATAGGGAGAGGGGGAGGGAGCGCGGAGGAGAGGGAAAAGAAAGGGGGAGTGAAATGGCACAAAGGAGGGGGAAAGAGGAAAGGAAGGGGAAGCAGGAAAAAGAGAAACAGGAGGTGGGGGAAGAAGTGGAAGGGAGAAGGAGAGAAGGGGGATAGGGTGAAAGAAAAAGAGGGAGCAGGAGTTTGGCAGGAGTGTAATAGGGGAAGGAGGAAGAAAAAGGGAGAAGAGGGAAGTGAAGGTGGGTGAAGGGAAATACTAAGATGGGGAGGGGAAAGAGTGAGGGGGCAGAACAGTGGAGGGGATAAAGAAAAGACAAAATGTAGGAAAGGGGTGGAGGAGAGGATGGTAGGTAGGGCAGAGATGGAGAAGAGGAAATAATAATGAAGTTAAGGAAAATCAGTGTGGAAGTGATGTAGGAGGAGAATGGAAAATGAGGAAGAAGAGAGCAAGGAGAGAGAGGCAGAGTGAGTGTAGGAGAGGCAGAGGAAGAATGAAAATATAAGGGAGGGAAAGGAGGAGGGGTAGAAGAAAAGAGATAGTTGGGGGGAAGGGGAGGAACGGAGGAGAAAAGGAAAGGAAAGGAAGATTGAAGAGGAAGACGCGATAGAAGGGGAAGGTGTGATAGTGGAAGATTGTGGGAGAGTGTAGGGAGGAGGATGTGATCAATAGAAGGGAGAAGAGAAAAGGACAGACAGAGGGAGGAATAGTGGGGAGGTGATGAGAGGGAGGGAACAGAACAGGCTGGAGGAAAGCATGAAGCATAAGAGAGAGGTGGGGAGGAGAGAAACCTGGAAGAGAAGAGGCAGGTAAAGGAGGAAAAGAAAGAATAGGGAGGGTGGCTAGAAGTGAACTTTGCACAAATATTCTATTGTGTAGCTGGCTTCTGGATAGAAAACAATAAAAGCATCCGCATAATAATTGAAATTCAAGGGGCAAATGGGGAGGGAGGAATTGGAACAATCATTACTAGAGAAGAAGTACCATTGAGACTGAGGAATGACATGTTATCTGGACAAGAGGACATGAATCCAAGAGGCTTAAAGGCAGACTGTAGATTCTGGAAAGTTTCCAGCAGTATGGATAACCAAAAATGTAAATACAGGAAAGCAGGAAAATATAGGTTAGTTAGCGTGACTTCTGTGAGTAGGAAAATACTGAAATTAATTTATTCATTCATTGCAGGACACTTAGAAAATCATAATAATCAAGCAGAAACAACATGGTTTTATGAAAGATTAAATCACATTTGCCAAATTCATTAGTGTTCTTTGAAGATATAATGAGGAAAATAGATAAAGGGGAACCAATAAATTCAATTTATTTATTAGGATTTCCAAAGGGCATTTTAGAAGGTGAATGAGATTGCTGTTTGTAGGAGGCAATTGTCAGAAATTGGCCATGTTTTACTACACTTTATTCCACATGTCTTTGGCCCTGGACGTAAAGAAACAACAAATGAAACACAAAGACAGTGAAGTGACTTGAAAAACTTCTCAAGGGATGGTAGAGGCAACCAGACCACACGATACGTATGCATCTATTTAGTTAAATTTGTCTCAACCATTTAACTCCTATGGGCAAATTGTATGACCATAAACAGTATTTACCACCTATCAAGCTGCGAGTTCCAGTATGTCAGGACATGAAACCACATTCCTTGGAAGTACTAATCCCATTAGAGCAAAATACAGCCACCAATTTGATAATGCTGATAGGCCTAAATCACCTTCATATGTTAATGAGATACTCATGAATCCAGGATGTGGGATTGTTCCAAGGTGTAAGAAAGTATAATCTAGACAGCGGTGCATCTTCAGCCATCATTGTCACCAGTGTGCCTTTTGCACTACAAAAGAAAAGTATCTTTAGGGATGTGACAGTGATTTCTAAGGTAACTTCAGGTTGAATTGATCACCCACACACAGGAAGGCACTGCTCAAAGTGAACAACAGAGTAACTGCGGTTCAGAAGTTATAGGAACAACGTTTGTAAATATTGATTAACTTGAAGGGGGCTGAGGTCTATTGAGTAGTGAATCTTGACAATTTTATTCACTCAAAAGGGAAGGCATAGGTTCCCCCCCTCCAGCAAACTTTAAAGAGAACCAAGACTGCATAAAAATATCAATAGATTGAGCAGTTAGACCACTGTCTTCCTGTGCCCCACATGCAGCAGACCCTGCTATACTCCCGTGGGGCTTTTGAGTTAAATAGAGTTGAGCACCAAGGCACAAACCAGTCTTGAGATAGGAAGCTGCCACTTCAGGGGAAGCTTCCACTTTTGTAGAAACATTAGGAAAGAAAAATAAACATTATCAATGGACCAGATACTGAGGGGGCTTCCAGTGATAGTTCAGACAGCACCCTCTAGCCCCCAACCTGGCTGTATGAGCCTAGTTACCCCTGTCCTCAGCCTCCCGGGGTGGAGGTGGTGAGAGTCGCCCAGTTATTTTTACTAATACAACCAGTTCATTCCAATCAACAAACTCAATAAACAACAAAGTCATTGGCTTATTTCACAATGGATAAATATTTCCGTGTTCCCAAAGATCCAGGCGCCAATTCAATTCTTTCCCTATTTTGTTTTCGGACTCAGGAATATCACGGTGGCTGTGAAGGAGCTGGTCGGCCTGGGAGGGAAGCTGAACCGCCTTTTAAAGTGAGTTGCCGTTGTGAGACAGGGAGCTCCTTGTTTATCACCAATGCGTCAGGCTGAGCTGACGATCAATAGCGTTACCATAGCTGCAAGCGCAGAGCAGGACGCTGGCGGTGCACTTTCATCTCAGACGAGTAAACCTCCTGTAGTGAAACTCGGAACACAGTTACAACTTGCCCACTCTCTGTGATCAATCCTTATGTAGGTGTGTGCGTAGATATAATGTGTGCATAAATGTGAAGGTATATGTGTGTGCGTACACATGTCTGCATATATGTGAAGATTATATACATACGTGTATTTGTCTGCGTATGTGAAGATTATAAATGTGTGTGTGTGTGTGTGAATTTATATACACACACACACACAAAACCCCGTGACAGGTAACTGTGACGTTCACCAGCTCCCAGATAGAAAACTGCAGTGTTACAGCTCAGTGGAGTTAACCCTTGTCACCAGCTGAGTCACCAGGAACATGACTCTACAGCAAGGAAAAGAACACCATTTAATATTCTAGTTGTACACAAATTACACAGGGCTTATTTTTTTATTGTGTTTTATTTTGCTGTACCTGCCTACACACTGAATAAATTGTATAATGGTGATTAAATCACGGATTGAGACAAGTCCGCCCCCTAGCATCGAGCTAAAGCCAGGGGCTTGTTGTTTCAAATGTGGAGAGGGGGCGGAGTTCACCTCAGCACTGAGGGTTGGAGAAAAGTTATTGACGTCGTTGACTTTGGAAAGCAAGTGGTTCTGCAGGTTGTTTACCAGCTGGCAGGCTTTTTGCTTGGAGCAGATTCCTGTCCCCAGACCAGAACTATTATCGCAATCCCGTATCTAGTTAGACTCGCAGAGAGCACGGTTAATTTGTAATTGAACCGCACGATTTCAAAGAGAAAATGAAAACGCCTGTTTGAACACATACTTTCCTTATCCCTAATCCCTGTTTACAGCTGGTGTTTGTGTGTGAAAACTCTGACGTGCGCGTTTAATGCTAATCTACACAGACCTCAGCAAAACCGAGTGATTCATTACTGTATTTTTCCATTGCCGTTTTGTGATTTCAGGTTTAAATTGAATTAATTCTTCAGAACGATTGCGGATGCACTTTTTTTTTTCAAATTTCATACATAGCTAATCGCTCTTTGCTTCACTGAATGAGATTTGGGGTCAGTGTGCATGACCTTAAAACAACATTATGGTAATAAGCGTTCTCTATTTTTGCTATAACCTTTAGTTCCGTTCTGACGATCGCTCAAACAGTCTTAATTGAATTACAAATAACAGATCGTCGTATCTAGCCCACTGTATCACACGTAAACGGATAAAAATCCTCATTATGAAGAAGAATTGTTTCAGGTGATAACAATGTTCTAACACAATTAACATCTCCTTTAGAATAATCTTGTATTTACGTGCTTCGTTTAATTTTTTAGAAAATAACTGATCAAATGCTCAATTATTGATTTTTGTTTTCATTATAAAATGTGTTCATTGTTTTCTCCAGATTGTTTTAAGGATTGACGCGGACTTTGCTATAATTTCAACGATGTGCTGTTAATGTGGTGTCCACAGACCTGTGAAGATGGTTTGATAACATGCCCCACAACAGATTTTTGAGCAAAATTAGTTCTGGTAGGTTTTGAGCAAGGTATAGAACTCCAAAAGGGCATTGCCAAACTGGAGGAAATGGCCAAGCAGGAGACAGGTGAAGTTCAGTGTGGAGAAGTATGAAGTGGTTGGGAAGTGCTGAAGCAGAGAGAACTAGGTGTATATATGCATTAACCATTAAAGATGGCAGAACAGGTGCAGAGAACCATTAATAAAATATACATTATCTTAGATTTTATTGATAGAGCCAAAACATTCAATAGGAGGGATCCAAACAAATACAGAAATTGCTGGAAAAGCAAAGATAAATCAGAGTTAACATTTTCGGTTGAGTGACCCTTCTTCAGACCCTTCCTCACTGGACCTGAACATGAACTCTGATTTGTCTCCACAGATGCTGCTGAGTTTCTCCAGCAATTTCTGTTTTTCTTTCTGCTTTCCAGCATCCGCAGTTCCTTCGCTTTTTATCAAGAGGGAGGATGTTATGCTAAACTAGTATAAGACATTAGTTAGACCTCGGCTGGAATATTATGTCCAGTTTTGAGCACTTTTGAGCACTTACATTTCAGTAAGAATTTGAACACATTGGAGACAGTGCAGAAGAGGGTTATGAGAATGGTTCCAGGGATGAGAAGCTTCACTTATGATGGGAGATTGAAGAAATTGGGAATTGTTTTTGTTAGAGAGGAGAAGGCTAAGAGGAGATATTTTCAACATCATGAGTGGTGTGGACAGAGTAGATAAGGAGAAACAGTTCCCATTTGTTAAAATGACCAAGGGTAAGAATGCACAGATTCAAAGTAATTTATAAAGTAAGCAAAAGTGAGGTAGAAAAATGCTTTCTCATGCAACAAGCAGAATACAGTGCCTTGAAGGAGTATAATGGAGACAGATTTAATTGAAGCATTCAAGAGGATATTAAATTGTCATGTGAAAAAAAACAATTTTCAGTGTCACAGAGAAAAGGCAGGAAATTGACAATAATAATTTCAGTTGGAGATCCAAGGCAAGCAGGATGGGCTGAATGGCCTCCCTGTACCCCCGAACGATTCTTCGACTCATTCCTTTGGTGACAAGCTGTATTAGAAATCATTCCGCTTGCAAGTTTTGATGGTTTAAGATAATTGACCACATTGCAAGTAAATACATAGCTTCATGTTGAGTTAAAATAAATTTGATTTGTTGTTTGATATTACCTCATATGTTACATGCCTACGTATCAAGTTCTGTCACCAATGAATTTCCAGATTTCTGGCACAATAATCATATTTCACATTCCTGCCCTGTTCATCCTTCAAGGTGAAGATGGACATGTTTATTGTCTGGTGCATTTGGTATTTTGGTGGCCATGCTACAGCCAATCTGCTCCCAGAATGTTTTGCTGCAAGTGAGATAGGACCCCTCAGGTGAGTGAGCTTGGCATGTGTTTTCCACTCTGCATTTTCTTCTTGCATTTTCTCTCTTGTTTTGATGGAGAACTGCACCATTTTAATTTATTTGGGCGTGCCAGATGCAACAATCCTGGGTAAGCTTCTTCCAGGACTCAAAAGTCAATATTGAAACAAGTGAATTTTTGAAACTGCCATTGTCGCATATCTTTTGACTGCGTCCCATACTTATTCCTTCCACTGGAGCTTTGCTTTGTTAAGCAAGTATCACACACTGGGGCTACCAGCTCACTTGTGACTGTCTCAAATTGGTGTGGCAGTTTGACATCTCAGCTTGACAAAGGACCTCAACCCTGATATTCTGTCCTGCCATCTGATCGCCAGAAGCTGCTGAAGTGAAGGGGTTAACCTTTGTGATATGATGCTGGCATGCAGTCCAAGACTCTCATACATGAAACAGAGTGGACAGGACTATTGCTCCATAGATGTTCAGTTTGGTAGGTAGACTTGGAGCTCTCCATTCCCAGATTGAAGTTTAAAGTCTGCTGAAGCATACATGTACTCCAACAATGCCTTTATCTCTCAATGCAGTCAACTCAATAGACTGTGCAGCTGAATTAAGTAAACATTTGCACTGCAGACAGCTCCAGCAGAGATGCCAAGAATAGAACATGGACTTCTACACCACAAATCTCACAGAGACAAGATCTCATGACTGATATTTTCTCTTTGAAGAAATAGTGTAATTTTTTTCAAATCTATTCTTATTGTTTTATGCTTGTTGCAATCTCTGAGGGTGCTGGTAAAATGAGATCAAATGACGATGACCAAACTGATGAAATAATTCAGTATGAATTGTTTGTAATGTTCTCAAGGTGATGCAATGGAATATTACAGTAATGAAAATTATTGCTGAAAGCTTTAGGAGTCCAGTGCAACATTTTTAAACCATGCCATAACTGTTATGGTTCCTATTTTAAATCAATAGTCATCTCTATATTCTACATTTGCTACATTGCAATGTATCCAGGATTTTAGTTTTGTGCAGAATGTTTTATTGTATTAATAATGCATTTTGTTTATTAAAAAATCTTGACTGTTCAAAGGTGAGTCTGAAAGCATCTTTGGCTGAGTGGACAAACACAGATTGATTTGGTTTATAAATTGGCTTCAAATCCAAGGCCAAATTTCAAGTGTGGGACTTTCCATCCTTTGTCTGAGGAGTTCTGGTATTGGTGTTATCACAAATGTAATTGGAATGGTTCTCCACTCGCTGCTTTGCTGTGTAATAACTGCATTATAATCCATCATATTGTGCAAGTTAACAGGTTGTGTAAGCATGAAAACTTTAGAGCACTTAAGACAATATTCCTATTATTCCATCAGGTAGAAGATACAGAAGCCTGAATACACACATGAGCAGGTTCAGGAACAGCTTCTTTTCGGCCATTATCAGACGGTTGAATGGTTTCTAGCCTCAAATAGTGTAACCTGTATGCCACTAAGTCTTTTTGATCTGTACATCCTTTGTTTGCTGTGATCTGCCTGTACTGCCTGATCTGCTCATAAACAAAGCTTTTTTCTGTATTTCAATACATTTTTTCCCTTTATTCATTAACGGGATGAGGGTGTCACTGGCTAGGCAACATTTATTGCCCATCCCTAATTGTCCAGTGGGCAGTTCAGAGTCAACCACATTGCTGTGGGTCTGGAGTCACATGTAGGCCAGACCAGGTAGGGATGGCAGTTTCCTTCCCTAAAGGGCATTAGTGAATTAGGTAGGTTTTTCCCGACAATTGACAATAGATTCATGATCATCATTAGATCCTTAACTCCAGATATTTATTGAAATCATATTCCACCATCTGCCATGGTTGGATTTGAACCTGGGTTCCCAGAACATTACCTGGGACTCTGGATTAACAGTCCAACGATAATACCACTAGGCCATTGCCTAGTATGCCACATAAGACAACAATCAATCAACAATATTTTACTTATCACTGTTATGTCTTTGAGGCAAATATGCTTTCCAAATGGTACATTAGATATGTTGTGTCACCATCTACATTTCATAAAAGATGCATGAATTCTGAAATTGAGCATACTTGAATTTCTTACATTCTTACAAAAGGACTGAAGGCTGATCTCTGTGAGATTGCTTGTGTGCAAATTAAGGTTTTTTTGGGGGGATTCTTATGGCACATGTAATGTATCTACCTCTGAGCGAGGAGGTCTGGATTCAAGTCCCACCTGCCCCACAGATGTCTAATAACATCCCTCAGTTAGGAAACATCTACAAAGGGAATGATCAGAGTAATCTGATGAAGAGCTGTGAATGCTGCCCCCAGGTGGTCACTTTTGATCTATTTTGTGCGGACTGATCGTTTATAATGAAAACTATTTATTTGTGGGTTTCACAGAAAAATATTCAGTGCCACAAAATTCAAATCCCCAAACACAACTGAAAATCCTGAAATGCCGTATGATGCTAATAGAATTTGATGTACTCTTTACCATTCCAAGCCATTGGTCCTGACTTTGAATGGAGAAAGCAGTGCAGTTGGATCCCTAAAATCCCAAAAGAATATTTTTTTCATCTGCCAGACATGCATACACATTTGTTTTTCTTTGTTTGAATATTAGTTCAACAGTTACTTCTGATGAATATTTCCTTTATATGTTACTATACCCTCTCTATCCCTCAATAATGGATACTACCTACACAAACGTGTTAAGCTACAAAACATGTCCATGATTTGATGGTTGTAGATGAGATGTTTACTTTTAAAATATGCAGTTCAGATGCTTATCCCAATTCTTTCATAATACAATTCGTACATTTCAACTGTTGCAGTCTTGGCAGAGAAATGATTTAATCTTAAACAATGCTGTGTGATTGGTTCTGATTTTGTGTGATTGCCAATTTTGTTTTTCTTTTCAGTGGTGAATTATATGTAATACAAAATGTCTTTGTATATCACATGGGATTTAAAGCATAGAAATGGCTATTCTCTTTAAATCTGGCTGACATTTAAGATTTTGATGTGGTGAAAAGTGTGTAATTTGTAGATGTTGTTTTATTTCAAATTTGAATTTTAAACCAGCAACATATGGGTGCTGGTTTTTGATTTGGGGTTTCAAAAAAAATTAGATCAGTCTTTCCAGAACCATGACTTTTAAACCAGCATGTGCTAGGGAGCTCCTGAATGTTAATGGCGGGACCTTTACACCACGAGGGGTTTGTAACAGGAGACACAAAACATTAAGCAATTAGCTTTAGTAGAATCCAAGGTGAGCAAGTTCTTTTGTTAGAAAATGTTCAGAAATATATGGGTTAAATTCAAAGTAGATCTGACTGGGGTCAACTGCAGGTGTAGTCTCTCTTAGGAATGGAGATTGTTCAGAGCAGTTAAGGGAATAAGTTACATCAGTGTAAAAAGTTTCAGTTCGTATAAAGTTCCAAACCAGGAGTGTTTTTCAGAATCCTACATAGCTTATTCAAAGCTGAGAAAGCCTAAGATTGTATTCAAGGAAAAGACTTGCAACACGTTTGGCAGCAAAGAAACCGTTAAATTAAACGCAGATTGGACAGAGAAGTAAACTTTATTTGAATTTTGATTAAATGTAAAGTGATGATGTTTGGGAATAAATAAGAGTTTTTTTTTTGCCATATGCTTTGAAATTAAAATAACTGCACAGAGGGTGGTATCCCATCACCAAGTCACCCTTTGTTTACCCATGCACAGTACACTGGCTGTGACCAGTCCCCTGATCTGAGGATATTCTCATCCCCAGGTTAGATATTTTTTTAAAGCCCTTACACTACTGCCACATAGCAGTGGTGCTCATCTTCCCCAACACTCTTGTGCGTGTGCAGGCGTGACACACAATAAAAAAACACCAAGTATGCAAATAACTTAATTAACATACCACCACCAGAAAAAAACACCCACGTGACCAAAGAATCAGTATCGAACAGAGTCCCTAGGGGCAAAGCTTACATGAAAGAAAAGGTGAGAGGGAGGGCAGGAATCAAATCAGAACTGGGGGGGGGGGAAGATAAAGCACTCCACACCTGGTGGTGCCCACCTCTCTCATAAGGTATGACCTGATTATATTGATCAGTTAGGGCTTTCCTGATTGGCCCATGTTAACAACCCTAATCAATGAGGCCCACCTGGTTAATATCTTTACATTCCTCCCCCACCCCTCGAAGCCTGGGGATGTAGACCTGGTCTTTCGCTTGTAGCTTTTCCTGCAATGTTTTCACCCCAGGTCCAGTTCCTCTGATTTGGACTCTGACATGGGCATGTGTTCCGGACTGTAGCCCACCTCTTGCATCCGGAGCATTCCCAGGAGATTTTCCTCCTTCTAGTGGTAATGGTATCGAGGCTGCATCCATCTTGAACTCTGAGGTTTCCTCAGTGCTAGATGGAGGGGAAGAACCTGCAGTTTCCGACAGGCCTTCTGGCTGTTCGAAGTCTCCAGGGACATTTTGCTCCTGCCTCATATGTGAGGTAACGGCTTTGAGGTGATCCATGTGTTTGTTCAAGACTGTATCACCTACCTGAACTCTGTAAGTCACGGGACCCGACCTTGTGTCAACCTTCTGGTGCCAAATTTCGTCCCCTGAATTAAATGATCTGTCTCGCTTAGAGGAGGCATATGGCCGATATTGGCATTCCTGCTGCCATTTCACCCTGCTTTCCCGCACCCCCCCCCTCCAAGGTTTAACCTGATGCAGACTCTTCTCCCCATCAGCAATTCTGCTGAAGCCATCCCTGTTGTTGTGTGTGGAGTGGTGCTGTAATCAAACAGGAACCAGGACAGTTTGGTATCAATTGATGCTATAGGCTGCTTCTGTAAGCCTGTCTTCAATGTTTGGACTGCTCTTTCTGCTAGATCATCGGATGATGGATGGTATGGACTTGTCCTTATGTGCCTAATGCCATTTGACTTTAGGAAATATTCAAATTCCCTGCTGGTAAATGACATCCCATTGTTGGTGACCAATACTGCTGGGAGTCTGTGTATCATGAGCAATGCTCACAGCTTCTCAGTTGTCATCCTGAGTTTGCTGAGCAAACTTCACGCATGTCCAACCACTTTGAATGGCGGTCCACAATGACCAGGAACATTGAGCCCATGAAAGGACCGGCATAGTCGACATGCAACCGAGCCCAGGGTTCACCTTGTCATTCCCACGAATGTGTGCGCGCTGCTGGTAGTAATTTGTGTCCTTGTTGGCACTTCGGGCACTGCCCCATCAATGCAGCTACATCGGCATCCAACCCCAGGCACAAAGCGTAGCTTCTTGCTAGTATCTTCACCTTGGGAACCCTTAGATGACCCTGGTGGAATTTAGTCGGAATCTGGCGGCAGCCCTTACTCAGGACAAACACCCTTGCTCCCCACAATAATATGCCATCCCCTACGTTCTCGTCGGGTCCAGAAAGGCTTCAATCCGGGTTGTGATGGTCCTTCTGTTTCCACTATTACTGCCAACTGTTTCAGTTTCCGTAGGGCAAGGATCATTTTGTGCGCATGTTCGGATATTATTAGCGGTGATTGGAAAGGTGTCCAGAAAGTTTAAAACCAGAGTGGACTCTTCCAGGGGAGGCACTACTGGTGGAGTATTTGTCAGTGGGAGGCAGCTCAAGGCATTGGCATTAGCCACATGGCTTCCTGGATGGTGTTCTAACTTGTTCTTGTACACACTGAGAGCCCAATGCTGAATTCTACCAGAAATTACATGCAGCTCTGCATTATCTTCCTTCAGTAGCCCTAGCAGGGGATTGTGATCTGTTACGATGACAAATTCCCGTATGTAAAGGTACTTGTGGAACTTACTTGTGACAAAGGTGACCGCCAAACCTTCCTTCTCTATCTGGGCTTGTTTGCCTTCAGCATCAGCCAAAGTCCAAGAAGCATATGTTACCAGGTGTTACTCTCCATTGGGCCACTGGTGAGCCAACACTATCCCGATGCCATATGGGGAGGCTTTGCAACTCAGCACTACCTTTCGCTTTGGATTGTATTGGGTCAACACCTTAGATAACGATAGCTACTTTTTGACTTCCCTAAAGGATACATCTTGGCTACATGAGCATTTTTAAGGTTGACTCTTTTTCAATAGCAGGTGTAAGGGTGCCATGATGGAGGCCAGGTTATGTATGAATTTTCTGTAATAATTTACCAGCCCAAGGGAAGACCTAAGCTCTGGTACAGAGATGGGAGCCAAGGCTCCTTTGATCACCCTTACTTTTTCCTCCAACGGGTGTTACCTGGCTGTGTCAACTCTGTAACCCAAGCAGGTCACTTGCAGGGCCTGGAACGCATATTTTTCCTGTCTAAGCCACATGCCCACCTGGGCGAAAGGTTAAAGCACAATGTCCAAGTTCTCCAAGTGCACTTTTTTGGTCTTCCCGGTTATTAATACATCATCTAGAAAAATGGCAACCTGGGGTAGCCTTTGTAAAACGTTCTCCATTGTTCACTGGAAAAGAGTGCAGGCTGATGATACCCCCAATGACAGTCTTCTATATTGGCATAAACCCTTATGGGTATTCATTGTAGTGTAGTTCTGGGACTCCTCATTCAGTCACAATTGCAGGTAGGCATGGGTCAGGTCCAGCTTCATAAAGGACAGCCCTTCCGCCAACTTTGCATACAAACCCTCTATGTGAGGTGTCCGGTATTTATCCAGCTACAAGGAATGGTTTACTATTTGCTTAAAATCCCCACAAAGGGCAACTGAGCTTTTTACTTCTATCAGGGTAACTGCACCAACTGCTTCTCATAGGCAACTGGAACCAAAGTAGTTCTCCTTAATCTGCAACTCTTTCCCATTGCACGTTCTCAGTCTGGCTGAGGTCTTGTGCAAACTTAAGGGTTGGAGTCCTGAACGAATTTTGTTAAAGACAGATTCTGCAACCACAGATACAGCTGCATTGGCATTGACCTCCATCAGAACTTGGTGACCATTTAACCAAACAGTAATTTTAATCGTCTCCGATTTGGATGTTGCTAAGTGACTTAATTGTTCCAACCCACATGTAGGGGGACTTTCTAGGGGGTGCACTCTCTTGAGTACTGGCCTACAAGTTTTCTTACTCAAGCCAGGCCTTGTGGGACTCCTTTGCTGTCTCGAGTCTGCATACTGGCAGCAATGACAATGGCTCACTGGCCCAGATCCAGAAGAACTTTCAGCCACTTGGCCAAGGCTTGGCTTTGTTGGGAGGTTCAGCTGTGGGTTGGCCCAAGGCCCCTCTGCTCAGGATATGCCCTGTGTGAGGCTCTGCGATTGCCTACACTCAAGTGGTGTTCCCAGAGCTCAGTCAGACAGGTGAGAGTGTCCTTTGGGATGCCCTGTAGTTCCCAGGCACCACTTGCTGCATTTTCAAATGACAATGCCAGCTACAGTGCCTGTTTGAAGTTCAGTTGGGCTTCAGCGAGTAGGCACTTCTGCATGATTACATCCTTAAGCCCACATACCAAACGGTCTCTCAGCATCTCATTCAGTGTTAATCCAAAATCACACACCTCTGCCAGTCATCTTAACCTTGTTAAAAATCCTGACATGGATTCCCACCAGTTCTCTACCAGCTGAATAAAAATGATAGCCTCTCAGAACTAGAGGACATTTGGGGTCGTAATATTCCTCAAGCAAGTCCATTAACCCTTGAAAGGTCTTAGTATCTTGTGGCTCTGGGAAAGTTAAGCCCCTTATAACCGAAAATGCTGCAGGTCCGCAAGCAGTCAGAAGGATTACTCGTTGTGTTTCATTTGCCCCAACATCATTTGCCCAGGAAAAACATCACATTCTTTCCACATATTGGGTCCAGTCTTTGACCATGGGATCAAACATGTCAAACTTCCCAAAGACATGATACCAGAAATGCTTACCCCAACTCCAAAATGACTGTTGCAAGCTAATGTTCTTCTGGTACACCCGGTTTTCTCTCGTTACCACTGAAATAACTGCACAGTGCCTGGTATCCTGTCACCAAGTCACCTTTATCTGCTTGTGCACAAGACACTGGCTGTGATCACACAGCTTGGTGTCAGTCCCCTAGAATAAGGAGATTTATAATCTCCTGATTATTTTTCTACCATTTCTCTTTTTTTTCTGCTAACTCATCATCAACTCACTCTTTATTTACTTGTGCACAGTACACTCACTGTGGTCACCCAGCTCAGAGTCAGCCCCCTGGACTGAGGGGATTCTAAATCTCTTGTTTATACTGGTTAGTCAGGACTTTCCTGATTGGCCCAGGTTAACAACCTCAATCAAGGGCCTCATAGTCAATGGCTCTAATCAGGACAGAAATATTTCAAACTGTGTTAAATTTAGAGTGAGATAACAAGGCGTGGGGCTGGATGAACACAGCTGGCCAAGCAGCATCATAGGAGCAGGAAAACTTGACGTTTCGGGCCTAGACCCTTCATCAGAAATGGGGGAGGGGAAGAGGGTTCTGAAATAAATAGGGAGAGAGGGGGGGCCGGATAGAGGAGAAGATAGGTGGAGAGGAGGCAGACAAGTTGAAGAGGCAGGGATGGAGCCAGTTAAAGGGGGGGGTAGGGAGGAGATAGGTCAGTCCAGGGAGGACGGACAGGTCAAGGGGGTGGGATGATGTTAGTAGATAGGAGATGGGGGTGGGGCTTGAGGTGGGAGGAGGGCTTAGATGAGAGGAAAAACAGGTTAGGGAGGTGGAGATGAGCTGGGCTGGTTTTGGGATGCGGTTGGGGGAGGGGAGATTTTGAAGCTTGTGAAATCCACATTTGATACCATTGAGCTGCAGGGTTCCCAGGCTGAATATGATTTGCTGTTCCTGCAGCCTTCGGGTGGCATCACTGTGGCATTGCTGGAGGCCCAGGATGTTGTCTGAGGAATGGGAGGGGGAGTTGAAATGGTTCGCGACTGGGAGGTGCAGTTGTTTGTTGCGAACTGAGCGCAGGTGTTCTGCAAAGCGGTCCCCAAGCCTCCGCTTGGTTTCCCCGATGTAGAGGAAGCCACAACGGGTACAGCGGATGCAGTATACCACATTGGCAGATGTGCAGGTGAGCATCTGCCTGATGTGGAAAATCTTCTTGGGGCCTGGGATCTATCTACTAACATCATCCCGCCCCCTTGACCTGTCCATCCTCCCTGGACTGACCCATCTCCTCCCTACCCTCCCTACCTACACTCACCTTTACTGGCTCCATCCCCACCTCTTCGACTTGTCTGCCTCCTCTCCACCTATCTTCTCCTCTATCCGCCCCCCCCCCCTCCCTATTTATTTCAGAACCCTCTTCCCCTCCCCCATTCCTGATGAAGGGTCTAGGCCCGAAACGTCAAGTTTTCCTGCTCCTATGATGCTGCTTGGCCTGCTGTGTTCATCCAGCCCCATGCTTGTTATCTCGGATTCTCCAGCATCTGCAGTACCTTTTATCTCTGATTAAATTTAGAGTGATTGGTTTGGTTAATTTTCATTTTTATTCCTTTTGTGTGATAACCTTTTTTTTTATTGTTAAAACTAAATCTGCAGACTTGCATACTTACGTTTCAGGGAAGGATTGCCATACTAAACTGGAAAATTAACAAATTACCAGCTAAAAGCCAGATTTCATACTGGAACCTGACTTGGTCTGTAGTAACATCAGTTGGGATCATGACAAGATGGGTTTTGCTAGGATATGGGTTCACCAAATTTAAGAGAGATCTGTGTCATTTTTTTAAGAAATGGGTACATGGTAATGATGGACATAAAAAATAAAGTTTTTTTGTGGCAAAGCTTATTGCATAAATTTTATAAATGACTTTGAATGTTGCTAAGAGCATTCTGTGAGTCAAGGATATAACAGTGGATTATTGGCATTCTTTGGCTAAGGCTAAGCTGAGAGGGTGAGCAGGTACATTGATAGCCAGAAATAAATGCAGGATTCCCAAAGACGACCTGCTTAAAGTGATTATCTGTTATTTAGAATAAGAAAAGAGGAAACCTGAAATTGCAATGTAACACCTAAATTAGCTAATATACAGTTAGAAAGGGGAAAAAAATGTCACTTCGGGAGAGAAAAGGGAACGAGAAAAGTTTGAGGTAGAAGAAAAAAGCATTGGAAAGGGACATAGAGTTCAGAAGACATGAATTAGAAAGAGAGGATAAAGAAAAGATACACAAAAGTGGAAAGTGAGGGAAATGGATAAGGGAGAGGTCAATGGAAAAGGAGATTGAGTTTTAAAAGCATGAATTCCAAAGAGACAGGGAAATTAGTCAACATGATTAGTCATGGAAAATCTTAGTAAAGAAGAAATAGTGGCTTGGAAGATGGTTCTGATTTCAATAAAGGACTTGATTTGACTAAAAATCTATGCTTAGTGTTTAAATTTCCTGAGGATGGAGCTGAAAGATATTTCATATATGAAAAAAAAGCTGAAAGGTGTTTGAAACTTACGATTATAAGGCGTTTTGATTGTTTGCAGAAGTTTGTCAGGAGGACAATCTGCAGATTATGAAACTGTTAAACAGGTTCTACACAATATTTGAGCTTATCACTGAAACTTCAGTAGACATTTGTCAACTGTTGTTGACATTTGTAAAATTTGAAACGGAAAAGAAAATATGATGGGGTCAGTAGTTTCAATTACTAAAGCTGAAGACAAATTTTGAAAATGTTAAGGTAATTATGATTATGGAAGAATTCAGAAATGGCATTCCAGCATGTCTTAAAAAGAAAACCTGTTTGGATGAGCGTCAACTATTAAAGAAGCAACAGTTCTGGCAGATAGCTATAATAACTTAAGCATACGGTTAGAGGTGGGGAGATGGCCACATCAGAATCTACAGGAAATTGCAGACATAGAACATCTGCAGATAGCCTGGTTTTAGAGAACAAAGTAATAAAAGAGAGGCTCGAACCAAGAAGTGATACTACAAGGGACGCTTGTTACTTTCTTTATAGGACTGGACATACCAAAGTCAATTTCTGGAAATTAAATGTGAGACCAATTGCAGCAATAGGAAGGTCTGAGGAATCTGCAGGGGCAGTCCTTAAACTCTCACCATTAACAAGCGATGTTTCAATTATCTGGGATAATCTAATTAACACATGTTTAAAAGGTTCTGAGGAAGGGTCACTGGACCCTAAATATTAACTCTGTTTTCTCCTTCACAGATGCTGCCAGACCTGCTGAGCTTTTCCAGCAACTTGTTCCTGTGTTTAAAAGGGACAATGTGGGATAATCGAGGACCAGAGGGCATAGTCTCAGAATTAAAGCATGCCAATTTCAGACTGAGATGAAGAATTTCTTCTGAGGGTTATGAATCTTTAGAACTCCTTGGCACAGAGATCTGTTGGGGTAGAGTCCTTCTGCAAATTTCAGGCTGAGATAGATAGATCCTTGATCAGTAGGGCAATCAAGGATTATGGGGATAATGCAGGAAAGTGGATATGAGGAATGTCACATCAGTCATGATCAGGATTGAGAGACCAAACAGCCTACTCCTGTTTCTATTTCTTGTTGTGTTACGTGCCTTCTTTATTGGGCCATCTGAAATTTGGTGCAACTGGATTTCCTAATTAATTTGAGGTATGTTAAGTATAATGAGGATTCCAGCAGCTGCTACAAATCTAACTGACCAAAAGGTAAAAATTCAACTTCCTATTAATCAAAAATAGGGGAGAAAAATAATAAGATTGGTCTTCGTTTACATGTTCTCAATTTCATTTCCATATTATTCGGCTCCTGATAATCTTTCTTTTAATGTACAAACCCCCAAAAATAAAAAAAAATTGGAAACTTTAGTCTTTTGGTAAGTAAAATAAATCAGGGGGTGGGGTATTTATTGTGGTAGATCTGCCTTGTGCATCACTAGACACAGGAAAAAAAAAACTAAAATATGTCTCAATATTATATGTCTTCCAAAACTGTCCCCACATTGGACTGAAATTATACTGCTGTTCAATTCCGTTTCATTGGCAAGTTAAAACTCAAGTAGTTCAATGCAGTGATAGACCATAATGGGAAAACCATCAAATCCATCAATGGGTAGCAATATCACAATGGAAAACGTTCCCGAATTCTCAGACATGCAAAAAGTCAGAAGGTACACAGCACCCAGGTTATAATCCAACAGGTTTATTTGAAATCACAAGCTTTAGGAATGGAGCCTGTTTGTCAGGTGAAGTGAAAGAGAGGCACACTGAACACAGAATTTATGTGCAGAGACATTTTCTTCCTTCGGACTCATGGCGAGGAATCACTGAAATAACTACATAGCGATATCAACAAGTTTCATTGCACCATTAGACTTACCATGGACTACTCTTCAGAATCAGTCTCATTCTTGGACACATACATCTCCATCAAAGATGGACACCTCAGTACCTCACTGTATGGCAATCCCATAGATAACCACACTTCTCTAGCTTCCACCCTAAACATATTAAAGAAGCCATCCCCCTAACAGACAAGCCCTGTGCATACACAGGATCTGCTCAGGTGAGGAGGAATGTGAAGGGCACCTAAAGATTTTGAAGGACGCCCTCATAAGAACGGGACACGATGCTCAACTCGTCGACTGTAGGTTTTGACGTGCCACAGTGAAAAACAGCAACGATCTCCTCAGAAGACAGACAGGACACGACCGATAGAGCACCCTTCATCGCCCAGTACTTCCCCGGAGCGGAGAGACTACGCTATGTTTCTCACAGCCTTCAACATGTCATCGATGAAGACGAGCATCTCACCAAGATCATCCCCACCCCTCTACTTCTCGCCTTCAAACAACCACCAAACCTTAAACAGACCATTGTTCGCAGCAAACTACCCAGCCTTCAGGACAACATCGACCACAACACCACACTACCCTGCCATGGTTATCTCTGCAAGACATGTTAAATCATCAACGCGGACACTACCATCGCACATAGGAATACCACCCACCACGGACATGGCAGATACTCATGTGAGTCAGGTAATGTTGTCTATCTCATACGCTGTAGGCAGGGATGCCCCAAGGCATGGTATATTGGCAAGACGATGTAGATGCTACAACAACAGATGAATGGACACAGCACAACAGTTGCCAAACAGGAATGTTCCCTCACAGTCGGGGAACACTTTGGTGGTCAAGGACATCCAGCTTCTGATCTTCAGGTAAGCATCCTCCAAGGTCGCCTTCAAGATACACAACAACGTAGAGACTGATAGCCAAGTTCCATATCCATGAAGATGGCCTCAGCTTTGATCTTGTGTTTATATCACACTACACCCCACCACACTGCTCTGCTTCTGCAAAATCCTCCTACTGTCCTGTTTTGACACCATTCACCTGGATAACTTGTCATGATCGCTCCACCTTAATTAGTTTGTATTGTTTTGGATTCCTTGTTACTTTGGTTAGACCCTCGGCATGTGACTCTTATACTTATCAATTTATTCCAGTCATTTGGTTTGTCTCCAGCACCGCCTTATTTTTAATTTTTTGTAACTATCTCTCTGTCTCGTTTAATCGGGTTACGGGTCATCTCTTCACTTGTTATTCAGCTGTTGACATTTTATTCATTCTTTCTAACACTTTGAAAATTCTGCAGGGACTTATTGTTCGGCACTCCACTCATACCATTTGTGTGGTCTTTTGATCTCTCTGCCTTTGATCTCTCTATACCCATAAATTCTGTGTTCCCTCTGCTTCTCTCTCACGTCACCTGATGAAGGGGCTACACTTCGAAAGCTTGTGATTTCAAATAAACTCGTTGGACTATAACCTAGTGTTGTGTGACTTCTGACTTTGTCCACTCCAATCCAACACCAGCACCTCCACATTGCCGATATGTAAAGTAGCCTTAGTTAATGCTAAGAGTATAATAAATGCTTGTAGCGGCATTTTGGGATTGTAGGAAAACAGAATAGACATTTCGTACCTGCGTTAACATGATACTAAATTACTTCTGGGAGGAAATCACTTATTTTCAGAACATTGAAAACACATTGAACTATTTTACAAAGTGTTGACAAATTATTTTCCATGTGTAATACATTGCTAACTCCTATTTCAAACTGGCATTGTATCAGAGGCAGTTATTCCAAAGTATGCAATCTCTTCCAACCTCTTCTGTTGGGCAGAAACAAAAGCTTAAGCACACATACCAACAGATTCAAGAACAGCTTCTTCCCCGCTGTTATTTGAATCTGAATGGACCTGTCAAATTTTAAATTTAATGTTGATCTTGCTGTTTGTGTACCTTCCCTGCAGCTGTAACATTGTTTTCCTCACTGTTCTATTACCCTAATGCACTTTGTACGGTATGACCTGCCTATACTGCACACAAATCAAAACTTTTCACTGTACTTAGTACGATTGACAATAATAAATCAGTTCAAAAATCAAAATTCAAAATCAAATTCTCTTACATCTACCTGAGCAGGCAGACTTGGTTAACTAGTCATCCAAAAGTGGTCACCACTGGCAGTGTAACACTTCCTACATTACAACAAGGTATCAACTTAAGTCAAGTGCTCAAATCTCTTGGAGATTTATTTGAATCCATGACCTTTCTGATTCAGAGATAGAAGTGTCACCACTGATCCAGAGCCAACACTTTCCCAGAATTGTTTGAGTTGATAAGTCTTTAAAATAATAAGGAAGTTTGTTTTGAAATCAACTCACTAGCTTAATTTAGCTCACCTGAAGTACAGTAACATCTAAATCCTGCAGATTTAGGTTGAAATAACACTCACAGTCTTGAGAATACCCTTTGCTGTACTTCTGATGGAATACTGCATTGTGGGTAATGCTGCCTTTTGAATGGAAGATGAAAAGAAACTGAGATGCTATTTAAGCGCAGAGGTAAAGCTGTAGACCAATTCAGAGATGAGTTGGATTGTATGTCACCAAACCAGGTCAGTTTTCAATGGAGTGAAGGGGAAATGACACGAAAGATAGATTGGGTGGCTGGTCTACCACCATCATTACCATCTTTGAGCTCCCCCCAACCCTCACCCCCAGTTTGGACAGGACTGAAATTGGCAGCCTGCCCTCCCAATCAAAAAAATCAATAAAAAGTTAAGTAGACTTGTTATCATGCTGACAGACCTGCATAATAAGTGACACACACCATAATAATAGCCGGCATGGATGGTTGGGTTAAGCAGTGGGCCATTTTTATTAAAATGCCTGCACTTGTGTGCTTTGGAGCATCACCTCCCCATCCTTCATCCCCAGAAGGAAAATCCAGTGGAAAATGCAAACAACACAGACTGGTCCTTCAAAATGGAACTCCAGTATAACCAGTATGCTCATTTTCAAGTATTGCTGGTTTTCTGCTGGTTTCTCCCTCTGGGACCCCCAGAGCTCACCATTCCTCCCTTTCACAGAATCTGACAGAATCTGATCCTCCTGCCTTCACCCCTACTTTTCCCCCTTCCCTAGTCCAGGACCTCTCCCTTCCCTAAAGCCCTAGGATTTGCCTTCTTAAGGGGCAGTTAACTTGGTTCTCTTCCATCATACCCAGTCGCTCAATCTACTGAAATCTGCAGCGTTGGAATGATAGATCTGCTGACCAATCAGATTGGCGGACAGGTTTTTGTCCTGAGTGAAACATGGAAGTTCCACTTTTGGCCAAATTAGGCCTCCTTGACGTTAAATGGAGAAAATTGGTGTCTAGCTGGCTTTCGTCCTGACATTGGGGAAGCAGCCTCCACCCATGAAATCCTGCATGCTCCTGGACAGTTCTTTCCGAGCACAGACCAACATTCATCCCTCAGTCAATGGCAGCAAAAACGAATTATCTGATCATTTTTCTCATTGCTCATTGTAGGAATTTGCAATGTGCAGAATTGATTCCTGCATCAGTAAACATAAGATCAAAGTGATTGCATTTCAAAGCAATTAATAGTTTGTGAAGAACCTCAAGACATCCTGAGATCATGCCTTCTTAGCGCAAATATTTTATTTCAACATCCCCTCCACCATCTTTGTCTCTGGAGTCTGATCTATCTGCTGCCTCTGGGATAATCCATAAAAATGCCACGGGCGTTATATTACCTTATAGAGTTGAACACAACATTATTTATTCATTATGATTAGTGAATTAATTAAATCTCTATTAAAATATAATTGAAAGATCCTTCAAACTCACAAAAGAATGATTAGTCACCTGACGACAATGGTGAGCCTGAATCTCAATGTAAAATAATGCCTTGCTACAATTTATGGTGAGTTCATATATGTTTACACTACCCACTATCCAGAATTAATGCATTCCCAATTAGCCTTCAGCAGCATTTTGGATACAGGTTAATTAGTTTTATGATTCCTCCATTTTATTTTTCCAGTGCTTCTCTCCAGTTCTCAATGAAGTTCTTGTCAGCCCCATTTTGTAGTTCAATGATCAAACACAATTGATCAATTGCGCTTCCCATCTCAGTTGTTCAGTTACAACATTAGTGACAATTAGGTAGAGTAGAGGTGTTCAATTCCAAATGTTAATCCAACCCCACTTTGACTCTGAAAGTCTCTTTCTGCACCATCCTGCTTCTGACACTTCTATGGCATTCCTTGTACATGTCCCATAAGTCATGCATATTTCGCAGGAATTTCACAAGTTTGAGCACGCCTCCAAACTGTCAGAATCTATGGACAACATCAGCTGCATTTCTAAGTATGTGTAATGCAGCCACACTAACCCTATTTGTAAGGGTTAACCAGTACATGACCTTCTCAATTTCCCTCAATAATCAACATGGGAGAACTTTAGGTTTTCTGGAATGGTTGGTTTTTCTCTCTCTGACAGGATCAAGTAGCATCAGGATGCTTGAACACCAGTTGGTAGCTATGTTACAGGATCATAACAATGATTATCAGAGTGGTATTTTTAACGAATAAGCAGATTCAATGCAATGATATTTATCAATGATACAGATTGATTTGGCCCACACATTTAACTACCTATATGATTTATGTAGAGAGATCTAGGAATGAGGCAGTAGATCTACCGAAGTCAAAGAGAATGTGTATATCAACTATACCATAAAGAGTTTTAAGGAAAGCACCTTGGACTCAAGAAACAGTATTTGGGAGACAAAAGCTAATTGAAAGACAGAAATATGTAAAAACAATTAATTTGACAATATTTGATCATTCCAGAAATGTAGCATGATGGCTGCAAGGTGTGATGTATAATTTACATATGTATAGTAATATAATTTATTTTAGAGCTCGATTTTGAGCTAGCGGCATCTGGGTTTTGGACTGTGTGTTTGAAAGGGTTTAACGATTAACTTGTAAGTCTTTCTGTAGTCATGGTGATTTCTTTTTTAAGAATAACACTATCATAGACAGAGAAAAAGTTCTTGGAGGCCAAAGCGAAATTGTTTACATTGGGATAGTTTTTAGGAGTGAACAAAGTAAATAATTGTGCATTTGGCTGTCAGTTTAGAGAGTCAGAGATTGATTTTTCTTGATTAAAGAAAACACTCATAGCTTTGGAAAATGCTTTTGGATTTCAGTTTGGTAGATTTTCAGAAATCTTGACTGAAGCAGGATATGTAAAACAGTTGCTTCTCAGAAAGGGAAATGGTTTAAAACTATTAAGAAGTATGCTACTGTTAAGAAGTGTAAAGAGTAATTTTAATATTCAAAACCGAAATAGCTTGGTTAAAACTCTGAAAGAGTTATTTGAAGCTGAGAACCTCTGTACTTAGTTGTGTGAAGGCTGAACGAAGAGGTGGTCACATTTTGATGACTATGGAAGTGAAGCTACAGCTAAATTAAACATTGCATGCAACAGAGAAGCGAATATTCTCTCTGGTATTTAATTCAATAATGCAGCACTGTTAGGATTATGGGGCTTATATTTTACTGTGTGTTTCAAAACTTTACATGTTTCATATGTAAATAACTTGTTTTTTCTATTTTGTGTAATAAACTTTTGTTTATTGTTAAAACTAAATCTGCAGCATTTCATTTTTGTGTTTCAGTGAGAGACCACCACATTGAAATCAAAAATAATAAACAAAACATGATCTACCAAGCCAGATTTCAGTCTAGAGGGGAGCAAACTTGTCCAGTGATATAGCTAGAGTCATAACAAGGGTAAATATCACAGGAGTTACTTTTGATGTTTCTCTCCTATCCAACCACATCTGGACAATATACAGAACCAATAACTGAGCATACTAAAGGGCAGAAATTCAAGCAGAATTCAAGCAAATTAAGCAGAAATTCAAGTGATGCGACAGGTCTGAACAATCCTATGACATGCTTTCTAAATAGTCTCCCAAAATTGCAGTGTGCTATGTACAGCATTACCTCACCATACAAACATTAGGTGGGAGATACAGTAGCAGTAGCGGGTAAGAAATCTGATGTAAGGAACATGAGAGGCAAGCTAATTGTTCAATAATCTTCATGGACTTCTTAATCATTTGTCCTCACATCATACACTGAGCACCTTTGCAAAAATAATCTTTGTTACAGCATTAAAGAACCCTGAAGCCATCCAACCATTCAGCCAGCAATTTTTGAATTAAGTAGTCCCTAGTCTGGGTCAATAATGTGATTCCGGAGCAGCCCCAGTTCAGGCTTAAACCCTGGCTGGTCCTTGCTGTTGAAGAATGGGTGCACATTTAAGTACAGTTGTAAGCACCTTGAGGGAATTGTTTCTGTGCCAGACATTCTTTCATTCAGTAATCAAAAGTGGAATAGCGCCAAACTTATCCAATTGTGATACACTATTCTGCGTTGTGTAATTTTAATGTATATTCTTCAATGAAGAATTGTTGGAAATTAAAAATGAGAAGATTGTTTAATAAACACAATTAAGTAAAACCGTAAACACATTTACTGCCAATTGCATTTTTTTTTGTTTATTTGAAGCAACCCTATAAAAATAAAGGAAGTCCCGTTGATTTTTAAAGTTAAAATCAATCAGAGTAGTCATTACAAATTAATATGTAACAGAATTATTATTATGGAGTTACTGAATGTCTGATAAGTAGAATAGTCTCTGTGGACTTTCATAAATGAAGGATGTCCAGGGTGAATTTTTTTGTATTGAATCATTGATTAACTCCTTAAGCCCCATCCATTAACTGCTAGTCACCAACCTTCTCAATCTCGAATTCAGATTTTAATTGTCAAGCAGTCCTAAACATTGTAATGATTGTGAGAATGAATAATTAAACCAACAATTCCACTTTTGCTATGTACTGTACACATACAAGGAGCACAATTAAGTTGGCATGCAAGAGCAGCAAACAATTAGGAAACCAAATGGCAGGTTGGCCTTTACAGCAAGGAAACCCCGTTGCAAAAAAAGGAAACTTTGCTACTGTAGAGCAGGGTTGTAGTGAGATCATACCTGGAATATTGTGTTTAGATCTTCTTATTGAAGAAACAACATCGATGCTTGATTGGCATTTCATCCATTACTTTATATGGTGACAGTGTAGCACATATAACCAAAGTACACGATTCAACTCAAAGTTGGGCCAAACTATTTGCATTCTAGAGGTTGTGATGCACGACTAATTTGATTAAAGTGCCTACACAAGCCAGCTGTCATATCTCAGACGTCACACTTTGTAACATAGTAAAGGCTTCATACTTGTACCTGATTTACTAGAAACTTCCAAAACGTCAAACTTCCATGAAGACCTAAACTGCACATAATATTCCAGGTATGGCCTCACCACAATGTTGCACAATTTCCTTTTTTTGTCCTCCAATTTTCTTGCAATAAAAACCTACATTCCATTTGCTTTCCTAATTGCTTGCTGCATTGCATACCATCTTAACTGAGTTCTTTGTATGGGTACAGTACATAGCAAAAGTGGAGTTATTGATTTAGTTAAATATTCTCAAAATCATCATTAGAAACAAATCAATACTGAGAAGTTTCAGAACCAAATAGCAAACTTCTGGGCTTCCTGCTGCATCTCACAGTCTCAAATTTGCTGTTTCAGTGGTTCCAGCTGTGGTAGGGAAAGAATCTGTGTATGATCTGATAAAACAACTAAGTTTAGCAAAATTGGTAACCAGCATATGGGCAAGGGTTTATAAACTTTGACCAATTTGATAACTGACAACAGGATTGGAGAACGCTGTGTGTACAGCTTGATGGGACACACAGGAAAGGCAAACACACAGTTTGATAACTGACGCACGAGGATTGGAGAACACTGTGTTTACAGTTGATGGGACACACAGGAAAGGCAAACACAAAATTTGATAACTGACACACAAGGATGTTTCATGGGAAACTATATCTGCAGACTTGAGCCTCTCAACTCCCAGTGCACAGTTCAGCTGTTCCCAGTAAATTACAATGAAAGTTGCCCGACAAATTCCGGTTTCCAGTCAGACTTCCAGTTCCTCTGGTTGTTCCCAATGCAAACAGATTATTCCAATTAATTACAGTTGTATCTTCAATGGACTTCAAAGGACTTTTTTTGTTCTTCTTGGAAATGAAATCAGAAATCAAGAATTGCCAAAGCTTTAAAATATCTGTAACAAAATTTTCTGTCAGAGGTCACATGCCTGGCATTTGACTTTCAGGAGTTGTTTGTTTTCCTGAGCTAATGTGAAAGAACTAAACCCATTCCATCAGGTCTGTTTTGATGATCCTGAATGTTAGGATCTGGCATGATAAGCTGTAAATCAATTAAGTAATATAATGGATGGTAGAACCAAGGTTAAGCAGCAAGACTCCAGGATTAAATAATATCACCTCTTGGGGATATTAATAAAAGGGGAGTAAGTAATGGTAGGGCCATTAAATATGGTTAGATTCTTTTTTGTTGGAGATGGTCAGTATCTATTACTTGTGACATGACTTTGTCACTAGAATAACTGTAGTCTAGATGCAGGCTGATTCAGACTAGTCAACTGAGCAGGTGAAAACTTTCACACAGAGCTTGCAGAGCTGTGGAAATTAGGGTTCTCATGGTGCAATGTTAGTGTCCCTACACCTCAACTGGGAGGGCTGGCTTCAATCCCACCTGCTCCTGAGGTGTGTAACAACATCTCTGAACAAATTGCTTAGAAAATATTAGACCTGTGGACCACAGTTCTGGCATTAGTATTTGAGGCATCATCATCCTGGGAGTTATCTTTAACCAGAAGTTGAGCTGGACCAGACATAAAAGTGTTGCAGGTACAAGAACTGGCCAAAGATTGCAAAGTCTGTGTCAAGAAACTCATTCCATGACATGACATATGAATAAATATTCTCCATTTGCCTGGGCATTTATTGCACCACCAACACTCAAGAAGCTTGATGGAATACAGGTATTACTTTGTGATGCCTAAGCAGAAGCAGAAGCAGAAGAAACAGAGGGACCATCGAAGGCGGAACAGTCTGTTTTGATTAACGTCAATCCACCACCCTCACCATTCGCTTCCTTCACATAGCAGCAGTGTACGCCACCTACAAGATGCTTTACAACAACTTGCCACTATTCCTTCAACACCACTTTCCAAACCCTGAACTTCCATGTTTAGAAAACCAAAGGCAGAAGGTGAAGGGGAACACGAAAGTGCTCCATTGAGCCATGCCTTGAAACTATTATTTTGTTTTGGCTAAATGTCCATTTTGCTTTCTTTTTGGAGGGTTTATTACCACATGGCCTAGTGAAATCACCTGCTCCATCTTACCAAATTCAACTCATTAATGATCGACACACCCGATGGCTCCACTCACTTCTGATTCTAGTGAGGAAATGGAGACTGTTGCTACTAGTGCTGGTGTAGTTGCAATGACTGCTCTGTGTCATTAACTAAGTTCTGAGGCAAAGCTGTCCAAGCTGCACCCACATTGAACTGATGACTGTCAGAATGAACTCGTCGATCTGACACACCACAGTGGTAGAAATGGCCTCCAAAATATTGGAAACCATATCTAAGGTTAAGAATGTACAGTCTTAAAATAAGGAAAAGCAAAGTACTGTGGATGCTGGAGATCTGAAAAGAAAACAGAAAATTCTGGAAAAGCTCAGCAGGTCTGGCAACACCTATACAGAGAGAAAAGAAAAGTTAATGTTTTGAGTCCAATTTAGCTCTTAATAATATGGCCGTTCTGAAGAAGAGTCCCAACGAGCCTGAGAAGGATTGTGTTCTCAGTTCGATTTGAAAAACCTGGTGTAAACAGCTGCTAATTTCCTTTATACATATTTAACTTGGCAATTGGCCTGCTCCAAGAGAGCTTCTTGCTTGGAGTCTGCTGTGCTGAGGTTAAACATAGAGACCACCTGGTTGCTTTCTGATGCACTATCAATTTCAGCCCTTTCTACCAGCAGCCAAGTCACAAATCCTTCCATATCTTTAGATTAAAATCCATTCCTCCATCCATGTGCTAGTGCTTAATATTTCAAATCTAAACCAGTAAATAAACGTCTGAATAAGTTCCAGTGGTTTTATGATACCACACAATAATAAGTAGTGCCCATGTGGGCAATAGTTGTTATCCAAATTAAATGTCTTCATGGGTAGTCATTGTTTTGGAAGATGTTTGGAGTAATGGAGGTAAGCAGTAAGTGTGCAATTATTACTAATAAATAGAACTATCGAAGAAAAGAAATGGTGATTTTCTGCATGTAGTCAGTAGTACATTTTTCAAAAGCATTACTGGTAAAGCTTCAATGTTGTTCACATATTTTTCTTTCATGCTTCAAAACAGAGTCACCCCAAATGGCTTCAATCTCACTCCAATTGCAATATCTTAAATCGGCTAACAATTGGACAATAGGACACTTCTCAGCCCTGGTCTCTAGCTCCTTCTTTTTATATGTCTTGAGAGTTCTCACATTTCACTAAACTGTATTATTTCATGTATTCATGTCACTATACTTGACGCTTCAATAAAATTTAGAAATTGCCAGAAATACAGGGACTCACAAAAGTGGTAAAATATGGATGATCAATTTTCAGCTTCCATCATCTGATTTGAATACTCGAGATGTTAAAAGGAAGAAGCATGGAGAAGCATAAAATGGCTGTAGCAATAACCTGACCACAGGCTGAGAGAAGTTAAGAAAACCACTGTGGAATAAGCAACATATCTGAACTGAAGTTATCATTCTATCTAATGTCTTTAAAACTAGTCAACTGGGCCAAGCATCAAGAAACACATATCACCCACTTTATACCGAGAGGCTCGTAAGAAATCCAATTTCTTTTTAGAGGGCTGGCAAAGGGATTATTTTTGCTTCAAGGCAAATATGAAGTGTTAGAAATACTCAGCAAGTCTGGCAGCATCTGTAGAGAAACAGAGGCCAGTGATTCTTCACCAGAGCTGGTGGGAGCCTTAAGCATTGACTTTGTTTCTCTCTCCTTAGATGTTGCCTGGCCTGCTGAGTATTTCCAGAAGTTTCTTTTTATATTTCAGATTTCCAAAATTTTCCATATTTTGCTGTTTTATTCTGTGGTCCATGCTGGGCATTTGTAAGATTGGTTACATTTCAAGTTAAAATGCGAAAATATTGATGCAATGTTAATGAAAAGTGATTTTTTTTTTCCCTCTCTGTCAAAAGCCAAAGTATTTTGAATGTTGCTATCCTGGAATTTTATAGACCCAGGTTCAAAGAAGTAAAGAAGGTTGCATAATATAAATGGCCAAGTTGTATACAATTATCTGGCAAAGCAGTGGATGTAAAATATAAAGCTGATGAACTTTAAAAATAGAGGCATTGAGTACAAAAGTCAATAAGTTTAGTTAAACTTATACAAATCACTTCAACCCCACTGTGACTTTGGTCCCCAAATCTTGGCACTCAAAGAATTTGAGGAGGAGTGTTAAGTTGGATGGAAGAGAAAACAAAAAGCCCATAACCAAGTGATGCAACAGGAATCATGAATTCTCTCCCTGACCTGCCTGTGTGGTCCAGGTAACATTCTTCAATGTTAAAGAAAAACCAAAAGAATTGTGGATGCTGTAAATCAGGAACAAAAACAAAGTTGCTGGAAAAGCTCAGCAGGTCTGGCAGCATCTGTGGAGGAGAAAACAGGGTTAATGTTTCGGGTTCTGAGGAAGGGTCACCGGACCCGAAACGTTAACTCTGTTTTCTCCTTCACAGATGCTGCCAGACCTGCAGAGCTTTTCCAGCAACTTTGTTTTTATTCTTCAATGTTACCACCCTCAGGAAGTCATGATTAAGTCTACATAGTGCAGCAAGAAATCACATATTCTAGTTACTGCTTGTGGGTTTTTTTGCGCTCATACACATCTCTAAGTAAGTTATAAGTGTGAACAGTGATTTTGCCTCTACCACCTTTTTTTAGGCAGTGAATTCCAGATCCTTTTGCCAGCGCCCTTTTAATCCCCTACCAATTACTTTAAATCTTTGGTCCCTGCTTATTGACCTCTCAACTCAGGGGAATAAATCCCTCCTATCTATTCTACCTTGTTCCTGCATAATTTTGTGCTCTTCAATTAAGTCTCCTCCGCAGTTGCACAGAAAACAAACCCCAGCTCGGTTGCACTTTCTTCACATCTAAACAATTCCAGTCCCGGCAAATCTTCTCATTGCTGGTGGATTTGAGGATGCCAGAGCAAGGGTCATCAGCTTTCGCTGTGGACTTTCACATGACTGATCAAGTCAATTCCTGTCCAACTGTCCTTTGCGCATAAAGGGTAGGAAATTCCAGGATGTAGTGCGATCCAGAATACAAAATTTATTCTTCCTTTACTTTCCTTCTGTGCTGCTGATCTGTCTGATCATTAACGTTTGGAATACTGCACTCAATTCTGGTCTCCCTGCTATAGGAAAGATGTTGTTAAGCTTGAAAGGGTGTAGAAAATATTTATAAGGATGTTGATGGGTTTGGAGAATATGAGCCAAAGGGAGAGGCTGAATAGGCTGGGGCTATTTTCCATGGAACATCGAACGTGGAACACCTTATAGAGATTTACAAAATCATGAGGGGCATGGATAGGGTGAATAGCCAACGTCTTTTTCCCAGGGTGGGGATGTTCAAAACTAGAGGGCACAGGTTTAAGGTGAGAGAAGAAAGATATACAAAGGACGTAAGGGGCAATGTTTTCACACAGAGGGTGTTGCATGTATGGAATGAGCTGCCAGAAGAAGTGGTGGAGGCTGTACAATTACAACATTTAAGAGGCATCCGGATGGGTATATGAATAGGAAGGGTTTAGAGGAATATGGGCAAAATAGGAATATGGCAAATAGGACTGGATCAATTTCAGAATCTGGTCAGCATGGGTGAGTTGGACTAAAGGGTCTGTCTCCGTGCTGTAGAACTCTATGACTATGACTGCTGTGACTCAGCTTGATGGGCGTATTGTTGAGATTTTGACAATTATTAATGCTGCCGTGCTTGAAGGAGAACTTCAGAGTGTCATTGACGTTTTTTTTTAACTGAAATACTGGCCATTTAAGAGTCAACAAATCCAGACTCTTGTCATGGAGTCATTTTCAGCTGTCCAGGCACAGTGTTCAACCTACCAAAGTCAATTTTGCAGGAGTTTTAATGCCTGTGAAATCAGCTTGAAGAAAATTATGACCATCTATTTAATCATTCTCCTATTGAACTTTAGGGATGTGATACAGGAATTAATGATGGAATTTCTCTAGATCTCTTATGCGTACTTTGATACACAGTCCAGATGTGGTTCAATTGCAAAATACCTAATTTCATAATTCATAATTGTAAGAATGTAAGTTTTAGTTTTTTAAAATTAAGGTAATGGAAACATCTGGTTTTGAGAGGCTGGTAGACAGATTTAATGTGATTAAAATTCAAAACATCTGTGTTTATTTAATAAGGTGAGTGTTTGGGGTGGAAAACACGAAACAATGGGGAGGTAGACCCTCTCTAAGTGCTGATGGAGACAATACGTCTATAATTGTCTTTACAAACAGTTTAAATTATGTATATGGTTTCGCATAACAAATGGAATGTTTGGGAATGGAAGATGAGTTAAAATATTTTTCCAAGACGTTTTGCAGAGCCAAGTTATCATGGGAAGAAATTGTTGGGAGGTGATTTTTTCCGCTTTTAGGCTTTTGTCTGTTTGACTTCTTACAGAAGCAGTCAGTTGGGCTATATTAGCAACCTTAAGAATCACAAGGTGAAATCTGTAAGGATCTGTAGTTCAGAGATGATGGCAAAGTGCTATTCTTGCTATATTAGCGATCCAGGTACTGCTCAGGGGACTAGTGGAATCTGCTTTTAAAACAAAAATCTGTAATTTTAAAAAAATGCCTAATGACCACAAAACCATTTTTTGTAAAAACCCACCAGATTTACTAATGTCATGTAGGGAAATCCTTAACTAGTATTACGACTCACTGGATTAGTGCAATGGAAATCAAGCCCCGTTATTCCCAGCATCAATATAAAAGTTATTTTTTAAACAAAATAAGCAAACTGCCTAATTTTTATATCCAGGTTTATAGAAATGTCTCTGTACTTAACAAGAAATCACTACATGCTACTTGTCATTAGATTCTAGCTACAAGTAAGCAATTAAATTAAATTAAGTAAACTCTAAAAATTAAAACTCTAAAGCCCTTTTAAACACTCCCTCACACACACAGTACAAACATAAACCAAAAACAAAACACACATGAGCAAACGGAAAACTGGAAAAGCCTTTGCAGGAATGGGATGTGTTGACTGGTTCTTGCTGATCCAAAGGCTTCTCCTCAACCTTCCTTCTTTTTTCAAATGCTTTCACTGGTTTGCAAGAGGCGCAAGGTGGCTGGCTCACTTAGGAACAGCCTCTGATTTATCCAATTCAAACTCATAACTTGCAGCATCTGCTGAAGGAAAGATAAAGCTGGTTTTATTCAGGTTTGAGAGAGAGAGAGCTTTTAGCTGCTACAAGCTTGTTTTTTTATGCTATCTTCTGATCTGATCGAGCTTTACCCTGAAGTGCTTGCAGCCCAAGCTGTTCAGCTACCTGATGACCAATCACGTTGTTGTTGTCTGGTAGAGGACCTTTGTCATTGGTAATTGGTCTCCAGTCCACAAACCAATCAACTTTAATTGTCTGGACATTGCTGGAATCCACAGCTACATAAACATAGTTCATAACAGGGATTAAATTCCTTACTTTCAAAACACACAGCCATTCTTTTAAATCCATGAGTTTCAAACAGTTCTTTCTCATTTCAGTCTAGTTGACTCTTAACTGCGCTCTTAACGAAAGCAAACTCAGATGTGTTGACCCACAAAGTCGACCTTACTAACATCTGGGGGCTTGTGCCAAAAGTGGGAGAGCTGTCCCTCAGCCTGGTCAAGTAACAGTCTAATACAGAACATAGAACATAGAACATTACAGCGCAGTACAGGCCCTTCGGCCCTCGATGTTGCTCCGACCTGTGAAACCAATCTGAAGCCCATCTAAACTACACTGTTCCATTATCATCCATATGTTTATCCAATGACCATTTAAATGCCCTAAAAGTTGGCGAGTCTACTACTGTTGCAGGCAGGGCATTCCACGCCTTTACTACTCTCTGAGTAAAGAACCTACCTCTGACATCTGTCCTATATCTATCACCCCTCAATTTAAAGCTACGCCCCCTTGTGCTAGCCATCACCATCCGAGGAAAAAGGCTCTCACTGTCCACCCTATCTAATCCTCTGATCATCTTGTATGTCTCTATTAAGTCACCTCTTAACCTTCTTCTCTCTAACGAAAACAACCTCAAGTCCCTCAGCCTTTCCTCATAAGACCTTCCCTCCATACCAGGCAACATCCTGGTAAATCTCTACACCCTTTCCAATGCTTCCACATCCTTCCTATGATGCGGCAACCAGGACTGTACGCAATACGCCAAGTGCGGCCACAGCAGAGTTTTGTACAGCTGCAACATGACGTCATGGCTCCGAAATTCAATCCCTCTACCAATAAAACCTAACACACTGTATGCCTTCCTAACAACCCTATCAACCTGGGTGGGAACTTTCAGGGATCTGTGCACATGGACACCGAGATCTCTCTGCTCATCCACACTACCAAGAATCTTACCATTAGCCCTGTACTCCATATTCCTGTTACTCCTTCCAAAGTGAATCACCTCACACTTTTCCGCATTAAACTCCAGTTGCCACCTCTCAGCCCAGCTCTGCAGCTTATCTATGTCCCTCTGTAACCTGCAACATCCTTCCGCACTATCCACAACTCCACCGACTTTAGTGTCATCCGCAAATTTACTAACCCATCCTTCTACGCCCTCATCCAGGTCATTTATAAAAATGACAAACAGAAGTGGCCCCAAAACAGATCCTTGCAGTACACCACTAGTAACTGAACTCCGGGATGAACATTTCCCATCAACCACCACCCTCTGTCTTATTACAGCCAATTTCTGATCCAAACCACTAAATCACCCTCAATCCCATGCCTCTGTGTCTTCTGGAATAGCCTACCGTGGGGAACCTTATCAACCACTTTACTGAAATCCATATACATCACATCAACCGTTTTACCCTCATCCACCTGTTTAGTCACCTTCTCAAAGAACTCAATAAGGTTTGAAAGGCACGACCTACCCTTCACAAAACTTATTCCTTTCTAGATGATTATAAATCCTATCTCTTATAATCCTTTCCAATACTTTCCCCACAACCGAAGTAAGGCTCACCTGGTATAATTACCAGGGTTGTCTCTATTCCCCTTCTCGAACAAGGGGACAACATTTGCTATCCTCCAGTCTTCTGGCACTATTCCTGTGGACAATGACGACATAAAGATCAAAGCCAAAGGCTCTGCAATCTCATCCCTGGCTTCCCAGAGAATCCTAGGATAAATCCCATCCGGCCCAGGTGACTTATCTATTTTCACACTTTCCAGAATTGCTAACACCTCCTCCTTATGAACCTCAATCCCATCTAGTCTAATAGCCTGTATCTCAGTATTCTCCTCGACAACATTGTCTTTTTCATGTGTGAATACTGACAGAAAATATTCATTTAGTGCCTCTCCTATCTCTTCGGACTCCATGCACAACTTCCCACTACTGTCCTTGACTGGCCCTAACCTTACTCTAGTCATTCTTTTATTCCTGACATACCTATAGAAAGCTTTAGGGTTTTCCTTGATCCTACCTGTCAAAGACTTCTCATGTCCCCTCCTGGCTCTTCTTAGCTCTCTCTTTAGGTCCTTCCTGGCTAACTTGTAACTCTCAAGCGCCCTAACTGAGCCTTCACGCCTCATCTTTACATAAGCCTCCTTCTTCCTCTTGACAAGAGATTCAACTTCTTTAGTAAACCACGGTTCCCTCGCTCGACCACTTCCTCCCTGCCTGACAGGTACATACTTATCAAGGACACGCAGTAGCTGTTCCTTGAACAAGTTCCACATTTCGATTGTGCCCAGCTCTTGCAGTTTCCTTCCCCATCCAATGCATCCTAAATCTTGCCTAATCACCTCATAGCTGCCTTTCCCCCAGCTATAACTCTTGCCCTGCGGTGTATACCTATCCCTTTCCATCGTTAAAGTAAACATAACTGAATTGTGGTCACTATCACCGAAGTGCTCACCTACCTCCAATTCTAACACGTGGCCTGGTTCATTACCCAGTACCAAATCCAATGTTGCCTCGCCTCTTGTTGGCCTATCTACATACTGTGTCAGGAAACCCTCCTGCACACATTGGACTAAAACTGACCCATCTAAAGTACTCGAACTATAGCGTTTCCAGTCAATATTTGGAAAGTTAAAGTCCTCAATAACAACTACCCTGTTACCTTCGCTCCTATCCAGAATCATCTTTGCAATCCTTTCCACTACATCTCTGGAACTTTTCAGAGGCCTGTAGAAAACTCCCAACAGGGTGACCTCTTCTTTCCTGTTTCTAACCTCAGCCCATACTACCTCAGTGGACGAGTCCTCATCAAACGTCCTTTCTGCCACCGTAATACTGTCCTTGTGTTAGCTTTGAACCATTGAGACTGACTCAGGCATGGTGCAGGAGGGAGGGATTCAGATACCTGGATATTTGGGGCTCATTCTGGGGTAGGTGGGACCTCTACAAACGGGATGGTCTACACCTGAACGAGAGGGGTACCAATATCCTGGGGGGGAAATTTGCTAATGCTCTTTGGGAGGGTTTAAACTAATTCAGCAGGGGGGTGGGAACCTGAATGTAGCTCCAGTGAACAGGAGGTTGAGAGTAGTGAGGACATGAATAAGGAATACTGTCCTAACACAAACAATGCCACACCCCCCCCTCTTTTACCACCTTCCCCGATCTTACTGAAACATCTAAACCCCGGAACCTGCAACAACCATTCCTGTCCCTGCTCTATTCATGTCTCCGAAATGGCCACAACATCAAAGTCCCAGGTACCAACCCATGCTGCAAGTTCACCCACCTTATTCCGGATGCTCCTGGTGTTGAAGTGGACACACTTTAAACCACCTTCCTGCCTGCCTGCCGGTACACTCCTGCAACCTTGAAACCTTATTCATGTCCTCACTACTCTCAACCTCCTGTTCACTGGAGCTACAATTCAGGTTCCCACCCCCCTGCTGAATTAGTTTAAACTCTCCCAAAGAGCATTAGCAAATTTCCCCCCCAGGATATTGGTACCCCTCTCGTTCAGGTGTAGACCATCCGTTTGTAGAGGTCCCACCTACCCCAGAATGAGCCCCAAATATCCAGGTATCTGAATCCCTCCCTCCTGCACCATGCCTGAGTCAGTCTCAACGGTTCAAAGCTAACACAAAGTGTCCCAGAAAATGCCATCACCACCCCTTGGTATGACTTGTCCCACTGGTAGGACAGACCCAACTGAGCTTGCATCACGAGGTATACAGTCAAGAAGGGGTTTCCCTAGGAGTCCTCAACATAGACTCTCGGTTTCATGATGTCTCAAGCATCAGGGAAAACATGGATAAGGAAAACTCCTTCTGATTGCACATACTGTCCTCCCTCAACTGATGAGTCAGTGCTTCTCCATGTTCAAGGGTGTCAGTTAACTCAGTTGGCTGGACGACTGGTCTGCAATGCAGTGATGCGAATAGCTGACGTTATCACAAAGGGCTCACTTCTCAATCCCACCCCTCGCCTGAGGCATGGTGACCCTCACATTAAATCACCACCAGTCATCTCTCTCTAATGAGAGAGCAGCCCCCCTGGTCTGGTAAGACTTTGGCAAACTTACCTTTGCATCCATGTTGAGCACCACTTGGAAGAAGCATTGAGAGTGCCAGGGATGCAAAATGTTATCTGAGTGGGGACTTCAATATCCATCATTAAAGGTGCTTCGGCAGCAATATTACTGACTGAGATCATTGCTGCTGGATTGCAGTGGTCACAGGTGATGAGGGAACCCACCAGAGAGAAAAACATACTTGACCTCATCCTCATCAATTTGCCACAGGTGTATCTGTCCATGAGAGTATCAGTCAGAGCGACTACCACATACACCTTATAGAGATAATGTCTCATTGTTGCAATTGATACCCTCCATCATGTATGTGTGCACTACCTTTTTACTAAATGGGATACCATTACAATCAAGCCAAGGGATCAACCATAGTTCAATGAAGACCAGCATCAGGCTTATCTAATAATGAGGTATCAACTTGCTGAGGCTACAGTACAGGACATTTTTACATGCCAAACAGCAGAGACAGCAAGTGATAGATAAGGTTAAGGGGTTTCACAAACTGTGGATCAGATCTAAGCTCTGTAAACCTATCACATCCAGATCCAACCAGCTACGCCCACCCCCTACTATTCACCTCCCACTGAGCCACCCCCTTCCCAACTCACTCTCCCACTCATTCATACAGCCATGTACTCACTCAATGACTCACTCACATTCACACTCTCACTCAACCATTCATCCTCACTTACCCACCCACACTCACTTACATTCAGGAACTCTTTGGGAGCCCTTGAGTTTTCAGTAAACCACTCACCTAAACACAGAAGCTGGTGTCTTTCAAAGGGAATGTTCACTGAGCTGTTCTTCACTGCCAGTTAACCCATGCTGAAACATTGCTGCTGCATTCCTGGCTGCATGAACACAAAGAAATTCAGGGCACTGCGATCTTTGCAGTGATCACCGCAGCATTGCCACTGACCAGATGATTTGGGCCATCGAGCCCGAATAATGAATGAGGAAAACATAACTGTGAATAAAATATGCCTGCTGTGACAGTCCACACTTCCTGAATGAACAGATTAATGTTAGAGCAAACACATATACTGCAGGACCTGCAACATCCGATGTCATGTATCAATCATCTTCGGTTTACGTCGAGAAAAATGCTCATTGCACATTTCAGCACTTGTACTCTGTTTAGCAAATAACATCAAAGCAGCCATGTTATGAAGTGCTGTGCCTTACTTTGCTCATTTGTTAACCTTAAGTGGCTTTTCTGGGAAAGCTGACAGAATCATTTTCAATTACCATTAGCGACTTTGTCTAAAAGGATTCTGCATAATTTTGTTTCTAAAATCAGTTAAGTAGAGCTTTAGGATTTAGCTCAGGCCCAGATTCTTTGGATCCATGTCCTGTTCAGAGCAGATTATACACAAATGCCCTTTTTAAGCTCATAAACTCCTCAGTTGTCAGTAAGTACATGATGGAAAGTGGGTCTTTTCCCAGTGAGAACAATAAGCAGAGGGACTTTAAGCTCCAGGAATTCATAGCTGCTGCAGGCTGTGGTTTCAGTTGTTTCACTGCTCCAACCTGCCTTTTAACACATTTAGAGAACACTTACAGTCACCGCAATTTTTAAGAAGTGTGAGGCTTGTTTCTAAAGTGGAAACAGTGCGAAAGGTACTGTCTTATTGACAGTCAGATTTTGTTTATGTAGAAATTTCCACCTCGTGTCAGAGTCATAGAAATGTACAGGCCCTTCGGTCCAACTGGTCCATGCCGACCAGATATCCTAAATTAATCTCATCCTATTTGCCAGCTTTTGGCCCATATCCCTCTAAACCCTTCCTGTTCATGCACCCACCCAGATGCCTTTTGAATGGTGTAATCGTACCAGTCTCCACCACTTCCTCTGGCAGTTCAATCCATACACTCACCACCCTCTGCATGAAAAATTTGCCCCTTAGGTCCCTCTTAAATCTTTCTCCTCTCATTTGGTGAACACCATTTGAGGAAGTGACTACGTAGGGAGAAAACCTCATGGATATCAATTTTTTTCCATGCTAAACCTGTAACCAAACTGTACTCGAACTACACCAAAAACAACACTGACTTTAAGGCATCCCAGTCACCCTTTTGACTCAATGCTGACTGCTTAAAAATACAAATTCCGTCCTATCCCACTTCTGGGATAGCTACTGGAAAATTCAGATATTAACTGGCATATTTTTCAGCAGTTGAAAGCTCTATCCAGCTGCATCAGGCATTAGGAATTTTATTCAACTGAGGACTGCTCAAAGAAGGCCAGGAGAGATTTTGAAACTTTGTATTCGAGAGTCGGGGAGAAGAAGCAGAAGCACTTCTCCTGGATCCACTAAGTTCTAGTCTCCCCCCAGAATTTCTCTTCCCCTCTTCAGGTAGAACCTGATTTCCCATCCTCCTCAAACAATGAGCTGAAGCCCATTGTCTCCTGAAAACATTGATGAAGCCCAAAGCCAAATTCGGCCAGAATAACATCTCACATGAAAAAATTGCTACACTGATGTTACCTATTTTGGCAAGTGTCAAATTTCTCAGCAATGGTGCCTTATCATTGAGCCCTTTCAAACACACTGAGCTGTGCTCATTTTCATTATTTCAATTTGTAGTAAATTGAATTGTTGTTTGGCAGTTTCATTTATTTACAGTTGCGCACAAGATCACCGGCATTGTTGCAAACATTTACTTGCCCCTTGCATGACTCCTGCCCTCTGTTGGTTGAAAACTTGTTGCAATGTCACTTCAGGACCTCAACTGGCCTCTGGGTGAGAGAGCTGTCCTCAAGGCCTTCTGTCCCAGAATTAATTGATGCAGACCTGGAAGATAATAGGCTCTCCACACCAAGACTTCCAGGTCCAGAGCATTTTTATTATTATTATTCACTAGATTGATGTGGTGGTCTCTGACTGGGCCACCATTTATAGTTTGTCCCTGTTTACCCTTGAGAATATGGTTGTGAGCTTCCTTCTTGAACTGCTGCCGTCCATGTTTGTAGGTAGACCCATTAGGGAGAAATTAGGGAGGGAATTCCAAGATTTTGACCCAGCCACAGTGAAGAAATGACAATATATTCCCAAGTAAGGTCGGTAAGTATTTTGGAGGGGAACTTACAGATGGTGGTATCTGTTGCCCTTATCTTTCTAATTGGTCATGTCGTGGCTTTGAATGGTACTGTTTAAGGATCTTTGGCATTTTTTGCAGTGCATTTTGTAGGTAATACACATGGCTCCTACTGAGCATTCATAATGGAGGAAAAGCTGAAAGAACTACAAATGCAGTAAATCTGGAACAAGCACCATTGGTAGTGGAGTACCTGAATGCTTGTGAATGTAGTGCCAATCAAGTGTCCTGGATTGGCTAAAGCTTCTTAAATGTTGTTGCAGGTTCACCCTGTTGTGATTGTAACAAGGTCAGCCGACTGGGCCTTGGAGAATATGAGTTCCCTGATTGGGGTCATTAATCTAGTCCAATCAGGGAGCCCTGGATGACAGACAGAAACAGGAGTGTCAGTCATCCTGTTCACTCTGAGACCTGGTTCTGAGGGTGCTGCCAAGGATGCTCCACGTGTAATTAAAGGGTGACTAGGAGCTGGGATACCGGCCTCTATCGAGTTATTTCACACCTATCCATACAACTGGAGAGTATTCCATCACGCTCCTGACCTGTGCCTTGACTTGCCAAGGGCAGAAAGGCATGACTTCTGCCCTGGTAAGGTAATTGTCACCCAATATTTCACTTTTAAAAGAGATAAAAACCGCCCGAGATAGACCCCTTAAGTGAAGCACTGGTTTAACCTATGGTTAAAGCAATTGCTATTTTGGCAATTGATTTGAAATTAATGGTAGGATCAGCTGCTTGGGGGTTGATTAACAATTGATTGTCACTTAAAATACCTGCCAGTACTCATTAAGATGGTGGCATCAAATTTCTGTGGTAAGTATTTCAACAACTCCCCTCCAGTGACCAGCTGTCTAAAAATAAATGTGATGTTGATGCCAACTTCAAGTACTATTAATTGTTTAATTAGATACTTACCATTTCACAACACGTGCCGCTGTGGCTGTGAATAAGATCTTTGAAACACAATGGGAAACGTTTTGGGATATTTTCTCAAGGCTTCACCAATTCTTGACCAACATTTATTCTAAAGATTCTCTGAGGATTTCTCCAAAGAGTAAGTGTTGTGCTAATCCACCTTATAAAAACCAAATGGAAGAAGGAAGCATTTGGTCATTGGCATCCTTCTGGAGGGGTCTGCATTGAGCTCAGTGGGGAATGGGATAAGGACAAAAGGACAGGAAGAGAAAATCCAGCTGCTGCAAAATCCAGAGCCAAGAGGGTAAGGTAGCTTCCTTCCCCTTTCCATGACAGGATACCATATCCTCCTCTGGATCTCCCCTACCAGGATCTTCATTGCTATAACCATAAACCTGTATGCCTTCTCCCTCAGTCATCCAGAGGGAAGGAGATGGCCTAGTCATATTATTGTTGGGCTGTTAATCCAGGTAATATTCCAGGGAACCAGGTTGAAATCCTGCCATGGCAGATTTAATAAAAAGAAATTTGGAGTTAAGAGTTTAATGATGATTATGAATCCATTGTCAATTATTGGGGAGAAACCCATCTGGTTCACTAATGTCCTTTAGGAAAGGAAACTGCCACCCTTACCTGGTCTGATCTATGTGTGACTCCAGACCCACAGCAATATGGTTGACTCTTACCTACCCCCCAGGCAATTAGGGATGGGCAATAAAGGCGGGTGTAGCCAGTGATGCCCTCTCAAATGTATGAATTAAAAATCCTACAATGCACTGTCTTGTGCTAGTCAGAACATAGAAGTGGAAATGGACACAAGGTGCACACATGCTTTATGTTTATTTATAATCACCACTTGACTGCTAAAGTTAATGACGTCTCCAAGCAAGTTTAAATTATAGCAATTAATGTCAAAATTGTGTGTTAAATTTGGATTCTCAAACAGAGACGTTTTATTAACACTGTACTCATTTAGCATTTGTTTTAACCCTTTGGTCAAAATAGTTTGGAAGAAGAGTGATAAATTAAAACATGATCTTGAGCTTTCAAGTGTACTATCCATTCAGCTAGAATTGCAAAATGAAAAGGCTATCAACATGCTGTCGGGGGTATTTCATAGCCATTCAAATAGCGAAAATAGTGAAAATACATGAGCAGATCTGACTGGAAATCCTGGAGATGTGCCTGGTGATAGTAGGGAACTATAATGGCCCAAACATTGATGGGGATAAAGATAGATTAAAGGGAAAGGAGAGGGAGATATTTATATTTGTAATGTGTTCAGGACAACCTCCTCGATCACTGCATCCCTGACTCAACTAAAAAGCAGTCAATGCTTGATCTGATGCCAGGAAAGAAGGCGGCTTGAGTGGATCAAGTGGCTAGGGGGTACATTTGGTTCAGAGTGGTCATTGTTTCCTAAGGTTGAGAATAGACCAAGGAACAATCCAACATAGAACATCTAGATTAGAGGACGTCCAATTTCAATGGGATGAGATGGGATCTAACCCAGTAAAATGGAACAAAAGAGTGAAAGGAGAGACAATAATGGAACAAAGGGTGACCTTTAGGGAAGGGATGTTCCAGATAGAGGCGAGGTACATTTCAATGAATATGAAAGGAAGTGCAGGCTAAAGAAGAGCTCCTTGCATGCTGAAGGAGATGGAGATGATAATAAAACAAAAAAAGAGATGAGTGTGGCATGTCAGGTGATTTCTTCAGGTGTTTTCAATGCCCTGTTAGGGAGAAAGAGAGCGATGCATATTTAGAGACAAAGGGTAATGCTAGAATGCCTGTTGCGTACATTCATGGTGTTTCTTCAGAAGGATGGGACAGAGAAAATATTAGTAGAAGTGGAAAGGCAATGGACAGTGTGAAAATAGAGAAGGAGATAGTACTGGAAATGTTGGATGTAGAACTGTTCTGAAGAAGGGTCATTGGACGTGAAACATTAACTTTGCTTTCTCTCTGCAGATGCTGCCACACATGTTCGGTTCTTCCAGCAGTTTGTGATTTTGTTAATGTAAACCTAGCCTGTTTTGGCTGGAAGTAGCTGCAATGTCATTGGCTGGACTTGGGAACACACAATTGTGCAACGACAGACGGGCACCTGAACCTGTTTTTACACAAAGGAAGCCTGGGAAAGTTCTCTGAGATGGCAAGACATCGCATAAGATCAAATTCAGAATAATATTAGTACTGGGGACCTGTCCTTGCTCAAGGAACCTTTCACCATCCGTCTGGTAATTGCGAGACAGGGAGCATTTCACCATTGCACAGGGGTTTCGGAGACCAGTGCGGTGGAAACTGAGATAGAGCTCCAATGCTAGCTGTCACTAATGGGCAGAAGGCACTAGAATCTCTTGTTGATTATGGCTAAAGTACTTTAAACTAATAGATTCACTCATTAATTTCTATACATCTAAATTATATTAAACTAATAAATTTGCTTTATGTGAAAACACACATGCCTTCTTGCATTCATTTTGATCAGACCTTAAGGAACCTTTCAGACAAGCAATCGAGTCACACCAATTTAATTGAATTTTTTGATGAAATATATTGAAGATTGAAGAGAGAATACATTGATATAGCCCACATGGATTTATTTTATATCAAAGCGTTTAACAAGGTATTATGTGAGCCACGAGCAAATTAGCAGAGGCCAAACAAGATTAAAAAGGTAAACACAAGGCTCAAAGGTAGGTGTGGAAGAAACGGTTTAAAATTCATGGGATATTAGCACCACCAGTGGGGAAGGAAGGAGCTGTTCAAATGGGACAGGCTCCACCTGAATCATGGTGGAACGAGAATCCTGGCGAATTGCATAACAATTGTTTACAATTTACATAGATGATTTGGAGTTGGGGACTAAGTGTGGTGTGTCAAAATTTGCAGATGACACTAAGGTGAGTGGTAGAGCAAAGTATGCAGAAGACACTGAAAGTCTGCTGAGGGATATAGATAGTCTAAGTGAGTGGGCAAAGGTCTGGCAGATGGAGTACAATGTTGATAAGTGTGAGGTCATCCATTTTGGTAGGAATAACAGCAAAATGGACTATGTTTTAAATGGTAAAAATTTGCAGCATGCTGCTGTGCAGAGGGACTTGGGTGTCCTTGTGCATGAATCACTAAAAGTAGGATTGCAGGTGCAGTAGGTAATTAAAAAGGCAAATGGAATTTTGTCTGCCATTGCTCGAGGGATGGAGTTTAAAAACAGGGAGACTATGCTGCAGCTGTATAGGGTCCTGGTGAGGCCACACCTGGAGTACTGTGTGTAGTTTTGGTCTCCTTACTTGAGAAGAGATATACTAGCACTGGAGGGGGTGCAGAGGAGATTCACTCAGTTGACTCCAGAGTTGAAAGGATTGGATTATGAGGAGAGACTGAGTAGACTGGGATTATACGCATTGGAATTCAGAAGAATGAGGGGAGATCTTATAGAACATATAAGATTATGAAGGGAATAGATAAGGTGGAGGCAGGGAGGTTGTTTCCGCGAGCAGGTGAAACTAGGACTAAAGGGCATCGCCTCAAAATAAAGGGAAGCAGATGTAGGACTGAGGTCAGGAGGAACTTCTTCACCCAAAGGGTTGTGAATCTATAAAATTCCCTGCCCAGTGAAGTGGTTGAAGCTACCTCACTGAATGTTTTTAAGGCAAGGCTAGATAAATTTTTGAACAGTAAAGGAATTAAGGATTATGGTGAGTGGGCGGGTAAGTGGAGATGAGTCTCAAAAAGATCAGCCATGATCTTATTAAATGGCGGGGCAGGCTCAGGGGCCGGATGGCCTACTCCTTCTCCTAGTTCTTATGTTCTTATAACCAGGACTGTCGATGGGGCTATAAATTAAATAGCGGAGGATGGGTTCAGTTGCATGGAAAGCTGTGGGAAAAATTAGTTGTGGGGGCAGGGGGGGTGCTCTGCGGAGGTTAAAGTTTCCAGGACAAGTTAGTAAGAAATGAAACTGTATCAACAGCAAGAAATGATACTGAGTCAGAAGGCATAGAATGTGTGAGATAACATAGTGTGGAGCTGGAGGAACACGGCAGGCCAGGCAGCATCAGAGGAGAAGGAAAGTTGACGTTTTGTGTCGCGACCCTTCAGGGATTTTAAAAACTTTTAAAAACCAACAAGAGGATAACTTAAAAAATGTAAGGAGGGAGAAGACGAAATGTGAGAGTAGAATCATAGAATCCTACAGTGTGGAAGCAGACCATTTAGTCCATACCGACCCTCCGAAGACCAGCCCACCCAGACCCATCCCCCTGCACCATCCCTGTAATCCTGCATTTCCCATGGCTAATTCGCTTAACTTACACATCCCTGGACACTTTGGGAAATTTACCATGTCGAGTCCACCCAACCTGCACATCTTTCGACTGTGGGAGGAAACCGGAGCACACAGAGGAAACCCACACAGATACAGGGAGAATGTGCAAACTCCACACAGACAGTCACCCGAGGGAAGCAAACCTGGGTCTCTGGTGCTGTGAGGTGACAGTGCTAACCACTGAACCACCATGCCACCCTGTAAACTAGCTAGTAATTTGGATTCCCTGAAGGCCTTTGACAAGGTGCCGCACAGGAGGCTGCTAAATAGTACAAGAGCCCATGGTGCTAGGGGCAAGGTACTGGCATGGATAGAGGATTGACAGAGGGGATAGATTAGTGATAAAGGGGTCTTTTTCAGGATAGCAGCCGGTGACTAATGGAGTTCCACAGGGGTCAGAGAACATAATTGTTCATGATTAACAGTCTGGATGAAGGAACTGAGGGCATTGTTGCTAAGTTTGCAGCTGGCACAAAGATAGGTGGAGGACAAAATATACTGAGGAAGTGGGGAGGGTACAGAAGAATGTGGATAAGCTAGGATAGTGTGCAAAGAGGCAGATGGAATGCAATGTGGGACAGTGTGAAGTTATGCACTTTGGTCGGAAGAAGAAAGGTGTAGACTATTTTCTAAATGGGGGAAGGCTTTGGAAATCTGAAACACAAAGGGACTTGCGAGTCCTAGTTCAGGATTTTCTTAAGGTTAATATACAATTTCTGTTGGCAGTTAGGAAGGCAAATGCAAAGTTAGCATTGATTTCAAGAGGGCTAGAATACAAGAGCAGAGATGCACTGCTGATACTGAATAAGGCTCTGGTCAGACTGTATTTGGAATATTGTGAGCAGTTCTGGGCCCTGTATCCAAGGAAGGATGTGTTGACGTTGGAGTGATCCAGAGGAGGTTTACAAGAATGGTCCTGAGGATGAAGGGCTTGTTATATGAGGAGAGGTTGAAAACTCTGGTTGTGTACTCAATGGAGTTTAGAAGTACGAAGGGTGGATTTAATTGAAGCTTATAGAATACTGAGAGACCTCGATAGAGTGGATGTGGAGATGATGTTTCCATTAGTAGGAGAGACTCAAGGGCACTGTCTCATGGTGAAGGGATGTCCCTTTTTCATTGAGATGAGGAGGGATTTGTTCAGCCAGAGGGTGGCGAATCTGTGGAACTCATTGCCACAGAGGGTTGTGGAGGCCAAGTCATTGTGTGCCTTTAAGAAAGAGATAGATAGGTTCTTGATCGATAAGGGAATCAAGGGTTATGTGGAGAAGGCAGGAGAATGGGGTTGAGAAACATCCCAGCCATGATGGCATGCTGGAACAGAGTCAATGGGCCAAATCTCCTAATTCCCCTCCTATACCTTATGGTGTTATGGTCTTTGAGTGTTTGAATTTAAAAATAAGCAGCAGCACAGCTTTATGTATTAAAGGACCAGAGGCTGGTTTATTACACAATAATTCCTGGGATTTATGTAAGTTAAATAAAAGGTATTGTTTTCAGCTAAAATACAGCTGGAAATATTTAGATGAAGTAAAGACAAAAGTCACATATGAAGATGAAAATGAGATCAGTCTCTACTCTAACTGCAGGCCTGGTTTGTTTGAAAATTCTAATTTTGAGGTGAAAGGGTCAGAAACCTAAAGTTAGGTTCTGCAGATTGAAGCCTTCTGTTGTCAAATAGTTGGAGGTTACTCCTACATTTGGATTGAGTAGAACAGCAATGGGAGTGAATGGGTACTCCTTTGTTTCATTCTTACAGAATTGGCAGTGTAGATCTTGCTAGCCTGGTTAAGTACAACAGTCCTTGATGCCTCCCTGTCTTATTGCTGACAGGCAATGGCTGTGTTAAGTAATGTCCTTCTCATGGAGTTCAAATAATTCTCTTCAAAATAGCTGGCTCCAGCCAGCTTTATCGCAATCTATCTAAATGGCTGCAAACGTTAATTCTGATGAATTCTTCCACACAATAAAATCCCTTGTCTCATCCATCTCCTTTTCAGTACTCCAGAAGGACTTTTGAGTCCTCACACATTTGAAGGTTCAGTGTTCGGTTTGAGAAACCTTGAATCATTTGAGATTCTCTTAAGATGACAAAGTATGATCATTTGCTTTTGGCAGCAGTTGAATCCACATTGTCTTTAATGGTGAAGTAGGCTCAAGGTGGGGTGAATGGCCTACTTCTGTTCCTATGCCCCTGAGTTCTTATTTTAAAGACAGATTAGCTTTGTTACAAGATACATGATAACATGAATATGAAATGATGACACGTTGTTGAGTACATTTCAAGAGCGTGTCCTCCATGCAATGAAAATTTGGTTTCCTCAGGTGATATGCAGATTAAGTCCCTATGGCTGCTATTACATTTTATTACATAGATCAGTTATCCCCACCATTTAATACTTTGCCACACACTAAATCCACAGTTAGAGGATTAATTAATGGTTCTCCCTGCCAACTCATCTCCCCCATAATGATTTCTGTTGCTTGTTACTTCTTTGCTCCACACAAACTAATTGTTGTGCTTGTTTTATTTCTGAGCTAATGTCCTTTTCTTTCTCCTCTCCATCCTATTCTTTATTATCGGGGCCACCTTCCCTCTTTTTCCTTTTGTTTATGTTTTGCAAAAGCCAAGTAGTGTGGATTGATGGATGGAACCATTTTGGCTAAGTCCGTGTTGGATTCAGTTTTTCTTTTGGGAGGGATTTTCACTGTGAGGTCCAGTCAGTTCACTCTCTGTTTGTTACCAAAATCACCTCTTTATTCACCTACTCAGTCCATCCATCAATTCAGTTCATGGCACCATTTGACCACATGCCATTCTCAGAACCACCTGCCATTTACGAGATATCTGCCAAAAAACTAGTATCCTTTGAATCTGCGCCATCTTTAAAAAGCCTCTGTGCTCCTGGGTGAGCACTGGCATTCCAAACCAGGTTCTCCTCCCTACCTCCCCACCTACTCACCTTTACTGGCACCATCCCCGCCTCTTTGACCTGTCTGTCTCCTCTCCACCTATCTTCTCCTCTATCCATCTTCTATCCGCCTCCCCCCTCTCCCTATTTATTTCAGAACCCTCTTCCCCTCCCCCATTTCTGATGGAGGGTCTAGGCCCGAAACGTCAAGCTTTCCTGCTTGTATGATACTGCTTGGCCTGCTGTGTTCATCCAGCTCTACACCTTGTTAGTCAGTCAAGCACAGAGTCCAAGCATGTTGTCGAAGGGGAAGATGGCACTCTGTGATTCTCTGACATGGACCTGAAGGTTCTGGATCGAAGGGGTGGTGCAAAGGAACTACCTAGAAGTTTCACAAGATGTTATGCCACCAGACTTTGGTCTGATGTCACCACCCGGGTCAGTACCATATTCACCGTCTGGAAAAATGGACAGCAGTATCAAATAAAGGTCACTGACCTTCTCCTCTGAACCAGGATAAATGTCACACACACTCTGTCTCTGCTACAGCACCCACCTCCCACCAAGGCTCATGCCCTGCCACACTTACTATCGCCTGCAACATCTTCCCTCACTGACTTTCAACCACACCTACCTCGCACACTATTACCTTCACAGAGCATCTCACTGCCTCTTCAGTGCCCCAGAAAAACCTCGCCACATTTCCACCACAGGCAGCTCTGCCACCTTCTTTCATCTCATTCAATCCCTGTTTTTCTTTCACTGCAGGAGATGACAGTCCACAACTGGGCACAGCAAGCCCGTAGGGTACGAGGAGAGAATCTGGGCACTCACATGAGAAGAGTGAGATTGCTCCTGCAGTTATACAGAGACATCCATGTCCCACCAGCCAAGTAAGTAGCCTTGTTCATTCAGCTGTGGTTCTCTCATTAACCCCAATGTCAGTTCCATTGACTGTACACCACTTCTAACCACTGGCTGTAAAACCTTTCTCATGTGTCTTTCAGATAACCTCAGCATCTCTACAGTTCCCTGGTGAAATAGCCAGCTCCCCCCCCCCCCCAATATACGACCTCCTCAACCTCTGAGGAGGTGAGTGCCAAGGCCTCAGAGGAAGCATTGGATTTCTCAAATTTCCCCATTCCTCCTCCAAATCTCCCTCTCCTCTTCCTCCCCAATCCTCTCTCCCTCTCTCCCTCGCTTCCCACCCCTCTGCCCTACCCCCACCCTGTCTTCAGCCAAACTCTTTACTATCTGTTTTTGTTTTGTCTGCGCAATTCCCAATCACGCCTCCAACTTTAAAGCGAGAAATCACTAGCACTTACCAGAAACGGTAAGGAACCCAAGTGAACCCTGTGTAACACCACAGCAATAAATTATACCACAGCTTTCCATTCACAAAAAAACATCTGGCATTCATTTCCCTTTGCTTCCTGTCACTGAGCCAATTTTGGATCCAACTTACCACATTCCCCTGAATCAGATGGGCTTTTATTTTTCTTCACAGAATACCATGTGGAGCCTTGTCAAATGCCTCACTAAAATCCATATAGACAACATCCACTGCACCACCCCAATCAATCCTTCTTGTTACTTCCACAAAACAGTTTAACTAACTGTGTAAGACACAGATGTTTGAGGATGTGTGTCTATCAAGTGGGCTGATTTGTCCTGGATGGTCAGAGTTGTAGAGTCATAGACATGCACAGCACGGAAGCAGTCCCTCCAGTGCAACTTGTCCATGCCAACCAGATATCCTAACTTAATCCCAGTTCCATCTGCCTGCATTTGGTCCATGTCCCTCTAAACCCTCCCTATTCATCTACCCATCCAGATGCCTTTTAAATGTTGTAATTGTACCAGCCTCCACCACTTCCTCTGGCAGCTCATTCCATGCACGCATCACCCTCTGCTTGAATTGAAAAGCTTCTGAACTACTGTTGGAGCTGCACCCATCCAGGTGAGTGGGCAGTTTATTTTTATCACACTCCTGACTTGTTGCTTGTAGATTGTGCGCAGGCTGTGGGGTGTCAGGAAGTGAGTTACTCGCTGCAGGATTCCTAGCCTCTGACCTGCTCTAGTAGCCACAGTATTTACATGGCGAGGCCAGTTCAGTTTTTGATTCATGGTAACCCCCATGGTGTTGATTGTGAAGTGGTGGTGATAGGGAATGTCAAGGGGTGATGGTTAGATTCTTTCTTGTTGGAGATGATCACAGCTTGGTGCTTGTGCAATGTGGGCACAAATTGGCACATTTCAAAAACACGTTTTTATTTGTTTAGCCAGTGAGGACTGTGCACAAATGTAACTTGCAAATTATTCTCTGAGGGTATTTAAAACTCTTTTGAGTCCTCTACATTTAGATATACACGTGGTGAACGAGAGACTCTGATCATAAACCTACTCTCAGCTTTATCAATCAAACTGCATTGCGCTAAATTGCTGCACTTAAAGATAGCGATGAATTTTTTTTTAAATACAAAATTACATTTGAAACCACTGTTGGTGCTGGTTCACAGCAGGTTTGATATGCAAAATGCATTTGAGCAGAAAACAAAAGTAATAACTAATTCACACAATTGTCACAATTCTGAGGGCAATGTGTACCTCGAATACCCATTGTGTCCAAAATGGAGACTATATCCTCATAATAAATATTCACTAATAGTTTAATTGCTGCCTACCCAAGGTCAAAGGCACAAAGTGCTGTTACCTACAGCTCATGGGATTAAATATAATCTACTAGTCTGAAAGACAACAAAAATTTAGGATATGCAAAGCCTGTAAAATTAGGTCCTAAATGATACAATGGTAGAAATAACGGAAGCACTGGTTAGGATTTTACTGAAAATCCTAGATTCTAGAAGGACCCCAGAAGATTAAAAGTTAGCAATTTCAAGGACAGAGGTTGCACATTTAGGAGATGAAGGGAAATTTCTTCATACAAAGGGTTGTGAGTCTTTCAAATTCTCTACAGCAGAGGGCTGTGAATGTTCAGCTAGTGATGATATTCAAGACTGAGACCTCCAATTTCTTGGGCCCTAAGTTCTCTTGGTGTACCCTACCAAACATGCCTCATCAACAAATTAAAAATCGAAAGAACTGTGGATGCTGTAGATCAGGGACAAAAACAGAAGTTGCCGGAAAAGCTCAGCACATCTGGCAGCATCTGTGAAAAAAAAAATCAGAGTTAATGTTTCGGGTCCGGTGACCCTCCCTCAGAACTGAATTGCCTCATTAACAACTTAACAAGCATTATAACATCTGTCACATACAGTTCTGGCCCTATCTTACCGCATGCCATTCTGAAAACAAATTGCCACTCGCCACATTTTCTGGCAGCTTTTGCACCCATGCCAACTTTAAAAGGTTGCTATGCACCCAGTTAGGCACTGGCATTCCCAGGATACCCTGCTTGGTCAATGAAGTTTTTCGAAGCTGTCGGAAAAGGGGAAGATGGCACTGCAAATCTCCAGCACAGACCTGAAGGTTTTTTTGGAAATGTGGTGTAAAGGAGGACTGCAGAATGAGCAGAGGAGGCCACAGATCCAAACCCTGGCAGCCTGGTGCCAGGTCTTACCATATCCACAGGGCAGAGGAGTGTGTGGCAGTGCCATAAAAAGGCCAATGACCTTCCCTGTTAGGTCAGGGTAAGGCTCTTCTCTCTGTTCCCTTGCACGCTATCTCTGCCACTTCACCCACCTGTCACAAAAGCTGCCACTCTCACTATTGCCTGCAATACATTCCTTCATTTGCTTTCATTCTGCCCATCACCTCATACAACTCACCCTGCATGTCCACTGTGCTGTCTCCTAACTTGCTCAGAACAATGTTTGATCACCTGCACCATGTGTAACAGCCGTGCCATCCACTCTCACCTCAGTCAACTCTTCCCTGTTATTCACTACAGGACAATACGGCTCGTTACAGTAGTTAGCTGAGTTGGGTTAGCTGTGGTAAATACAGGGGACAGAGTGGGGGAGTTGGTCTGGATGGGATGCCAAATGACCTCTTTCTGCACTGTAGAGATTCTAGGAAATCCCCATTGTGGTGGAGGGATGCTTGAATTTCCCCAGAAACCACCTCCCAGAGCTCTAAGGACAAGAATACTGAGGCCTGAAAGGAAGCATCATTAAAGCTGCCTCCCAACAGGTAGGTAAGGCGCTCTAGGAGTGAGTGCTATGAGAGCAGCCCTGAGATGTAACCCGCTCCAGTCATGAGCTGGCTCCCTGTCCACGTCCACTATTCTCCCTCTGCAGACTTTCAATGCCAATTGTTTGTCCACTCTCCAATTTGAGATTGTGTTTCCAGAGTGCACTGCAAGTGATCCAAGAGGTCCATAATGGTCATGAGAAGTTGGCAGATGCTAATCTCCAGGGATGAAAGGGTGCATACCGCAGGTCTCACTGGATCATGCCTTAAGCTGCAATTTGATTTAAATATAACATGGAGAATGCTCGGAGTGAGAGAGGAGCTGAATCTGCCAGGTACCCATTCTGGTTTCCATGTCAAGTTTTCTCAATACCTTGCTTGTTTGGTGAGTTTACTGAAGTAGAAGGTTGAATGTTAGTGAGGCGAATTGTACCATCAACGAGGCATTTAACAAACAATAAACTTGTTCAATTGCCAATATGCTATTGCCAAGTGAGAATCTTGCCAAGCCACATATGAAAAGTATAAAAGATAGCATAAAATGGTCATAAGATAGGTCTTGCTGGATATCTTGTCTGATCCTGTGACACATTAGCCCGAATAGCTCAGCCAGTAGAGCATCAGATTTTTAATATGACGGTCCAAGGTTTATGTTTCTGTTCTGACGTATTCTTTACTGGGTGACATGGTGGCTTAGTGGTTAGCAGTGCTGCCTCACAGCGCCAGGGACCTGGGTTTGATTCCACCCTCGGATGACCGTCTGTGTGGAGTTTGCACATTCTCCCTGTGTCTGTGTGGGTTTCTTCTGGATGCTCTGTTCCTCCCACAGTCCAAAGACGTGCAGATTAGGTAGATTGGCCATGCTAAGTTGCCCGCAGTGTTCAGGAATGTGGAGATTTGATGGGTTATAGGGGGATGGGTCTGGCTGGGATGCTCTGAGGGTCGGTAGACTTGTTGGGCCAAAGGGCCTACTTCCACACTGTAGGGATTCTGTGAAATCTCGCATGGCCCACATCACTCAGACCCTTATAAGATTCCATTCCATGTTGTATGAAGCTAATTGAAACATAAAAGTCACAATAGTTGATGTTATGAAGGGGAGGGAAGGTTGGATCCCTGTGATAATTAACCCGAGACACTAGCCGCAGTCTGTTATGGCAGGACTAGAGGTTCCCTTCTAATAATTAAACCCGAAACACCCAAGGAAACTCGCCTTGCCCCTTGTAATCTGTTAAAAGAGCAGTTAAATGAAAGGAATCCCTGATACTCACTTTTTCAGCAACAAGTAACAATTTATTTATTTAACACTAACAGTGAACAAATTAAAAGAACTAACAAACCAAACAATTCCCCTTTAACTACTAATTATTTCCAAATAACAGAAGATTGAAATAATATACTGTTCCAATAAACATAAGTCCCACTTACATAAATCCAAGTTACAAGAAAACAATAGATCAAAACTTAGTTTCTCAAAGTTCACACCGAATGTGTCTTCAGAATGTTTTGCCTTCTACATTGTCTCTCCAGTTTTTCTTCTGCTGATCTTGCTGTCAGGGATGTTTTCTGTGTAATTTCTTCTGTGAGGACTCTTAGCTAGAAGTGCTGTGGTACCTTTGATGGGTTTTTTTCAGAGAGAGCTTAATGATTATGTGTGAGAGCTAGGTTTATTTGTCAGATGGCAGATTTGCTTTCGCTTCAGATGGCAGCTGGCTCTCTGATTTTCGGGAAAAAACCCTTCTTACATACCCCCAATGACACATGCAATTTCTTATATGATCAGTTTCGGGTTTTCAAAACCATCAGTTTTAAATTCAATTGCCTTTCAGTCTCTGAGTGCTTGGTTTAAATTAATTGGCTAAGTCCAGCTTGTTGTCAAAATATCAAAATAAGACTGCTGTTTTGCCTGCCAACTGTAAGGCCTTTTTCTACCTGTTTCAATTTGGGGCTGTCGGTACAGTACTTGCAAACTTCCAAGTACAGATAGAGCACAGCCTTTTAAAGGGGCCACACACTGCTTTTACCCACTATCATTTTTTCAAACAAATTCTAACTTCCTGCCTTCTAATTCATGAGGCATCTGCACCACTTCATAATAGTTGACACCCAATCAAATAACTGCTACGGTGAAGAAATTTGTTTCAAGGAAAAGCCAGTGCAAGAATTGAAGAAGAAAGAAGCAGACCTGAAGGTGATGTCTAAGACCAAACGCACCACCGGCCTGATCTTGAGAAGCATGTTTTGGATCTGCGTGGGTTTCTTCTGGATGCCCTGGTTTTGTCCCGCGGTCTAAAGATGTGCAGGATTGGCCATGGAGAGGGCAGGGTTATAGGGATAGGACAGGGGTGTGGGTCTGGGTGGGGTGCTCTTCAGTGGCTCGGTGTGGACTTAATAGGCGATTGGCCTGCTTCCAGACTGTAGGGATTCTATGAAAGTTTCCTCAAATTAATGATTTGGAGCTCATGTATCATTAGAAAAACAGTGTGTTCAAATCAACCCAATCAAATCAAACTGTAGCAAAAAGGAACAAGTAGTCTGCGTCGCCACTTGTCGTGTTTTGGCAGGTCACCGAGATCACTCAGAGATAACCGAAAGACCTCGATGTCAAAATTACCAGTAATCCATCAACAAGTAACGTCGAGAAAATGTGTAACTATGAAATTGCACAACAACATCGACGAAATGCCCATGAATTTTGATATGTTCAGCTGGCAAATTGTGGATTTGAAAAGTTCAAAATTGATTCTTGAGAAAACCACAGCACAGAAGAAGACAAGATTCACAGCGTTGCTAGCCTGCATAGAACAAAATTAAAGCCTGAATAGTTTTCAGACGTAAAATTATACTGAAAATTGAGTTCCCCCACAGTGGATTTTGTGCTTGTTGTCATTACAACAGATCAGAAAGTACTCACAGACATATTGAACTTATAATTCCAACATGTGTTTCTTTAAAAGCAGACTGGCACGGCCAAAAGATATAATTTCAGTGACTGGCAGAATCCTGAGTGGATCCATGTAATATCATATCTGTACAGAGTCAGGGAGCATTCAAACTGAAAGACTAAACAGGAAGAGGTAACAAGAGTCTGACTATTCACAAATACCTCAGAAGGAAGCCATCTTCCGCAGACAAGTTTGTGCTTTAACTTTCCTTGTGCATACAAAAAAAATTAAAAATTCACTGCAAGTTTGCTGTGTTTGTTCAGTGGTCTGACAAGGCAGTACGTGCATCAGGGTGAGCTGTGAATATGATAGCTTGGGAATAGCCTTTAAACACTCCAACCTTGCAGATAAGGAAAACGAAATATGCTTCCTCACTTTGAGTGTTACCAGTCAGTCGCCATTGAAGAGAGCCAGAAAGAAAATATTCCAACCAATCTACAAACCAAGAGTCTTGAAATCGAGTGCCCATCTACCAGCACAGAGGCAGGAAAAAGCAGGGAATATAGGAGGTGCCCCATTCCCCACTTTCATTCCCATCTAAGAAGGGTCTAGGCCCGAAACGTCAAGCTTTCCTGCTCCTATGATGCTGCTTGGCCTGCTGTGTTCATCCAGCTCCACACCTTGTTATCCCAGGATATCTTTACTGCTTCCTCTCCTACCAATGAAGTGCTCCTACCAACCTGAAAACTGATACTGGGTAGTAAACAGCCTTTTGTGGTAATTAATTGGCTACTTCAGGGCTTTAATTGGGAGGTGTGAGCTCCAGGCTGGCTAGGCCTTTCTCAAGCCACTATAAAAATATGGAGAGGATTGAGGGTCTGGTAGGACGGCCACCCGAGGAATTTTGTGGGCAGCCCACCAAAAAGTCTGTCAAAGGGGCACAGGCAAAATTCTGCACTTTGTGTTGGATTTTGACGACAATGACTTTGACAGTTTTTAAAACATTTTTACTGTGGTGCTACGCAATTAATTCATTCAACAAATTGTCTTGTTGATTTAATTTTAATTACCAGCCATGTTTTTGTACATTTCAAAATGTTCCAATCAATATGTAAGTCAATTCTCACTTTTGGAAAGATTTTCAAAGATTTAATTTGGATGCCATAATCTATGGGAGCATGGCATTAAATAGCTGAAATTTATACAGAACCACTTGCTAGTTATACCTGTGTTACTTTCATCGTAAATTATAACATTTATGTTCAAAAAGCATTTAAGACATACCTGTTAGTGATTAGCCAACTTAGAAGAAACTAAATTTTAACCACTCAGCTACTTGAAACCCAAAGATCAATTATAATTCTAAACTGACCTCTTTGTTCACAATAACAATAGTTTCCTTCAGTAGAGGGTCACTAAGAGACAAAAAAAATGCAATCTCAAGAAGTATCCAGGTGGTAAACTGACAACCACTCTCTAGTGTCAACCAGCCTACCCATGAAACATTTCACCCTCAGATAGTGACCATGTTAATAAGCTTTTGAAAGAAGAGCTGTTTCCTCTCTGAAGGTTTGATTGGCAAAAACGGAGAAAAATGCAGGGGGGTAGCTTTGAGTGCTGATTCACTAAAAGTGGCAAACATTAGGAGGATTACCCATCAATCACCACTGCTCAGTTAAAACCTGTGGAAATGCAAATACATTAATATCTACACGGTGACACCTAGGAGGAAAATCATCTGTGCACTCAGCATAGCATGACCAAAAAGGTGCTGATGAAAGACAAGGTCATGGTTTCATTACAATCTAGTGCATTGAGCACAGTGTATTTTATGAAACTCCAATCATTTTCCTTTTACTACAATGTTTGGTAAAATAGGATCACTTGCATTTATGGTGCACCTTTAACCTTGAGGATGTTCCAAAATACATCACAGTCAATGAAGTATATTTTGATTGCAGTCACTGTTGCATTGTTTTAAGCAAAGCACAACAGAGTCAAATAAACTTTTTTTATTAAGTCGTGAGATAGGAACGTGAGTGGTTGAGCCCACATTTATTACCAATTGATCTGTTCTGATGAATTGCTTGAGGACACTGAGGAGATCACCCTTCTCTTTAAATAGGGGTCATGCATTTTACAGCCAGGCCCACGTTTAACATCTTATTCAAATAATAGTATTTTCACCAATTCTGCACTCGCTTTGGTAGCGAATTGTCAGCCTAGAGTAGATGCTCACATCTTGGACAGAAGTCAGACCCACAACCCTTCACCTCAGAGATTAAAAAGCTCAAACCACAAACCCAAACTGATCCACGGGGTAGGAAGTTGTTGAGGAGAAAGCTTTGACCATGACTCCTCGCTTAAGAACCTTAGTTCCTCGAATAGGTCAAAACGGTTTGGTCTTTTTACTTGAGAATAATAGGGACTTAGAGACGACCTCGTGGAGATACAATGCTAGAATTGTTTGCTTAATGATAGCTCATTTCATTTCAATAGTATGGAGAGGATCAGCAACATTCTGTTAAATGATGCAAATCCACTTATGTTCTTATGTTTTGGGAGAATCCAATTCTCAGGGCCATTAAGGCAGATCATTACTTATAAAACCAAAAGGGAAATAAGGAACTGACTTCTTCACACAGAATAGTTGGAACATGGAACTTGCCACCACAGAAAAAGACTGAAGTAAATAGCTTAGATTGGTGCTTACCAAGCTATATTCAAACTTAACCCATTTTGATACTTGAGAATAAACATGACACAAATTATCAACAAAAATAATATAACACAGTAATGTTCAATAATTAATCATTAAAAGCTGTGCATTATAAATAAACATGTAATGTATCATATAAAAGTGCTTTTAAAGGACTTTGTAAAAATACATTATTTTATATCCTCAACAAACCAATACCTCTTCTGAGATATCAAGGCGTGGGGCTGGATGAACACAGCAGGCCGAGCAGCATCAGAGGAGCAGGAAAGCTTGACGTTTCGGGCCTAGACCCTTCATCAGAAATGGGGGAGGGGAAGAGGGTTCTGAAATAAATAGGGAGAGAGGGGGAGGTGGATAGAAGATGGATAGAGGAGAGGATAAGTGGAGAGGAGGCAGACAAGTCGAAGAGGCGGGGATGGAGCCAGTAAAGGTGAGTGTAGGTGGGGGGGTAGGGAGGAGATAGGTCAGTCCAGGGAGGACGGACAGGTCAAGGGGGCGGGATGAGGTTAGTAGATAGGAGATGGGGATGGGGCTTGAGGTGGGAGGAGGGGATAGGTGAGAGGAAGAACAGGTTAGGGAGGCGGGGTCGAGCTGGGCTGGTTTTGGGATGCGGTTGGGGGAGGGGAGATTTTGAAGCTTGTGAAATCCACATTGATACCATTGGGCTGCAGGGTTCCCAGGCTGAATATGATTTGCTGTTCCTGCTGCCTTCGGGTGGCATCACTGTGGCATTGCAGGAGGCCCAGGATGAACATGTCGTCTGAGGAATGGGAGGGGGAGTTGAAATGGTTCGCGACTGGGAGGTGCAATTGTTTGTTGCGAACCGAGCGTAGGTGTTCTGCAAAGCGGTCCCCAAGCCTCTGCTTGGTTCCCCAATGTAGAGGAGGCCACAACGGGTACAGCAGATGCAGTATACCACATTGGCAGATGTGAAGGTGAACATCTGCTTGATGTGGAAAGTCTTCTTGGGGCCTGGGATGGGGGTGAGGGAGGAGGTGTGGGGGCAGGTGTAGCGCTTCCTGCGATTGCAGGGAAAAGTGCCAGGTGTGGTGGGGCTGGAGGGGTGTGTGGGGTGGACGAGGGAGTCATGGAGAGAGTGGCCCTTCCGGAAAGCAGACAAGGGTGGGGAGGGAAAAATGTCTTTGGTGGTGGAATCGGATTGCAGATGGCGGAAGATTCGGAGGATGATGTGTTGGATCCGGAGGTTGGTGGGGTGGTACGTGAGGATGAGGGGGATTCTTTCTTGGTTGTTATTGCCGAGATGGGATGTGAGGGATGAGTTGCGGGAAATGCGGGAGACATGGTCGAGGGCGTTCTCGACCACTGCGGGGGGGAGGTTGCAGTCCTTGAAGAATGAGGACATCTGAGATGTATGGGAGTGGAATGCCTCATCCTGGGAGCAGATATGGCGGAGGCGAAGGAATTGGGAATAGGGGATGGCATTTTTGCAGGAAAGTGGGTGAGAGGAGTGTACTCTAGGTAGCTGTGGGAGTCGGTGGGCTTGAAATGGATTCTTCTTCTGAGCTGCTCCACCTTGGAAGAAACGGATATGATTAAAATTTTCATTCGCACTCAGTATTTCTAATCAACAGCAACATGTTGCCAAGATTCTCTAATTGCCATCATTGATTTAGATTGAGATAAGGCAAATAAGTTTTTCATTTTCCACTGAGGATTTCAAATGGCATGAAATAACACTCATTGTCCCTGTGAGATATTGTATTATGGTTCTCTTTACCAGCTCACTCACAAGCGCTTTATGTTTACTGTGCTGCGTTTCCATTCACTCATCCATAAAACCGCATTTTTGTAGTACATTTTACTCTTACAGGAAAGACTAAATTAAACATCCCTTCCAGCCTGTTACTGTTTCTTTGCACCTTTCGCTTCTTGTTGGCCCCATGCTGCAAACAGCTTTTAGACCTGTTTCTGTATCAAAGACTACCCCTGAATAGGTGCTAATACTGTAACATACTCAGAACAATGCCACCCACCCACACCCCTCCTCATTGTGTCTCCATAAGTCACTCAAAACTATGGAAAGATTATAATATTAATTAGCCGTTAGTAACTGTCTCTCGGGACCCGAACTGGTTGCAGGACATCAAACAGTTTCCTCCACCAGAATGTCCCTACAGTCTGATGAAGGGTCTAGGTCCGAAATGTCAAGCTCTCCTGCTCCTATGATGCTGCTTGGCCTGCTGTGTTTATCCAGCTCCACACCTTGTTATCTCGGATTCTCCAGCATCTGCAGTATCTTTTATCTCCGTCCCTACAGTCTGCTGCTTTTTATCTCTTTGAAATTTCCTTATACACTACTTATTTCTATAACACTATAATTCCTATTTCTAACTTTTATTTAGGACTACCACCTTGTACTAACCTATGGATTTATACTTTTTAAATACACATTACATAGGGCCGCTATCCCCTTTAAGAAACTTACAATCAAAACTGTGTTTCCGTAAAACTGTATGAATGAATGTGTAAGAATGTCCAAACCGGCAATAGTAAATAAAATCTCATCACCCAACTGCAAGAGATCAGTTTAATATCCTCTGTACTTTTATTTAGTACATGTATAATTTCTCAGTTATTTAGATCATATAGGTCTAGTATTTTTACTAACATTACTGACTTTAAAGACAAAAGGACTAATACCTCTTAATTAAGTAAACTCAGATTGGACAGGCTTTCTAATCCCATCAGAAGTAACAGCCAGCATTTAGCAAGTGCTTAAACCATCTCCTACGTCCCCAGGACAGATGTCACACAAACCTGTGTGCAACAGATACAACTATGTGACACCATAGTGCTAACATTTTAATGTATGTAGGATCTGTGTGTAAAGAGGCTACTGTAAAACTGTACTGTGAATTCCATCGTCGCCTCAAACTGTGCCACTGTGGATGCTCAATAACGAAGTTATTTTCACCACTCGCCGATCTCAATCGTTATTAAACACAATCCCACATCCCAGAGATTGCAGTTTCATTGTGAGTTCTGTGACATATCATGAGGCTTTAAAAAGAGATGTATTTAATTCACGCATAATTGGCTTGATTGTGGGACTAGATTGAGATCAGGAGGAACTTCTTCACCCAAAGGGTTGTGAATCTGTGGAATTCCCTGCCCCGTGAAGCGGTTGAAGCTACCTCGCTGAATGTTTTTAAGGCAAGGCGAGATAAATTTTTGAACAGTAAGAGAATTAAGGGTTATGGTGAGTGGGTGGGTAAGTGGAGCTGAGTCTCAAAAAGATCAGCCATGATCTTATTAAATGACGGATCAGGCTCGAGGGGCCGGATGGCCTACTCCTGCTCCTAGTTCTTATGAGTACTTTGCGTTCAGCCCATGCCAAGCCTCATGAGGAGGGTGGAGTGCTTCTACACAGGGATATAATACAATATGCAATTGTTACTGCCTGCTGATGTTTCAACCAAGTGCTCTATATTCCCTGCATACAGAAACTTTGTGTGAACTCCATTGCCCATTTAAGGATGGCGCTGCACTTCTAGCGCTTTCTGTCCACTTTCAGGGTGTTATTGGTGGTTAACGCTATTGAAGTTAGTTGAAGACGTGGATTTGATTTTTTTTATTTGATTTAATTGAATATTGTCACATGTACCTAGGTACAGTGAAAAGTTTTGTTTTGTGTGCAGTACAGGCAGATCATACCACACAAAGTCCGATAGGGTAATAGAACAGTGAGGAATAAAATATCACAGCTGAGAGAAGGTGCATAAACAGTGAGATCAACATTAAGTTTAAAATGTGAGAGGTCCATTCAGAAGTCTAATAACAGCTGTTCTTGAATCTGTTGGTATATGTGTTTAAGGTTTTGTATCTTCTGGCTGATGGAAGAGGTTGGAAGAGATTATAACCAGGATGGAGTATAAATTTAAAATTCTGGATAGCTAATTGCGAGGCCCTCTCTTTCTGGAGGAGAAAATTCTCCAGATGAGGATCGATGGGGCTGTTTCTCCAGCACTCTCCGCCTGCGTATTACGCTGGTTCCAATTTCTCTTCATGCATTAGGCTGTCTCTATGAAGCCAACAGCCTTCACGGTTTCAGAAAACAGCCCCCACCTGGTGCCATAATTATTGAAATTGGCTGATCACATCCAGTGAGGGGGTAGTCGATCTATAGTCCAGCTCCTAGTTTGGAAAACTCCCCATTAGTGAGCCAAACCAGGAGCACTCCTGACAGTTATGGCCTTTGTTTCTGTCTCTACTGGGCCAATAAATTTCCACTCTCTATTTAGTGAAATTGGTTTCCTCCTGCAAAAATGACAGAGAATGGGGAAATGATCTTTAGATCGAAGTTAATCAAACTCAATTTTCAGAACTGGCAATGTCATTTGGCCTGTGGTAATCAGCTCAATAGTTGGACTGAAATGCCTTTGATTCCCACCTATTTCACACCCAACAAGTTTGTAGATCACATTCGACACAGCAGGGATACAACTTTTTTTATTTACAGAAATGTTAACAATTTCTAAGTATCCATCTGATTTTGTTGTGGTTAATTTATAATTGCAGGAATAATTTCAATGAGTCAATGAGTCATCTGGATATTGTTGACCATGAAAATCCTGAAGCTGTTGTTTCTCTATCAGATAAAAACGCAAGCACACTTCTGTTAACGCTGTTTATCCATTGTCACTAAAAGTGTCATTTAAGACCTGATCAGTGAAAATAAGATCGAGAAATTTCTTTCAACAGAATGTCATAACCAGATGGAATGTGAAGAGAATGTTGCAGGACGTAATCGCACAATAAATATGCACTGAATCATTCCTCATAAAACTTCAGGTCCTCTTCATTTTTATAGTTTGGTTTGACTTTAGTACTTTGCTTGCTGGGATTCTGATCAGATCACTCAACTGAGTGATGTTTCTGAGGCTGGTCGTCTAATGTAACCTTTCCCACTCCTAAAACACCATCCTGCACTGAGCCCTTAACTGATCATTCTACAGTCTTCCAATTCCTCAACTGGGCCATCATTCCAGGGAGACACACATTATGCACAAGTGCTGCTAGTCACAATTTCCAGATTGATACTCCTTGTGAGTGCTTGAACACCCAATGGGAAACTTAGCCATAAACGGGATCTTTTTAGAAGCAATTGGCTAAGAATTTGTGAATGGAAAGTACAGGTAAAAAATAGGAAATGGAATCAGAGTGGATAGCAGCAACTAAACAGCTAACATTAGCACAGAAACAATGAGCAGAATAAACTTCTTCTGTGATTTTATTTCTGAAATGTTAATTTTTAATAGGATTTTACAATGAGTGCCAAGGTCAAGGCTAGAAGCTGGACATCAAACCAATGTAACAATTCATACCTGTAAGTACATGCTGTTAGCAGTAAGTAATTTCAGGAGCAACCTACACTGCTGTAACTGGCTTATCACATGATGGAAAGTTACTGCTGCATTGAAGTCTGCATCCAATCAATACTTTTCAATGATAGTACCCAACATATCTTGTACAAAAAATTAAGTTGCATCAATTTGCAAAGTTTTCTGTTTTCAATAATGCATTGAGAACTCAGATCTGGTTTAGTGCTGCTCAGTTAACAAGAACAACAGATGGCAATGCTATGCTAACGTGAGAGGAGTGAAGGGCTTGAATTTACAATGTGTTCTGGTGCAGAGTCATGATACAAGAGATGGAGGGGTCAGCAATGTCAGAAGACTGAAGGAAAACGTCCTTTAGAAATGTAGCTACGTGAGGATTGTGGAATATAATGTCTGTTATAAATTGGCTTGCTTAGTCATCAAGGGAAACATCTATCATGAATATTTGCTTCCTTAATTATTTATGCTATCACCCTAATGTGTAAAGGATACACTGTTGGCTATAGTGTGTCACAATTTTAACCATGACAAAGATCATACAAATTGTACTAAATGCAAAATATCCTTTTTTTTTGTTGAAGAAAAGGTCAAGCCTAACAGAGGAGATATCATCACCTATCATAGTTCATTCTAGGCATAGGTATTTGGGAATGTTTAAGTCAAAGTGAGGTGCCGACAACAGAGCTTTACCAGCTAAGTGAAGACCTGCAGGTCAAAACTAATGTCAGTTTTATAATTCCTTTTGAGGAATAACTCAATAACTTTTTCTAAACAAAAAAGAATTTTCCAGTGATTGGTGCAAAAGGATTATATGTCAAGGTTACAGTTTTTTCGGCCGAAGGGCCTGATTCCACACAGTAGGGATTCTATGATGATTCAATCTCAGTAGAATATGGAACATAGGATTGTACAGTACACGAGCAGGCCCTTCGGCCCATGATGTTGTGCCAATCATGACGCCACATTAAACTAATGCCTTCTGCATGCCCTTGGTCGATATCCCTCCATTCCTTGCATATTCATGTGCTTCTCAAAGAGTCCCTTAAATACCCCTATTGTATCTGCCTCCACCACCCCTGGCAGTGCATTCCAGACCACTACTATTCTCTTTGCAAAAACTTGACCCTCACATCTCCTTTCAACTTTCCCCTCTCCCCTTAAAAGCATGCTCCCTCGTTTTAGACGCTTCAACTCTGTGAAAAAAATTCTGATCGCCAACCCTATCTATGCATCTCATAATTTTATAGATTTCTATCAAGTCTCCCCTCAGCCTCCACCACTCCAGAGAAAACAACCCAACCCTGCAATAGCTCATACCCTCTAATCAAAGCAGTATCCTGGTAAACCTCTTCTGCACTCTCTCCAAAGCCTCCACATCCTTCCTGTATTGTGGTGGTCAGAATTGAATGCAATACTCTAAGTGTGGCCTAATCTAAAGTCTTATAAAGCTGCAACATGACATCCTGACTCTTGTACTCAATTTTCCTCAAACTGAGGAAGGAGACAACCGACTTAAAGCCAAGAAACAGCTGATCCTGAAACAACAAGTTGGGAAATTGTCAGGTTCTGAATAGCTGGTCATGGAACAACCAGTCATAGGACAATAGCTAGAAGATTTTATATGGTTCCCTAGACTCAGTGGAACACAAACAGAAGACAGAATTCATCAAGGTTAACTATGTTGGCATAAAAAGAATGTATAATACTGTCAGCACCTGGACTACAGTGGATTGCCACAAATATTTTCTACTTCAATCGACACTGAACAGAGTTCAGCCTATCAGTTCAAAAAAGTTTGTGAGAAAACACAAACGATCAGATAGCCAATGAACAATATACTCAATCTGAGTGAACTGAAAATATTTAACTGATGTAACTAATGGCTTGGTGAACAATTAGTGGTGGCGGGCCTATAAGTCTGATGTCAGATGCTAAGAAAATGCATGTTCAAGCAGAACATTTCATTTCCTTACCTTCCCAGGAAGGAACGTCAGTACCAGTGACATAAATCGTCCCGAGCAAGAAGCAATCCTCAACCAGTACAACAGAAGAAATAAACAGAGATAGTAGGAACTGCAGATGCCGGAGAATCTAAGATAACAAGGGGTAGAGCTGGAGGAACACAGCAGGCCAAGCAGCATCAGAGGAGCAGGAAGGCTGACGTTTCGGGCCTAGACCCTTCTTCAGAAAT
>JAHRHZ010000009.1:11220009-11255704 GCA_024137785.1 Ginglymostoma cirratum
TCATTTCTGAAGAAGGATCTAGGCCCGAAACGTCAGCCTTCCTGCTCCTCTGGTGCTGCTTGGCCTGCTGTGTTTTTCCAGCTCTACACCTTGTTATATCAGAGGAAATAAACATCTTGATTTCAATGACAATGCAATGACTGAAACTGAATGAAAGTGTCCATGTTGAGGAGCAAATTGAAGTAAAGAGTTCATGCATTTAACATGGTTTTGTTGGCAGATTGACATTAAAAGTATGCTCAGCAAATAGAAGTTATAACTCAGACAAATCCATGGAAGCTATCACTGTCAAAGAATGACCGCAGATTTTTAACCAGGATAAAAAAAAATTGCCTGTTTCAGAGATCTAGGATATAACAAGGAAGCAATTGTCTGGTCCATGGTACTGCAAAAAAAAACAAACTCTCATTTCAACATGACAGCTGTACTCTGCAAAATAAATTCATGAAATTAAAAGTTCTCCAGATATTGAAATTGGAGCTATTCCTCCAAAGATTAAATATCTTCCAATTTAAAGGGACATCCAGCCTTCACACTGTCAGGAACAAAATCAAAGCCAACAGTCTTCAAACCAAGGATATACTAATCTTCCAAGTTCAAAGAGAACTGGCTTTGGAAGAATAATGAGGGATCCAAACCACTTCAATTTGTAAAGCCAAAGATTCAGGGGAGGAGATAGGATAATGGAAATGGTTTTTAAAAAACCGAAAGAACTGCAGATGCTGTAAATCAGAAACAAAAACAAAAATTATTGGAAAAACTCAGCAGGAAGTTCAGTTCTGAAGAAGGGTCACTTGACCCAAACTGTTAACTCTGACTTCTCTCCACAGATGCTGCCAAGCTGGCTGAGCTATTCCAGCAATTTCTGTTTTCGTTATTGTTAATGGCAAAGGTAATTATATACACAAATGCTTAAATATTCACAATGGGAAAAATGCTTGGCAAGATGTGATAGAAGGATGTAAGATTGTGAAAGGATTAGTGCTATGAATTGCCTTAAATACCACCCATGATGATGTGGTCGTATGGACTTGGTGGGGGGAAAGATTAGGATCTTGACGTAGTAAGATCGAGTATCGCTGTCCTCCTTGTAGTTTCTACAATGGTGTTTATCAAAGCAGTGTAGCTTGCACAAAGCTGCTTTCCTGCAATAAACTATACTTTGTTTAAAATGACAGCCACTCCTCATTAAACTACTGTGACTTTCCCGACCACACTGGACAAAGCAGACTTCGGAAAGAGAATAATGATCACAAATCTACCGGGCAGCTCATGTGACATGATGAGCAGTGGCATGGTTAAATCTTGCAACAGTAATTCGTTCACTCATTTATTGAATCAGTTTCTGGGAGCATAACTTATACTTGCAGTGTACATGAATTATGGAAGTAGATTTGATAACTGCCTTACCTTTCACTAAGTTTTAATTGGTATCATTTTGTTATGAGACTGTTTACTTTTAGTCAAATTCATTACTATAACTGACAAAAAGAACTTTTTAAAAAATAATCTTCCAGTTCGTGCATCTTGATTCCAGATTATGTGTGATGGAGCAGACGGGCTGGCTGTGCATATTACAAACATGGGAAGTAGCAAGAGGTGTTTTGTTCTATCTCAAGACAACTAACCCCTCAAGAGATGGACCTCGCAGCAAAGATGTATTTTTAACTTGTGGAAACTACCGACTACTGATTGCTTACACTTGTCACAGAATATTCAGAAGACTGTCATTAGTTGAGGTGCTGGCAGCTCTACCCCATGATGTGTCATAAGATGCAGCAGTTGAAAGTGAAATGGTGCCAAATGAGGCAGATGTGTAAACAAACCATCGACTTCCAATCCAAATTGCGGTATAAACACATATATCAATACAAACCACAGTGAGAATTCAACTGGAAATTTGTAAATATTATTTGTATTGAGGAACTTTGAACATGGCATTAATGGAAAAAGTTGGTCATCAGATTAGCAGCATTAACTTCCAGAATGTTGTTCATGTAAAACAAAAAGTCTCAAGACTTTTCACTAGGGAGTTGGGAAATCTAAAAAGATATCGAGTGAAAGATCGACATATTAAAGAATGGGCCCTTGTTGTCAATTCTCTCTCCCCGTGTGCAGTGGAAAATTTAGAGTGTGTGGTGGTGGCCCAGTGAGCGTGATGAGGCAGGTAGAAGACATATCCTTGTGAAGCAGAGCAGATCGTTTATCTTCTTCTTCGACTGTTGGGCATTTCATTTTACCCATGACAATGTATTGATTGGTTCAGTGGTTAACACTATTGTCTCTCAGCACCAGGGACCAAGGTTAGATTACAACCTTGGACGACTGTCTGTGAAGTTTGCGCATTCTTCCCGTGTCTGTGTGGGTTTCTGCCAGCTGCTCTGGTTTCCTCCCGCAGTCCAAAGATGCGCAGGTTAGTCGGATTGGCCATGCTAAATTGCCTATACTGCCCAGGGATGTGCAGGCTAGGTGGATTAGTCATGAGAAATGCAGAGTTACAGGGATAGGGTAAGGAGGTTAGATCTGGGTGGGATGCTGTTTAGAGGGTCAGTGTGTACTTGATGAACTGAATGGTTGCTTCCACACTGCAGGGATTCTATGATTCTAATAAATGGTACAATAAGTCACCAGAACCATGAATTCATATTGCTCAAAGTTGTTTCAGCAAACATTTGATGATATATGTAGTATCATTCACTTGATTTTATTGTAGTCACATGGACCTAAGTACAGTGAAAAGCTTTGTTTTGTGAGCAGTAGAGGCAGATGATAGCAAACAAGGGCATACAGATTGTTTAGACAGTGCAAAGAATACAAGGTTATGGCTGCACAGGAGGTGTACAGAATAAGAACATCATGTAGGGTTATTATGGGGGTATGGCTCTAGGTGGGATGCTCTTCAGAGGGTTGGCGCAGACTTGATGGGCTGAATGGACTCTTTTTGCCCTGTGGGGATTCTCTACTGACCCAGGCCACTGTCTCAGTCCAGGCTGAGTCTGGTGGCATAGCCTCCTTTGCCAACAAAAAGGATTGCACTCTTCTCCATCCATCCACAAGCACTTTGAGATCCCTGTCAGTGGAGCAGGCTGCCAGGTCTCCTTTTTTGGCAATGTCCTTGATCATAACAACTGGAATCATGCAATGGGAAGGGAAGTTCTTGGTTTGCAGCATCTGAAGTGCTGTGGAGCTGGGGTTTAAATACAGTGCCAGTGACAGGAATGACACACAAGCAGCAGCAGTAAATACTTCTGGAATGCCTGCCCCATGCTTCCACAAATTAGCTAGTTGCATAATTAATTGGTCAAAGAGCAAAAGATTGCATTTAAAAAAAAAACATTTAAATCAGATGAAGACCAAAAAATTGCAGGAAAGATGTGTCTAAATGGACCATGGCAGATGAGGCAACATGTATCTCACTTGAGAAAACACTTTGCCATATGATGGAAAAATTTGACACACATCTTCTTAAAACGCACTTTAGATGCAGCACATAAATACTGTGAGCACTACATAACATAATTTGGATGTAGTTTCCATGATTACTAGTCCATTGTAAAAGAGATCCTTCAATTAAACATGTTTCAGGAACACTGTTCTCAGAGATAAGACATGCAATTTGCAGCTTCCTTACATTTGAGCCATTACAGATACCTCTTTCTAAGCAACCACAACTGCAGCTCCAGCAGAGCAATGATGAGATTACATTCTGCATGTGTCCTCTGTTGGCCTCTGCATTGCCAGCAATTGACTTTTTGATCATTGACAACGAACCTGATTGTTCTCAAGCACACTTATGGCAAAGAAAGAACAAACTGTGATAGAAACAAACTTGAGCAACGTCTTCACATCACCTCCATTGATGACCTATACATATTCAACCTGATCTGTTGTACTGAGAAGAAATCATCATCAATGTGACCAGCATAAAGCTACTCAAACTCACAAGCATGAAGGAAGGGAATGAGTACTTGTGTTGAAACAAAGTCTTGACTCAGAAAAGGACTTAGAGAGATATTGGTCCATGCAGTGTTAATAAGCGACAAATATTCCAAAGGAGAAATTTATTTGTGCAGATCAGCTTTGCATCAAGCTGAAACTTACAGTCTTAAAGTGTGTGCAGACTTCACAGTGAGAAAACAGTACCATGGTCTCCTACCTCTGTGGCCAAGGAAGTGTTGTTAATTATATCAACTACAAGTGACACTACACCAACAAATTTCGCCGCCTCTTTTTCGCAAAATTAAATACAGCACAATAGCAACAGAAAGAATTCCTCGATGACAAGGTGTGGAGCTGGATGAACACAGCAGGCCAAGCAGCATCATAGGAGCAGGAAAGCTTGACGTTTCGGGCCTAGACCCTTCATCAGAAATGGGGGAGGGGAAGAGGGTTCTGAAATAAATAGGGAGAGAGGGGGAGGCGGATAGAGAATGGATAGAGGAGAGGATAGGTGGAGAGGAGGTCTGTGAAGATAAACATTCAGAATCTTCACTTTTAACATGGAATCTCCAACAGCATCAAAAGTCAGATTTATACAATGCCTAGAGTGTAATAAAATGCTCCAATTTCTTCACAGGAACATGACATCAAACGTCACAATACTATATACTCAGGCAGAGTGACAAAGCCATGCAGGTAGATTTCATGGATCATCTTCAAGGATGTGAGCAAGGTAGAAACGTAGAGAGTATTACAAAATGAATTTCAGGGCCTATACATCTGAAGAAATAGCCACCCGTGTTCGAGCAATTAAAATTAATGACTTCAAAAATGCCAGAGTTGGAAGACCGCAGAGATATTGGGCTGGAGGAAGAAACAACAATAAGGAAAGGTGAGGCTATGGAGAAAGTTGAAATTCAAAGCAGCAATTATTGAAATTGGTGTTTATTTAACTGTTGACCTATGAAAGATCCGAAGGTAGTTCAGGGTAATTGGAGAGAACAAAATATATCAATGAACCACATCAAATCAAACAGCAAAATGCTTAGGCAAAGAGGTATCCCTTACAGAGTGTCTTAGAGGGGCAAAGTAAGTAAGGAGACAGAGAAATAGAGAAGGTATTACAGAGCATGGGACCTCGGCAACTGAAGGTAGGGACACCAATGTGGAGCAATTAAAAATATCCTATGGAGAGCCCACAGAAATCAGTGGCTTGTGGGGTTGCAGGAGATTATAAATGTAGGGAGGGTTGGTGTCAAGGTGGGATTTGAAATCGAGGATGAGAATTTTAAAATCACAATGTTTCTTGACAAGGAGCTAATATTGGTCACAAAGCAATGGTGCTAATAGGAGAACTGAATGCACTGTGAATGAAGACATGAGTAGCAGTTTTGAATAAACTGAGATTTATGGAGGGTAGAATGTGGGAGACAGGTGAGGAGTAGGTTGGTGCAGTGGATGTAGAGGTAACAAAGACATGAGGATTTTAGCAGCAAATGAGCTAAGACAGGGTGGAATCAGACAAACAGTGGAGCTGAAAATAGACTGAGCTTGTGATAACATATATGGTGAGGTTGGAATCGCAATCAATTGTGACACCAAGATTGTGAACACAGTGGCTCAATGTCGGATTGTTGTCAGGCAGAAGGATGGAAACAATTGACAAGGAATTCAGTTTGGAGTGGGGATTGATATCAATGACTCCAGTCTTTACAATATTTGATTGGGGGAAATTTCTGACAATTTTGCAATGTTAGAGGAGTTGAGAAAGACGGTTGTGAGGTAGAGCTGAATGTTATCAGCTTACAGTTGGATACTGACACTGTGCCTTCAGATTATTTGTGAGGTGGTAATTGCACAGTGGGGTTATCACTGGACAAGGAATCCAGGGTAGTGCTCTGGAGACACAAATTTAAATCCTACCATGGCAGATGAGGGCAGGTGGTGAGGGAAATAACAAGAGGCAAAAAAGCATGCTTGATCTCATCCTCTCCAATCTATCTGCTGCAGATGCATCTGTCCATGACAGTATTGGTAAGAATAATCACCGCACAATATTTGTGGAGTTGAAGTCCTACCTTCACTCTGAGGATATCCTCCATTGTGTTGTGAGGAACTACCAATCAGGCTAAATGGGTTGGATTTCAAACTGATTTGTAACCCAAATCAGCATCAAAGAGGAACTCTGGGCCATCGGCACCAACAGAATTGAGAATAGAATCCATACAGTGTGGAAGAGTCCATTTGGACCCTTCAAGTCCACATCAACTTCCAAATGGCATCCCACCCAGACCCATACCCCTCCCCGCCATCCTATCCCTGCATTTCCCATTTCTAATCCACTTTGCTTTCAATCCTTAGATACTGTGGGCAATTTAGCATGGCCAATCCACCTAACCTGCACATCTTTGGATGGTGGAGGAAGCCAGAGCACCCAGAGGAAACCCACACAGACACAGGGAGAATGAGCAAACTCCACATAGACAGTAGTCAGGGGCTGAATTGAACCTGGGTCTCTAGCACTGTGAGGTGGCAGTGTTAACCACGGACCCACTGTGCCACCCAATTGTACTCCAACATACTCTACAACCTCATGGCACAGGATCGCTTCCACGCTACCATTACCATCAAGCCTGGTCAAATAAAGAATGCAGGAGGGCAAGCAAGAGCAGACCATGTGTATCCAAAAATGAGATGCTAACCTGGTGAATCTACAACACGACTATGTGTGTGCCAGACAGCATAAGAAGCAAGTATTAGACTGGACTAAACTTTTCCACAATCAGTCGTTCAAATCTAAGCTCTGCAGGTCAACCACATCAGTCATGAGTATTGGTGGGCAATTAAACAACGCACTAGAAGAAGAGACTCCACATTAGTTGAAAAGACAGAGCTGAAGCATTCACAATGGTCTTCGACCAGAAATGCTTCCATCTTGGCCATTATCCTGAGATCCCAGACATCACAAATGTCATTCATCTGCCAAATTAATGCATTCTACGTGATCAAGAAATGGGTAAAACCATCAAACACTGCAAATGCCAAATACCCTGACAATATTCTGGCAACAGTACTGAAGGCTTGAGCTCCAGAACTTGCCAAACATTTAGCTAAGCTGTTCCAGTACAGCTGCAATAGAGGGATCTACCCAAAAATGTGGAAATTGCTTTGGGATGTTCCGTGCACAAAATGCGAGTCAAATCCAAACAGGCTAATTAGTACTCCTTCATTCTATTAATATCAGTAAAGGAATGGAGTGAAGCTTTTAAGCAGCACTTGTTCAGCCATAACTTGCTCATTGATGCTCATTGTGGGTCTCACCAGGATCACTCAGCTTCTGATGTCAGTACAACCTTGATTCAAAAATGGACAATATCCAGGCTTGAGCTGACAAGTATCAAATAACATTTGTGCCATTTAATTGCCAGTCAATGACCAACTCCAACAAAAGAGAATCCAACCATCATCCCATGACATTCAGTGGTGTTACCATCAGTGAATCACCCACTATCAACATCTTGGAGGTTACCATTAACCAAGCATTCTACTGGACAAGTTGTATAAAGACATCAGCAAGAGGTTAGAAATCCTGCAGCAAATAACTTACCAACTGGCTCCCCAAAGCATGTATTCCAGCTACAAGGCACAAATGTAAAAGAATACTTCTCATATATGTGGATGTGTGCAGCTCCAACAACACTGAAAAAACTTATTACTGGTCAGGACAAAACAGCACACTTGAATGGCCCCAGTTCATCAAATATTCTATCCTTCCACTATCTATGCTTTGTAGCAGCAATGTGTACCATCCACAACATGTGCTGCAAAAGTTCACCAAGACCCCTTCAACAGCACTTTTCAATCCCATGATCACTATCATCTAGAATGGCAAGCGCAAGGGATATTTGGGAATACAACCAGCTGCAAGTTCCTTTCCAAACCATTCATCATTTTAACTTGGAAATATATCGCCGTTTCTTCACTGTAACTGGGTCAAAATTCTGGAATTCCCTCCCAAATGGCATTGTGGGTGTAACAACACCAAATGAACTGCGCTGGTTCAAGAAGGCAGCTCACCACCATCTTCTCAAGGTAAACTAGAGATTATCAATAAACGCTGTGACTCAGCCAGCAAAGCCTACATTCCCTGAATGAATGAAACAAAATTGATGCATTTTTTGATGAAGTTCACTGACGCTTACAGAGATGCTTTACAGATTTCTAAACGTAAGTATAAATGAAATGTATTTCTTAGAAAAGTTAGAAGACAAAGATAAGTACTTTAAGTTAAACATACTCCCCTGCATGTTTTTTTTTGAGGCACGTCAACCAGTTCAATAACCAATTTAGTAACATCGCTGAAAGGTGACAGATTTTTATTAATATATAGCACAGTTCTCATCCTGCTTTGAACGAACATAAAGTATACTATACCAGCAGTACAAGTTAATGAGTTAAGCCTGACGGAGATGTGAGAACAGTTCAAACATCAGTGCTAAATAGTTTCCATTGAAATTTCAACTTTCCATCCAATATTACCCTCGGGGCATTGATTACAGGGCTGCACCGTGTGCATTTTTATGAGGTGTGCTAGTCAGTACATTCTGTCCAACTGAAAACGAACTGATCTGCATACCCACAATGTCAATTATGTCCTGCGGCTGTGAATAGGTATACATTACGTTCACATGCAGAAAATGGCAGGAAATATGAGTACGATCATGCAGAGCTCATCACTGCACAATGTCTGAAAATAGGAGCAGGGAGACTAAGTTTTGACAAAGTTTCAAAGAAATCATTAATTTCGGCACTTTTATGAAAAATAATTTGATGTCCAGCTGCCTAGACTTTAGGATTACTTACATCTACGTGAATTGCTGAGAAACTAAGCGTAAAATTTCCATTGGCTTCCCACAACTTCAGACAGTAATTTTGATGAAAGATCAGTAGCTATCCCGGAGAAATTATGAAAGGTCCAGACATTTTGTTCCAGAGTGATAATTGAAGAACAAAGACAGTTAAATATTTTAAAGTTTGAATCACAACCCACTACTTTATTTTAAATGTATACATGTTGGACTTGAGCAGTTCGCTTTCTGGTTATGTCACTATAAAGTCCAGCCTAACCCAATGAGAAAGGCATCAATTAATTGGAAATCATTAACTGATCTCATGCTGATTGCAGACAGTCACAGCCAAATGTCGTTCTCAAGGGAGACAGGGTTAAAAGCTGCGTGATAGTGTAGTGATTTCATCATTGGACTGTCACTCTAGAAGCCTAGATAATGTTTTGGGGACTTGGGTTCGCATCCTGCCATGGTGAAATTTGAATATGACTTCCTGTCGTATTTTTAAACTTTTTTACTCATTTCTGTTCCCATATTTATGTTTATTATGTTTATGGACACTGCTGACACCCTAGATATATTTTAAAAATGAGCAATAGAAAGCAAGCAAACACGTAGAAATGAAAAGAATTGATTGCTGTATTTCTTGTATATATTTCAAAAAAAGCCTGGAATTATGAGACCATAAATTAATTGTTAGGAAAAACGCATCTGGTTCTCTAATGCCCTTTAGGGATGGAAATTGCCATCTTTACCTGGTTCTACATGTGAGCCACAGCAATGTGGGTGACGTCTAACTACCCTCTTGTCAGTTAAGGATGAGTAAAAAATGCTGGCCTAGCCATCCTGTAAATGAATTAAATTTAAAAAGACACTTGGCTTAAGGCATTAGAATGTAATCCGTTTGTGCGTTCAAATTCATATATCCTGTTTTTATCTTCTGTGAATCACTTTGATTTTATGTTGTTATTATTTTTCAGAGTTGACATTGCAAATGCACAGTAATTTTTAAGCAGGTAAGTGGTGATATCCAAGTGTAAGGACTTCTCCAAAGGATAGGCAGAAAAATAGGAGATCAGCAAATGGAAGCACTACAGCACGAATACTGGTGGGACAGTTCAATTACAGTGTGACAGGTTTGCATAAAAGAAATGTTTGCTGATGCCAACAACCCACCAATAATTGCCAATTCCTCCAATTTTTTTCATTCTCAGCATATGTGACTAAAAGCAGATTTTTTTGTTTAAACTCTCCCTTGCTTGACACTTTTTTATATTTAACAATATATACTTTCAGTCAATTCTTTTCATTTCTATGTGTTTCTTTGCTTTTTATCACACATTTTTAAAATATGTCTTGGGTGTCAGCAGTGTCCATAAACATTGTACCTTATAAATATGAGGATATAAATTTAAAATGGTTAAAGAAGTGTTAAAAACTAAGGCAGGAAGTAAGGTTTTATAAAGAAGATATCAAGAAGACGTATATTTTTTTCCAAAGATGTTGATATTACAGTCTACTTACTGATTTAAGCACCGATTGCACCAAATTTATGTCTGAAATCCATGGTTTTTAAGCACTTCTAGTCAAGTACAATATAATCCATTATAGATTTTTTTTCAAATCTTCTCAACCTTCAGAGGACACCCTTTTACTGAACATACGTAAACTCATTCATTTCACGTTCTCTGCTTTTCACTAAACCTATTTGTTTTTGGGCCTTTGGGGAGGCTTTGAAAATCAGCTTCTCTTTTGGGTGCATGGAGTCTACGTCAGGTTAAAAGCTTTTGGTTAAAAAATATTAAGAAACTGATTATTGTACTCTAATGTCATTCTTATTCATCAATAAAGTATTCCTATTGATTGTGATTAAGAGGGCCATTAACTGTGTCCATTCTATTTCATTCAGCTCTGCTACATTTCCCGACTAGACATCCGACGCGACCTTGACATCCCGACCAGAACAATAGGAGAATATGGCTTTTCCTCACCTTTCATCCAACAAGCCTCTATAACCAACATATTATCCTCAACCATTCATTCTACTTCCAGCACGATGCCACAATCAAACAAATCTTCCCCAACCCTTCCATGTGAGAACCACTGTTCAATCGGCACCGCTTCCCTTCCATTTCCTAATGCACTTTTCACGAGGTGAAATACTTACTCATTTCAGTCCTCCCTTTTCTCAGTCCCACGCCTCAGTACTTATTCCAGATGAAACAGCAATTTTTTGCACTTTCAAATTAGCTTCTTTTATTCATGTTGTGGGATGTGGGTGTTGCTGGCTGGCCAGCATTTATTGCCCATCCCTAGTTGCCCTTGAGAAGATGATGGTGAGCTGCCTCCTTGGATCGCTGCAGTCCACCTGCTCTGGATTGACCCACGATGTCCTTAGGGACGGAATTCCAGGAGTTGACCCAGTGACAGTGAAGGAATGGCGATATTTTTTCAAATCAGGTTGGTGAGTAGCTTGGAGGGGAACTTGAAGCTTCCATTAGTCACTGGTCATGATGCTGTCTATTCCACACTGGGGATACCAAGTGCGGACTATTTGAAAGCATTGTGAACATTAATGTTCAATTTGACTGCAATCTTCCTGTCCACATCACTGTGCTTCCACTCTGACCTCTCTGTCCTCAGCTTCCAGTGCTGTTTCAATGAAGATCAACATCACTCAAGGAACAGAACTTTAACTTTTAATTAGATACTTTGCAGCCTTCTGAACTCAACTGTGAAATCCACAATATTCAATAAGAATCTCTGCCGCTATATCATCCCTTTTTATTTGCTGGTTTTCACCACATCATGGACCTTCCTTGATATCTGACCATAGTTCACAATCATGAAGAGGCTGGATTGAGAAGGCAGGGAGAAAATGTTTCTGTCTGTAAAACAACAAGAGGGCATAGATTTGAAGTGATTTGCAAAAGAGGCAAGGGTGGTGTGGCCTTTTCACACAGCAAGGAGTTCGGGTATGAAATGCAATGACTGGAAATGTGATGGAGGCAAGTTCCACTGAGGCATTCCGAGAGGGACTTAGATAATTATTTGGTATGGGTGGTGGCAAAAGCAAGAGATTGGCATGAGTTAATGTTGCTCATTTGAAGACTCAATGCAGGCATGATGGGCTGAGTGGCCTCCTTCTGTGCTTAAGACCTCTGTGACTCTGTGATTCTTATTCAATATCTGAAAATTGAACATTTGTTAGAAACAATAGCTTGTCTGTGGAAAAACTATAGCTCTATCCATAATTTAAATGCCAATATGATTCAGGTAGCCCACACTGAATTTCATCATTTGTTTATGCAATCCATTATAGTCCATGATATATTCTTCCGTGTTAGGAGTACATGCTTGCCAAAATGTATCAAATGCCCCTTAGGCATTTATGTTATAAGTTTCATTCAACAACTTCACTATAAAGTGTAAACCTTCATTACTATCCTACTGATGGACATCCATCTCAGAAAAATGTTGATTTTCTTGCTGATTGAAAGTAACAATTCCAAGGTCAAATCTTGTTTCCTTTTCAACAGAATCATAACATGTATCCTCATTTTTATTTCATTTCTTCCCTATTCAAACAGTTCAGACTCTGAGAACGTTCACGGGTAGCATGGTGGCTCAGTGGTTAGCACTGCTGCCTCACAGCACCAGGACCTGGGTTTGATTCTCAGCCTCGGGCAACTGTCTTTGTGGAGTTTGCATGTTGTTTGCATGGGTTTCCTCCCTCAGTCCAAAGATGTGCAGGGTAGGTGGATTGGCTATGCTGTAGTGCCCAGCGATGTTTGGGTTAGACATGAGAAATGCAGGGATAGGGGAATGGGTCTGGATGGGATGCTCTTTGGAGGGGCAGTGTGGACTTGTTGAGCTGAATAGCCTGTTTCCACACTGTAGGGATTCTATGATCAGTTGGTAACTGATTCTGGCAACTTACATTTGCTTTCTGCTATTTTGTTTCCACAATGGCTACTATGATTATAGCCTTTTACCTGATTCCTTTTCTCAAGTTCCAAACTTCACTTTTAGGCAACTCTTCTCTGTTCTCGTGTTCCCATTCCAGAAATCCAGTTGGTGAGTGCTAGAATTGGAGCCAACCTTTCCACACTTCTGTAATCATGTGTTTACACTGCTACACATTGCACGCATAGACTTACCATTAACTCAACAACTCAGAGTTTAAGTTCGTATCTAATTATTGGGTCATGAATGAATTCACAGTTAATGCCTACAATCTGCATACAACTAAAGATGACTAATATAAAATTACCATGTTTGCTCATACAGCAAGTGTGAATCTACTCTTGCAAACTACTTTGAGTTGCTCTAAAGACACAGTCAGTTGCTAAAGTATAAACATAAAAACTTGATGGGCCATTCAGCCCATCAAATGTTTTGAGCCACTTAATTAGATCATGATTTATCTGTATCTTAATTTCAACAACCCATCTTAGATCCATGTTCTTTAAACCTATATGTAACAAAATTGTGTTAATTTCAAGTTTCATAATTTGTTTTTCTTGAACACTACTTTGCAGCAAAGAAAGAGATAATATCTATTCATATTCCTTCCGTCACAAACTTTCATTGACTCCAGCCTTTTAACTCCTATTAATAATTTACATTTATTGTAAAATGCCAACTATAAATGGAAACAGCATAACAAGACTTTATATGTTCCAGATATTTTCAAGCTGACAGGAGAAACTAATGCTATGTGTGCTGCATGTGTCCATCCACCGTGAAAGTAAATCAAAATCTATATCATTTGTCAAAGGAAATCTGATCCCAGGGATGACATCATGACGCAGACACATTCAGAGTTGAAGAGAGGTATGCACCTGATAGGGGGTAACTGACTTGTAAGCTATATTTGAAATGACATGGAGAATTTGAAATATTCCTTTGCTGAAAGCATCAACACTTTGTACAAACGGGACTGAGATGTTATTGCAATCTAATTTAAAATTAAAATATTTTTGCATGGGAGATTTGCTTTAATTGCGAGTTCATGAGTTATCAAATATATTAGCAACAATATGGGCAAAAGTCTGATTTACAACTCAATTTGAGGAATTAATTTTAAAAATTGACTAATGAGGTACCTGCTGAGTGTTTGTCTCCAAGTTAACTTCAGTAACCAATCCCCTGGGTTTTGGAATTCCCTCCTTGAAACTTGCTGTTTCTCGTCCTTTCTTGGTTTAAGATACTTTGAAAACCCTACTTCTTTGATAAAACGTTTCGTAAATTCTGAATAATTTACTGTCAAGTTTTACTTTACAATGCTTGTGTGAATTGCCTTGAAGTATTTTATTATGGTAAAAGCAGGATATAAATACATGCCGTTTTTACTACTGTTTCGGCTCTCCGGGCACTATTTTTCGAAAAAGGAGGCGCCATATTGCCCTGGTGTCATCAGACTTAGGAACATAAGGACTAGGCATAGGAGTTAACTTTTTGGCCCATTGAGCCTTGTTCTACCATTCAACTAATTAGAAATCAAACGTAAGTGCATTCTTTTCAGACAGGCACAATTCATAAGGAAAGAAATCATAAAACAAAGGTGGAAATGGAGAAATCTGTCCTTGTATGTGAAACAAGGGTCATTACAGTGAGAAACATGATGGACCATTCCAGACATTCCATTCATTTTAATGGTGTTTTACTCATGAGGTACCTTGGGTGTAATAGCTTTAAAAAATGGCATGTCATACTCATCTGACTGACTTTGTCACTAAACTCTTCAAATTATGCGTAACATATAATAGATATTTTGCTGGTAAATGCAATATCAAACCATGTGATTTTACATTATCGAGTTAGAATTAATTCCTCATCATTTTCAGTTTTACAGAGTTTTGTTGTAAGTTCTGAAGCATTGATGGACATTTTACATTTGACATTAGATTAGAAGAGAAAATACAGTACGGAACTGGTACTTCTACTGACACAAAAACAGAAGTTGCTGGAATATCTCAGCAGGTCTGACAGCATCTGTGAAGAAGAAAAACCATATAATCCCCACAGTGTGGAAATAGGCCCTTTGGCCCAACAAGTCCATACTGACACAGAGAGCATCCCACCCAGACCTATCCCCCTAATCCACACCTCCCTGAACACTATGGACAATTCAGCATGGCCAATCCACCTAACCTGCACATCTTTGGACTGTGGGAGAAAACCCATGCAGACACAGGGAGAACATGCAAACTCCACACAGACAGTCACCCAAGAATGGAATTGAACCCAGGTCTCTGGCACTGTGAGGCAGCAGTGCTAACCACTGAGCCACCCTACCACCCTGAGTTAGTGTTTTGGGTGTTCTGAGGAGGGTTCACCGGGCCCGAGACATTAACTCCGAATTTTTTTTCACAGATGCTGCCAGACCTGCTGAGATGTTCCAGCAACTTCTGTTTTTGTTCCTGATTTACAGCATCCACAGTTCTTTTAGTTGATACGTTTACTTTTACAGATGTATCATCAAAATAGAATGTATTGCATCCACATGTAATAAACACTTGGCTGCAGCGATAACATCAGCGGTAGTGAGGTGAGCCCAGTGTGGTGAGGTATTGGAGGCAAGTTTGAGTTCCAGTGGCTTCTGCATTGATGAGGTGGGCCCAGCACTGACCAATAGTGGCTGCTGAGGTTCTCTGTGGCACCTGCATCCAGCGCACACTCGTGGACGCAGCGGCGGAGTCAGGTTTGGGACCGGTACAAGACTCAGTGGCATTGCTGGCGGCTGCATCACTGCGGTGGGCCCAGAGAGGACTCGTAGCTGTGAAGGGCCTGTGTAGTACCCAGCAGCATCGCTGGTGGCTGCATTGGCGAAGTCCAACGAGGACTCATGATGTTGGCAGCTTTGATGGAGGCAAGATGGCACTGGGGAGTGGTGACTCTTGCTCTGGTGGCACAGTGAGGAGACAAGTGGTTGGCTGCTCCAGGCCCATGGCTGCGCACTTCACAAGAGGGTCTGTAAAGTTGAACTTTAGTTCTTTATTTGTCGACCTTTGTGTTCTATGTTTTGGTTTATTTTTATGTCTTTTAAGATGCCGCTGGATCTATACAACTCTTTTGCGGTATTTTGTAACAAATTACATGTGACAATAAACGAATCAAATCTATCAACCAAATAATCTTAAATGTTGCGATTAGATTACAAAGGACACAATGCTAGATATATGCTCCATTAGTAGAACACAGAATCAGGATTCAGTAAATGAGCAAAACAAAATAACAGCTGAAAACACAGGGTTCAATTTCCCAACAAGTGCAAGTCAAGATGCCAGATGAATTTTTAACTATTCACTAAGAGATCATCTAAGGATTTTACTGCTCAATAGGGTTATGGAGTCATAGAGATATACAGCATGGAAACAGACCCTTCGGTCCAACTCGTCCATGCCGCCAGATATCCTTTATAAATCTAGTCCTTTTCACCAGCATTTGGCCCATATCCCGGTAAATCATTCCTATTCATATACCCACCCAGATGCCTTTTAAATGTTGTAATTGTACCAGCCTCAACCACTTTCTCTGGCAGCTCAATCCATGCACGCATCACCCTCTGTGTGAAAAGGTTGCTCCTTAGGTCCCTTTTATATCTATCTGCAAGTCCACTTTCAAGGAAATTTGATTCTGCACTCCTAGGTCTCTTTGTTCAGCAACACTGCCCAGGAACGCTCCATTAACTGTATAAGTCCTGCCCTGATTTGCCTTTCCCAAATGCAGCACCTCACATTTATATAAATTAAACTCCAATTGCCACACCTCGGCCAAGATCCCATTGTAGTCTGAAGTAACACTTGGTTGGGCCAATAACATCAGCGGTGGTGAGGTGAGCCCAGGGTGGCGGAGGTATCCGAGGCAAGTTTGGGTTCCCAGTGGCTTCTGCATTGATGAGGTGGGCCCAGCACTGACCAACAGTGGCTGGTCACTGTCCAGTAAACTCCAATTTTAGTGTCATCTGCAAACTTACTAACTATTCCTCCTGTGTTCACATCCAAATCATTTTGATAAAGGACAAAAAACAATGGACCGAGCACCGATCCTTGCTGATCACAAGGCTCCAGTCTGAAAAGCAACCCTCCACCACCACACTCTGTCTTCTACCTTTGAGCCAGTTCTGTATCCAAATGGTTAGTTCTCCCTGTATTTCATGTGATCGAACCTTCTTAACTAGTCTATCATGAGGAACCTTGTCAAACGCCTTACTGAAGTCCATATAGATCATATTGACCACTCTGCCTTCATCGATCCTCTTCGTTACTTCTTCAAAAACTCACACACATTAGTGAAACACAATTTCCCACACACAAAGCCAAGTTGACTGTCCCTAATCAGTCCTTACCTTTCCATACATATGTAAATCCTGCCCCTCAGAATTTCCCTCCAACAACTTGCCCACCACCGATGTCAGGCCCATTAGTCTATAGTTCCCTGGCTTTTCCTTACCACCTTTCTTAAATAGTGGCACCATGTTAGCCAACCTCTAGTCTTCCCAGCACCTCACCTGTTGCTATCAATGATACAAATATCTCAGCAAGCGCACCAACAATCTCTTCCCTCACTTCACAAAGACTTCTAGGGTGCATCTGATGAGGTCCCAGGGATTTATCCATCTTCATGCATTTTAAGACATTCAGCATGTCCTCCTCTGTAACATGAACATTTTTCAAGATGTTGCTATTTATTTCCCTATGTTCCATATCTTCCATATCCTTCTCCACAGTAAAGACTGATGCAAAATACTCATTTGGTACTGCCGCCATCTCCTGTGGTTCCACACAAAGGTGGCCTTGCTGATCTTTAAGGGGCCCTATTCTCTCTCTAATTACCCTTTTGTCCTTAATGTATTTGCAGAATCCCTTTGGATTCTCCTTAACCCTATTTGCCAAAGCTATTTCATGTCCTCCTTTTGCCCTCCTGATTTCTGTCTTAAGTATACTCTTACTTCCTTTATAATCTTCTCGGACTTTATTCAATCCCTGCTGTCTGTCCTTGACATATACTTCCTTTTTTTCTTGACCAAAATCTTGATTTCTCCAGTTATCCAGCATTCCCTACACCTACCAGCCTTGTCCTTCACCCTCACAAGAACATACTACCTCTGGACTATCTCATTGCTGAAGGCTTCCCATTTTCGAGCCAAACTTTTCCCTGTGAATATCTGCCCCCAATCAACTTTTGGAAGTTCTTGCCTAATACCTCCAATTTCGAACTTTAACTTTTAGATCCAGTCTATCCTTTTCCATCACTATTTTAAAACTAATAGAATTATGGTCACTGGCCCCACAATGCTCCCCCACTGACACCTCTGTCACCTGCCCTGCCTTATTTCCCAAGAGTAGGTCACATTTTACACCTTCTCTAGTAGGTATATCCACAGACTGAATCAGAAACGTTTCTTGTGCACACTTAACAACTTCATCACCATCGAAGTCCTTAACAGTATGGCAGTCTCAGTCTACGTTTGGAAAGTTAAAATCCCCTACCATAACCACCCTATTATTCTAACAGTTAACTGAAATCTCCTTACAAATTTGTTTCTCAATTTCCTGATGACTATCAGGGGGTCTATAGTACAATCTCAATAAGGTGATCATCCCTTTCTTATTTCTCAGTTCCAGCCAAATAACTTTCCTGGATGTATTCCTGGGAATATCCTCTCAAAGTACAAAGTTATCCTTATCAAAAAATGCCAATCCCCCTCTTCTCTTGTTCCCCTTTCATTCCTTCCTATAGCATCTATACCCTGGAACATTGACCTACCAGTTCTGTCCATTCCTGATCCATGTCACTGAAATTAGTATGATATCCAATCCCATGTTCCCAACCATGCCCTGAGTTCATCTGCCTTAGCTTTTTGGCCTGTTGCATTGAAATAAATGCAGTTCAATTTGTCAGTCCTACCTCATTGTCTGCTTTGGTCCTGCCTGCTCCTTTTTCCAACCTGTATCAGTCTTAGGCTGCTCTCTTTTCTCACTATCTCCGTGGGTCCCATCCACCCCTCACTAGTTTAAATTCTCCCAAGCAGCTCCAGTAAATCTCCACACCAGTATGTTAGTCCCCTTCCAATTCAGGTGCAATCTGTCTTTCTTATTCAGGTCACTTCTAACCCAGAAGAGACTCAAATGATTCAAAAATGTGAATCCTTCTCCCCCTGCACCAGCTCCTCAGCCACACATTCATCTGTTCTATCCTTCTATTCCTACCCTCACTAGTTTGTGGCACCAGGAGTAATCCAGATTGTACTACCCCCAAAATCTCCTTTTTAAAATTCCTGCCCAACTTCTTATTTTCTGTCCTCAGAATCCCGTTTTTTTTCCTCTTCCTATGTACTTAAGTGTAGGAGAAAATAAAGCCTAAGTTGATTTTCTGAATTACCTTACATAACCTATTTGAACCAATTTGGCATTCAACTTACTGACACTCAATAAAAACAATTGTAAAACTGACCCTTTCATGCAAAATCATCCATAGAGAAAATTATGTAATGAGTCATGCTCACAAAATAGTTGACTGTTATGGTCAGACACACAACTGCTAAAATTTTCTACATTGTCACAGTGGCTAACACTTCAGAAGGCCTTGTATTATTTTGGCATCATGAAATGTACATAAAAATGCAAGGTCTTCCTTTATCAGCCCTGAAATTTCTTAAGATAAACATTGGTTTCCCGTAGTAATTCAGGCAGACGATATAAAAACCTCAAATAAAAACATAAGTTGTTGGAGAAAGTCAGTAGGTTTACCAGCATCTGTGGACAGAAAGTTAACGTTTCAGTGATCCTTTTTCAGAACCATCAACAACCAGAAAAAGGTGACATATACACTGAAGACAGGAGATGAAACGAGTAGAGGATAGGAGCCCAGAGAGAGAGAGAGAGAGAGAACAACACTTAGGGAGACAAAGAGGTGAATGACAGTCTGCCAAGTAGAAAGAGAAGCTGACTGTAGAGATCATAAGTGAAAATAGATTGGTTGTGCTGAAAGCAGCATGTGTCATGACATGGTCCTGGGTTGAAGAGTGGGGTTTGGGGATTGGGGGAGGGTGAAGGGGGCTGGGGGAGGTATGTTTGGGTAAAGGGCATGAAAGAAAGTGTTTTGATTCTAAAATTATTGAGCTCAATATTAAGTGCAGAAGGCTGCAGCATTCCCAAGCAGAAATAGAGATGCTGTTCTTCCAGTTTGCACAGAGCTTCACTGGAACACTGCAGCAAGCACGAGCCAAGGAACACGGTGGTGTATTGAAGTGCCAGGCAAATGAAAACTGAGATCACTTTTGCAGACAGAATGTAGGTGTTCCACAAAGCACTCATCCAGATGATGCTTCATCTCCCTTTCATCTCCCTAATGTAGAGGAGACTACATTGTGAGCAGCGAATGCAGCAGACTAGATTGTGTGAAGTGCAGGTGAATCATGGCTTCACCTAGAAGGTTGTCTAGGGCCTTGGGAAGTGAAGAGGGAGGACATAAATGGGCAGAGTGCAAGGGAAGGTGTTGTGTGGAGTGGGGAGGTGTTGTGAGTGAAGGAGGAGTGGACCGTGGTGTCCTGGAGGGAATGGTCCAGCGGAAGGCTGACAGGGCAGGGGAGAGGAATATGCGTCTCTTGGTGGCATCCATCTGGATATGGCAGAAATGTTGGCTTATGATCCCTTACACGAGGATGCTGGTAAAGTGGAAGGTCCCAGGGGAGCATATCGGTGTTGTGGAAGAGAAGGGAATGGGTGACGGCTGAAGTGTGGGAAATAAATCAGACACAGCTGAAGGCCCTGTCAACCCAGTGGTGGGAAATCCTTGTTTGAGGAGAAAGGTGGACATTTTGGAGGCTCCCATTCATAGAAGCTGGCATCATCAGAAGAAATCCAGTGGAGATGGAGGAACTGGAAGAATGTAATCGAGTTTTTATAAGAAGCAGGGTGTAAGGATGTGTAGTTGAGGTAACTGTGGGAATCAGTGGGTTTATAGTGGATATTGGTAGCCAATTTATTCCCAGAAATGAAAACAGAGATGTCGAGGAAGGGAAGGGATGAATCAGAGATGGAGTAGGTGAAGGTGAGAATGGGGTGGAAATTAGAAACGAAACTGATAAATTTTTCTAGTTCTATACAGAGCAGGAAGCAACACCAATGATATCATCAATGTACTGGAGAACGCTTTGTGGGTGGGGTCCGGAATAGGACTGGAATAAGAATGTTCCACGTACCCCACCAAGTTGCAGGCATATCTGGGGCCCATGCAGGTACCCATGGCCTCCCCTTTGACCTGACAAAAGTGGGAAGAGTTAAAAGAGAAGTTATTCAGAGTGAGGAAGAACTCAGCTAGGCAGAGGAGGATGGTGGTAGTTGGGGACAATTTGGGCCTTTTCTCAAGGAAGAAGCAGAAAGCCCTGAGTCCATCTTAATAGGGGATGGATGTGTAAACGGATTGCACATCCATGGTAAAGAGGAGGCGGCTGGAACTCATGACCAGAGATTCTGGAGCTGATGTAAAGCATCAGAAGAATTTGTGCATGTAAGTAGGAAGGGCCTGGAAAAAGGGAGATTAGAAAATTGTGTCCAGGTAGGAAGGGACAACCTCAAAAGGCAGTTTGGCTGGAGTTTCTTTCCATCTCTTCCACAGTTCTGTTTAAACCAGAGAAATATCAGTTAGGTTTTGATTTGACTTAATATTGTCACATGTGCCGAGACTAGGTGAAAAGTATTGTTTTGCATGCTCCCCAGACCAATCATACCTTACATAAGTGCATTAGAATAAAGGAACAGAATGCAAAATATAGTGTGGAGCTGGATGAACACAGCAGGCCAAGCAACATCATAGGAGCAGGAAATTTCTGATGAAAGGTCTAGGCCCGAAACGTCAAGCTTTCCTGCTCCTATGATACTGCTTGGCCTGCTGTGTTCATCCAGCTCCACACCTTGTTATCTTTAATGCAGAATATAGTGTTACAGTTATAGAGAAGTGCAGAGAAAGCCGGACCTACTGTAAGTAGGTTTAAAAGAACATTGTTAGTAATTCTGATATTGAGATTTAAAGAGTAGAATGATTATAATGGATAAGAGGGGACGTTCTGCTGGGGACAACCAGCAAAGAGATGCTACACTCTGGCACCTATTTTAAAATCGAAGAAGGGTGGAAGGCAGATATCGTGTGGATCGTAGCACAGATGGAGAAAGCTATGTTGAGCCTAACGAATTTGTTTTCTATCAATCAGAAAAAAGCAATCATCCCATCAGATTTACCATGACGAGTTCGGGATACACCCAGTTTGCTTCTTCTTACTGAGCTGCACCTGCACTCTGCACATAAAATAGCGAAGCTACAAAAAGCAACTATCATTATCTAGATAACAACATCTTTAATTAGGGAAGTAAATATCTAGATTTTAAACTTAGAAGTTTGATTATATGTTATCAGCAGACTGCTGTTAAAAGTTAACTGTCCTCTATATGTGAGAGATATGTCAATTAGTTAAAACTCCCTCCCACCTTTATATGTTTTTAAGGTACTCTAATTTATGAAAAATAAGGATAGGAACACATATTTTGTGAATTGTCTCATATGCGCTAATGATATTTATAGGTTTATTAAATTGGAAAGCTTTGCTTGCTTGAATAAAAACTTCATTCGTAATAAACTTTTATCAGTGGAAACAGCATATTTAATTATTCATATTACATGTAAAAGAGGTATCCATTTGAAAGTATATGAATTCTTAATAAGACTCTTAGATAGTAGGATCTTAACCTACACGTTGTAGATGAATTAACATACCAAGCACAATCCTGTCTAATAATCTACTGTTGATTTAGCAGATGCTTACTTAAGTTGACAAGCCTGAGGGGAAATTTTCCATCTGTCATTGGACTTTCAAATCTTACTCATTATAATCTTTTCCAAAGGAAATGCCAATAGATTTTTTTTTTGCTATTATCCTCCTCAGTGCCACGCAAACCCTGCTAAAATTGGTCACCATCTGAGCAGCAAACAGCCGTCTGATGAAACCAATCCTTTCAAGTTCCATCTAAATTCAGCTGATAAGACCCTGGTCTTTCTCTCCCTTTTTTGAGCTACACCATTTGCAAATAAAAACATTCATCCTCTTCATGTCATTGTTTGATTAATCATGTTTTCAGTCACAATGTCAATTCAAAGTGAGCTTGAATTCAGGAAGAATAGTTGTAAAAAATACTTCATCACTAAGACTTTAACTTACATTCAGCGGCTATTGTTCAAGAAAAATTCCCAATAGCTGACAGAATGAGACTGAATGTTTTATGGGCCTCTCACACACTTCTGCAGAAATTTCATTTAAGAAAGAAGGACATGCATTTCTATAAATGTACTTAATAACACAACCAATGAATTTTTTTTTGAATTGTAGCAAATTGTAATTGTAAACATTGCAGCCAAGTTTTACACAGCAAGGCTCCGCAAACTGGAGTGAGACAATTGACAAACAATCTGTAACTGTTTGATGACTTTGCTTGATCGAGACCTGCAACTAGTGGAGTGCCACAGGGATCAGTGCTGATCATTAAGTGTATTCAAGACTGACAGAGACAGATTTCTAATCAGTAAGAGACTTAAGGGTCATAGGTTAAAGGCAGAAAAGTGTATTTGAGGATTATCATATCAACCATGATCTCATTGAATGGCAGTGTAGACTCAAAAGATGGAAAGCCCTACTTTTGCTCCTACAGCTTATGGTCTAACTCTACTATATTTCCTCAGAATAATCCTATAGGACTTTGCATACAGCCACTTGAAAGGCTGTAGAGGGACTTGCTTTAAGATCTTATCTGCAAGACAGCAAGTCTGACAGTGCAGTACTCTTCAACTATTGCACTGAAGAGTCAATCCAGTTTTTGTTTTGACGTACTTGCCAGAGTGTGGTTTGAGCCTACATCATTCTGAAACAGAGGCAAAGGGTCCATTAAAATGAGAATTTGGACTGGACGATGTCAAATAGAAATTGATTACCATTTTAGATTCAGGATGAAATGAGCACCATGCAGGCTGTGGCCAATAGTAGTTGGCGATCCAATCAATAGGCATCCTGGTGAGTGCGCTGCGTTGGATCTAATACTTTCATCACAGAAATCGAGCAAAATATTTCATATTGTGATGGCTGGGAGCCAATGAGTTGCTTCAGGGTATTCATGATTTGGTTGTATTGCCTGCCACAGTTAAGGCTCGGCTTGTCAAAATGTTCAGACTTCATGCCATGTCTGCAGGCATTCCAGAAGACCACTCAAGAGGAGAATATCATCTCTAATTCTTTACGTTTCATAGATCAATAGAAAAGTTCGAAAGAAGAACCCATTTTGGTGTCTTGTTTCACCATATTTAGTCTTGAGCATTTGTTTGCTTGTTACCTTTGCGATCCTAGTTGTGTTGCTGATTCGTTTATCTTGCTGTTGTTCCTCTCCTTAGTCTTGGTTTTGAATTTGTTCTCCTTTGATGTAAATGCTTGTTTCTCTTGTCCTGTTGCCAATTCCTGAAGGGCATTGAGTGAACCACATGGAATCACTTGTGGACCAGGTCAGGCAGACATGCAATGTTCCCTTTCACAAACAATAGTAAACAACTTTCATGGTCCCTTTAATATATTCCCGCAAATTACCTGATATGCTGAATTATATTTCCCAATTTAGCATGTTGAGGTTTAAACACACAGTCTCGGGTTTTCTCCTTCAACTGCTACCAATACTGTGCTGTTTGTGAAGATTGGACATATTTTCTCTAAAATAGATATGACCTGGAATGACACAACACTGCTGAGATGCAAATACGTTTGGAAGAGTGGTATCCCATTGTTCTGGAAAGACAAGCAAAAGGTAAGATTCTAAAAGAATGTACTGCGGATGCCAGAAATTGGGAATAAAAATAGAAGGTCAAGACTTTGGCCATGTTGTTTTAAGTCTCAAGTCAGTACACAAATATACCATTAATAGGAATGGTCACGATACCATCACAATCTCATGGCATGTGACCAGTGTTCTCTGTAATTCCTGTAATGTGTGAGCCTTCAAAGCCTGAGCACAGCAATGACTTTTGGAACTGGAAGTCAATGCTGCGGTCTTCTTCTAAATAGCAATGTGCTGATGACCACCTTTTAGTGATGCTGGTTGAAGGATAAACATTAGCCAAGATACCAAAGGCAACTTCCCCATTATTTCTTCAGAACTTTGCCACAGGATCTTTTCCATCCATTCAAAGAGGTAGATGTTTAAAGTTTGGGTGACTGCTTTGCAGAGTGCCACCAATCAGTCCCTAATGATGACCCTGAGCTTCCTGTCAGTTTATTTCTGCTCCTTACTCTCCTGATAGCATCTCTTTCTTTCATGCCCTGCAGCTTTCCAATGAAGATCAACATCAGCATTTGGGTTTTTTACAGATTTCTGAATTTAAAACTGAGTTCAACAATTTCAGAGACAGCAAGAACTGCCGATGTTGGGGTCAGAGATATCACAGTGTGGAGTTGGATGAACACAGCAGGCCAGGCAGCATCAGAGGAGCAGGAAAGTTTCGGGTCGGGACCCTTCTTCTGACCTTACAGCAATTCAACAATTTCAGACCTTAATTTCTGAACCCATTCTGTTCCCTTTGATTTTAAATGTCTTTTTTTTACCTTTTTGGTTTCAAATAGCAGCTGTCCATTATTCTGCCATTCACACTTTCTCTATCTACAACTTTTGTCCTTCATTTATGTCATTACTATTCTTTTGGCTCTTCTCAACCAATTTTTAAATCTCACCTGTTTCCCTATCTTAAACCTTTTCACTTGCTTAATACCTACTTTGTTTCCAAATGTTCACAGATCCAATCAAAGGCCATTGACCTGATATACTAACTTTATCGCTCCGTAGATGTTGCCTGAATACTTTTCAGTATTTTATGGTCTTGTAAAAGATAAGATGACCACAACTCAGTTCAATGGAATTGAACTAAGCCCTCGATAAGACACAGAGATCAATCAGAGACCGGGCCATTGTATTCAATATAGTCCTGGAAGTTATCACAATTGTATGAATCATGATATGATTTCAGGCTGCTTCCAATGACAAGAGGCTTGGGTTCTGTCCCAGTAGGTCTAATTCAAATGCAATAACATTTTGTTAATTTTTTTCCAAAACTATTTTTTTCTGCTTTTAAGTGATTCGGACAGCTTCAAATGTTGACAGCTTATTAAGCAATTGAAAAATACAAATTCTCATACTAATTTCGTCAAATTAACTTCCTGCTGTCACAAGGCCTCTGCACACTCTAATGCTTTGACTTCTCTCATGCGGACATACTATATTGTTAATTAAGTTGACTGGTGTCATAATTGCTTTTTTTTGTAATTCAGACACATGTAAGCAAGTTGCAGGTCCTGATATTAACCCTGAGCCAGGCATGGAGCATGTGAAGATGTCAGTGTCTAATGAATCCCCAGAATCAAACTGAACTATGTAATTTCTCAATCAGGGTTTAAAGGTTCAATTTCTCGCTGCAAAGGAGACTGAGCAAAAAGACTGTTGAAACCATTTTAAAAAAGCCTTGCCAATTGTCAGAACTTATGCCAAGTATGGGAAGGTGGTGTCTAATTCGCCGATGATTTCTTGGACGCAATGTTGGATGCAGTGAGAGTGAAGAGTAATATGTAGAAGACTGGCTCAATGTTTACGCACTTTTATTTTATTTATTAAAAGCTTTTATTTTATATTTACATGAGTGAGTACCTAATCCAATCACTTTGACTGTGTTTATTTACAGGCACACAAGTGATTCTTCAGTTAATACCCACCATTTGCCTACAGTTACCCCATTAGTATACAATTAACATTCACATGCAAGGAAGTTTCAGCCAGGTATTCACAAGAAGAGACTCAGATATCAACTGCTCTCAGATTTTTAAAGTCAAAGAATCATAAAATTGTCACAGTGCAGATGGAAATCATTTAGCCCATCGTGCCTGCAGCGGCTCTCCAAATGATCAGTTCACTTAGTGCTGTCTTCTGCCTTCTTCCTATAGTCCTACGTATTGTTCCTTTTCAAATAACCATCTAATTCTCTTTTGAATGCCTTAATTAAACCACACTCTCAGACAGTCTTTGCATGATAAAGCTTACCCTCTTATCACATTTGATTCTTTCACAAATTGCTTTAAAACTGTGCTGATAGTTCTCAATTCTTTCACAAGTCGGAACATTATTTCCCTATTTATTCCTACCAAAGTGCATAACCTCACATTTCCCCACATTGTATTCCATCTGCCACTTCGTTTTCCACTCTCCTAGCCTGTCCAAATCGGTCTGCAACCTCCCAGCTTCCTCAAAATCAACTGTCTCCACCTGTATTTGTGTCATCTGCAAACTTAGCAATGATGTGCTCTGTTCTTTCATCCAGATTATTAACGTAGAACGTGAATGGTTGTGGTCCCAACACTGACTTCTGCAGAACTCCACTAGTCACTGGCTGCCATCCTGAAAAACACCCTTTTATCCCTAATTTCCGCTTTCTGCCAGTCAGCCAATTCTCTATCCATGCCAATACCATGCCCCAACACCATGGCCTCTTTTTTATTGGCAGCCTCATGCAGGGCACCTTGTCAAAATCCTCCTGTCAACCAAGTAGATCACAGATACTGGCTCCACTTTGTCTAACTTGCTCATTACCTCCTCAAAGAATTCTAACAGATTTGTCAAGCATGACCTCCCCTTGATGAAGCTATGCAGTCTTACTTTACCATGCACTTCCAAGTATTCCACAATCTCATCCTTACTGGACTCTAAATCCTTACAAACAACTGAAGTCAGGCAAATTGGCCTATAGTTTCCTGTCTTCTGCCTCCCTCTTTTCTTAAACAGTGGCAATACATGAGCCATTTTCCAGTCCTCTGGGACCTTCCCTGACTCCAGTGTTTCCTGAAACATCACCAGCAATGTCTCTACAATCTCCTCAGTTATCTCCTTCAGCATGCTGGGGTGTAGTCCATCTGGTCCGATGATTATTCCATCTTCAGAACTTTCAGCTTCCCTAGCACTTTCTCCTTAGCAATGGTCACTACACTCACCTCTGCCCTCAACTTTGTTGAACATCTGGTATGCTGCTGGTATCTTCCACCCTGAAAACTAATAGAAAGATCTTATTCAGTTCTTCCGTCTTTTCTTTGTTCCCCATTACTATTTCTCCAGCCTCATTTTCCAGTGGTCCAATGAGCACTGTCGCCTCTCTCTTTCCTTATAAATGTCTAAAAAAAAACTCTTGCAGTCTTCTTTTATATTACTGGCTCGCTTACTCTCATATTTCATATTCTGTCCCTTATTGATTTTTTAGTTATCCTCTGCTGGCTTTTAAAGGCTTCCCAATCCTCTGGTTTCCCATTAATCTTCACCACATTAAATGTTTTATTCTTTTGTGTTTATACTGTCCCTGATTCCCCTTGTAGTCATTGTTGTCTCATCGTTCCCTTGGTATGTTTCTTCTTTCTTGGGATGAATTTTTGCTGTTCCTCTTGAATTACCCCCAGAAACTCCTGCCATTGCTGCTCCACCATCTTCCCTGCTGTGGTCTCCTTTCAATCAACTCTAGACAGTTCCTCCCTCGTGGCTTTACAGTTATCTTCACTCAATTGCAATACTGTTACGTCTGATTCCAACTTGTCCCTCTCAAACTGCAGGGTCAGTTCTATCATATTACCCCAAGGGGTTCCTACACCTGACTACCTCATTACACATCACCAAATCCAGGACCGGGGTAAACTGCTGTGTTCATCCAGCCCCACACCATGTTATCACCAAATCCAGGACTGCCTGTTCCACGCGTGCTCTACCACAAGCTTCTCCAAAAAAGCCATCTTGTAGATATTCCACGAATTCCTTTTTTTGGGATCCACTGCACACTTAATTTTCCCAGTCCACCTACATATCGAACTCCCCCGCGATTGTAATCGTGCCTTTCTTACATGCTTTTTCTATCCCCTGATTTATTTTCTTCTCCACATTTTGACTACTGCTCGGAGGCCTGTACATAACTCCCATCAGGATCTTTTTTCCATTGCAGTTCTTCAACTCTGCTCACACAGATTCTACATCTTCTAACTCTATTCTACTTATTGCTATTGATTTAATTTCACTTCTTACTGAGAAGACAGCCCTAGCACCTCTTCAACTTCTGCTCTTTTGGCCATACCTTTGACAACAGAACTTATATAGGCTTGACCCTACACTCAGGCTTCCATTTTTCTATTTCTCTTTTCACCCCAGTCAGGTTTACCATCAGAAGTCTGAAACATTTTCAGTGTCAAAGGTGATACCACAATACAAGCCTCTTTTAAAACAAAAAGCATCTCAAGAATGATTTGCACTTAATTATCATTGGGGAATGACACCAGCACAGATGGGAAGATTGCCATATATGTAATTTCACAAAAACTAAGGCTGAAAATCCAAATAAATGTTGTCAAAGTAACAATATACTACATTACAGCTCAATAGATTCTACAGTTAGAGCAAAATATCATATAGCCAGGCTCAGCAACAAGTATTGTAAATTTCTTCACTATTATACTGGGCTCTGTTTCAGTAAGAAAGCCCATCTGCTGGATGGAAAGCACTTTATATAAGACATGCAAGGTGTGGCAGTTCACAGGATTCCAAATGAAGGATAGGATCTTAGTAACATAGGAATCAGGTCTGACATGCATAGCTGACTGAACGAATATTGTAGGCATATGTCTTTTTGTAAATAAGCATTGGGCAGATAACAATTTCCATTGTCTATTAAAACTGACGTAAATAGGAAGTAGTCAGAACAAGTAAATGCACTCGGATGTCATTATATAAGTCCACAGATGCACTTATATTCAACTGCTATAATATCCATCTTATTCCTTTGTCATCATTCACCGGTGCATGTTTATATGGTTTAAGTGCCCACTTTGTCAACATGAATCATCACCATCTGTCATTTAACTCTCAGTAAAATGAGGTTGACCACTATTCCATTTATAACAAAACAGTGGATAAAGGTTAAGTTTGCATCTCTCAATTACATTTATCTTTTGTGCTAGAGTAGTTACAACGGATGTTTTAAAGTATTATGTGGAGCTAGCCATGGTTTTGAGGTAGATTAAGAACTGTAGAAACCAGATATTAGAGGAATTACACTGGTGTGCATGCAATCTGCGTCTAATTTATCAATATTGTATTCCAGCGCCCCCTCAAGGATGGACTGTGAAACCTGCTGTTGAAATGATTAACAAACAAGAAAGTGTAATGGAAATAACCCACGATGAAACAGCAGTTATTTAGCACACATACAGCAGGACACAAGTTACAAGCAACTTCTTTCAGATAATTAAAGAGCCATTTATATCAGTTATTTGATTACCCCTCTTACATTTAAAAGATTGTTGATGCTTCTGACTTTATGGTAGGTGCGTGATCTTGCAACAATGCATGTCCTCAAAGCAGCAAATTTAAATTACTGTCAACTAAATAAATCTGTTGTACTAGAGCCAGGAATAAATCTGAAAGACTCTCCCTGCATTTTCATTTTGTCCAATTGGTAAAATTCCCTTGCTATTCTTTGTATTTAATAGCACGTAAGAACATAGGGTCATAAAGGTGTACAGCATGGAAACAGACCCTTTGGTCCAACTTGTCCATGCTGTCCAGATATCCTATATCAATCTAGTCCCCATTTGCCTGCATTTGGCCCATAACCCTCTAATCCCTTCCTATTCATATACCCATCCAGTTGCCTTTTAAATATTGTATTGTATCAATCTCCACCACTTCCTCTGGCAGCTCATTCCATACATGCATCTCCCCCTGTGTGAAAAAGTTACCCCTTTGGTCTCTTTTAAATCTTTCCCCTCTCACCTTCAACCTATGCCATCTAGTTTGACTGCCCTAACCTGGGGAAAAGACCTTGGCTGTTCACTATATACATGCCCCTCATGATTTTATAAACTTCTATAAGATTATACCTCATCCTCTGACACTCCAGGGAAAATAGCCCCAGCCTATTCAGCCTCTCTCTACAGCTCAATGCCTCCAAACCTGGGAACATCCTTGTAAATTAGGAACAAGGGCAGAATATTCAGCTTTTCAAGTCTGCTCACCAATTCAATTAAACCATAGCTAATCTGCGCCTCTGTTTATTTTGTTCATCTTTGCACCATACAGTTTTGAAAGCTCCAGTTTTTGAAAGAGGGAGTTCCAGAATCCTGCTATCTTTTAAATGGCCAAATGTTTTCTGACTTTGCTCCTGAATGACTTCTATTTATTCCTCATCACGGAATTAGGACTTTGCTAGCGTGCGCAAGTGACATTGATTTGGATGATCTAATTGAGTGGTGCAGCAGAAGGGGGAAAAAATGCAGATGCTGGAAATCAGAAACAAAAACAGACATTGTGGCAAAACTCAGCAGGTCTGACAGCATCTGTGGAGAGAAAGCACAGTTCACTTTTTGGGGACAGTGACCCTTCTGCTAAACTCTGCCGATTTTTTCCAGCAATTTCTGCTTTTGTCTGTGAATGGTGGAGCAGGTTTGATGGACAGAATGGCCTACGCCTGCTCAGACGTTCCTAAGTTTCAGAACCTGATAATGTAAGAATCTTAGAAGGAGATGGCTGTACATGAATACCATGGTTTATAAGAGAGAGGGAACCACATTTACTCAGAGAACAAACCTCACTCCATTTCAATTATAGAGAGTGGGGTTGGGTGGAAGCAAGGGGTGGTTATGGTCAACAAGGAGAACAGTGCTGCGTGTGAGTCCACATGCATTTAGCCAGCTCATGTCAGCAACTGTCTGAATCCTTATCTATCCCTGGCAAAAAGTGACCAAAATAACAATGGGAGTTGGAAACTTTGAATTGACGTCTAACTGCCTTTTTGTTAGAGAGGGGCTCCTGACTCAGCCTGACTGAGCAAAATTTCAAACGTTATGGATTCTCAGATTTCTCCGTCATCATCCCTGTGCACGTCCCATTATTGAAGCAGACCCAAGAGATACAATGGAAACATCTACAGCTTGCTGCGATGGTTCGCCTATGTGGTGATCTCCCTGTGTGAAGGCCTTGTCCTGGTGTGGCCGTCTTGTCCCCATGTGGAGGTCTTCCTCATTTTCTGGAAGTGGAGGAATGGTCAACTCTAGTGCTGTTAGCATTCGCTTAGAAACAATATTGATATTACATTGCGCCTGGAAGAGGGTATATCTTTTTTCCTGTCACTGCTTTTCTCTCCCTCAATTTCAACAGACCCCATCAAAAATTATTAAACTGGGGAAGGAAAATAACACGTACTATAAAATCAGTTGTCAGAAAAGCTTGAAAATTTTAGGTGCCTTTGCCCTGTTTTGGAGATGGATCTCGTCTCTCAGGAAACCTTCTCACCCTCAAACAAGAAAATGTTGACCTCTAGCACTGACTGAGTCACACTGTGTTTATATTGTCGTTTTTCCGATTACATGTTTACAGATAGGCTGATAAAAACTCTTTCCCGTGATAACGACTTTTTTCCAGTGTGTAAAAGAACAGAACAAACATATTAGCACTGAAAAGGAATTTGTAAAATGTCTCACATCATGAGTTTTGACGTAAATGAATGTTTTTCCATATGTCACTGGTGAGGTTTCTGCAGGAACAAGGAGTGAAAGCATTTGGCACATGATTTCTGAATTTAAAAAAAAACACTCAATGTAATTTAATAATGTTCACAAGCCTGAGGAGGATTTCTAGCTCCAGTGGTACATTAAGATCGTCACATTTGAATAACAATTTAATGTCTTAAAAGTCTTATATATCATATGCATTTAGCAAGCTTATGTCAAATTTTAACTCTTGTAACATTTTCAGTGGTATACTACTGTCCAGCTTCCTGATTCTCTATGAGCAATAGATCATTGAAACTGTAAGGCTGTATTCATAACATGTCCTTAGCAAAAAAAAACCTTGCATTTAAGTAGTGTATTTCATAATCTTAGGATTTCCCAAGATACTTCACAGAAAAATGAGTACTTTTGAGGAACAGTTATTGCTTTAGAATAGGGAAATGCACCTGACAATTTGTTCACCACAAGGTGTCAAAAACAATACAACAGGTCAAGATAGTTCCACTCCCAACTGATTTCTTCTGATCTTATGAGATAATGACAAGGTGACCTGATTATAGTGATGTTGGTTGAAGGATACAATGCAGCCAGGGAACTAGAAGAACTCCCCAATACTTCAAAAAATAGTACCATAGAATCTTTAACGTCCAGATGAGAGCACAAGTAAGCTTTCAGCTTAACATATTGGAAAGATAGCATCTCCATCTGTGCAACATTGGGAGTGATAGCCTTGATTATTACAGAACCCAAGATTCAAAGAGTATACAAGATAAACAGAGGTCATTTAATATACTGAGTCTTCACTGGCTTTTTCAAAGACCAATTCAGCTAGTCACACTTGCCTGTTATTTTCCCGTGTCCCTGCAACATTTCCTTCACACATATTTACCGAAGTCCCTACTAATGGATATTTATTCACTGTTATATCAGCAATGCATTATAAATCCTGACCATCCCTGGTATTTTTGTTAATCACATTAAATCATTTAAGCCATTGGAAACAGTGTTATTCTGTATTTACTTCATCCAAATCATTCACGATTTAAAACAGTTCTGTAAAATCTCCTCTTAACCTTTTCTGCTTGATGGCGAACAAACCCAGCCATTCCAGTCTATCCTTGGAAGTGCAATCTCTCATTTCTCCAACTATTATCGTAAATCTCTTCTGCACCCTCCAGGTGCCCCAGTTTCCTCCCGAAATCCAAAGATGTGCAGGTTCACTGGATTGGCCATGCTAAATTACTGTAGTGTTCAGGGATGTGTAGAGTCTGGGCGGGATGTGTAGGGTCTGGGCGGATGGTCGAGTGGGCCTTGTGGACTTGTTGGGCCGAAGGGCCTGTTTCCACACTGTAGGGAATCTGTGAATTTAAATCAACCCTCTGTAACATCTTCATGTCCTTCCAAAATATGTGCTTAGAAGCAGCAGCCAAAACTAATGATTTATGATGGCTTATCATGGTTTCCTGTAACTTGAACACCGGATTTTATGGAAGGAGGGACAAAGACATACTGCTTACATCTTATCCATTGTCGAAGAAAAAGTTTGTCTCAAACTGAACGTTTTTCATGAAGCCTGCCCCATACTAATAACACACAAGGGCTGGTATAAACAGGATGTGTGCTGGACTAAAATAGAAGTTGCTGGAAAAGCTCAGCACGTCTGCCAGCTTCTGTGAAGAAAAAAATCAGATTCAATGTTTTGGGTCCAGTGACCCTTCCTCAGTGTTGGACTGTCCTTTATTGGGTTGGATGTCTCACAGCTGGCCAATCTGCTTCACTGGTAGAACTGGCAGCCCCCTGCAGCATCAGAATTTTAATCATAGTCGTTGCTGGAGTTGCAAGCACTGCCACAAAGAAGGGCAATGAGGACCACCATGAGGTAAATCTCAGGCATTCAGAGCAAGAAGGAACCATAAGGAGAGTCACGAGGGAGGTAGGTGGTGGATTGTGGAAGCCGGGCAAGGAAGAACAGAGGCAAAGATGAAATCTGGAGGGTGCGGAGGTGGGAATGCCCCCAGTGTGTACGGCGCACCCCCGATAGATGTGCCATCCACTGATTTAATGTCTTGTCTCTGAGCACAGATGTCGCACTCTGGCTCATCTGCCACTGCCAAGCGTTTCATGGCAGTGGAGGCAGATAAAGACCCTTAATTGTCATGTAGTTGGATGGGATGAAGAATGTACACCTTACCCACCACAGCCTCTCATTCAAATACAGAATGGGTCAGGGATTGGCAGAAAGGAGCTGGGATGGCCACTTGTCATGTTTCAAGTGCACCGCCCCACCACGGCTGAAAACCTGCCTATCAAGAAACAGTAACATCCAGCCCTGCGTGTCTATAAACCTCAGGATACTTTGATTAACTGCTTTGCTAATCCGTTCTGCCACTCCCAAAAATTTTATGCCATATTTCCTCAAATACCTCTCAAAGTGCTGTGTGAATTTTCTCACTTCATTCTTCATACATCATCGGACACTTTTTTGTGCATAATTCCATCTTGCCAAGTGTTTGGCCTTGTGCCAGCCTTTGAACACCAGCAACATCTTCACCGCTGTTTGCAAAACTCATACCATCTGCAAATTTCAATGCTATGATCTGTGCCTCCAAACGCAAGTCACTGATGCATGTGAAAGAAAGCATCAGTCCTTGTATTAAACTTTGAGGAATTCCACTGAAAACCTCAGTCCACTCTAAAAGCAGCTTTCGCGACAACTCTCTAGTCTCTAACTCTCAGCCAATTGTGTATCCATGCTGCTACTATTCCTCTTATTTTCTGGACTCTGGGTTTGCTATCAAGTATTATATGCAGCACTGTAATTTTTTTTAAAATTATACACATACATGAATCAGGAGAAGGATAGGCCATTCAGCCTGTCACACCTGCTCTCCCATTTGATGGAAACACAATTGACCTGATGCGGCCTATTTATCCTCCATACCCCTCAATTTCATAGCTGATCAACAATTTTTCTAACTCAACCTTAGATGTATTCAATGACCCAGCCTCTTACTGCTCTGTGCAAAAGAGGATTCCACAGACTAAGATCTCTCTGAGATAAATAAATTGTCCTCATCTTAAATGGAAAATTCATTATTTTTATGTTTTCCTGGTTCTATATTTCTGCAACAAAGGAAAACAATCTCTCCATCATATACACAACCTCTCCATCATATACACAACCTCTCCATCATATACACAATCTCTCCATCATATACACAATTTCTCCATCATATACACAATCTCTTGATCATATACACAATCTCTCCATCATATGCACAACCTCTCCATCATA
>JAHRHZ010000009.1:11255714-11276301 GCA_024137785.1 Ginglymostoma cirratum
CACATCTCCATCATATACACAATCTCTCCATCATATACACAATGATAATTATGCGATGAAGTCTCAGCTTGAACATACAACCTGTAACCTAAAAGACAAAAGTATTGCCATGGCCTCTGGCACATGGATGATTGGACTTCGGAACAGAAGCAGACCATCTAAAACACTGATTCTGCCATTTAATTAAATCATGTTGATATGATAATCCTTAACTCCCTATGCCTGACTTTTCTCCTTAATCCATGATTCCTTTACTGATTAAAAACTTTTAGCCTTGAATTTACATAACAACATGGACCCATTAGCCCTCTGCAGGAAAGAATTCCACAAATTCACTACCCATGGAGAAAAAAATTCCTCCTCGCTTGTCTTAAATGGGTGACCCCTTACTCCAAGATTATGTTCTCTTGTTCCCCAAAGGGGAAAACAATCTTTGCATCTATCTTGTTAAGGCTGCTAAGAGTCTGAAAACCGAAAGAACTGCAGACACTAGAAATCAGAAACAGAAACAGAAATTGCTGGCAAAGCTCAGCAAGTCTGAGAGCATCTGTGGGGAGAAATCAGAGTTAACGTTTCAGGTCCAGCGATCCTTCCTCAGAACTCTCCTAAGAATCTATATGTTTCATTAAGTTCACCACTCAAACTTCTAAACCCTAATGAGTACAACAATAACCCTTACAAACTCTGTTCATAAAAAAGTCCCTCCATGTTCAGGATCAACATATTAAACATTCTTTGGATCACCTCCAATGCTGAGATAACTTTCTTCAGATAAGGGGACCAAAACAATTCACAGTTTTCTAGGTGTCGTCTGACTAATGCCTAGTATAGTTTTAGTGAAACTTCCCTATTTTTATACTCAATTCTTTGAAATAAAGATCAACATTCCATTTGCCTTCCCCATTACCTGCTGAATTTGTATGCTAATTTTTGTGATTTACACAGAAGGACCTCCAAATCCCTCTGTATTGCATCTTGCAACATATTTTTCCATTCAATATTTTTCTACATAATATTCACCTCCTCTCTTCTTCCTGACAAAGTGTACACCTCACATTTTCTAACACTGTACCAACTTTTTACTCATTCATTTAACCTTTCTATATCCCTCTGCAGACTCTCTGTATCATGTTCACCGCTTCCTTCCCACCTGTTTTTGTGTCATACATAAACCTGGCAATTGAACATCCAATTCTAAGTCATTGATATAAATTGTAAATAATTATGGCCCCAGTGCCAATAGCTACTCCACTAGTTTCAGGTTTCCATCTTGAAAATGGTCCCCTTAATCTCAACTCTCTGCCTGACTGCAGCCCTGGCAGTGAAAGCTGCTGCAATGTATGCCCATCTTACTGCCAATCATCCTTTTTGCACAAAACATAGCAGCAGAAACAGAATGAGACCCTTAACAAGCTGTTAATTGCTCATCACCATTGCATGTCAATAACATATTTGCAATTTTCCAACATCTGCCAATGGCAAGCAGCAGCAGGTATATAATATTAAAACCTGTTCGATAATTCACCATGAATTTACTCAGAAGACTACCAGAGACCGGGCACCTGGTCAGCCCAAGGCAGAAGACACACCCCTGTTCTCAGCCATAAATACTTGGTCATACCATCAGGGTCAGTCACAGACACATTAGGCTGGTTTGCCAGAAGATGTTGGGCAGGCTGGAATGAAGGATGGAGGGGCCCACCGACTTCCTTAAGAATGGGCTAACTCTAGCATGCGTACGCTGTCTGCCTCCATGGAAAGTTTGGTGACAGCCTTAGATATCAAGATCTAGCAGAGTGCTCAGCATCTGCCAGTTCTACATGCAGACCTGTATTCAATCTCTTGGGGTACTTAACATCAATGGCAAGGCAAGAGGGGAACATGAGACCTAGGGTCTCACTCTAGATGACCAATTATTCCAGGAAGACAGGATGATGCAAGCAACCACAGATAGGAGGATGAGCAATACGCAACAACACCTCTTTTTCCTCAGGCAGCTCAGGAAATTTGACATGTCCATAGGGGCCCTCACTTTCTACTACAGATGCACCATTGAAAGCATACTGTCAGGGTGCATAATGGCCTGGTACGGTAACTGCGCTGCCCAGGACCGTAAGAAACTAAAGAAGATGGTGCGCATAGCCCAGACCATCACGGAAGCCAATCTTCAATCCATGGACTCCATTTACATGGCTCGCTGCTGCAGAGAGGCTGCCAACGTCATCAAAGACCCATCGCACCCTGGTAGTGATCTCCTACAACCTCTTCCATCAGGCAGGAGATACAGAAGCCTGAACATGCGTACCAGCAGGTTCAGGAACAGCTTCTTCCCGGCCATTATTAGACTGATGAATGAACTCTCTAGCCTCAAATAATGCTGATTTTGCTGACATTGAACTTGCCTAGTGTACGCCTTGTGCAATGTAACCTGTATGCCTCTGTCTAATTCGTTTTGACCTGTACATCCTTGCTTACCATGATCTGCCTGTACTGTTCATAAACAAAGCTTTTCACTGTACTTCGATATACATAACAATAAATCTGACCAAACTCTCCTGGTTTAGAAGCTGCACAAACTAAACTTTTCCACAGAGGGAACTGAACTTTTTTCAGGATTGCTTGAAAGCCTTTACGGACAGAAACTGATCTTGCTTCTGTTCCCAAGTCAGGTATACTTCAAATTGCCCTAAAAGCTATCAATTATTGTGTTTCATATATATTTCATCACATGCTTGGATTATCATCCCTAGGAACTATTGTAGCCTGCTATATTCCTGTGTTATGGAAATTCTCTCATCACCCCTCATTTTCTGAGTATCACCCATTATTCCTATGGTCTGATCTATGTGACCAGAGAATTTGAGTACACGCTTAACAAATTTACAAATAACATTTAATATTAAGGCATATATCCTGCAGTATTTTCAAAATCTCCCTAACTCTATAAACATGCTACTCTGTGGAACTGTGCTTTGGAATATCATCCATGTGGCATACTATTGCACCCTTCCATTCCTGTATGTTGGACATTGTCCTCTGTTATATTTCGGTGGCAGATACTATTCCAATGTGTGGTCTGTTGAAGCAACAATGACCAAAACCTGTTATAAAATTAGTTTGTAATCTTGTTTCCTGGTCCAAAGGTATTTGATAAAGTATAGTTAGCTTGTACTTTTGTGAATATTGTACTTGTTGCCAAGTCAGATTGGCGATCAACAACAATTGTCATTGGATGGATTTCGAGATGTACTGATTTGTTGACTTGGGTCAGGTCCATTCAAATCCTAACATACCCATTTATTTTGGGAATAGTGATCACACCTGACCACCATTTAGTGAATACTGTGATTGGCAAAATTTCCCAGTATTTCTTTCTGCTTTCACGTTATCCATTCTTGGAGTAATAAGCCAAATAGGTGGTGCATTTGCCTGCAATGTAACATGGTACTTTTTTTTTCAATTTGTCCTGTCCCAAGTATAATTTAGGAAATGCCTCTCTAAATATTACGTTGTACTTTTCCTAAAGATTTCACTCTAATTAAAGATCAGTTTAATCTCAGGCTGCGATGTGAAGAAACTTGGTTCTCCCAAATATCAAGTGGTTCAGTTATTTCTCTATCTTTATATTTCAGCTTGCGATGATTTGATCTTTTAATTTCAAATTTGTTCCTCCTGAGCCTGGTAGTTTGATTTTAAAATGCTTTAATGTGACCTGTTTTCATTATTTTAACCTATCCGATAGTATATAAAAGCCAGCTCCAATATATAGACTTTGATCTCTCTACGTTGAGATTTACTGACAGGTATTTACCACCTAGGACATTGATCTTTATTCGGGTGCCAATCTTCTGTGACTGAATCGTCCCTATTCTCTGGATCTGGGCTACATTTTAAATTCTATTGTTTTTTTACTTCCACTGACCGAAGTTTTGGAATGAAAGCCTTTTTCTTTCATAAATGACCATGTTTATCGCAGTTGGGATGATTAACTATCCCTGCAGGCCAATCATTGTGCATATATGTCTTGTGTCTGCTGCATCTGAAGTGCTCTAAAATGCCACTTGGAGAGCTTTATCACTTAGTGACAGGTTTTTGCCTCAGCACACCTTCTCCTTTCTGGCCTTCAAATTGTACGTTCTCTTGGCTTCTTCCTTTGAGCTTTGAACCCTCCAGGACCTACCACCTCATTTAGCCTCCCATCTTGTTCTGCCTTTTTCAACTGTCCCACTTTCACTGGTGTTAAATCTTTGAAGTGCAATAAATCATATAACTCCACATCGACCATTCAATGACTGTACAATCCTGTTTAGAATGCTGTGCACACAATTTCCTGTCATTCTGTAAAAGTCATCAACAAGTGTGTTGTCAGACTTCCCTGGTCTCTGTTTCTGTGAAACACAAGATGTTCAACAAGCTGAATTTCATGGATATCACAATTTGGTTCAAAGATTTGCAGAAATTCATTCTAAGAGAGGAAAGCCACATCCATCCCTTGCCTGGCCAACACATCATCTGTAGGGTTCTGAGTGCGTATACACACAACAGTGTAATAAACTGATCATTCTGATCCCTTTTGTTCAGCTCTGAGTCTGTTTATTACTTGGCAAAATTCTTGCGCAGTTGTCCCACTTCCACTCACACAGTGAGTCTTCAGTGTTCAGGAATGGTTTCAAACATAATAGTGATGATTTTATTCCCTTGTGGAGCCTCTGTAATGATAGCTGCTCAAGGCTTTGCTACTCGTTGCTGTCATTTCGTGACTCTGATTATGTTACTGAGCTCACTCTCATTGCTCCCTGGTAAGTTTAAACATTTCTTTCTTCCACTTCAACTTGTGGCACAGTGGCTCAGTGCTTACCACTTAGCACTTAGCACTGCAGCCTCACAGTGCTGGGGACGTGGGTTCAATTCCACCCTTGGGCGACTGCCTGTGTGGAGTTTGCACATTCTCCCTGTGTCTGTGTGGGTTTTGTCGCACAGTCCAAAGATGTGCAGGTTAGGTGGATTGGCTGTGGGAAATGCAGGGTTACAGAGATAGTTTGGGAGGTGGGGGTCTGGATCTGGGTAGGATACTCTTCGAAGGGTCAGTGTGGACTTGATGGGCCTGCTTCCACACTGTAAGGATTCTATGAAGGGGCTGTGAGTTAATGGGCTCACAGCACGGGTCAAAGAGATCATGGAAGGTCAAATGATGAGAAAATGGAGAGAGAGATCTCATAGAGGAAATAGACTAAGCTCAGGCAGAACATTATTTATATAAATAGAGAGCTGTTAATAAAAGATTCTTGTTGATATGGTCTCAGGCTGCAGCAGAATCACTTAGAAGACAAGCAGGCCCCTAATGCCCCAACAAGAAGATGAAGCTGAGAGCAATGAGAAAAAAACAGTAGCAAGCATTGAAAAAAAGGCTACAAAAGTATTATACAATCCCTACTCGATTGGCACATGCGCCAAGATATCATGCAGTTTGAAGTTAGATTATTTTCTTCCTTTGGCACCTGATGTTAAGGAGCGATCTATTTGAAAGGACTAGTAACAAATCACTGTGGTAGGTCTCACAAATTCTGTCATTAATTTATTGTTTGGTTTAATTTTCTCTCTACTAGTTTGTCACGGGGAGTGTCTGGCCGCAATGGAACACAATGTTACATATGTGTCTCTAAAGGTTAACACATGATTGAATGCAATCAGTACCACCCGTTGTGATGATATCATGAAAACTTGACAGGAGACTAAAGCAGGATCTCATGGAGACAGACCAATGGCTAGGTCCTTCCTTCTTTTATGGAATGTAGGTGTCTCTGGAAAGAATTTGTTGCATGACCCTAATCGCCGTTGAACTGAATGGCTTGTCAGGCCATTTCAGACAAGAGCAACGACATTCCTGTACGCCGGGAGTCACAAGTAGCCAGACAAGGTAAGGATAGATGACTTCCTTCCCTAAAGAGCTCTACTGAACCAAAAGGTTTTTAATAAACAACTGACAACTCTTTTACTATAACCTTTTATACTAGATTTTGTTTCTAATTCCAGATTTATTAATTTAATTCACATTTCACCATGTGCAATGTTGGGATATGAATCCATCTCGCAGAACATTAGCCTGGGTCTCAAGATTATGTATCCAGTGGCATTGCCACTTTATCATGGTCTCATAAATTATAGAGATAGTAAGAACTGCTGATGCTGGAGTCAGAGATAACACAGTGTGGAGCTGAAGGAACACAGCAGGCCAGGCAGCATCGGAAGAGCAGGAATGCTGACGTTTCAGGTCAGGACCTTTCTTCAGAAAAAATTATAGAACCTAAATTATAGACCCCATTATTATAGCTGATAAGTTGTTGACTCAAGTTGTAGAAATGCAATAAACTACTGTACAAGACTCTTTACTGTACAAGACTCTTCATGTTAGACCAGAAATGACCAACCCCACAAACATTAGACCACGTAAGCCCCCAAATAACCCGCACACTTAATAGATACAAATGACAATACACACAACATGGTGTTCACTGTGGGATCTGAAAAACTTAATTATCAACATTTGTCTCAATGTGGAAAACACACTGGTGACCCAAGCAACTTCAAATATAAAAGGAACTGTTCATTGCTGAGGACTGTGAAGTCCTAAAAACATCTTGTGGAAAAACTCAACACCCTAAGAATAGTTCAAGAATGACAGGAAGAAATGAAATGAATGAGTGAATGAATGAATAATTAAGGGAAATGAAAGAGGGCAGTTTCAATGTTATTTTTAGTGCGGGTGTAGTGGTGTCCCAGGTTAGTAGGTGGTGCAAATGACATGTAGGGTTTATACTGTTGGGGCTTGGGGTGGACCAGAACAATTGAAGGAAGATGTTGCAGGCAATAGTGAGAGTGTCTGAGCATGAGTCTTGGTTAGAGTTGAGTGCAACAACAAAGGTAGAGTGATTTGTGAGGCATCAGAGAGAAGATGGCAGCTCTTATGCTGGAAGAGTGAAGATGAACATTGGCCTTCTTCCGAAAGGACTGGGCATTGCTCCAGAAGGCTGAGTCTACACTATCCAAAGTGGAAACTTTGCTAGTGGCCTCCACTGGTCTGGGGCAAAGAGGAAGCCCCAGCTCATCCATCAGGCTTCCTGATGCCTACTGATAACTTCCTCATGTTTGCCAAACAAGGAACAATGCAGGGGGCACAGCAGAACCAATAATGCTTGGCTGGGTGTACAAAAGGCTTTTAAAGATGGCACAAGCACAAGAGATGCTAATCTTTTAACAAATATCTAGTGAAAATGGTGAGTTGTTCTGGGAAAAAGGTACAGTAAGATGGTATAGGAATTGGATGAGAGGGATGTCATACAGGTGAGAGTTAGCTAATGAGGCATGTTTAGAAATGTGGCAAGCAATCTTGATGAACCTTGCCTCTAAAACCTCAATGCAACTTGTACTTAGTCAAGGAAAAATGTAAGATACAGCCCCAAACAAAGACAGAAATTGCTGGAGAAGGTTTGGCAGCATCAGAACTGATAAAGAGTCACCAGACTCGAAACATTACCTCTGCTTTCTCCCCACAGATGCTGTGGAGTCCAGTGCTTTGTCTTTGTTTCAGGTCTTCAGCAGCTACAGTTCTTTGTTTTGTTTATATAAGATGCAGCCCCTTGTCTGTCTCTGACAATGTTTCAAGATATCTCTCTCATGATGTCTTCATTATTTAGGCAGTTGGCCCTGTCTTTTCTATATCCTTAGCAGGCATGACATAATGGCCACTTCTACTTGCATTGCCAAGTCATGTTCCAAATGTGGTAAGTGGTCATCCCCTTTTGGTATTCTGAAGTAGTTTCATCGTTTGCAGTTTTCAATAAGGTTTAGGCTGTTCATATGTCCAGGTCCCTAACAGTCAAGTTGTTTGTGCTCGAAGGAAAGCCATCAAGTTGATGAACCTTAACATATCAGAGAATGACTCCACTTTGTCTCCTGGAGAAATTGCTCCAGTTGCAATCCACAAGGAACTATCAGGTGATCCTCAAGGTCCATTTTGAATTCAGTCTTCAAACTCATTCCGAGTTTTAGAAATGTAACTATTGGATATTTTTAAAATGTTTTTAACAGCATGACTGTTCATCACAACAGAAGCCTTATTAAAGAAACAGGTTGAACTGAAATAAGTTAACTAAAGCCATTGTGAAAAACAATTTACTTTGCCTTTGGTTTCAACGGATAAAACACAATTTCCTGTAAGATAGTTTTTTGTAAAGCCTTCAGGCAGCTAAGCCAACAACTAAGACATGTTATCATTTGATTGAAGTACATTCAATGGCTCATGAAACTGGAACTGGAACTTATCCCCATCATTATCCTGTTTATCTGTTTCACAGGACTTTTCAGTTCTCGTTCTTATTCCACACTCATGTCAAAGGGCCGACCTTTTCTTTTTATAAAAAATTTAATGCGCAGGATGTAATCATGACTGGTAAGGCCAGTGGCAACTGTTCTTGAGAAAGTGGTGGGGAACTCCCTTCTTGAATATAGCTGAGTACAAAGGTAAGCCTAGAAGCTAAAGGCAAGTCAATTTAACCTCAACTTTAGGGAAACTTTCTATAAACAATTTTCGGGACAATCCAGTAGCCACATGGGCAAATGTGGCTTAATTAAGGAGACAAGGCTGGAGTAGGAAACTAAAATTGCAAAATTAGCCATGATCACATTGAATGGTGATGCAGGCTGATGGGCTGAATGGCCTACTCCTGCACCTATTTTCCATGTTTCTAGAGCAAGCATGGACCACTAAAGGTAATATCATGTTTAAATAACTGCTCAATTTTTGGTGAGGTAAGAGAAAGGGTTTATGAGGGTATTACTGTTGATGTGGTGTACATGAACTTCCAAAAGGCATTTGACACAGTGCCTGACAACAGAGAGTTGGGCAAAATACCATGTGCAGTAAAAGGGATAGCAGCAAAATGGATGTGAAATTGGTTGAGTGACAAGAAATAGAGAAGTGGTTAGTTGGTGATGTTTTGATCTCTTTTATAATGAAGATCCCGAAGGTGTCAGTGTTGGGAGCCTCTTTGTTTCTAATATATATCAGTGGCTTAGATATCAGTGCATAGCAAACACTTTCAAATGTCAGGAATGATACAAAACATGGAGACGTTGTAAAACTGTGGAAGATTGTGAGGAAGATAGCATAACACTTCAGAGAACATAGACAGGGTCGCAAATTGGTGGACAGTTGTGTATCAAGTTCACTGCAAAGAACTCTGAAGTAATTCATTTTGATCGGAAGAACATGGACAGAAAATATATAAAAAAGGTATCCCTATAAAGAGATTGTAGAAACAGGGGAACCTGGTGTATATTTACAGGGCTGGTCGAGAGTGTGGCTAATAAAATATAGAGTATCCTAAGTTAATAAGAGCATAGAATACAAGATCAAAAAGTTTATGCTGAACTTATATATTGCTTTCAGTTCTCAGAATTTCATTTTAAGAAAAATATGAAGGTATTGGAGGGTGTGCAGAAGAAGCATGGTTCCAGGGATAAGGGCTTTCAGTTATGAAGACTGATTAGAGAAGTTAGAACTATTCTCCTTGGAGAAGATAAGGTTGACAGGAGATCAAATAAATGCAGTCAAAATTATGAGAGGTCTGAACAGAATGCGTAGGGAGAAACTACCCACTCATAGAGGGATTGAGAATGAAAGGACACAGATTTAAAGTATTTGGGAAAAGAAGGAAAGGTGATTGAAAAGAAAACTTTTCATGCGGTGAGTGGCTACAGTCTGGAATGCACTGCCTGAGAGTGTCATGGGGGCAGATTCATACGAGCTATTCAAATGGGCACTTTATCTGTTATTTGAAAAGGAACAATGCGCACTATCACAAGGAGAAGTCAGGAAAATGGCACTATGTGAATTGATCTTTGGAAAGCCAGTGCAGATATAAAGGCCTGAATAACTCCTTTCTGTATGGTAACGATTCTGTGAATTTGAGTAGATTGTTACATGATCCAGAGGTCAGACCACATCACATAAGCCAGGCTGAATAAAGGGTATTCAATTTCCTTCCCCTAAAGGGCTTAGTAAACCAGACTGATTTTTAGACATTGCTAAGACTAAGGGTTTAGTAAACCAGACTGGTTTTTAGACATTACCAAGACCAGTGTTCAAAATCATCTAATTTATCTATTGATATTATCTAATTGAATGTAATCTCTCTGGCAGCAGTGATAGGATTTGAGCTCCTATCTAGACAGCATTAACTTAGGCTACCAGATTATCAGCCCAGTAACATAATCATTATGCCACTATGCCCCACATGGTAGACCTATGGACTGGTTCAATGATTCTTACACATACATCTTTCCCAGTCTTTTATTTTTAATTCCCACAGATTTTTTGTTTACACCTAAGCTATCACATTCCTACACATTTTCCCCTTACATTTATGTATAAATTATTCCACTCAATTTATTTGATGCAAAATCAAATTACAACATAAGTGATTCACCTGATAAAAGCTTTGCTCAGAATCACAAATTTTAGGTAATTACAATGCAAATAGTTCCAATTAAATTGCATGCTTGGGCAGGGAGTGGTTGGCCTAATCCCACAGCTGTAGATATCCATGGAATTCAAGATTCCTCATTTGATTTCACATGCCAATACACAAGTTGGGAAAGAAGTCAATCCAATATCATAATAAACACACAAATATCCCTTCACCTCTCCTTTTTTTTGTGTGATTACTAGAAGATTTTAGGCGATGATTGCCTACAAGAGCTTCAGTCGGGCCCACTGTTGATCAGGCCATCCATTGTCACCTTGTGGTCTGATTGAAAAGGTAGAAGGGGTTGAAAAGGACAGTGAGTAGCAGCCCACCCAATGCATTTGATATCTTCTTCCCACCTTCAAACTAGGCAGCAGTGGAGCAGGAGGTGAAGACCTATTTGTGTGTCTCAATTGTTTGTTTCACTAGCTCTCTTTACAGTTTTTAATTAGACAAGGTTAAATATTCTATGGGTTTAATTTCCTGGTTTGAAGTCTGTGAGAAAACATCAACGTTCTTATGCTTACCCTGCTTGTTGACACTACCTTTACTGGATGTCTGGAAATCCCCGTGATTTGGCAGGAGAGTCAAATTGATGACAGGAAAGGTGAAATCCATGTCATAAAGATTATTAGATTCTTCAAGGTCAGTGGGGAGCATTTTTGCAGACAAACCGAGACCAATATACAAGAAAATTGAAGGAAGAAGTTTATTGAAAACTGTACAAAAGGATGAATTACAATGGAATAATAATTAGCAATGAAAAGTTTGGAAAAACATTTTCGGAAATTAAATGCACATCTTTGGAAATTCTGAACATAGCAATCATCATTATGTTTGTTTCATGTTGCAATGTAATGCTTCAGGTAGCAGAGAGATCATCAGTTTTAAGAGCAAAATTAAGAAGGTTGTGAAGTGCTGGTTCCATGCCCAAGGGAGCACTGGACAGGAAATCACAAACATACCTTGCTTAATTTTCCACAATTTATCTGATCTCAATTTCTGATTGCCAGTCGAGTACAATTAGTTTAGAAGCTGCAACAATTTTTATGCATGTATGTTCTCTGTCCCTGGAGCAAATCTTGTGACATTATTGTCAGCAGGAAATTGCATTGTTGCTATTTATGTTTAAAACTGATAGCAGGTATGATGACAACTGCTTTAAACACGATGATCATTCAAGCAGAAATAAATAATGAACTTTTTTTTATGATTTGCTTCATATGATTGTGTTCAAAAGAATGTAATCAGAGCTTACCACCAGTAATGCCTTTTACACGCATTTGAGACCAAAGTAACTGCAGGCAATTACCTCTATCGATGTAAGGCAATTATTATCCTTACTTATTTACAGCGCAGGTAACAAAGATTAGAGTATAGGCATTTGGGAATCAAGATAACCATAACATAATTCTTCATAATTCAATAAACACCCAAAAGTGCTGCCAAAAATCATTAATACAAATGTTTGGAACTTTGCAATTTACTATCTGAGGTCTCATTTTCACCACTTGGCTCTGCCTACCACAGGATTAACCCTCTAAATCGAATTTTCCCAATACCTGCCTGACATAAAGAAGGAAGAAAGTCTTTTACCTCACAATCTCAAGATGCCCAAGACTATTTAAACAGCCACAAAGTACTTTTACATGCACTGTTGAAATGCAGGAAAATGCAGCGTTTAAACTGCACCCAGCTAAGTCCTGCATACAGCGATAAGCTGAATGAAGGGTTAATCTTTTTCTGACAGACGTTAGTTAAGTTGCAAATATCTACCAGAGTACAAAGTTACCAAGTCATTTATTGCAGAGGAGGAGGATGGGCTTTTATAGTGCAGTGGTATGTCCCTACCTCTGAGCCAGGAGGCCCAGATTCAAGTCCCAGCTGCCCCAGGAGGTGTGTGATAACATCTCTGAACAGGTTGATTAGAAAGTATTCCGCAAGAGAAGAAGATTATTTGGCTTACCGCATCTATGTGGATCTCCATACTGTAATCCAGTCAGTCTTTTCTCCTACTTTAACCCCACAGGTCTTCAAATCAATTTCTTTCAAGAACAGATCAAATTCTTTTTGGAACTACTGATCCTCTCTGTTTCTACCACTCTCATGAGCAATCAGTTCCAGGTCATTACAAACCACTGGGGATAATAAAAAAGCTCTTCTCCACGTCCCCCTGCGTCTTAGTCCAGAATCTCAAATCTTTGTCTCCTTATCCTCGTAGCTTCAACCAATGGAACAATTTTTTTCTTGTTTACTTTATCCAAACCTGTCAAAATTTAATATATCACCATCAAATCTGTCCTTAATCTCCAATGTTCTAAGGAGAACAATCCCAATTTTCCAATCTGTACTTGTAGCTAAAATCTCCCAATCATTGGACCATAGACCAAAAGAAACAGGAACAGGAGTAGGCTATTCGGCTCTTCAAGCCTGTTCCACCTTTCAATAGGATCATGGCTGATCTGACATTCCCCACATCCACTTTCCTTTCTTTACACCATAATCTTACGTCTTGAAGAGAGTCCATGTTACAGAAGAGGAGGTGTTGGAAGTCTTAAAGCACATTAAGGTAGATAAATCCCCAGGACTTGATGAAGTGGAAGGACCTTGTGGGAGGCTAGGAAGAAAATTGCGGAACCCCTTGGGGAGATATTTGTATCATCGACAGCCATAGGTAAAGTGCTCGAAGATTGGAGGTTGGCTAATGTTGTGCCATTATTTAAGAAATGCTGCAGGGAAATGCATTGGAACTACAGACCGGTGAGCCTAACATCCATTGTGGGCAAGTTGTTAGAGGGAATTCTGAGAGACAGGATCTACAGGCATTGGGAGACACAAGGACTCATTTGGGATAGTCAGCATGGCTTTGTGTGTGGGAAATTGTGTTTCACAAATTTGATTGAATTTTTTGAAGTGCTGACCAAGAAAGTAGATGAAGGCAGTGCGGTAGACGTTGTCTACATGGACTTTAGCAAGGCCTTTGACAAGCTACCACATAGGTTGCTAATTAAGGTTAAATCTTACAGGATCCAGGCAGAGCTAGCCAATTAGATACAAAATTGGCTTGACGGTAGGAGACAGAGGGTCATGGTAGAGGGTTGTTTATCAAACTGGAGGCCTGTGACCAGCAGTGTGCCACCGGGATCGGTGCTGAGTCCAGTGTTAATTGTCATTTATGTAAATGATTTGGATGAGACTTTAGAAGATATGGTTAATAAGTTTGCAGATGACACCAGGACTGGTGGTATAGTGGACAGTGAAGAAGCTTATCTAGGAATACAGCCAGACCTTGATTAACCAGGCCAGTGATCTGAGGAATGGCAAATGGAGTTTGGTTTAGATAAATGCGAGGTGTTGCATTTTGGTAAGGCAAACCAGGGAAGAACGTACATGGTCAATGGTAGGGCCTTGGGGATGCTATTGAACAAAGAAATTGAGGGCCACAGGTTCAAAACTCCTTGAAAATGGAGTCACAGGTAAACATAGGGTTGGAGAAGGCTTTCGGCATGCTAGCTTTCATCGCTCAGAGCACTGAATGTAGGAGTTGGGATGTTTTGTTGCAGCTGTACAAGATGCTGGTGAGGCCACGTTTGGAGTACTGCATGTAATTCTGGTCACCCTACTATACAAAGATTGCAGAAGAGATTTACTAGGATGCTACCTGGACTAGAGGGTTCATGTTGTAAGCAGAGGTTGGATAGGCTGGGACACTTTTCCCTGGAGGATAGGAGACTGAAGGGTGATCTTATAGAGGTATATAAAATCATGAGAGGCATAGATAAGGTAGACATCCAACAGCTTTTCCCTGTGTTAGAATGAGATGGCATAGCTTTAAGGTGAGAGGGGAGAGATAGAAAAGAGTCCAGGGGGGGCAATTATTTCACACAAAGGGTGGTGAGTGTCTGGAATGTGTTGCCAGAGGTAATGGTGGAGGTGAGTACAATTTCGACATTTAAGAAACATTTAGGCTTCTGTGTCTCTATGATGTTTGACTCCCCTATTGATGCAAGAGTCTGTATACACAAGGACTCTGCCTCCATAGTTCCCTGTGCCAAAGACTCACAGCCCTCTGAAGAAATTCCTCTTCATAGCCTAAAATTGGTGCCCTTTTATTAAGAGATTATTCCATCTGGTCTGAAATTCTCCCATGAGAGGAAATATCTTCTCAGCATTTACCCTGCCAAGCCCCTTAAGAATCCTATATTTCATTCTACTAAATCTCCTCCACACCCTCTGAATGACTATCAGACCCTTAGTGCAGAGTGCTAAAGAATTGGATGCAGTTCTTCAGGCGCAACTAATGGTTCACAAAGAGTCAGTCTGTCTTCCTTATTTTTGAACTGGATGTTTCTATCTATGAAGCTGAAGATCAAATATGCATTGCCAACCATTTTCTGGTTGACTGGAATTGCAATCAGGAATCAGGTACAGGAAACAGGTGCTTAGCTCACAGTGTACGGTAGGCATGTCCACTGCAATTTTTCCAGGAAATGAAAGGGTAGGGTGCAGGCTGGCCATATAATCAAGGCCAGCAGGATAGACTCCATCATTGGAAGGCCAATGGGAATCCCCGCAATAGGCACCGTTTGTCTGTCCCCTCTGTCAAGGTGAGAGTTGCCAATCTTAGCGAGAAGACAGAGAGGGAGAGAAGGACAAGAGAGCTGTGAGTGGTAGGCAGAACCCCACGCCCCATGGGATGGAGTATGACAGAAGAAATAATGGAGCTTGCCAGAAAGCTATGGCAATAATCATAGGGATTTTAATCTTCATACAGACTGAAAAAGATCAAATTGGTGAAAGTTAATTAAAAGTGCAGTTCACAAAATTTTGCCCCAATAGTGTCTTAGAAGACCACCTTTTTGAAGCCTAATAGTGACAACTAATATTGATCTCATCATGAAGCAATCCCCAGGTAACAGGAATAATATGATTTAATTTTACCCTCAGTTTGACGGTGTGGGGTGTGGGTCCAAGGATAGTATTTTATACTAATGAGGGTGACTATGAAGGTACACAAGTAGAGCTAGCTAAAGTGAACTGACAAATCAGGTTAAGAGATAAGTCGTAGAAATGCTGTAACAGACATATATTTTGGAATACACAGACTAAATACATTCCAACAAGAAAGAAAACTTCTGTGAAGAATGTAAATGTATGGTTAATTAAAAAAGAACCGGATACTATCAAGCTTTAAAAATACAAATAATTATGCATAGGTGCGTAAGCAGGTCAAAAGATTGGAATACAAGAAAAGGGAAATATTGTCTAAAAGGTTAATATGGAGGAAACAATAAAAAGTATAAGAGAAAGCTCGATATAAGTTAAAAAGATAGAAAAAGAGTCTCTATACATATTTTTAAAAAGAGTCAAAATGAGTATTGGTCCTATATGGCCAGAGAAGTAATAATGGAAAATTAAAACGTTGGCAGAAGAATTGTAGAGATAGCCAGAACTGCAGATGCTGGAACTAGAGATAACCTAATGTGGAGCTGGAGGAACACAGCAGGCCAGGCAGCATCAGAGGAGCAGGGAAGTTGACGTTTTGGGTTGCGACCCTTCTTCAGAAAATGATTTTTGTTTTGCAGTAGTGAATTCCAAAGGTTCACAGTCCTTTGATTGAAAATAAATCTCTTGATTTCGGATCTAAGTGGCATTCCCCTTAGGTTTAAAGTGTACCTCCTAGTTCTAAACTCCCCAACTAGGTGAACTATTTCTTCACTTTAGAGGATACAAGTAACATCCCAGAAATAATTGTAAATCAGGGAATGGAAGGGAGGAACTTAATAAAATTACAACTTCATGGAAGAGATACTGAGAAAATTGTTGAAGGTTTACAAGACTGCAGGTCCTGAAGCACTTCACCTGTCTTAAAAGTAGCAGCTAGTGGGATTGTTGATACATTGGTTTTAATTATCCAAATTTCCTAAATTCAGGGAAGGGTCCATTAGTGTAGAAAATAGTGAATGTAATTCTTTTATTCAAAAAGAAAGACAGAAAGCAGGAAATTTCAGACCACTTAGGTGTACGTCTGTTAAAGATGTTACGGCAGGGCACTTTGAAAAGTTTATCTTAATCAGCCAGAATCATCAAAACAGTATCACAAGAACTCCAATTTTTGTAGACAGTTTTTAAATCAATGGATGTGTTACAATGTAACTCTGGAGTATATAGGAATGGAACCTGGGCTTTCTAGCTTAGAAGTAAGAATACTACAAATGTGACACAACTGCCACCTGGCAGACACAAAATTTAAAAATGCTTTTGATAAAGCCCCTCACGGGAATCTGCTTAGAAAAATTCAAGCACACAAAATAGGAAGTAATGTACTGGCACAAATTACCAATTGGCCCAAAGACAGAAAATTGAGAATTGGAATAACTGCCTTACCCCTATGTTGGCAAGATGTGACGAGTGGAGTACTGTAAGGTCCATTACTCGGGTTTCAACTGTCCACGATATATATGAACGATTTAGAGCTGGGGACATAATATAATATTTCCAAATCGGCAGATGATGCAAAGCTAAATGTGAATGTATGCTTTGAGAAGAATGTATAGGAGACTCAGGAGGATTTGGACGAATTAGCGAATGGGCAAAATCTTAGCAGCTGAAATAAAATGTGGAAGAATGCAAGTTCATCCATATTGGGTAGAGAAACAGACATGCAGAGTATCTTTTGAATGGTAAAGAGGTTGGAAAATATAGAAGTACAAAGCGATCTGATCGTTATTGATAAGTCAAGGAAGGCTAGCATGCAGGTGCAACAAACTAACAGGAAAGTTAATGGAATATTAGCATTTATTGCAAGAGGATTAGAGCTCAGGAGTACTGAGATCTTGCTTAGGAGCTTGGTTAGACTTCAACTGGTGTACTGTGTACAGTTGTGGCCTCCTTATTGCAAAGAAGTCATTGTTGCCATAGAGAGGGAGCAACGAAAGCTCACCAGATGTGTTCCTGGCATAGCAGTGCTATACCCTGAAGAGAGATTAGGAGACTGGAAACAGGCAACTTTTTCACCTGGTGGAGGAATTTAGAACTATGAGGTACACCTTAAACATAAGCGGAATGCCACTTCAGGAGATTTCTTTTTTACTGAAAGTATTGTGAACCTCTGCTGCAAAGGGCCCTGTAAGTTCAGTCTATCCATATGTTTAATAAAGAGCTTTTTTTTATTTCTGATTATTGTTAGTGTACAGGGTTAGGCAGATGGAGTGGTAAAAGGCACGAAGTGTTCAACCTGCCATAATTGTATTGAATAGCAGGGCAACTCAACAGGCTGAATGGCTTACTCCTGTTCTTATGCTCACAAATTTACAATCATAGTATGGAAGTGAGCACACTACAGTGTCTCATGTGGCCATGGAGTTGTGACACAACATGTCCACACAGGTAAATTAGACATATTTAAAAAAAAAGGGTCCTGTCTGTCAATATATTTAACTTATAGCTCAAAAAAATGATTAGTGAGCCCAAATATTAATCCTGTATTAGTTGCCATTGTGATTCTTAGCATAGTTTGGATTATTTGGTAAATGTTGTCCCATAGCAGAACTACACTTAATGTGCTCTGAGGCTTACAAGTGCAATATAATCTATGCCCTGCCAACTGTCGATGTCAGTGGAATGCATAGTTTGATGTCCTTCATCAGTCACTGGAATGTACAGCCTACATATCTGGTACCTAGAGTTTGAGATAGAAAAACGGAACAGAATGAGCAGAAATTGTTTTCATTGTTTAAGCCTTACTTTTTAAAATAGCATTTAAAATATTTTAGTAATAAATCAACTCTTAACTCACTGTTCTTGTGTCAAGGGCAGCAAGTTGACTCAGTGCTTGGTACTGCTGCCTCGCAGCGCCAGGGACCTGGGGTCCAACCTTGGGTGACTGGCTGTGTGGAGTTTGCACATTCTCCCATGTATGCCTGCATTTCTTCCTGCAGTCCAAAGATGTGCAGGTTAGGTGAATTGGTCATGCTAAACTGCCCATAGTACCCAGAGATGTTTAGGTTGGGTGGATTAACCATGGGGATTGAGATAGTTTAGGGGGTGTGGGTCTGGGTGGGATGCTGTTCGGAGAGTCAGTGTGGATTTGATGGACTGAATGGCCTGCTTCCACACTGAAGGGATTCTATGATATAGTCCAATAGGTTAGTCATCTCCCCGCTAGATGTAAGAGTCTATAGCATACAGGCATTAACATTATTTCAAGAGTGTCGCATATAGTCATTATCAACCATTTCAAGAACAGGTCTATTGATTCATTTAACCTCAGCTTTATCCAATTCATTTTCAGAGACCCAACTCTACTACAGAGTTTTGTTTGATTGCAACATAGATCAATAATTTGAATGTGGTGCTGTGTGTTCTATATTCCAATGATTAAGATTTTAAAAATCGAGAACAAGATAAAACGTATGTATTAATCTTTATGTTTAGTCCATGTACCAGTTAAGCAAGACTCATCCTGGGAGGAGATTACTCAAAAATATATCCGAGTAACATATCTAAACCAAGGAGGCTGATAATAGCAGCAACTATTATTCTTTATGCCTACAAATTCTTAATTACTTCTCAACCCATTCATCTCTTTTGAGCTGTGATGTAAGCAAACAAAACAGTCAATTGAAAAAGAAAAGGGTCCTACATATTAGATAAATCACCAGTTCATCTGTTAATGGTGTTTTTGGTTAATTGATGCTGCAGAAAGACCGAAATAAAAGGGTATTAGAGCCAATTTTTATCTCAGAGTTTTGTCGGTTGGTTTCTACAATGCCATGTGTTTTTCTGGTGATACCATGAAGCAGGGATCATGCTAATACCTGAATGACCACATGAACTAATGAGATTGAAACTTAATAATGGACTGATCAACTAAATGACGTGACTTCCAAAACTGGCATTTATCGAGCCAACATATTCATCTCTCTCAGCTACAATATATATATCTGTGTAACATCGAAATTAGTGCAGACTGATACGGCTGCAGTGTTGTTCCTTAATTCAATAAATTATAACATAGGTAGAAAAAATGAGTTAAAGATGCCTGGATCCATTAATATACACATTAAAACTGCAAGGAAATGTGCCAGTGCACAATACTGTGGCATCTAAATATTAGAATTTGTAAATTTAAAAAAATCCAAATAGACCTTATTAGTGTGTATTTCTTAGCTGCAAAAGTGTGCCTTGCGTGCCTTTGCCTCTCACAGTCTATCAAAGTTTTATTCTGTCTTGTTGGATTGAAATTGTAAAGTAATTGGCTTAATCAATCACATGTACAGTAATGATGTCATTTATCTCGGGGAGGTCGCTAATGGCAGGTGATGATCATTAATCTTTAATGATGTGTTGTTTGCATAGTCACAAGACATAGCTACTTAAATGCGTTCTTTATACAGTCAGGAATGATTTCCGAAAACTTGATTTTAACCCTGCAGATTGTAGTTAAAGTAGTTTTCTTTTCTAAATAGTAAAGTCACATTCTCATCACACAGGTAGGAAAATAATGCCGCCAGAGAAAGATTGCGCGCGTTGAAACATACAGCATTGATGTTTAGCTACTGCAGTCATCCGACCTGCGAGATCCTTCTAATATGCCCGAACAGCCTGCACCATTGCGCACTGCCCTCAAAAGAGCTGTGGGGGGGTTGAGACTGTCACACATCTCTTTCTGGAATGAGCCTTTGCAAAGGAAGTGTGGAGAAAGATGCAGTGTTTTTTGTTGAGGTTCGATCTGAGCAGCTCAGTGATGTGGGACTCTGTGCTCTACTGTCTATTCCCTAGAACGCACACCAAGACAAACATCGACTGCACCTGGAGGACCATCACCTTGATGAAAGATGTTCTTTGGTCTGCCTGAAACTCGTTGGTGTTCCATAGCAAGGAATTGACCCCAACCAAATGTTGCAGATGGGCATATTCTATGAGAGATAAAAGGTACTGCAGATGCTGGAGAATCCGAGATAACAAGCGTGGGGCTGGATGAACACAGCAGGTCAAGCAGCATCATAGGAGCAGGAAAACTTGACGTTTCGGGCCTAGACCCTTCATCAGAAGTTTCT
>JAHRHZ010000009.1:11276701-11292280 GCA_024137785.1 Ginglymostoma cirratum
AGAAACTTCTGATGAAGGGTCTAGGCCCGAAACGTCAAGTTTTCCTGCTCCTATGGTGCTGCTTGACCTGCTGTGTTCATCCAGTCCCACGCTTGTTATCTCGGCATATTCTAAGATCCAGGACTACGTGCAGGGATGAGCTGAAATTTGGGGCAGCTGCCACCAAGGTGCACTGGTGAACCATCTATGGTCTTTTTGCTAAAGTAAAGTGGACGTCCGTTGAGTTATTGGACCCTCCCAGTGCCTCAAATGTAAGTATATATAATCTGGTACAAGTAAGAAGTGCCTTGGTTTGTTTGATAGAGTCAAGCTCCAATGTTTGTTTGTTTCCTCATATGCTACTGTACAGAACTGAACTGTTTTAGTGACTATGTATGTAGATAAAGATACTTTTATGTATAAAGTATATTTTTTAAATAAAAAAATCATCATTATCCTGTGTGTTTAAATTGTTTCCATTTCCCTTTATTCTTCTTTCCCACCTATCTGAGCCAATTTCAAATCTTAATGTGGTCTCCACCTCATGCATTCCACAGCCATACAAAATTTTCTATTTTTCTTTTAAAATTCCTCACATTTGTCTTTGACCCAGTATAGGCCAATAACTTTTCAAAAGAAATATACATTTCCGGTTAATAGCTAACAAGACTTTACATTTCAAAACCACCATTAACTAAACAATTTTGTAGGCAAGCTGTAATTTAACACATGGAACAGAACTTTTAACTCAAAAATTTTTGTAAAAAGCCATTATTAGGTCTGTATTACACTGTCCATTAAGTAGACATTTACATTTCTCAGAATCGGTCCAAAATTATTGTGTTATTTTGATTTTATATCTGATTCTTTCCTTCTCAACCTGGAAGCATGTAATTCCATAATGGTCTTTCAGAGTGTGGATTTTCTTGGAGACTTCTCCCTTTAGCTGAAGTTGGACAAATCTTCCAGCTTCATTTCACCCCTGCAGGAATTCGACTGTAAAGCTCCCATCCACCTTCACCTGGAGTGAAACATGGCATCCTGCTCCCAGTAGCTGCTCTCCCTTTCCTATGTCTTGGCATTCTGATTTATGAAAGTCTGGCTTATGGACATTCATACTTACAAATCCAATCCCATACAGGTCTGTAATGTTTAAAATCTGACATATGAGCACTTTCTACACGTATGAATAGTTGCTTTTCATTCTCTTGCACTGTGTCCTGACTTGTGTACAAACTGACTTGCAAACAGACTCAGGAATGGATCCCATTCGAAACCTGGGAACCATCCGTATTTTTGTGCATTGTCATGGATATCTTAGAATCTCTTCTGCTCATGAAGCACATTTCCATGGCAATGTCAATCACATGGGCTTTGAATCAATCAAAGTACTGCTTAGCTGTCCTTGAGAGACAAATACTCTTTCATCTTGGAAAAAAAATGAATGGCTTAAAGCACAGCTGTTTACAATCTGAAATTCTCAACACATTTCTAGGACTTTAGAGACTTACATGCTGCTGTTCAGGGGTCCAAGCAGAAACACTTTCTATCATCCTCTGAGTCCCCTTTAAACAGTAACAAATGCGGTCAGGCAGGCATTCAAAACAAATTACATGACCCCCTTCATTTTACCTTAAATTAAAGCCACAGTCCCAACATATAATACCTATAAACCTCTAAATTGGAACACAATTTACAGTTTCCTTACTATGGATTCCCACACTATTGAAAAAGTCTGCTTCTATTTATCCTGCCAATCTCTTTTGTAATTTAAATTATGCTGTCAAATTGCCTTGTAACACCCTCAAACAGCCCCACTTTTTCGAAGTCAAATGATTCTTTCTATTAGGCCTCATCATTCAGGTAAGTTTGAAAGCGTATATAATTAAAGATGGCAGTGGTAACTATCCCATGGTTGAAACTAACCAAATATTGGGATGCTCTATGCATATCCATAGTGAATCTCTGGAATGTCTGTGAGGTGTAGAAACTGCGGTGATCTTTGTTACAAGCAGGTAATGGATAACTACCTTTTCCCATGGGGCTCTGCTCCACCTCGACGATGGCACAAAACTCAGTGACCACTTCCTGAAGAAGCACGTAATTGGTGATACTGATGCAGAGTCCTTGAATACAGATGTTTCTCCGATGGTTACACCTTTTATGGACACAAATGCCTGACCGTATACCTCTTTACACCCTCCTTCTCTCTTTCCCCTTCCAGGGTCATAATTCCGGTACCTCTTTGGGAACTGCCTGCCTCCTCCATGAAACGGCACTTCTTCCCCTCTCTGAAGCTCACAAGGGGTCTTAAAAACTTGACTGAATGAGGTAACACAGTGCAGAGCTGGAGGAGCACGGCAGGCCAGGCAGCATCAGAGGAGCAGGAAAGTTTACATTTCAGGTCTTTTCGGTGCTTAGAAAAGGAGGGAAATTTCACAGAGTTGTTTGCAGTTTGGGAAAACAAGTGAAGCCAAATCTACACATGATACAATGTGACACCTGATAAACTTTCACTGCCTTTCTTACCATGAATCTATCCACCTCTAAGTTAAAATTATTCAAAGACTCTCGATGTCCAACACCCTTTAAAGGAAGAGAATTCCAAAGATTCTCAAACCTCAGAAACAAAGATTCTCCTCATCTCTGTCTTAAGTGACTGATCCTTATTTCCTTTTTAAATGGCATTCCCTAGTTCTACATTCTTCAAACAAGATGAAACATTCATCCTGTCAAGATTCCCTGAGATTTAAAAATATTTCAATCAATTTCTTCCTCTTCTAAACGCCATCAGATTCAAGCCTAACATATCCAACTTTTCATCCCAAGACATCCCAACCATTCCAGCATTAGTCAGGTAAACCTTCTTTGAATTGCTTCCAACGTACTTACATCCTCCTTTAAATAAAGAGACTATTATTGTACACAGCACTTCAGATGTGGTCTCAACAGTGCCCTGTATAATAATTGAAGCGTAATCTCCACAGCTTTGTATTCATTCTCCTCACAATAAACAATAACATTCTTTTAGCTTTCATAATTACTTGTTGTACCTGCATATATTACAACTAATCACTGGGTGAGGTGCACCGATTTATTACAAATCCAGATGAAATACTTCACCTCTGAGTTAAGGAATGAGGAACGATCTCACCTTCATTATTCATCCACCCCTCAGCTGATTGCAACAAACTTAGTATAAGGAAGGATCTCTTCCGTTATGGATATCCTTCTCTTAAATGAATTTAAGTTTTATAAGGAACTATTTAACCATGTTTTCATGGGTGAGTTCATGGGTTTTCTAAACGTAAGAAATAAATATTAACTCAACACTGCCACTGCAAGCATCTACTCCCTCCACCACTGATGCTTGTTTGCAGCAGTGTGTACTATCTACAAGATGCACTACAGAACTTCACCAATGATCCTCAGACTGCACCTTCCAAACCCACAATCACTTCCATCTCGATAGACAAGGGCAGCAGATAAATGGGAATGCCATGACCTTCAAGTTCCCCTCCAAGCCACTCACCATCCTGACTTGGAAATATATCAGTATTCTTTCGCTGTCACTGAGTCAAAATCCTGGAATTCCCTCCCTAATGGCATTGTGGGTTAACCCACAGCAGGTGGGCTGCAGTGATTCAAGAAGGCAGCTCACCAACACCTTCTCAAGGGCAACTAGGGTTGGGCAGTAAATGCTGGTCAGCCAGTAATGCCCACATCCCACATATGAATTTTGAAAATACAGATTACAATTGAGAAGTGATTACCAAATAAAAACGTTAAAAATGAAATATGGATCAGTCTCTAAGTTCCATGAAGAGTAGACCATGGGATACTACATTCTATTGGGTGATGGCAGTAGCACTAATGTTGGTAGATGAGCTGTTGGTTTTATGACAATTGATTTGGAAAGGCCATTGTTCCTTTTAACAGTGCTATCCCTTACCTTCTGGCAAAAGAGAGAGGGAGACTATTCATTTTAACCTGCAGTGGGGCATTCTCAGCTGCGACCTCACAGCATATACCTTGCGCAGTAGCACCTAGAGACCAGTGTTGAAACTGACTTTTGCCCCTATTCTTGAAAAAAGAAATTGTGACATCCAGACTGCTGTCATTGCTCCCATCGTGTTCACAATCTGAGATAACTCACAGGAAATTGCAGTTCAGCTTGCACTTAATTTCTCTGTATGAAGTCTTTTTCTTTGAGGTTTCCATGACATCCATCATGAGTGACATTCCAGGTTCTCCCACAAAAATGAGGATAATCCATAGATAGTCACTGAAACATCACTCAGAATCTACAGTCTCAGTTTCTTTGGCTGTGTCACCTCATTTTATGAAATACAGATAATTAAAGAAGTTTAACATCTCCATAGGTAATCCAGGGTTATAGAGTCATGGAGCTGTACAACATGGAAACAGACCTTTCAGTCCAACTCAGCCATGCTGACTAGATATCCTAAATTAATCTAGTCCCATTTGCCAGCATTTGGCCCATATCCTTCTAAACCCTTCCTATGCATATATCCATCCAGATGCCTTTTAAATGTTGTAATTGTACCACCCTCCACCACTTGCTTTGGCAGCTCATTCCATCCACACAACACCCTCTGCATGAAAAAGTTGTCCCTTAGGTCCTTTTTAAACCTTCCCCCTCTCACCTTAAACCTATGCCGCCTAGTTTTAGACTCCACTAACTTGGGGAAAAGGCCTTAGCCATATGTATGTCCCTTGTGATTTTATGAACTTCTATAAGGCCAACCCTCAGCGTCTGACACTGCAAGGAAAATAGCCCCAGTCTATTCAGCCTTTCCCTATAGCTCAACTCCTGCAATCCTGGCAACATGCCTTTAAATCTTTTCTGAACCCTTTTAAGTTTCACAACATCCTGCCAGTAGCAGGGAGACCAGAATTGAACGCAGTACTCCAAAAGTAGCCTAACCAATATCCTGTATAACCACAACATGAGCTCCCAACTCCTATACTGAACACTATCTATCCAATAAATGAAAGCCTACAAAGCCCCTTCTTCACTATCCTGTCTACCTGAGACTCTATGATCTGTCATAATACTAACCCTTTGTGATTAATATACTAGGAAACTTAGATGCCTGCACAATCCCCCATCTTTTCGTAACATTATTTGATTCTTTCAAATGGTAAAGGGAGAAAAAGAACATTTAGAAAGCACCTTTTAGTCTAAATGCATGCAAAGTGTTCTATAGATGATGAAGTATAACAAGGTGTGACACATGGCATTGAAATAACTGACCAGACTATCTGTTTTGTTTACATTGGAGGACTGGTCTGGTCCTTTTTAGATACAGCTATTGGAGTTTCATTTCCATTTGAAAAGGAGGTGGGGCCTCAGTTTAACGTAACATCAGAAAGGAGAGTGGATTGTATTCATCAATAAGTCAATCTTGCTCAAGACTTTGGAATATGATTTGAACTGACAAAACTTTATGACTCAGAGATAAGAGTGTTTCCATGTAAACCAATTATGCAACTATTGTCATTTATAAATTATTCTCCTCCAGCAGTTGTCTGTGTCTTTAACATCTTTACAGTAATGATATGTTAATTTTTATGTATTTGTGTTTTCAGGATGAAACTTTCTATGTCAGAAGCGCATCACTGGAACTACGGTATGGAGTTAGAATGCTCAATTTATGACACTCTTGATCTTAGTGATTAGAATGCACCATCAAAAAAATCAAGTAAGCCCCAAATCAAAAGCATTCCTCTGCCAAATTCTCAAATCCTAGCTGACAGGTAATTCCCTATATTTGTAACTACATTTGCAATAAATACTTGTTTGAGACAAAAACTGAAAGTACTGAGGATGAAATAAATCAGGAACAAAAACAGAAGTTGCTGGAAAAGCTCAGCAGGTCTGTCAGCATCTGTGAAGGGAAAAACAGAGCTAACGTTTCAGGTCCGGTGACCCTTCCTCAGAACGGTTCTGAGGAAGGGTCATCGGACCCGAAACGTTAACTCTGTTTTTTCCTTCATTTGTTTGTGACACATAGCCATCATTCCAGTTTCTGTGTTTTATTGTCATTTTAGCATTCATTGGCTTTGTCATATACAATTCACATAAAGTACTTCAATTTACAACTTGAAAAGCCGCTGTGAATGGTTTATTTACAGAAAATAAACTATTTATGTTGTAATTTAACACATTCACACCTGTACTTCTGTGTGTTATGCAACCAATGGTGATTATGGGTCTTTACTAAATGCAAAATGAGGATATTCTGTGACCCAAAATGTTACCATAAATTACTGTGGAGTCTCACAACTTCAAAGCTGCATTGTCTATACAGTGTGAGAAATGCAAATTTTCCTATGAGGAAGAGCTCATTACCTTTTAACGTCTCTAAAATCTGTATCTAATTTCACTATTTTCACTCAGATTTAATTTTAGTGTTATTCATTATTCATTTCCTTTCAAATAACCCCAGCATGCTGTTATAGATGAATATCATGATGTAGATTCTGAATTAAGAATAACAGCAAGAATCGTCTTTAATACGGAGTAAATTGGGCAGAAAATCCAGTTTACCCTTTTCCTGCATAACAGTACTTTATCAGTAGGATTAGAATTAAAATCGAGATAAGGGTGTAACACCTATTGGTGTTTACACCTATTAATTACTCACTACACACAGCAGAAAAAGATTTCTGATGAAGGGTTTAGGCCCGAAACGTCAAGTTTTCCTGCTCCTATCATGCTGCTTGACCTGCTGTGTTCATCCAGCCCCATGCTTGTTATCTCGGATTCTCCAGCATCTGCAGTACCTTTTATCTCTAGAAAAAGTTAGGCCTACTTTATTGAAATGCCAATGATTTTGTAATGATGTGATCAGTCATAATTAACACCAACCATTCTGACCTTGAAAATTTAAATTTGCAAATGTAGAGTAAAATTTGGTATTTAACCAACAATTTAAATAATATAAAATAAGCATTTCATTTCTTTATCTGTTATTCCCACCATTCTCACAATTATTGTTTTGTTTTCTGAGGGTGATTCAAATTAAATATATATTTCCTGCTTTATACATCCTGGTTTAGAATCTGAATGTCTACATGGTGATTCTCTGATCCAATTGGTTAAAGGTATTTGTTGTTCGTACATTCTACAGACTCCTTATAGAGCACACTGTGCTAAATCAGACTATGCTATTGAACTTAACTGCACTCGAAAACCCATGTCTTTATGGGAGGTGGTGGCCAGTGGTATTATCACTGGAACATTAATCCAGAGGCCCAAGTAATGTTCTGGGGGCTCAGGTTTAAATCCCACCGCGTCATATGGAGTAATTTAAATTCAATGAAAATCTGGAATTAAGAGTCTAATGATGAGCCCATCTGGTTCACTAACGTCCTTTGGGGAAGGAAACTGCTATCCTTACCTGGCCTGATCTACATGTGACCCCAGACCCACAGCAATGTGGTTGACTCTTAACAATTAGGGATAGGCATCTAGATAGCAATGTCCTCATCCCATGTATGAATAAAACAAAAATGTAAAACTGGTGGGGAGTGAAAGACAATTGCCATTTCTTCATTGCTAATGACAAAAGCTGAGCCCTTCCATTTTTACAAGGTAAAGGGCAACATAACTTTTGGATTTTTTTTAACTTGGTAACAAGATAATTTTATTATCCTTGAAATTCTACAATTTGTCAGTTCTACTTTTTTAAAGTTGAGATTCATTTTCTAGTTTGAAGAAATTATCTAGAAAGAATATGCAATAAATATGTATCAAAATACTGTTGTGATTGTGATCAGATAGTCCCAGGTTTTATTGTTCTGTTAAGTCAGCTGATCTTGTCCAGGGCAACTGTTGGAATACTGGGGCGATCCTTCACAGCCCAGGGTAAAGGATGGAAAAATCAATCAAGATTTCTATTCCTGATTTTTGTCCAGTGTGGCCAATAGGTCAGAATAACATTGGATCCAGCTAAGATTCTCTCCAAATGAATAAGCTGGTGTTCAGAGGCTGAGTTCACAATGCACACAATATCTATAAGCTTATGGAACTGCATCCTAAAACACTCACCTCCTTCAGAAAAAGGAGGAAGAGAATCGGATAATTAGCACTGTAAAATCAAACCTTTGCTCCATTTCTCTCATCAACCTAGACATAATAATGTAATTTAAACCCACTGTACATTAAGTCTTAGAAAACTGCGAGAGAATTCCCACAGGGTTGTGCAGAATCCTGTTTGGCCTCCACACTCATGTATAATGGTGCTCCTCCTTTTTGTGATCTTAAAGTCAATTGACAATTGATCAAATGCGACATAAATCAAACATACAGACCTTGATGCCCAAATGCCCAGTTCATGCTCTCATCCAGTGAGTCTAGATTGGAATTTCTGAAAACTTCACCTTCATATTATTTTTAAACTTTGAATTACTTTACACCCACTGTGTTGTTTTCATCTCAGACAAACAAGATTCGGCATGTATTATCTTTACAACCCTTTCCTATTACTCATGTGTTTTGAAAGCAGTGTGTTGTTGCAACAACACCCTGTTAATAGCAGGGCGTTGGAAATCTTAAGTGTACAATAAATATATCTGGTCAGCTGTTCAAGACTTTTTCAGGCTTTGAGAGCAGACACAAAACAACAACTGAATAGCAGCTCAAGTATTGTGGCTTCACTGACATTATTTAAGAATTATCAATGTTTTCCCATGCTAGCTGTTTTATCTCCCTATTTTAAGCATTTTGCATTTAGAGACAGCAAGAACTGCAGATGCTGGTGTCAGAGTCAACTCAGTATGGAGCTGGAGGAACAAAGCAGATCAGGCAACATCAGAGGAACAGGAAAGTCAAAGTTTTGGGTCAGGGCCCTTCATCAGAACTGTTCATCAGTTCTGATGAAGCATCCCGACCCGAAACGTCAACATTTTGTGTTTAGCTGGTCTATGTACTCTGACTCTTGGCTGACATTAAAGCTGATTATTTCTTGTTTAAGTTTGTGCAACACCAGAACTGAGAGTGTTAAGCTATGTAGATGTGGGGAGGACAACTGTTAGAAATCACTTGGGAAGACCATAAGGAACTACAGAAAGTTATGAACATAGCCCAGGCCATTCCGCAAGCCAACTTCACATCCATGGACTCCATCCACACTTCTCACTGCCTCAGACAGGCTGCCAATGTCAACAAAGACCCCTCCCACCCTGGTTATATTCTCTTCCAACATCTCCCATTAGGCAGAAGATATAGAAGCAGAAACACAAATACTAACAGGTTCAAGAACAGCTTCTTCCCGGCTATAAATAGACAGCCAAATGGACCTCTCTAAATTGAAATCTAATGTTGATCTTGCTTTTTGGACACCTTCTGCAACCGTACTTTGTATTCCCCACCCTGTCCGAACACCCTATGATCGGTATGTCCTCGTATGTTATGATCTGCCCGCACTGCACGCAAAACAAAACATTTTCACTAAACTTAAGTATATGTGACAACAATAAACTAAATTGAATCAAATCAAGCTAATGTTCATTTATTCAGATTTCTGTTACTTGTTTAATTTATTTTCTGGGGATCAGTAGCAACTATTTGCACCTATTAAGGATTATTTCACATTCTGCCATAGTGCTCTCACTGGTGTGTTCCCACACTGGAGTTAAATAGGGAAGAACAATGTCAGAAAACCTTCAACATTCTTTAAATACAGGCGCAACTTTTCACTGGGTTGCTAATAAGAGCCTTCTTGCAATGTAGATTCAACATAATGCAACAGTTCCTTATCCACATGTTGCACTAGCCTCCCCTTAAAATGCAGACATTATATTTCAGCCATACCCTCTGCTGTCTGGTTGACAATCCTCATCACAAAGTCAACAAGTTACTTGAAAATTTTCCTTCTGGTTTTCTTCCTGCTACCGTACATTGATGGTCTCAGTTTTGCTCTTTCACATAGGTGGAGGCAAGTATTTTTGTGCAGCTCCTGCAATAGCTTTATTGTTTTAAAGGCTCCTATGAAATCACCCTCGGACTTCCCATTTTCAAGAGAAAACGGTCTGTCGATTCTGATATCATCAATATAGTTTTGTTTTGTAGTCTCTCCACTACTTCCAAATCTTTTGCATAAACATAGCAATCAGAATTGTATATAATACATTTCAAAAGCTACTTAACTGAATATTTGGGATATCCTAAGGCCATGGAAGACAATTATTGCCATGTTAATTGTAAAAGTGCATTATACGCTTTCAATATCCATCACTTGACATTTAGTACCTGGGATCTTCATGGAGTACAATCATTTCTAAAAAGGATGAAACACTGACACAAGGCAATAAACTCTTAAAAATTGATATTCAGAGAACTAGATGGCTAAAGGAACATGAAGTTAGCATGTCGGTGTAGCAAGCAAATTTGGAAGGCAAATGCCATTTTGATTGGGATTAAAGGACAAGAAAAATGATATTTTGCTACAATGTTCTGATGAGACAACATCTGGAACACAATGTACAGTTTTGATATCCATACTTAATGGAAGAATTTAGGTGTTCAGCAACCAGCCAGACATGACAGTGATCACTGGTTACTCAATATAAATGGTCTATATTGAGAGACTAGAACATCTGGCAATGTCATGGCAGAAAATAATTCAACAAATTCTACACTTCCCCCAATATGTGCAAACCAGGGAATATAGAGGAATTTCCCTTACGAAACTGAAAACTAACCAAAAGCATTGGGAACAAGCTCATTCAAATATATTATAATGAATACTTCATTCTGTCACGTTTGGAGAATGTGGGATGCTTATGAACACACGAAGTAGGAGAAAAAACACCATTCTTCACCTCATCCTTACTTCACCATTCATGAATATCAAAGCCTAACTGAATAACAAATTCTCCATCTTATCATCTTCGATAATCCTTGAAACCCTCCCTAATAAGAATCTGTCCACCTCTATCTTAAAAATATCCAATGATTCTGCCTCCACCACATTTTGAAGCAAGGAGCTCCAAAGTCACATAACTCTCAGAAAAGATTTCTGCACATCTGTCTGAAATGAGTGAAACCTAATTTTAGAAGAGTGCTCCTTAATTCCAGACAGGTCCAGATGAGGAAACAACCTTTCCACATCCGCCTCACCAAGGTCATTCAGGGTTATTTACACTTCAATTAAGCCTTCTAAACTCTAATGGAACCAAGTCCAGCCAATCCAATGTTTCCTTGTTAAAATCCTGCTCTTTCGAGGTCTCAAATTGAGGTCACTTCCTCTGAAGTAGCCTAATGCATTTACATTCTTCCTGAAAGGAAGATCGGACCACACCAGTATTTGATGTGATGTTACCAACTCGCTCTATAACTGAAGCATGAGATCCTTACTTTTATATTCAATTCCTCTGCAATAAAATGGTAATGTCCCATTAGAGATTATGTGTTCCACCTGTAAGTTAACTTTTTGTGACTGAACATCCAAATTCCTTTGCAATTCAGAACTTTGTAGTTATTCTCTACTTACATAATATTCTGCTTTTTTTTGTTCTTCCTGCCATAGTGAACAACTTCACATTTTCCTGCAACATTCCATTTGACAATCATTTTGCCTCCATGCTCAGCCTATCTATGGCCAACTGCAATTGCCTCGTGTTTTCTTCACAAAGAACTTTCCTACTTATCTTGGTGTTATTTGTGAAATTAGATGCCATGCCTTCATTCCTTTCATCCAAGTCATTGGTGTAAATTGGGTGAGATGCTCTGAGGGTCGATGTGGACTTGTTGGGCCAAAGGGTGTGTTCCCATACTGTAGGGCTTCTATACAATTCTAAGAAATGAAATAATAAATTGTTAAATAAAAAGACTAACACAGACCCCTTCAGGACTCCACTTGTCACATCCTACTAAAAACCCATTTAGGCATTTTTTTTTATTTTATGCCTGCCTGCCAACCAGCTAACCAATCATCCATCCATGCCAATATGTTACCCCCTACACTCTGAGCCTTCATTTTCCTCAATAACCTTTGGTGTGGTACCTTATCAAATGCCTTCTGGAAATCAAAATATAGTAGATCTACAGGCTCTTCTTTATCCATTGCATATCATTCCCACAAAGAACTCCAATAGATTGGTTAAAGACAATTACCTTTTCATGAAACCACTGTGCTTTTTCCCGATTAAGTGCTATAAATGCTTGTAAGTGCTATAATCTCTTTAATGATCTATTCTGATACTTTTCCTACAACAGACATCAAGATAACTGCTCTATAGTTTCCTGCCTTCCACCCTTCTTGAATAGAAGGGGGTATATATGGTATTTTCCAGTCTGATGGAACCTTTCCAGAATGTAGGAAATTTTGGAAAACCAACACCAACACATCTGCCACCACATCAGCAACCTCTTTTAAGAGCCTAGGATGAAATCCAGCCGGATCAGACAGTGTCAGGCCTTAGTTTGCTCAGTGCCACTTGCCCTGTGATTGTAATTTTGTTGAGTCCCCCTTTCCTTTCCACGTCCTGATTTCCATCTATTGCTGAATTGTTTTTGTACCCTTCGTAGAGGAGACGTAAGCAAAATATGCACCTTTAATACACCATTTCTATGTTATCTACTTCCATTCTCAGTCTCTGGAGAATCAATACTCACTTCGCTAATTCTCTTGCTTTTAAAATACCTGATGAAACTTTTACTATTCATTTTTATATTTTTAACTAGTTTCCTGTCATAGTCTAACTTTATCCTCTTGATTTAATTAATTTCTAACTTTTTTCATATTCTGACCAATCATCTTTGCAGTTATATGCTTTTTCCTCAAGTTTTTAGTCTTTCTCTAAAGTTTTAGTTAACCATGGATGGTTTCTTGGAAGTTTTCTTTTTAAATACAGTAGCAGGAATATACATATTCTGCGTATTCTGAAATATCCCCTTGAATTTCTGTCAACGTGTGTCAATTGATCTCCCAGCTTAATTTGCCAGTTCATTATCAGTTAGGTGAACATTCATGCCCTCATATTTACCATCATTAAAATTTACTATGCTACTCTTAAGCACAGTCTTCTCCCTTTCAAACTAGATGTGAAAATCCAATCGTATTAGTAGTACCTTAACTCTGAAGTCACTAATTAGTCCTGCCACATTACACTATGCCAAGTCTAGTATAACCTGCTCTCTGGTCAGTTCCAAAGCCGCTCTAAGAAACAATCTCAAAAGCATTCTATAACCTTTCCATTCATTTACCAAGACCAATCTGATTATTCCAGTTTTTCAGTCAATTAGAGTCACTGATGATTATTGCTGTCCCTTTACAACAATCATACAGTATGTCTTCTTGTATAGAACATAGAACATAGAACAGTACAGGCCCTTCGGCCCATGATGTTGCACCGAACTTTTATCCTAATCATAAGGTATATCTGATTTCCACCCCTATCTTATACTATCATCCATATGCCTATCTAATAGCCACGTAAATGCCCCTAATGAGACTGATTCCACTACCCTCTCCGGCAATGCATTCCACGTCCCGACCACAATCTGATTAAAGAACCTACCTCTGATGTCTCCCCTATATCTACCACCACTCACTTTAAAACTATGCCTCCTTGTAATAGCTACCTCCATCCAAGGGAAAAGTCTCTGGCTGTCTACTCTATCTATAACTCTGATCATTTTGTACACTTCTATCAAGTCACCTCTCATCCTTCTTCAGTCTAAAGAGGAAAACCCTAGCTCTCTCAACCTTTCCTCATAAGATCTTCCCTCCATTCCAGGCAACATCCTGGTAAATCTCCTCTGCACCTTTTCCAATGCTTCCACATCTTTCCTGTAATGAGGTGACCAGAACTGAACACAATACTCCAGATGTGGCCGAACCAGGCTTTTGTATAGCTGGAGCATAACTTCATGCCTCTTGAGCTCAATCCCTCTATTAATGAAAGCTAACACACCATAAAAAAAGCCTTCTTAACAACTCTATCCACCTGGGTGGCAGCTTTCAGGGAACTGTGGACATGAACCCCAAGATCCCTCTGCTCCTCCACACTGCCAAGAATCTTCCTGTTAACCCTGTATTCTGCTTTCAAGTTTTTCCTTCCAAAATGAATCACCTCACACTTTTCAGGGTTAAACTCCATCTACCACTTCTCGGCCCAGCTCTGCATCCGATCAATGTCCCTTTGTAACCTAGAACAGCCCTCCGCACTGTCCACAACGTGACCCACCTTCGTATCATCTGCAAACTTACTAATCCACCCTCCCACTCCTTCGTCCAAATCACTTACAAAAATTACAAATAGAAAAGGACCCGGAACAGATCTTTGTGGTACACCACTCGTAACTGAGCACCATGTTGAACATTTTCCGTCCACTGCCACCCTTTGTCTTCTAAGAGTCAGCCAATTCTGAATCCAATATGTTATCCTATATGGAGAGTTACTGTTAGGAGGCGTGTAGACACTCCCATTCATGATTTCATGACCTACTTGCCCTCATCTCCACCCAAAAAAATCTATATCCTAATCTCCTGAAATAAGCTTGTCTCTTACTAGTGCACAAATGCCATCCTTTAATAATAGAACTAGTCTCCATCTAACTTCCTAGTTTCTTGAATGACATATGTCCCCAATGTACAGGACTTGGTCATTCTGAAGCTGTAACTCCATTATGGCTTTCAGATTGCACTTACTTACTTCAATGTGTGCTGTCTATTTGTTTATTTTAGTATGAATACTGCACACATTCAGATACAGAGACCTTGGTTCTAACTTTTGGTTATTTTTGTAAGGTTTAGTCTTAATTATTGCTTATTCTTAGGTTGTTTCTTGCTGTCCGTTCCTGCTGTGTTTCTCCATTGTTTGATATACTATTTTCTTCCATAATTGATCCCTTGCCCTCACTATTCTGGTTAAAACCCTCTCTACTTCCTTAGTAATGTGGTTCACAAGACCACTAGCCCCAGCGAAGTTCGGGTGTAGACTGTCCCAATGGATGAGAACACACAATCCACAGTACTAGCCAAGTGACCCAGAAACAAAATCAACTTCCCTCACAACACCTTTGAGCTATGCATTAATTTCTCTCATTTTATGTACTCCATGCCAACTTGGTCACAACTCAGTTGATTGTCCAGAGATCATAAACTTTAAAGTTCTGCTTTTTCATTTAGTGCCTTGCTCCTAATATTCTCAATGCAGAACCCCTTTCCTAATTCTATCGTTATTATTGGTAACTACATAGCCTACACCAATATATCCTACCCCACCCACTGCAAATTACTTTCTAACCCCAAGAAGATATCCCAGACCCAGGCACCAGCTGAGTAACACAGCCATCTGGACTCCCACTCAGAGAATGGTATAGAGAACTGTGTCAATCCCCCCTGACTACACTAACACCTACTCCTGCAACTACTGTTACTACATTCCCTGTTGCTCCAACGACATGTACCACAATGCCATGATCAGTTTTCACATCTACTCTGTATCCCTCAGCCTCATCCAAACAGGCTGAGAGAACCTCAAATTTCACCTCAGAAGCTGACGCATCTGTACAACTGAGATAATAGGTACTGCAGATGCTGAAGAATCCGAGATAACAAGGTG
>JAHRHZ010000009.1:11321636-11363752 GCA_024137785.1 Ginglymostoma cirratum
CACAGATGCTGCCAGACCTGCTGAACTTTTCCAGCAACTTTGTTTTTGTTCCTGATTTACAGCATCCACAGTTCTGTCTTTTTTTTATTTAGCATAAGGTTAATGTTTGAGTCTGATATGATTTACCTTCGGAACTTTGAGAGTTTCTCCAACATTTTCTCTTTTAGTTCAGATGCCCAGCATCAGCAGTGGGGAACTAATCTTCAGAATCAAAACTTTCACACTGTTCCCCTCGCCACAGATGTGACCAGAGCTGGGGAAGTTCCTCCAACATTTTGTTTTAAATGTCAGACCTCCGACTTTCCTGATGGAATCAAAGTTGTTCATAATCCTCGTGCCATGAATAACTACCCCAGCCCCCTCCCCACCACCGGCCCACTCACTGCCAAAACCCCACATTTGGAGGATTCACGCGGTCAGTACACCACCAGCCCGGCCTACTGGTGAATGAAGGATGGGCCAGACTCACTGACCCAGTACAACAAGTGACTGCAATCTCTGTCCCGGTCCAGGACGGCTCCACTTTCCCTCCACCACGGCCCACATAGACTGCTGGTATCCATGGAGACAGGAAGAACTGGAGACGCTGGAAGCTAGAGTCAATAAATGTGGAGCTGGAAAAGCACAGCTGGTCAGACAGCATCTGAGGAGCAGCAAAGTCAACATTACAGGCTGAAACCCTTCATCGGGACCCGGGTTTCAGCCCGAAACGGTATCCATGGAGACCGCCGCCCGCACCACGTGCTGCTGGCAGTCACATCCCACAGGGTCAAAGGTTGACCGCCCATTCCCAGATGTTATTGCAAAACTGATGCCGGGATAACGTTGTAGGGCGTCCTCTTTCATTAATCCTTCAAAAATAAAAATTGCTGGAAAATCTCAGCAGGTCTGGCAGCATCTGCGGAGAGTGAAACAGGGTTAACATTTCAAGCCCGCTGACCCTTAACCTGAAATTCTTCAGCACGGTCAGGAGATTGAAACGTTAACTTTGTTTCCCTCTCTCTGCTGTGTTTTTCTAGCTTTTAGTTTCTGATTTCTGGCATGGGCAGTTCTTTGTTTATGAGAGATAATAGGTACTGCAGATGCTGGAGAATCCGAGATAACAAGGTGTGGAGCTGGATGAACACAGCAGGCCAAGCAGCATCATAGGGGCAGGAAAGCTTGACGTTTCGGGCCTAGACCCTTCATCAGAAATCTGGAGATGCCGGCGCATGGCTGCAAGTGTGTGTTTCAAGAGTCGCAGGGAGAAACGCTTCTGAAGGGTCTCAATGTTCTGAATGTAGATATCGTCACGGTTGGGGCCAAATTGGGAAGGCTTGAATGTGGATTGTAGTCCATTGGGGATGATCTGGTTCTGTAGGCAGGTACTAAGAAAGGTGATGTGGCTGTGGTACCTGGTTTGCTTCAGGACGTGGTCGAGCAGTTTCAAGGCCGAAGAGGTGATGAGAGAGTTGCAGTGGGAGAGAGATCCCCTGAGGTTTGTCCGGAGGGAGGAGGGTAACGTCTTCAGGGTAGGCATCCTTAGAAGAGGCTTCACAGTGGGGTTATAATTATTTCAGAGATAAAAGGTACTGCAGATGCTGGAGAATCCGAGATAACAAGGCGTGGGGCTGGATGAACACAGCAGGCCAAGCAGCATCATAGGAGCAGGAAAGCTTGACGTTTCGGGCCTAGACCCTTCATCAGAAATGTTTATTTTGTTCTTAGTTTATTTTTGTTGTTGATTACCCAGGCACACTGACACGCCCCTCTGTTTAATATCCATAAAAGTAACCGCCCCTTTATTAATATTCAGTTGATTCCCACGCCCCCTTTATTAGCATTCACCGTGGACCGCCCCTTTATGAACAACAACGAAGCACCGCCCTCTCGATGACGACAGCAAATGGCTCCGCCCCCTCACTGCCAATACCCGCGAAGCACCGCCCTCCAGGTGATGAATATTTACGAGACCCCGCCCATCCCCTCATGAATATTCAGTGCCCCTTCCTACCCGCCCCGTTTCGTGTCATGGCGGCCGCTGTGCTGTGTCGGTTGCCGGGCCTGCTCGCTGTAGGAAGCGGCGCCTTGTGGCGGCCGGTACCCTGGTCTCCCCATGCTGTGGGTGAGTTGATGAAGGTTCCTGTGGTCGGGGCTGCGGGGCTGGTCCGACTGCGAGAGAAGGACGCGTTTGGTTTGAAGCCTGAGCAGGTGGCCCCTGGGCTTGGGGGTGCTGAGGGAGGGATTAGGGTGTCCAGGGTAAAAGCCCTTCAGTTCGCATTGGGAATTCGAGCTGGGCTGGGGAGCATCTGATGACCTGAGCCCTCCTGCTTTCTTAACGTTGTATTGCCTAATTGTCGTGGGAAAGTCACTGTATCCAACAGGTAGACCCTCGCCCCTAAGTGGAGAAAGTTCTGTGATCAGTCAGATCCATACTAATTCCTGGAGTGCCATGATGTCTGCATCTTTCCATATTTTAGCTAAGTGTCAGTATCACTGTTTCATGGAAAGATTATCCCTGTGAGCCCTGGTGGCTTTTTCCCATGCAATCCTGTGCCATTCCCCCTTGTTAATTATGCAACCAGCCCCCATGGCACCTTCTTGTTGAATCTTGCACTGCCTGACATGTTAGTGCCGCTGCTGTCAGCGCTTTCTGCTGCTCGCATCACTTCTTGGAAGTAGATGGCCAAGTGTCGGAAGTTGGCACCTTGCTTTGTGGACAGGCTGGTGGAGAATGATGACTGTCCTCTTCCCTCAGGCGTCGTATCCTGTGAACATAATTGGAATAATAGGCTGGGTCAGTGTAGTGTGCATGACCCAGAGCAATGCTGCAAAGTGGCTAGCCAAGTTTGTGCTTTGTGAGAGTAAGTGACACCATTTTCTCTGCTGCCTTGCACTCACTTTAAGTCAGCCATTGCACACTTCTCACAAAGGCTGATGGTCTACAATTGTCACTAGGCAGCATCTTAAATTCAATGACTCTCACCGACTTCATTCTTCTAAAGAATGAAGTCTTCCTGACCTGTGCATTCATTTGAGAACCATCCCAGCTTTCCTGCAACTGCACCATCAGTAACACCTCTCTTTTGTGCATCCCCACCCTGCATCTGTCCTGATTATCTCATTCAAGACATGCTTCCTTATAATAGGGTCAAAAGGGCAAAGACAGGTGGCTGGGTGACTGCCATTCATCTCCTCAGCCAGCATAAGCAGAACATAATTGAGTCAGTGGGAAAGGGACAAGACTGCCAGGATACCTAGTGCAGACCTCTAAGATGCGGTAATACTGATCACTGGTGAAGTAGATCTTGATTGAGCAAACCTTTTTCTGCCTGTGAATTGAGCTCTGTTATAAAATGGTGCTCAGTGATAGCTTAAAGAGCCTTCACCGAGGTAAAAACCAGTGATGTTTGCAAATTCCACAGGGAAAAGTGATGAAGTGATGAGACCTTGCACAAATTCTGATGAAGGGTCTAGGCCTGAAACGTCAAGCTTTCCTGCTCCTATGATGCTGCTTGGCCTGCTGTGTTCATCCAGCTCCACACCTTGTTATCTCGGATTCTCCAGCATCTGCAGTACTTATTATCTCTGATAATATCCTTGATTGGTTTTTGTGAGATGAGGTCTTGGAGATTCTGTGCAGATTCTCAATGGAAAGCTTGGAGCAAGCCAATCACACACACGTTAAACATCAGTCTCTGGGATGGTATGGTATGGTATGCACCCCTCAGGTCCTGCTCCAGGTGATATCTCAGTTCTCTTGTGGGTTCTTAGGATATCCTTAGTATGTTGCTGCACTGAACTTCTGTCATCTAGAGGAAATGACAGCTAGGCTGTTAGTTCTTGGCCTTTTAAACCTCCTCTCCATCCTAAGGGGGGACTTCTGTTGTTGCTTTTTCATTTGTAATGTGTTCAGCATCCAGTGAAGCTTGCTTTACTCCTGCAGTTGCTGACACCTTTGATTCACTTCTGTAAATCAACGCTGTCTTTGAATGACAGTGACGTGATGATATCCATCCATGTTGCTGGATCCGTTCAGAATGGCTCAATGAACCTTTGTGGGGAATATCAGCAATATAGTACCTTAACAGTGATGTGATTTTCTGAGCAGTTGTATCAAACTCAAATGAGACTTTAACACAGGCTGCCACACAGAAGGACATGGAGACCTCTTAGTACGGCCATGAAATACCTTCAAATGGATCTCTGAGATTTTACCTTTTATGCAGGAAATGTATCATATGTGTTATGGCATCAGTTCGTTTGTATATTGTGATGGTGATAGCAGTGTCACTTGCTTCCCCCCCACCTATGCTCTCCTCCCTGCCCATCAGGCACACAAAGCAACATTTCAAATAAGGATCCATGTTCTTACATTCTTATGCTTCCATTTGAGAGGAGAGCAGCCCCCATGTTCCTGCAGCAGTGGGATGTTTGGAAGGTATTTATGAATTGAAGAGTGCAAATGACACATAAGATGGTTTTCAGTCATTTCTGCTTCACAAAGCTTAGTTGGATGAATTTGTGATGATTGACATTTGCATGATTACTTGTGACCGACATTTGTAATGTGTAATAGTTGTTCGCTGCATGAGCTGCACATGCACAGTAATTTGACGCTAAATGTATGTCATCATTGAATCTATGGAAGCCTGATCAACGCAAGTGCCTCCCATTGCCCACAAAGTATACCTGGCCCCCTCAGATGAGATGAAATAAAACAAACTGACACCACCCTCGTGTGTGCTCAAAGCCACTTTTCATCTTATAATTGTGCCGCTGAGATTTGGAGAAAATGGAAGGTATTGAGATTGCACTCCTGAGACTGAATTCCAAACTCTGTCTAAAAGTTAAAAAAATTTTTGTGCTGTTAGGTCTTGATAAAGCTGTGCTGTGGGGCACACAGATGAAGGGCAATGATTTGTTTGATTTGGATTAATGGTATCAATAACCGAGGTGACAGAGCAGTTAAGCAGGGTAACAACACCAGAGCTACCATGGGGGCTGGAGAGCCAAAGGAATCAAAATCTGGAATTAGAGAAAGCATTTGAGAAACCTAACAATGCTTTTTTGAGGTGAGGGAAATCTGAATAAAAAGGAAGGAGAGGATTGATATTAGATAAGGAAATAATGAAGTCAGAAATAACTCCGTCAGTGATTCAAGATCCAGCGGCATCTGAAAGATAACTAAAACTTACCAGGGATAGTAGGAACTGCTGATGCTGGAGTCTGAGATAAGATGTGGCGCTGGATGAATACAGCAGGCCAGGCAGCATCAGAGGAGCAGGAACACTGACATTTCAGGTCTGGACCCTTGTTCAGAAATGGGGGCTCTGAAATAAATAGGGAGATGGGGAGGCAGTGATAGGTGATTACTTGTGACCAACATTTGTAATGTGTAATATTTGTTCACTGCATGAGCTGCATAGGTACAGTAATTTGATGCTAAATGTATGTCATCATTGAATCTGCGGAAGCCTGATCAATGCAAGTGCCTCCCGTAGATCTCAAAGTATACCCGGCCCCCTCAGACGAGATGAAACAAAACAAACTGACACCACCTTCGTGCATGCCACCTTCTATCTCCGTGACACCCCTTTATTCCACAGCCCCCTTCCCCCTCCCCCATTTCTGAAGAAGGGTCCAGACCCGAAACGTCAACTTTCCTGCTCCTCTGATGCTGCCTGGCCTGCTGTCTTCATCCAGCTCCACATTTTATCTCGGACTCCAGCTTGTGAAATCCACATTGATACCATAGGGCTGCAGGGTTCCCAAGCGGAATATGAGTTGCTGTTCCTGCAGTCTTTGGGTGGCATCGTTGTGGCACTGCAGGAGGCCTAGGATGGACATGTCGTCTGAGGAATGGGAGGGGGGAGTTGAAATGGTTCGTGACTGGGAGGTGCAGTTGTTTATTGCTAACCGAACGCAGGTGTTCTGCAAAGCGGTCCCCAAGCTTCTGCTTGGTTTCCCCGATGTAGAGGAGGCCACAACGGGAACAGCGGATGCAGTATACCACATTGGCAGATGTGGTGAACACCTTGATGTGGAAAGTCTTCTTGGGGCCTGGGATTGGGGTGAGGGAGGAGGTGTAGGGGCAGGTGTAGCACTTCCTGCGGTTGCAGGGAAAAGTGCCGGGTGTGGTGGAGCTGGAGGGGAGTGTGGAGCGGACGAGGGAGTCACGGAGAGAGTGGTCCCTCCGGAAAGCAGACAAGGGTGGGGAGGGAAAAATGTCTTTGGTGGTGGGGTCGGATTGCAGAGGTCGGAAGTGTCGGAGGATGATGCGTTGGATCCAGAGGTTGGTGGGGTGGTACGTGAGGAATTCTTTTTTGGTTGTTATTGCGGGGACGGGGTGTGAGGGATGAGTTGCGGGAAATGCGGGAGACACGGTCGAGGGCATTCTCGACCGCTGCGGGGGTGTGGTGGGGTAGTTGTGGTCCTTGAAGAACGAGGACATCTGAGATGTACGGGAGTGAAATGCCTCATCCTGGGAGCAGATGCGGCTGGGGCGAAGGAATTGGGAATAGGGGATGGCATTTTTACAGGAAGGTGGGTGGGAGGAGGTGTATTCTAGGTAGCTGTAGGAGTCGGTGGGCTTGAAATGGATATTGGTTTCTAGGTGGTTACCCAAGATGGAGACAGAGAGGCCCAGGATGGTGAGAGGAGATGTTAGAGATGTCCAGGTGAACTTAAGGTTGGGGTGGAAGGTCTTGGTGAAGTGGATGAAGTGTTCGAGCTCCTCGTGGGAGCACGAGGCGGCGCCGATACAGTCATCAATGTATTTCACAAGCTTCAAAATCTCCCCTCCCCCTATCGCATCCCAAAACCAGCCCAGCTCGTCCCCGCCTCCCTAACCTGTTCTTCCTCTCACCTATCCCCTCCTCCCACCTCAAGCCGCACCCCCATTTCCTACCTACTAACCTCATCCCGCCCCCTTGACCTGTCCATCCTCCCTGGACTGACCTATCTCCTCCCTACCTCCCCACCTACGCTCACCTTTACTGGCTCCATCCCCGCCTCTTTGACCTGTCTGTCTCCTCTCCACCTATCTTCTCCTCTATCCATCTTCTATCTGCCTCCCCCTCTCTCCCTATTTATTTCAGAATCGTCTTCCCCTCCCCCATTTCTGATGAAGGGTCTAGGCCCGAAACGTCAAGCTTTCCTGCTCCGAAGATGCTGCTTGGCCTGCTGTGTTCATCCAGCCCCACACCTTGTTATCTCAGATTCTCAAAAGCAGCTCTCCTCAGATTTCACAACTGTCATGTTCTTCGCAATCTCATCCTTCATGTTCACTCTCCAAGCATAACCCCGGTAAGTTTTAGATAACAAGGTATGGAGCTGGGTGAAGACCTAGAAACCAATATCCATTTCAAGCCCACCGACTCCTACAGCTACCTAGAATACACCTCCTCCCACCCACCTTCCTGCAAAAATGCCATCCCCTATTCCCAATTCCTTCGCCTCAGCCGCATCTGCTCCCAGGATGAGGCATTTCACTCCCGTACGTCTCAGATGTCCTCGTTCTTCAAGGACCACAACTACCACCCCCCCACCCCCGCCGCAGTGGTCGAGAATGCCCTCGACCGTGTCTCCCGCATTTCCCGCAACTCATCCCTCACACCCTGTCCCCTCAATAACAACCAAAAAAGAATTCCTCACGTACCACCCCACCAACCTCCGGATCCAACACATCATCCTCCGACACTTCCGACATCTGCAATCCGACCCCACCACCAAAGACCTTTTTCCTTCCCCACCCTTGTCTGCTTTCCGGAGGGACCACTCTCTCCGTGACTCTCTCGTCCGCTCCACACTCCCCTCCAGCTCCACCACACCCGGCACTTTCCCTGCAACCGCAGGAAGTGCTACACCTGCCCCTACACCACCTCCCTCACCCCAATCCCAGGCCCCAAGAAGACTTTCCACATCAAGCAGGTGTTCACCATATCTGCCAATGTGGTGTACTGCATCCGCTGTTCCCGTTGTGGCCTCCTCTACATCGGGGAAACCAAGCGGAAGCTTGGGGACCGCTTTGCAGAACACCTGCGCTTGGTTAGCAATAAACAACTGCACCTCCCAGTCGCGAACCATTTCAACTCCCCCTCCCATTCCTCAGACGACATGTCCATCCTAGGCCTCCTGCAGTGCCACAACGATGCCACCCAAAGACTGCAGGAACAGCAACTCATATTCCGCTTGGGAACCCTGCAGCCCTATGGTATCAATGTGGATTTCACAAGCTTCAAAATCTCCTCTTCCCCCTACCGCATCCCAAAACCAGCCCAGCTCGTCCCCGCCTCCCTAACCTGTTCATCCTCTCATCTATCCCCTCCTCCCACCTCAAGCCGCACCCCCATTTCCTACCTGCTAACCTCATCCCACCCCCTTGACCTGTCCGTCCTCCCTGGACTGACCTACCCCTCCCTACCTCCCCACCTACACTCACCTTTACTGGCTCCATGCCCACCTCTTTGACTTGTCTGTCTCCTCTCCACCTATCTTCTCCTCTATCCATCTTCTATCCGCCTCCCCCTCTCTCCCTATTTATTTCAGAACCCTTTTCCCCTCCCCCATTTCTGAAGAAGGGTCTAGGCCCGAAATGTCAGCCTTCCTGCTCCTCTAATGCTGCTTGGCTTGCTGTGTTCATCCAGCTCTACACCTTGTTATCTCAGATTCTCCAGCATCTGCAGTTCCTATTATCTTTGAGAATTTAAGTGTAGGTTTGAATCAATGAGGGAGAGAGGCTGAAGAAAGAGTGGATGAAGAATATTTTGGGAAAGAAGTTAGCATTGGAAAACAATAAACTGGTAGTTTTGAATAATACATGAAGGCTGAAAAAAGGTAAGGTGCCAAAGGAGTTGAAAAGACAGATGGTGATGAGGTATAGTGACAATATAAAGTAAGGAAAGTTGTTTAAGTAAAACAGCTTTGTGGGCATCGGTATTTTTATTGGGAGCTAAAATTCCTATCCTTGGACGTGGCTCAGCTTTCTTATGTAGGTTGATGCGGTTATGTTGTCACCTGGCTAAGGATATGCTGGATCACTGCTTTTACCTCACTTTCCAAATTTTTTTTCAAGAAAACATCATTGAAAAATGTTAGTCTAGCCAGGTCTGATGACATCATCCTGAAAATTTCCACCAGTCCCATTTAACTTAGTTGAACCTCTCAAAAGAGCAGTTTGTTGTAAATTAGAAGGCCAATTCTCTGGTTGTTGACTGTGGAAGATTTGCGTGGAATCTACCAAATTCAGAAACTGGGCAGTACAAAAATATTCACAGCTTTAGCTAACGTTGTCATTTATCTGGATTGCGGCTCGGTGCAGCAGTAAAAAATTAGCCTCAATAACAGTTTTCTCCCTCCACAAAGAGTGTCTTTCCATGCTGTATGTTTCTATGACTCGCCTATCTGCCAATGTAATATAGGCATCTTCATAGACCATGCCCTTCTTGGACATGTGGGGAGCAGAGGATGGTGTGCAGGGCATGTCGGCAGTGTTGAGAGAGAGTTGGAGACATACGGGGAATGTAAATGATGCATCATTGATGTGAGTGGAAGTCCTGATTCTCCCTCAAATCAGAACAGGGATTTCTCGAGCTGCAAAATTAACCATAATTTATGTTCTTGAATAAACTGTGAAATATGAATGTTGACTGCCACCATAGCTATTCAGCACTCTGTTTCACTGGTTTTATGAGGGAGTAATTGCTGTTATTTTTAAATGTTGCTTGTTCATCAAAACATTTATCCAACAGAATTTTAATTCACGTACATGGTGGATTGCCTTTCTCTCAAAATTTTAATGCATTGTTCTGCTTTATCTGAATTTCCACTGAAAATGTTGAACTAATTGCACATGTTTTATTATTGTTTGTATTTCATAAGCCTTGTTGCTTTGCTTCAAGCGTTTCTGTGCTGCACGAGCAAGATCAGCTGATGGAAGCTCTTGTGACCCAGCCAATTTTCATTAACTGTCAAGCAGGCCCATTAATTGTACAAATACTAAAGGTTGCACTATGTTATAAATAACATGGTAGTTGCCAAGAACATAGTCTTGTTGCTGTGAAGAATATTGTTCTTTTTTTCTGATATCTTCCCTCGGAATCTGCAACTTTCCAATTCATGTCTCGCTGAACAGCTGAGAACATAATATAGTGTGACATTTCAACACAATAAAGAAGACTTTGTTGTCACAGTTTCTGGTTTCAGATGGGGCGTAATACCTAGCTCCCATCTTTAGGCAATTGTTGATTCAACACCGACCCATTACCAGTACTGGGAAAAGTGGGAGTAGCATTGTCATGATCTTTACCTATGGTAATAGATCACCACCTTGTATGCTCTTATCATCTCGCTTTCTTACTTTATCATGTCTGTTCAATTTAACACGTCATCCCAAACATGATTCCTTGCCCCCGTGCTTTACTTTAAAGCCTTCGGTGTTCACCCCCTCCCTTTAATCTGATTAACTCAGCAGCCTGCCGGCTTCTTTCCTTATTGCTAGATCCTGAAGGTAATGCCAAATTCAGTGGCACTCTGGAGTAGAGGAAATTTACATGTTAAAACCCATTTAAAAATTTAAATGGAACTTTTCTAATTTTGTGTTGTGCACTGTCCATTGTCAGCTGACTCTAAAATTTAAGCCTTTGTGTAAAAGAAGAAACAACGTTTAGTTGCTTGTTGAATGGGAGAAAGCATGTAATAGGAGTTGGAGGTGGGCACACTAAGAGCAATGAGAAAAAGTAAGATAAAGACAGGAAGAAGTAAAACTTAGATGCAAACAAAAACTAAATGAAGAGGAAATGTTATGAGAAGATGGACAACATGGAGGTAAAAAAAAATCTGTATCTAATATCATGAGCTATCAGGTAACAATAAAATCCTTCACTGATGGGGAAGGCATCAGGAGGCCCACCCATCCATGGGGCAAATAATGGCCATTTTGTAAGGGCTGTTGCAGGTAGCAGATTCCCTAAATGCCTCCTTAAATAGCTCTGAGTCCATTGGCGAGACTCCCAGGTTACCTTCCCCTCCTGACTGTCCACTGTAGCTACATACCTACCAGAGCTGGAGCGAGTTCACCCTCAACTTTTTAGCTGGAAGTGGGGACGCAGTCTTCCAGTTACATTCAATCCTTTGTTGCTTATCAGTGCGTTTGAGCAGACTTTTATTTAATCACTGTAAAGATTGACTGTCAATGTTGATCCATGTTTTGGTGTTCTAGGGTGCTGTAAGAAATCAACCAAATACCTAGCTCGTCCAGATCAACCTAAGTTAGCATATAAGAAAATAAAAGGTAGAAGCCCAGGAGTCATTTTCCTGCCTGGTTTTGCCTCAACTATGAAGGCACAGAAAGGATTGGAGCTTGAGGATTTCTGCAAATCACTTGGGCATTCATTTATAAGGTGTGTATGGAAATAGTTACAATTGAATCACATATTGCTCTTAGGAAAAGAAATGGCAATGTTTTGTTACGTTAAATGTATTTTATGCCAAAATGAATATTTGACCAATCTCAATTTACTGTTCAGGTACAGTATAGTTTCCCATCTTTTCTCTATTCTCTGCTGCAGTGATTTTAATTAGAACTGATGTCTCGTGAAATAAAGTCGATGTTGTACAATACAGTTATGATTTCATTTGTAGTTTATTTTCTCAACTCAACTGTGTTCCAGAACAGTGGAAAGGCAGCAAATTGTGAGCTGTTCCATTTTCTTTTCTGAATAATTGAGAGTGTGTTTTTTTTTTTTGCAGTCCCGCTCCAAAAAAATCAGTCGGTTATTGGAATTGAGTATATGCAAGACAATTTCTAACATATGCCTAAAATATAATGACATGTATTTTCTTCTTTTGTTCAGGATAGCGACTGAATTCAGTAATGGTGATGCCATTGAATATGAAAGGGTGATGGTCAGATTATCTCCCTTGTTTGAGGTCATTATCTGGCCAATGTATGGTCCAAATGTTTCTTTATTTGTCACATATCAGCCTAAGCATGAATGCTTGCACATATTGTGAATGCTAGGTATTGTTCAATTATCAGCAACCATCCTGCTTTTAACTTAATAATGGAGTGAACATTATTCCTGAAGCAACTAAGGATGATTAGGTCTAGGGCACCACCCGAGGAGCTCCTGAAACAATCTCCTGGAACTGAAATGATTTAACTTCCAACAACTCAACCATCTTCCTTTGTATTGGATATTTCTCCAACCGTCTGAGACCATTTTTTTTGTGATTGTCATTGACTTTGCCTGTTTAAAGTCACCATTGGTCAAAGGCTACATTGGTCAAAGTGAAAGGAAAGCAACATTTTATACTGTGAGAGGAGAGTGCTGATTGGTTGGCAAGATGACTGTGATTGGTTGAGCCGTTGCTATGGAGGATTCACTAGTTAATGGTGACAGATAATTAACTGCCAAGCTTTGTTTAAATTTTAAACCTGGCAGGTCATCTTTGATTCATTTCTCAGGGCAGTGCCTTGACCAGAGAAAAGCTAAAACCTATTTTGTTGAGTTGAAATTGGCATAGTGTATGTTCTTTCTATTTGTAAAGAGCAGGGCCCTGTATATTAATATATGTAGCTTCCCAGTGCACGCAAGTATAACATCTCTGACCCCAGCTCAACCTATCTTGGTTGTCAGTATAATTTTTCTCACACTCTGGCTTCCTTAGTAGATAATGTCCAATCGTGTCATCAGAATAATGGCCAAAGTGATTTCTGCAAGCGTGGGCTGGTTGACTATAGTCAACACCTTCCTTACGGCAAACAGTTGAAAGGATATATTGTTTGATATGGTCACCATCTTTGAAATGTATGGTCTCCATACCTATCATCACACCAAACTGAAATTCATATTCTGCAATTCCTCAGACATGTCGTCTGAGGAATGGGATGAGGAGTAACCTCCGGATCCAATGCATCATCCTCCGACAGTTCCGCCATCTGCAATCCGACCCCACCACCAAAGACATTTTTCCCTCCCCACCCTTGTCTGCTTTCCGGAGGGGCCACTCTGTCCGTGACTCCCTTGTCCGCTCCACACTCCCCTCCAGCCCCACCACATGCAGCACTTTTCCCTGCAACCACAGGAAGTGCTACACCTGCCCCCACACCACCTCCCTCACCCCCATCCCAGGCCCCAAGAAGACTCCACGTCAAGCAGGTGTTCACCTGCACATCTGCTAATGTGGTATGCTGCATCTGCTGTACCCGTTGTGGCCTCCTCTACATTGGGGAAACCAAGCGGAGGCATGGGGACCGTTTTGCAGAACACCTGCGCTCGGTTTGCAATAAACAACTGCACCTCCCAGTCGCAAACCACTTCAACTCCGCCTGCCATTCCTCAGACGACATGTCCATCCTGGGCCTCCTGCAGTGCCACAACGATGCCACCTGAAGGCTAGAGGAACAGCAACTCGTATTCAGCTTGGAAACCCTGCAGCCCAATGGTATCAATGTGGATTTCACAAGCTTCAAAATCTCCCCTCCCCAACCGCATCCCAAAACCAGCCCAGCTGATCCCCGCCTCCCTAACCTGTTCTTCCTCTCACCTATCCCCTCCTCCCACCTCAAGCAACACCCCCATTTCCTACCTACTCACCTCATCCCACCCCCTTGACCTGTCCATCCTCCCTAGACTGACCTATCTCCTCCCTACCTCCCCACCTACACTCACCTTTACTGGCTCCATTCCTGCCTCTTTGACTGGTCTGTCTCCTCTCCACCTATCTTCTCCTCTATCCATCTTCTATCCGCCTTCCCCCCACCCCCCTCCCTATTTATTTCAGAACCCACTTCCCTTCCCCCATTTCTGATGAACGGTCTAGGCCCGAAACGTCAAGCTTTCCTGCTCCTATGCTGCTGCTTGGCCTGCTGTGTTCATCCAGCTCTACACCTTGTTATCTCGGAAACTCCAGCATCTGCAGTTCCTATTATCTCTCATACATGTATTCGTTCAATTGTGATTGGATAACGGCGTCTAGTCGGAGGAAACAAAGGGTTAAAGTCACCCTTTTGGGACCCAGTATTCTAGCTATATTTGAACAGCTTAGCATGAATATTATAAAGATCTGAAGCACACATTTTTACTATGATGGCCAGAATATTGTTAGGGCCCGTAGTCTTCAGGAATAAAAAAAACTGAAGGATGGGTTACTGTTGAGGGGCTGAATGTGGCCATGTCAATGTTGGGGATATTAGGATCTGGGATTCAGTGCTGTGTGGGCAGGGTGTTGTGTTTCCAGACTTTACATGTTTAAAAACTTGGTGACTTGTTATACATAGTATTGATGCTAAATTTCTTTGAGAAGTAAAAATTTATTTCTGTAAGAATGCAATCTGGGACGCAATGGCTGAACCTTTATTAGGCTTAAAAAATAAAAGTTGAAATGTAATGAGCACAGTCAGTAATAAATATATTTTACTTGGGGCAATTTCAACAAGCTAACGGGTAGGAATAGAAGAAATATGTTGGGAAGAAAAGATAGAAAATACATCAGTACACAAATCGTGAGAGATGTTTAAATTGGACATGACTAGAAAATTAAGTTTTAAGTACAATTGACAGATACATAAATATTATGATTAACACACATACTTGCATACAATACGCATGGAAGTAAAATCAGATAAATAAATGCATACATACACCTACAAGCAATGCAAATATAAGAACATTGATAACTGGTGGAAGTACTTACAAGTGTGGCCAAAATTAAGATTTATAGTCCAATTCATATGATTACAAAAACAGTGATCTAAATAATAGAATAATACAAATAAATACATGAACATGATTTTAAAAAAAAACTCTCCTACCCTCCCTCGTTTTAAGAGCAAACTGCTGGAACTCTAAAATAAAAGCAGAGCATTCTGGATGAGGATTGGCACTGTTAGTGGGGACTGGAAGAGAGTTGCCATCTCAGTCTGTGACCTTTCACCACAACTTCTGATGAATGGTTACAGACTTGAAACATTATTTCTGTTTCTGTCTCCACAGTGCTGCCAGATCTGCTGATTATTTCCAGCACTTTCTGTTTTCTTCCTGTCCTCTCTTAGCATCCGGTGTATTTTGTTTCTGGTTCATTGGCCTCTAACATGAAAACATGACACTCCTCTCAGGACCGGTTCAAATACTGATATAACAAGTAGGACTTGTTCGACTTTATTTTTGTGAAGCATTTTGGTTTGCATTAATACAAATTTTGTAACGAGTTCTGGCCTTGTAAAGAATTAACTAAGTTGCTGTTACCATTTAGAAATCAATAGTTAGTCTGCATTTATTTTTGTTTTGGGGGAGTGAAGCAATTCATCAATCTTTTGATTTTTAAGTGTTTGGCTTATCAGTTGTGTAGCAGTAGTTTAGACATCTCTCCAGATATAACATCCCATAATTTTGTCTTTTTAAAGTGATTTTAAAAACCTGAAACTTTGTCTTGTGTTTTACAACATTTTGGTTTTATCCTTACAAGGTTTGACTATTCAGGATGCGGTGCGTCCGAAGGAAAGTTCACTGAGAGTACAATAGGACAGTGGAAGAAGGATGTTTTGGCTGTGCTTGATGAACTCTCAGAAGGACCACAAGTAAGATTTTATGGCCGAACTATTGGGAACAGATTTGTTTTGCAGTAGATTCAAAGGTACATGGTGAGAATTTCCATTGACTGTAACTGTAAAAGGCAAGTGTTCATATTGCCAGCTGCTGTCTAATTGGGTATGTAGAAAACAATAAGGGTCAACTTGTACTTTGAGATGATGACTAGCAAACTAAAAATGTTATCCGTGTCAGGAAAAATTGGCTGTATGACAGATTGTGGCTTTACACCGTCACTGTGATTCATAAATGTGACATTTCTGTACCACATGTGCCCAGCATGTTTTGGAACTCGACCATTTGTAACTTGATATCAAATTCAATCCCAAGATGAATTTTTGACCCATGTATCTTGTCCATCACAAAAATTGCACATTTCTACCTTGGTATATCTGCTGATGAAACTCTCATCCCTCTTCATCTCTGAACTGACTGTTCTAATGCCTTTGTGGCATATCTCCCAGGTTGTTATGTTCAGTCATCTAAAGTTTTCTTTCTTGTAAAGAAAGAGTTTTTATTTGATATAGCACTTCTTGTGACCACCGGATGCCCCAAAGCACTTTACAACCAGTGAATTACCTTTGGGCTGTAGCTACTGTTGTAATCAAGGCAACACCTTGTTAACACAAGGGCGAGTTGTATACAGTAAACTCTCTCAAACAAGAGTATGATTCCATCCAGATCATCTAGTTTTGCGATGTTGATCGAAGAATTATTGGCCAGGACACATGGCATAACTCAGGATAAGGAATTTTGATGAATGCTCACAGACCTGAAATGTCCAAGAGTACTGCACTGGAGTGTCAGATTGGATCATTACTTCCAAGTCCTGACGTAGAACTTGACTGAGGTGAGAACGCTACAAACTGACCCATGAATAGTTGCATCCTAGACAAAGCCTCACTTAGCCTTCACCTCTGTCTTGCTGACTGCAATTGGCTCACATGCCGCAATGCCTTTAATTTAAAGTTCTCATCCTTGTGATCACAGTTCCTCATGGCCTTGTTGCTCTATATCTCAATAATACTGTCTATTCTTCTGACTGTAACATTGTGAAAACCGCTTTGCTTCAATATTTTAAGATTTAGAATGTACCTGCTACCCCCCTCTCTCTCCTTTTGAAATCATCCTGAGAAGCTCCTTCTGGCCAAATGTTTAATCACTACCCCTAATTTTACCTCCGTTAGTCCTGCATCCATTTTCTTTGAATTCAGTCATGTAAGGTGGGCATCTCTGGTGAAGCCAACATACATTGTTCATTCCTAATTGTTCAGGGGAGGGTATAGGAGTGCAATATTCTTGAAACATTGCAGTCCATGTGATGTGGCTACATGCCAAAAATGTTAGGAATCCCAACCACAGTAAAAGGCCTGCCTGATAGTTTCAAGTCAGAATAATGGGTGGCTTGGAGGGCAACTTGCATGTGGTAGTGGTGTTCCCACAAACCTGCTGCCATTTTTCTTCCAAGTGGTAGAAGTCACAGGTTTGGAAGGTGCAGGCAATGGACCACATTGAAGTGCAGCTTGAAGATAGTGAATATTGCTGCAGTTGTGCCAGTGGTGAGGGGAGTGAACGTTTTAAGATGATGGATAGGATTCCATTCAAGTGGATTGCACTGTCCTGGATTGTATTGAGCTTGTTGAGTATTTCTAATGGTGCACATATCCAGCCAATTGGAGAGTATTCCATCACATGGGAGTCCAAAACTAGATGACATCGGTTTAAGTTGAGAGGGGAAAGATATAAAAGGGACATAAGGGGCAACCTTTTCACGCAGAGGATGGTGCGTGTATGGATAGAGCTAACAGAGGAGGTGCTGGAGGTTGGTACAATTATGACATTTAAAAGGCATCTGGATGGGTTTATGAATAGGAAGGGTTTAGAGGGATATGGGCCAAATGGGACCAGATTTATATAGGATATTTGGTTGGCAGGAATGAGTGGGACTGAAGAGCCTGTTTCCATGCTCTATATCTCTGACACTATGTCCGTTGACTTGAGCTGAAAGTGATGGGCATGCTTATGGGAATCAAGTGGTGTGTTAGTTACTCCAGAGTTTCCAGTTGATCAACAGTAAATTCTAGAATGTAAATGAATTTAAGCAGTAATAGTGCCATTGATTGTCAAAGGATATTGATTAGATTCTCTCTTTTTGGAGATGGTGACTTTAGTAATTGAACAGCACATTTTATCCCCCCCCCCCCCCCCCAATTTATTTGCCCACCCATTATTGTCATGTGGGCATGAACTGATTCATCATCTGAGGAGTTATGAATAGAATGCTATACTTTACAGTCAATAAAGAGCATTTCCATTTCATATCCTAATGTGAAGGGAACATCATTTGAAGTACTTGAAAATAGTTGGGTCTTCAACCTACACAATCATCATCTTTGTGTTAATGTAACTCTAGTTAGTGAAGAATTTTGCCCTGATTTGAATTAAACGCAATTTTACGAGGGATCCTGGATGCTGCCTTGAGCTCGGGGCCGTCAGTTTTGATCTGCCTCTTGAATTCACCTTTTTTTTGTCTTAGGCCAAAGTTGTAATGGGATCTGGAGCTGAGTGGCCCTAGCAGGATCTAAAATGAGTGTCCGTAAGAAGATTATTTGCTGTGAAAGTGTCACATGATAGTACTGTCTATTATATCTTACATTGCTTTGCTGTTGATTAACAGACTGAAAGGGCACTCATTGGTTAGACTGGATTGTCATGCTTTTTGTGGAAGGGACATACTAGCGCGATCTTCCACTTTATTGGATTGTTGTCAGTGTTGTTGTGCTAGAACAGCTTGGTTAGGAATGCAACTAACTCTGGACTGCAGGTCTTCAGTACTACAGCTGAGATGTTGTTGGGGCCCAAAGTATCCCCTTGTCCAGATCCACTGCCTTCAGCTGTTTCTTGATATTGTGTAGAATAATCAAATTGGCTGAAGACATCAATGATGCTGGGATGGATCTTCCATTATGCATCCATGTGTTGTGGTAAATAACCACAAGTTACTTTTAATTCGGCTACTTATTAAGAAATCTTACAGACAATCAAGTAGTGAAACTGGTGTAAACGTCATTGCCTTTAGCAACCAAAATAAGACCCCTCAAGAAAGCAAGGTAGGTCTTGCAACTCAACTTGGCTATTATCCGATTAATGGTGGACCTTGACCACGATTCCAACCAACAGTGTCTATCTCTGGAAGTGTCCAACGTTTGATCCTCGTGCAGTGTTGTTCTTTGAAGTTCTGCTAAAGAGGGAATCTGGTGTTTAATTCTTCAACAGATTTTCATCCTCCAGGTCTAGGTGTGATATTATTGATTTTTTTTTTAAAAGTCCTTTCATCCAAATTACTGTAAATCTGCAGCTTATCAACTGAAACAGCTTATTTGTTCCTTATCACATTTGGCCTTTACTGTCTGTTTGAAGACCCTGTTTTCCTGAAACTAACTCTTTAAATTCTGGCATTCCGTTATCCTGGTAGTTTAAAGCAGCTCGTTATCAAGCAGATGTCAAAAAAGTTCTGTTCATGCAGTTTTAACTCCCTCTTTTCCCCAGACATGGCTAATTGCTTTCGATTCCTGTATAAGTTTGTCCTTGTCCTTTATTAGCTTATTCCAGACATAGTTATTGCTGCTGCTTGTTCATTCAATCCATGAGCACTTACTAAAGTTCCAATATCTATAATATCACACCTGGTTGAGATGTCACAAAAGCTTTAGCCCTGTCCCTTAATGTTTAATATCCTAAACACTGACGTGGTTGTTTATGGAGCTTGGTCCAGTTATTTGTTTAATTGTTCACCATCATTCATAACTATGTGACAGGACTACAGAGTTTTGACTTAATTCATTCATGCCTGGCTTAGCTCAGACCATGACGTGCTGCTTCCACTGTTTAGCATGCAAGTACTCGTGTCTTGTAGTTTCATCCAGTTAGTACAATCTTTGGTATGCATGGTACTGCTCCTGTCATGTCTGCCCACACTTATTGAAATAGCTTAGTTTCCACGTTTTGATTGTAATTGTAACATGAAGGATATGCCAGGCCATGGGATCACAGATTGTGATTGAATACAATTCTGCCGTTTCTGATGAGCTGCTGGATCTGGACTTAGTCTAGCACAGTGTTAGTGCCACACAACATGGAGAGTGTGCTCAGTGTGAAGAAGGGACAATATATCCACAGAGACTGTGGGCAATGGTCACTCCTATAAGTGTTGTCATTAATAGATGCATATATTGCAGGTATCCTGTCATTTTTCCCTCTTGTGAAAAATATTGAGAAAATTAACAAGTGTAGTTCATTCCTACTGCATTCTACCACCTGGTCCATAATGTTACAGCTGAACCATTTATATTGGTGGATGTTGAAGTCCACCACCAAATGCACATTCTCTACCTGGCATCACTGAATTTTAATAGTACAGAAGGAGGCCATCAGGCCATTGTAGCACAGACCTTTTAATTCGAGCACGTTCTCAAATGTTAATGAGAAGAACTTTGCAGACTCGAATAGACACAGTGAACCTCAGATCTGGTGCCGAAGTCAGCGCTAGGTGTGCCATGCAATTTTACTCTTATTCAACATGTGGTTTGATGTAATCGATGGCATGCTTAACTATTTTTGAAACAATTGAGAAAGAACCACATCAATGCAAGTCTGAGGCACACATAGACCAGACCTGATAGAGGCACATTCCCTTCCCTGAAAGAGACCAGTAAACCAAATAAATTTTTCAGCAATCCTTCCAGGTTTAATTAATACATTTTAAATTCCCTGTGATTTGATTTGACTTAATGGCTGTAGATGGTAAGTCAAGTCAGGTTTTTGGATTACTAGTTCTATAATATTACTAGCATGCCAATATGCTCATAAACGTTCCCTTACATTCACCCACAGGATTTGGACGTCACTGGCTGGCTCAACATTTATTATCCATCCCTAATTACTCTTGAGTAGGTGATGGCGAACTGTCGTCTTGAACCTCTGCAGTCCATTTGGTCTCTTGCAACTTTCCTAGTATCGGTTATAGATCATTCCTGTTACTCTATTCATTTTATTAACTCATTTATTAGCTCCAAGTCAGTAACTGGAAATTGCATGATCTCCTTATCCCTCCGATCAGAATTTGCTGTCCGCCTCCCCCCAAAACCACAATCTAAGCCTGCAGTGCAATCTGAAGTGATCATCTTAGCTTTAGCTCTTTACTTAGAAGTGGTTCCTGAAAGGAGAGAGAGGACCTAACTGAAGAGATCTCTCAGTCTTCTTAAGAGCATGTAATGCAAGGTTTAAGATGATGTGGAGGTGACAATGTTGGATAGGGATGGACAAGTTCAGAAGTCCCATAACACCAGGTGATAGTCCAACAGGTTTATTTGAAATCACAAGCTTTCGGAGCACTGCTTCTTTGTCAGGTGGGCTCCTACAATTACTAATAAACTATCTGTGGTTTAAAAGATAAATGAGCAAAATACTGTCTCCCTAATCGTTTATCAGTTGCCCTGCCAGACCTAGCTGGTTTAATGAACTCTCTGAACTGCTCTCGTCCACTGCTCACACGGCATTCTCATTCATTTGTTCCATTTGCTGTCGTCTAATTTGCCCAGTAGGATTATTCCAGAGACTAGTCAACTTTGGAAGATCACAATAAATACATCCGTTATTTGTGCAGTCATTTCATTAAAACTCAAGGATGTAAGCCAAAAGATCCCAGAGATTAGGATTTGTTTACTTTCAGTCCCTGTTCAACTGTAACTTCACAGATTCCTTCTGCAATCTGATCCATCATGACAGAACTGCTGCCCCCATTATTTCTTGACACTGAAGACAATGGGTACAAGGCTGTCTGTTGAACCATAGGTCATAGCTGGAGGCAGACTCATTTATAGGAGCCACTGTTAACCTCAAGTTTTACTAGGGTACTAGATGAGCTGTCCATTACTCTGAGTTCGAGTTGTTAGGACATCACCCTTCTATGGCTAACTCCTGTGAGCTGTTCATCAGAGCTAATATATGACTCTTCCTCTTCCTCTTGTCAAGCTGACAGCTTGGTTTGCCTTCCACTTAGATGGCTGCTAGTGCCCAGCACATTGCATTTGGGGATTCCATTTGATCCTGTATGCACAATATTATCCAGTTTATGCACAGTTCTGGTCTTTGAGCTGTTCCTTGTGACACTGGTAGTAATTTACACAGTACTTACTATCTTGTTGTCTTCCTGTTCTGTGGTGTGTGGCTGTACCTCCTTTTCCATTTCCTTCGGGAGGAGTCAAAGTGGATATTGCTCCTGCAAATCTGAATCTAGAAGAGTTAGGGTGCAGTGTATCTGGCCACTGTAGGACCATGTTTCTGATAGGATGACCTGATGCTTGCAAGTGAGGATTGTTTGGGAATTAGGAATTGGGAATAAATATGAATAAGAAAACGAGTGACCACATACCTCTTGGTAAAATGTCCCTGCACTACCTGTAACAATGGTAAATGTTTTATGCGTTGTGTTGCCACAGAAGATAAAAACTGAAGATTATGAATGAGTATTGATGGGTGTTTGTGTGAGTCTTCTGAGATGTCTCGTGTAAAGAATCATAGGGTACATCTAGTATGAGTAAAGCCTGAAAAGAATTTATTATTGTTGGTTATTTGAATATTTTTGTAATCTTAAATGGTAAAAGTATGTTGAGATTGTGGTGCATTTATTGAGAAGTGTGTTTGAGGATGGGACCTTTTTGCCATTTGTGTCAAATAGTTCAATTTTTCTACAACACGCTAGTGGTACCATGTGCAGGACTCCTAACTGCCACCGTCTCAGCAATCTCCTCCCACATAATATGCAACGTCATTTGCTCATCCTGCGATTACAGGGCATTCTTCCTCCTTTGTACTGCTTTCACTAGGGTCTTCAGTGCCATATCCAGGAACCTGTGAGCACTCCTTCAGACCTTGAGCCATTCTGAAACCTGCCATTGTCTCTAAGCTGATACACTTCAGACTTTCAAAAGAAATGTGAATATCCCACTCTTACATGAAAATTGTTCCTAATCATCTTGTCCATTTTACCTCCTCTAGGCAAGTCTAAAATGTGAAAATCGCCAATTAGTTTACAAATTGCAAGCAAAAATCAAATATTAAACAATGTATATTATTAACGTAGTACCCCCCCGCCCCGCCTCTTTTCATTCATTTCCTAAAATAGCCCTCTTAAACCCCTCTCTTTGATAATTAGACAGTTGGGAGAGAAATATGAATGTATGTCATTCATCCTGAATAGTAAATGCATTTTTTTAAATATATAGGTTCTAGTGGGTTCCAGCATGGGTGGATGGCTGATGCTCCTAGCTGCAATAGCACGCCCTGATAAAATAGCTGCACTTGTTGGCGTAGCTACAGGGGCTGATTATTTGGTAAATGCTTTCAAACAGCTTCCTTTGGAGGTAAGTGCAGTGCATTTTTAACTTGGACTCTCTAATTATTTTTGCTTCATATGATTGTTTGATATCCATAAACTCTTAATGTTTTTAAGCTTAACAGTTCATCTTTGTCCTTTCTCCTCCTCCACACTATCACACCTCATTCAACTGAACTAATGGCTTTTGAACATGGTAAAGTCTGAACAATCGCACCTTTCAACTAAAACAGTCAATTTTGCAAAATAAAGAATAATTGCTAATAAGGCTAACTCACCAAGGCTACCTTCAGCTGCTTTCACCTTCTCTCGTATCCCACTTCCTTTTTCAATAAATGCTAATGTTTCATTTTACTTACAAATTATTCACTGTACCTTCAAAATAACCTTTTGTGATTCATCTACCAGGATATGCAGATTGCTCCACATCTGATCTGACAGAAGGATTCAAATTCATGTGGAATCTTACCAGATAGGGAATAGATAGGGAGGAAATGTTGCCACCAGTGACCGGATTGAAAACAAGTGAGAACAGTTTTAAATTAATTAATAAAAGAACCAACAGTGTTATGACACAGAGACAGACTAAAACTGTCTAAAATATACATTTAGCCAAACTATATCAGCCTTTCTGCCTCTGCATTTGCTACACAGTAAAACAAAACCTTCAAAGACCCTCAAATAGTAACTCCTGTGGTTCCTAACAAAACTTTTGAATGGCCAATCCTAGGCTTTGCAAATAATTAATTTCCAGACATTGGTTTGTGTTTTAAACACAGGGCTTAACTATTTTTTAAATGCACTACAACTTTAGCAGAGAAAATTAAATTACATGGTAAGCTGAAAAATGTCTATGCTTTCAACTCAACATTTGTTTTCAGCCCCTTTCACATAAACAGAGTTAAGCTTTAAATAAAACAAAATAGAAAACAGGTCAAATTACTTAAATGGTTTTCACAATGTATTGTTTCCCAGTCATAGATGTGGACTCATGGTGCTTTTCTGAAACGTTGGTTAGGATTACCTTAGTTCACCCAAGCGAAGACAGCAATATTTCTAACTCAGCTTTCTATTGTTTGGACTTCTGGAAGCTGGTGTAGCTGATTAGGCAGGGAGCTTTCAAATCTTCATGCTGCCCCATTAGCAGTCCAAAAGCCATCTCTCAGAAAGCAAAGTTTTAAAAAAATAAAATTTTAATTCTGTTTCCACCCTGATAGGCTGATCAACTCTTCACGAAGCCTCAATTACCATTCCACAACTGCCACATGCTTGAACATTTGGTCTCTTCCAGCCTTGCTAGAACTAATTCCCAGTTACTGACCTCATTAATAGCCAACTCCTGCTACCAGTTTGAACACAGTGCTTTTCCTAGGGTCGGTGTGTCTGTTGGAACCCCTTTTAATCAGAAATCAACTCGCAATCAGCTGCCAGGCTTGGCCTCACAAAAATAGCATGTTTGATCTGTTCTTTTCCTTTTATCACAAGCTGTTCCAAAGTTTACAAGTCATTTCCAGCTGTCAATTCAAAATTGATCAAAAGAGTAAAAATAAAAAAATCCACGAGGTTTCTAACAAAAATCAAACGAGGAGAAAAGGCTTTCACACAAGTAGTTAGGGTCTGGAATGCAATGCCTCAAAATATAATGGAGGCAGGTCCTTTTGAAACATTCAAAGGAGAATTAGACAGTTATTGGAAAAGGAAGAACGTGTAGGGTTACAGGGCAGAGACAGGAGAATCTCACTAAGTGAGATGCTTGTTTGGAGAGCTAGTGCAGACACAGTGGGCCGAATGGTCATCTCTGTTATAATAATTTAATGCTTCTGTGAGCTCCAAGTTCTGAAATAAATATTTAAATGCTTCTTTTCTTCTGCCAAAGTGGACAACATCACTTTCCAACATTATACTCCATCTGCTAGGATCGCTAACCTATCTTTATCCCTTTGCAGACTCTCTACCTTTTATTGTCTACTTAGTTCCTTAGCCGTCTTAGTGTGAGTAGCAAGTTTAGCTATTGTGTATATGTAGAAATAAATAATTTAATCTTACTTTCAGAGTTGATTGACCTTTTTGCTGACTATTTTATGGATTTTAAAAAGTGAGAATGTCGACATAATGGAAGCTGGATTGCAGAGATTGTGAAGCATATGAAATTTATTTGCGTAAAGCTGCCTCAAGCTTATTCTGTTGCCTAACTGGCTAGTCTCAAACACAAGTTCCAAAATGCAAATACAACAAACCAGCCAGTTTAATATATGCTTTTGTAGATAGAGTTTCAACACAATGTACAACTGAAATAAATAGATTAAAATAAAACCTTAAAAAGTTTTATTCGAATGAGTTGCAAATTTCTTTCCACTGAGCAGATCAGACTTCCAGGCAGTTCAAGTTGTTGTCAGCACTTATTGATATAAAGTATTGTTGTTGTGGTTTTTTTTTTGAAAAATCAAGTGAAAAAACATTTTCAGTACAAAGCATACCGTAAATGCACGAGGAACAAGGGTACATTCTGATATCCCTGCTCTATAGTACATTCCAAAGCAGTGAAATACATTGTGTAATTGCTTTAAAAATCTGAACAAGAATCTGTATCTAAAATAAAAACTAAAAATATTGGAAATACTCTGCAGGTCAGACAGCATCTGTGGAGAGGGGAATAAAGCTATGCTCACTACTTCTGATAAGCAACAATTTACAGAAGGGAATGTAGGCTTTAAAAATGTCTAAACTTAATTCATTAAGTCGGAAGCTGTCTTTGGTATATACAGTATTATTTGAGAGAGGAAATAAAAGCTTTGTACAATTGTAGTGCCTGTGTTCAACATGGAATGTTAAAATTGGCAATGTCCCTAATCCGTAACTGCTAGCCTAGAAAACTGGCAAAAGCTAATTAACAAAAACATGAATGTTTTGTGTGCATTAGATGCTATGCTTTGGACTCTGTCTGACTAGAAATACCATTTAAGGGGCAAATGCATGTAGACATATATAGAATACATGTAGCACTGGCATCATTAGTTAATCCTAGTGAACAGATAGTGATGTTTTCTTGTCCTGCAGCTGTTTAGGTATAAGTGGTTGTACGTAGCCCCTAGATAGTGAAGTGATGTAGACGATTATCAGGTAATGCTGATCGTGAGCAATGACAATGTGTTGCGATAGTCTGGTGTGATATTTTCTAATTCCTTGTTGTCTCTCACAGACGCAGAAAGAAATAGAAGCAAAAGGAGAATGGTACTTGCCAAACCTCCAAAAGGGTTCAGAATTTCACAAGATTCCTTACACCTTTCTTAAAGATGCTGAAAATCACTGTGTGTTGCATAGTAGCATTCCAATAACTTGTCCTGTGAGGCTTATACATGGTATGAAGGATGATCATATTCCTTGGCAGATCTCACTGCATGTGGCACAAAATGTTCTTTCTTCGGATGTTGATCTTATTCTTCGCAAACATGGTCAGCATCGAATGACTGAAAAAGATGACATCAAATTGATAGTAAACATAATTGATGATGTAATAGACAAACTTAGAACATTGGCATAACTGTGAAGGGTTAGAAATTAGTACCACACATGTAAATCGTTAACCATACTCTGAATGAATGGAAGCCATTTTCATTGCTGCTTCCTATGAAGTCAATACTCTATGCAAAACATTTTTAAACTGCTCACAACAGATGTTGTGAGCAATGTACCTTAGAGCAAAAGTTTGTTCTCAGCAACAGAAAATGATGCCCAAATTTTGGTAAATGTCCAACATGAGGTGATGTCTGATCGCATGCTATTTGAGCAGTGAGCATTGCTTGTGTAATCTAATTCCTCAAGATATGTAGCTATACCTGTTACTTTGTAATGCTACAGCTTGGTGGACTAATTTTAATTTCCCATTGGTCATTTAAATGGAAATATATGCCTTTCGTGATTAATGGGATATGTCTCAAATTGCTGCATTTGTACATAGATAATGTTAGCTATGCTAGCAGTCTCAATCAAAAGAATCCAATACTATTGCCAGACATATTTGCTAACTACAATTCAGTATTATTTTTCTCTGTTCCTGTGTACATATTGTGCATTACTTTGATAATGTGACTGATTTCTATAATATCTAAGCTGTGAGTCTCAAAAGTTGCATTGTATAATAGTTGTGTTTTCTACTACTAAATGCTGGGAACATCCCTGGAAAAAATAAATTGCTAATGTTGATATTTTATAAAACGGGTTGTAAAAGTAACATAAAACACATGCTATTTCATAAATCATTGGAACTTTGTCCCTACTTTCATATTACCTCATCAAGAATGTTGCATTGAGGACGTATTGAGAGAAAATATTTTGTCCTGAACATCTATAATGGATTTGCTAAAATTTTTCAATATTTTCAGGAAAGCTACAGAGTTGCATCAAATATTGCAGCATGACATATCACCTGCCTTCTGAGATTTAGATGCAGTTTGATATCAAATTAAATAAACAACTCTCGGTTAGATAATTGATAAAAGAGGAAACCATGAAAATGTCTGCTTTGTAAACTGGAAGGTCAGCCCTGTGTTACAGGGATTTTTTAAATTTGTTTTCAAAATACCTCAATTAATAACTTTACAGATAGTAACCTATGCAATTTCAAGCACATTATATAAACAAACTGAACTATTCTGATAATGATAGTTTAGATTTAGCATGTTTATTATTCCATCTCCCTGGAAATTGCAACTTTTCACTACCAATCTCAAATAATCAAACTGGAGAAGAAAACGGAGATTGCACTGCTAGTTTTTTTTTGTTTTCTATTGTTGTCAGTTTGCCTTGTAGGAGATTGAATTTTGATTAGTTCATAAATGTAACATGCCATCATGTGGTCAGCACAGACATGGTAGGCAAAGGGCCTGTTTTTGCGCTGTACTATTTTGTGTTCTATGTACAACCAATGTGAGATCTGAGTTGTGATTTATTTTAAAATGTTTTAAAGCAGGATTACATTTGGATTAACTACAGAGGAAAAGTCAACAATTGTACTTTGAGTTATGCAGAGAAGAGAAATATAAAATAAAGCTAAATTCTTTTCAAAGGATCCAACAGTAACAACATAATTCCATTTTACCAAAAGAATAGAAACTACCCTGCAATTAAGTGTTCCATACTTGAAATGTTAATTCAGTAACATTTGATTCCTAAATATAAACCGAAAGAACTGCGGATGCTGTAAATCAGGAACCAAAAACAAAGTTGCTAGAAAAGCTCAGCAGGTCTGGCAGCATCTGTGAAGGAAAAAACAGTTAACATTTCGGGGTCTGAGGAAGGGTTCAAAGTGGATGGGCACAGGCAAATAAGGTATAACTTCAGTTGCTGCGTGGAGAGAGAGAGAGACTCGAATCTCATACCAGCTAATGGGTCAACTAAGCAACGAGGGGATGGACTTCAAGAGGAAAAATGCTCTAAAAATGAGTATTTTCCTAGGATTTATCTCGGACTGTTAAGAATATATAACATAAGGGGTTAAAATCCAGTTAAGACGCACAGCAATGTCATTGACACTTAAATGTCTTCTTAGCCATTAGTGATAGGCAATGAATGTTGGCCTAACCAGTAACCCCCCAAATCCCATGAACAATTTAAAAAAAAAAAGGCATGCTTGGGATGAATTGGGGTAGCAGCTAAGCCAATCATGATTACGAGTTCTGGTTTGAGCACTGATTTTCTGTGAAGATCACAGTCAAAGAACCACTTAGGTGTGACCCCTGTATTGTTTTTACACAATGTGCTGCCAACTTGCCATTGCCAAAAAGAACCAAGACAATGTCAAGAATCTCAAAATCAACTGTTCAGCTTCCAACGCCAATACTGATATCGGCTGCAACAACCATGACACCTACTGTCTCGACTCTTCACAAATCATCCTGATGTCATTGATTCCAGTTTTGCTAGGGCTCCTTGATGGTACACACTGTCAAATGCAGCCTTGATATTAAGGACTGTTACTCTCTCTTTGCTTCTGGGATTCAGCCCTTTTGTCCGTGTGTGAACCAAGGCAGCAATGAGGCCAGGAGCTGAGTGGTCAATGTGGAACCTAAACAAGCATCAGCGAGCAGCTTAGGGGTGAGTATACGTTGTGAAAGAATGCTATTTAGCACATTTTCAACTGCAGTGACCATAAAAGAGGGTATCAGCAGAACTCCAAAGTAATAGTGCTGGCATTGAAGGAAATTTGCAAGCTGACTAAGATCACAATGTGCCTGTTCTGCATACTACTCGTGGATGCTAATCGCACACACTAAAGATTTCTCCAAAACAGTGTCCAACGTACCTCACGTCAGAAGTATGCATGCTTACCAAGATCACCATTTTAGGTCCCAATAAAAATGCGTTACTGAACCTAAATCACAGCTTCCTGTGTTTACAACTCGCATCAGAAAATGAGCAGGTGCCATACATGAATAAATATGCATGAAAAACACCCAAGGATGCACTTTAATGAATAAAAGCAGCTGGAGAAGAAACAGATGCCTAATTTGAGATCCAGTAAATTAAAGCTTTTTGTCTCTGCTCTTTTTCGTGACCAGAGAAAGAATTCTTGCTCAGTTAAGGAAAATAAAGATATTTAATGATCATCCCACAGGCAGCACTTTGGTATTTCAATATCTACATTGATAGAAGCAACCTCTCACCTTATTCAAAATCAAGCACAAAGAACTGTAAGAGCATACAATTGCCAACAGGTCAGCACCATCATAGATTATATAAATAAAATCAATGCCTGTGTTTAACAAGGCAAAAAGTGGGTATGCAACAATTTACAATGCCTTGGGGAAGTCCACTTTTTAAAAAATTAATTCATGAGATGAGGGCATTGCTGGCTAGGCCAGCATTTGTTTCCTATCTCTAATTGCCCAGAGGGTGGTTAGGAGTCGACTACATTGCTGTGGGTCTGTAGTCATGTGTAGGCCAGACTGGGTAAGGATGGCAGTTTCCTTTCCTAAAGGAGATTAGTGAAGCAGATAGAACAAAATCAGAAATTGCTGGAAAAACTCTGCAAGTCTGGCAGCATCTGTGCAGAGAAAACAAGAGTTAACTTTTCTGGTCCCATGACCCTTCCGAAGAATTTCCAGTTCTGTGGCTTTTTGTTTAGTGAACCAGATTTTTTTTAATTCTAAAAATCAGCAATGGAATCATGGTTATTATTAGACTCTTATTTCTGAATATTTATTAAATTCAAATTCCACCATCAATTGTGGCAGGTTTCGAACCTGGGTCCCCACATTTTCTGGGCCTCTAGATTAACAGTCCACTGATAGAACCACTAGGCTGTTATCTCTCCCTTTATTCTCATAGTTTCCTATCTAACTGGAATGAGTTGCTTTTCACTTCTACATCTATTGCATTGCTATTGGATCTGGCTGGACAGAAGGGGAACATGAACTCAGCACTCATAATTACGACTTTTGTCTCTGAGCTGGGATGAAGGAGATTCTGGCTGAGCAAAATCAGGTTTTCTTCGCCATGTTTGTCTGGAAGACGGGTGTTACAAAAGAAGCTAGAAGGTACCTGTGAAAGTCTGAAAGGGCAAATCCTTGATTATATAACGTCTTAAGAAACTTAGGAGGCCACAAATATCTTCTCTATTAAACGAGTTAGGAACATGTTCATTCAGACTTCTGCCAATATTTGAATTTGTTAATCTTCAATAAATGAGTTCATTTGAGGGATGACACAGCATCGTGTGTGAGCTGAAATAAGTAACCTCATCCCGGAATATAATGGTGCGAACAGCCTCTTGTGGTGCAGTTGCTGTGTCGCTACCTCTGAGCCAGGAGACTTGGATTAAAGTCTCACGTGCTCCGGGTGTATATAATAACAAAGATGCGAGGGGCAAAATTTAGAGGTGATGTATGAGGCAGGTTTTTTACAGAGAGTGGTGGGTGCCTGGACCTCACTGCTGGGGGAGGTAGTGGAAGTCGATATCATAGTGACTTTTAAAGGGCATCTTGACAAATACATGAATAGGATGGGAATACAGGGATACGGTCCCTGGAAGGGTAGGGGGTTTTAGTTGTGACGATCAGCATGTCGGTGCAGGCTTGGAGGGCTGAAGGGCCTGTTCCTGTGCTGTAATTTTCTTCATTCTTTGTTCTATCTCTGAACAGGTTGGTTAGAAAATATAATGATGCATAGTGGAGTAACTGATCTCATGCAGAATATCATGATGCAAGCTGCAGTAACTAATTCTTTTAAAGGAGGGAAGAGTAAGAAAAGGTCACCATTTTAAACAGATGAAGAGAACAACAGGACCAGATGACTCTCAATAAATATGTTTGAAAAATTACTTTATATTGTTTTAATTTATTCCTCAGTCAGCTATCTGAGTTACCTTATGATTGACGGATAATTAACTGCAGAGACATTTTATAGGACAATTGTAAGAACATTGGTCCAAGAAAGAACACTGACCCACTCTATTGACTTCCATCATTCAACTAAAAGGTTTGTATATTAACCTCATTGACCCACTTGTGGTTCATATCTCTTAACGCTCTTCTGTGAATCTCATTTGTCTCAATTGACATAACTTCAACTATGTTTTTGGACAAAATGTTCCAGAGTTTCACTTTTTTTGTGAGATGTACCCCTAAAGAACCTGGCTCTAATTTTAAGGTTCCCCCATCTTGTTCTGGTCTCCCACACTGAAAGGAAATAATTTATCTCTTTCTCTTCGTGGAACTCCTGGCTCAGAGGTAGACACTAATATTTCATTAGTATTTTTATAGGATCCTTGTTGCATCAGTTTTTTTTTGAGAGTCCTACATGTCTTTTAGCCTTCCCCAAATATCCTCTGACTTCTAATTATTATTATGATCTTATACCAGCCCATTAACTTTAAGTGTTTTCAGTACATCAACTGCTCAGTCTCTCTGCTCTTCCCTAATATCTGTATTTAGAAAATACTCTGACTCTCTGAATTGCATTGCCTTGTATTTGCCATATGCTGCAATTTCACCCATTCACCTAACCTATGAAAGGCCATCTACAATTTTTTTACATGAATATGGAAGTCATTAGGGAGTAGGAAACAGAGAAATATAATGGGTGTGTCCTCCATTTGGTTGGGTCCTAGTAATGGAGTCCTTCAGGAATCTGTACAGTAACAAGAATCACAGAATGGTCACAACACAAAAGGAAACCATTCATCCCAACATGTCTATGCTGCATCTGAAGGAACAATCAAATAGTGTCACTCTGCAACCTTCTCTTCATCCTTGCACATTCCTCTGCTTCATATAATAATCCAATCCCCTCTTGAATAGCTTGAATGAATTTGCTTCTACTGCACCGCTAGAGTCTGCAGATCCTAGTCTTTGCCTGCATGAAAATGTTTTTCATCATGTTTTCATTACTTCTTTTGCCAATTACCTTAAACCTGTGTTCATTGGCTCTTGGTCCTTTCATTAAATAGGATTTTTTTTCATTTATACTCTCCAGATCCTTCATTAAATGGACCAAATCTTTTTTCATGCAGAGGATGGTACATGTATGGAATGAGCTGCCAGAGGAAGTAGCGAAGGCTGGTAAAATTACAACATTCAAAAGGCATCTGGATGGGTACATGAATAAGAAGGGTTTAGAGGGATATGGGTCAAATTCTGGTAAATATGACTAGGTCAGATTTGGATGTCTGGTAAGTGTACACAAGTTGGACCAAAGGGCCTGTTTCAATGCTGTATGACTGTTTAACATTTAAAAGACTTTTGGACTGGTACATGGATAGGAAGGGTTTAAAGAGATATGGACCAAATGGAGGTAAATGCAACTAGTTAAGTTGGGATATCTATTAGATAGATAGTTGGACTGAAGGGTTTGTTTTCATGCTGTATGACTCTATAACATTTAAAAGACTTTTGGACAGGTATATGGATAGGAAGGGTTTGGAGAGGTATCGACCAAATGCAGGTAAATGGAACTAGTTTAGTTGAGACATCTATTAGGTAGACAAGTTGGACTAAAGGGTCTATTTCTGTACTATATGACTATATGTCTCAGTGACTCCTCTCAATCTTCTCTGAGGAAAGATGTCCCAACTTATCTAATCTTAGTGACCAAAGTTCCTTATCTCTAGAGTTATTCTATAAATCGTTTGTACATTATACTCTTTTTGATAAAGTCCGGGGAAGCGTGTGGTTTGTTAACTATGCTCTCAACCTATCCTGGCACCTTTAATGATTTATTGACCTTAGCTTTTCATTATATTCGTCAATAACATCAGTTTCTGAATAGAGAGCTGTATGCCAAGTTTGTAGATGATGACGTCAAGTGGCACAGTCTAAATGCTGACTCTAATTCTCTGTTTTATCAATTTTGCTGACAATTTCCTTCGTGAAATCTTATCAACATCTTTCTGGAAGTCTAGATGGATAACATCCATAGCCATTACATAATGTTATCATGGAAATGACCTCAAAAAATTCAAATAAGTTTGTTAGGGATGACCTACCCTTTACAGATATATGATTCAGAATTCTATATTTCCCCTTGGTACAGGATGGCAGGCAGGGAGTATAAAATTAGAAACTATGCCAATTGCCTGTCTGCTCGCTGCTGATCCATAAGTATTTTACCTGCAATTAGAGAAACACATGTCAAGTAATAAGGCTGCCTGACAAAAGCTGTAAGGTTGGCAGACAGGTTGGGGCAGGATTTGCCTCCTGGTTAGGCACCCCTGTGCTCATTTGAGGCTGTAACCCATGGTGTGAACCTCCCCCAGATGCCCCATTGACCAGTCACCCCTTCCATCCCACCCTCAACCTAGCCCTCTTATGGGGAAAGTGTTGATGTGTATGTACAAGCCTTCTGTAGTTGAATTTGTTTGTACTGAGATGTCACTTGTGAGCACAAATATCTAATATTGTCCAAGCTGACATTTCGTCAAGCTTTCCTGCTCCTATGATGCTGCTTGGCCTGCTGTGTTCATCCAGCTCCACACCTTGTTATCTGGAATAAAAACCACTTTTGCTACTATCAGTGAAAAAGAGAGGAGAAAAGAACCTTACTGATGCTAGGCCATCATGAGTGAGATTAACTGAAACGAAGTCTACTTAAGGGCAATAGATTTTAATGATTAAAATCCATAATTATTGTATGTGCTTTGGGAGAAGGATGAGGCTCCTGGGAATTTGAATGTTGTTGCAAAGGTAGCAACACCTTTCTTGTATGAAACCTTGTGCACAATGAACACAATTTGCAGCTTTCCTAGGTTAATAACCTCCATAAAAGTGTTAAGCTCAATACTGATACACTTGTTTCTCAGTGGGTCGTGAATTATGTGGCTTAATGTCCAAAGCGGGGGTAATGCAGCCTTGTAGTGCTGGAGGAGTGATGCTTTATCAGTGGCACCACTTTTCCATTGAATCTCAAACCGGGTTGCCCAGGTGGGGTGAACCATTAAAGGATAACTGCGCCATTTGACGAACAACAATGGTATTCTCTCTTCACCCTGGCCAATATTTGTCCTATATACATCACCTATAAACAAGCTATGAGATAACTAACTGGTTGCAAATCGAACCGCGGTGTTTCCCAGCAACAGTGACTGTTTCAAAAATATATCCTAGTTAGGGAAAGGTGCTATCTAAATTCAATTTTTCTCTCTCTCTCTGTTTAAAGCGCCAAAGGCTCCTTTAAAAAATTTCTTCGGGTTGGAACAGATTGCCTGCTGTGTTTTAGAGTCCCATGGACTGCCTGGAGTGTGATAACCAAAAGGAATTTCCACTCTGCCCTGTGCCAGAGTAACCTGGGGCTCCTGGGGAACCTTTGAACCACAGTCGGGAAACAGGAGTGGTATCAATGAAGGTTTGTCATGAATGGGTGGAGGCGTGTACAGTGCCAAGTCAATATATTTCCATTCAGAAAAATAGTCTGGGGTCCCCGGGCTGCGAGTCACTTCAGTTCAGAAGAAACTTGAGTTCGAGTATTCCGGAAAAGCAATGTAAGTGAGTCGCTCGCTGCCTCATTTATGTAGGACTAATATAGTAGCTAAACGCTTGATTTTTATTTAAAATACAACAACAAAAGACTGCGGATGCTGGAGATTTACAACAAAACAAAACAGTGGAAACGTTAACCCTGTTTTCTCCCTACAGATGCTGTCAGACCTGCTGAGTTTCTCCAACGGTTTCTGCTTTTGTTTAATTATACCTGTTCGGTTCAGTCTTTGTTTTGCAGCAGGTAGGAAACTAACCTGATGGAATGGGTTTTGTGTTTTCTTCCAGAATGTCGTTTGCGAGCTTCCAACTGAGTCTCGTCCCTCTGCTCATTTATGGTAAGGTGAAAGATTATTGTTCTCTCAGCTACAGTGACATACTGCTGGTCCCAACAAACCGCCGCCGTTAAATACGCTTAAACCACTCAGGATTTGAAATGCTAGCAACAGGATGTAAATGAAAAGTATAGCTCCTCTAATCCACGACAATGAGTTACTAAAGAGTCTATTTGGCACATTTTAGCAACAAAGCTTTATTTTTACTTAAATGCTGTGGAAAGGCCACATTCCATTCTGCAAAGCCGAATATCCATCTTCTGAGGCAAGGTCATTCGACCCGAAACATTGACTCTGATTTCCGTCCACAGATGCTGCCAGACCTGCTGAGCATTTCCAGCAACTTTTGTTTTTGTTTGAGAACATTCAACTCCTCAGGTTGTGATGCAAACTCGTGATGCATAATCCATAAAATGATAAATCATAAAAATGTTCAGTGTCCAAAATGATGTGGAATACATGCTTCACTGCAATATGTTGGATACTTAAAATACTTCAAAATTAAGTTTGACTGTGACCTACTATTGAATGGTGATTAGATCTTATATCTCCAGTCTGCCATGTTTCATTTGTGAAGAGCTGGAAAGTAAATGTTGACTAAATTTTGATCAGTTTAACATGGGATTAATTGGTTTGGCATCTGTATAATGAACTGGCAAATTAGGTGAATTTTGGAAACCATCTCAACTAATAAGTATATCTGATTGATCCTTAGGAGCCTGGTTTGCCATTTGAACACTGGGCCTGACAAAGGCCAGCTATCAAGACATAGGTTACAATACTCTGGGTTTGAATGGCCAAATGTCTTTCAAGCCTGTTGCTACGGGCTCCAGTCTGATACAGGGTAGCCATGACCTGTTTAATAAACTTGCTGGTTGTGAAACCAACACATGTCTGCACCTGAACACTGAAATGAGATAAAAGTATAAATGTTTAAGGTGACAATTATCTTCACTGCCATAGGCAACGGTTGACCCTCTTTTCCCACTTGTCATCCTTCAACATGGTGCACAGTTCAATGATTACAGGTTTGACATTTACAAGCTCTGATGACACTGCTACTGTGACAGGATAGTACCTTCTGCTGAGTACAACCCTTCAGTCATTCCCTGTTCCGCATCCCCTATGTTTGATGTTGCAGATGAAGAGCACTGTCGTTCCTCATCAGTTTGTACATGGAACTCATGTCCCTGTTTATGAGTACAGTGTTCAAGGTTGATGCTTCTCTTTGTCTCTCTGGCTGGCTTCAGTGCTACATACATTTATTGGCCGCAGATTACAAGCAAGCACCTTCTAACACAACGACCACAACTTAAGCCAGTGCCTATCTCTCAGAGTGCAAATGAATCCCAGTCTATGCCCCATGTGCCTACAAATAAACATTTAGGTTAATGGTTTGGACAAGGGGGATGTTGTCGTACTGTGGTAGTGTCCTTTCCTCTGAGCTAGGAGACCTGGGTTCAAGTCCTACTTGCTTTGGTAGTGTGCAATAAAATCTCTCCAAACAGATTGATTAGAAAATATATTAACACCCCTCAAACTAGACCAACTGTCAATTGTTACATTTAGTTAATCAACCTTTTATAAATAGTAGCAATTATTGATGCAGATAACCAGTTTTAGTTGTTAATCAGAAGTTTGTGCCTGTGACCATAATCCTAATTTCTATTTCTGTTCGAACGTTCAGTTTACATTTTGAAATTACTCAAACTAAAGCATTTCTAAAATTATTTGCATTGTTGCATCTTTTAAAGTTATTCAAATTACTATATTGTCAAAGACAGTGTCCGACCCTGACAATAGTGCATCAACAAATGAATCAATAAAACAGTTGTTAGTAAATTATTCAACATTAGTCTTCTGCAATATTTTAAGGAAACATCACTCTTCTTATACTGCACATCATTCATTTCACTCTAATACCCAAAGGGTACAATTGAATCAAAGCAACTAACCTTTCAAATTATTGACCAAAAATATTCATGTACAGCTCTTCATTTTGCAAATGCTCACAGTTAAGCTTTTTCTTGCGGTTTGTGAAAATTCACAAACTCTAATTTATCCTTACACAAACAATGCTAATTACTTCTTTTTAAAATTAAAACAGAGTTACTCTGTCCCCTGTAGTGCTCACATTGAGGAAGGGAAAATTTTCACATTGATGTAATTTGCTTTAATGAAAGCAACAAATTCTAAATTACCTGCTGTTCGCACAAGTGTTTTATTAAACTCACAAGTAACGTACTATGATTATTAGTACAGTCAATATAATTCCTCACATACGTCATAATCATAAACCAAAACCAGTTCTGATGGAGAGTCACTGGACTCAAAACGTTAACTCTGCTTTCTTTCCACATATGCTGCCAGACCTGCTGAGTTTCACCAGGAATTTCTATTTATGTTTCAGATCTCCAGTTCTTTGTTTTACATTAATAATAAACCATATTTTCATCCAATGTCAACTCAGATTGTACACTACTCTCCCGCAATTTATGATTTTCTAACACTGGTTTGCCTGCTTATTATCTTGTAACATCATTACTACTTGGCTTTCTGGGTCTTAGAATCATAGAATCCCTACAGTGTTGAATGAGGCTGTTTGGCAATTGAGTCCACACTGACCCTCCAAACAGCTGCCCACCCAAACCCACCCCCTCGCCACTGCCTCTAACCTGGCATTCCCCACGGCCATTGGACTGTGGGAAGAAACTGGAGCACCCAGAGAAATCCCACACAGACACAAGGAGAATGTGCTCCACACAGATTGTTGCCCGAGGGTGGAATCGATCTGAGGTCCCTGGTGCTGTGAGACAGCAATGCTAAACACTGAGCCACTATGCCACCCTACTGTGCCAGGTCTACTCAAGTTAAACTTAAGACCAAGAACTAATCGTGGTATCGGGCGGCCAAAATCCCCCGTGTGATTTCAGGCCTTCATGTTGCGTCATGATAGTGACATGTATCTGAGTGATAAGGGTTCAATGGGCGTTTCCCACTCACGTTGTTCAGTAGGTTTCAAACAAAATGTTGGATCTTCAATTTGACCAAACTTCAGCCCATGGGGACCTTGGTGGAAGTGGTTGTGCTGCACCATACAATAATTTGCTCAAGGCAGATAACTACTGTCAGTGTGGCTGGATGGCAGTTTTGTAACTATGTGGTATTACATCGTTCGTCTATAGTGAGTCCACAGGCAACGCTTCATGGACTATTACAATTGTAACTGGAAATGCAGTAATATTTAATTTGAATTCAAAAATCCAAGTCACCTGTTTTGCACGTCATGTTTTGTTATGAACCATTGATGTTATTGATGTGAACTATGCCTTATACTAAATCTCACTTGCTTTGTGCACATATGTCACAGCCATGTCTTGGGCCTGAACCCCTGGAACTACTATCCTCGTACTGTAGCATGGTAATTCTCATGGTAAATATGACAGGCCCTTCTCCATAAAACTACACCATTGCTAACACTTGTCAAACTAAATTTCAGGTAATTGTCATTACAGAATTCGGTATCTGATTGTTTACAAAGTCCGTTGATCCCATCTGTACCTCATCGAAGAGAAAGCTTTTATACCTGGGATACATGATTGCTAGATAGCTCCCATGAAATAGGTAGCCAGACCTGTAACAATCAATATTGTCTGAACTATAATCATCTGTTGGCAAAATGTAGTGAAAAAGAATCATACCCAAAATGTTATCTCTGTTGTTCTCTTTCCACAGACGCTGCCACATGTGTTGAGTTTCTCCAGCATTCTGTGTCTTTACATGTGTAGTATTCACACTTTTATAGTTTTTGCATGATTCATGTGAAACTAATTGGTATATTTTAGATATTTCCATCACTGGAATCTGAACTAGATTTACAGTAGGACGCACTCTATCAATTATTGAATTAGTGTTTGCCAGTTTGATTCAAATACATCATCCTTGTTTACCATATTTTAAGACAGTTACTGGTTTCAAACCTAATGCTCAAATGATTGAGCCTTTATGACAAAATACATATGAACCCAATTTTTGGATTTTCCAAAATTCTATGTTGCAATTTGATTAATCCAAGCATTGAATTCATATCCTCACCATTATTTGGCCCCACAATTCTTGCCTTAACTCAATTTAAACAGATTTGAACTCTTGAGACAATGCATAGTGTGAACCTTACATTAAGGTTCAAATAAAATTTCAAGTTCCGTTAAGCCTTTAACCTTAAACATCTTTGATTATTAGAATATTTTTAACCCACACATAATCACCTTTTATATTCATATTGATTCTGATGAATGGTTTTGAACTGAAAGGGTCTTGCAGCAAAGGAGCAAAGATGTTGTTATAGCTTAAGTTTTTTTTAACTTTCCAGACATTAGTTAGGCCACTTTTGGAACATTGTTTTAAATTTTGGTCTCCCTGCTATAGGACAGATGCTATGAAACTTGAAAGGGTTCAGAAAAGATTTACAAGGATGTTGCCAGTGTTGGAAGGTTTGAGCTATAGGGTGACGCTGAATAGGCTGGGGTTATTTTCCCTGGAGCATCGGAGGGTGAAGGGTGATCTCACAGAGGTTTATTAAATCATGAGGGTCTTGGATAGGTGAATAGTCAAGGTCTTTTCCCCAGGTTAGGGGAGTCCAAAGCTAGAGGGCATAGGTTTAAGGTGAGAGGGGAAAAATTTAAAAGGGACTTACGAGGCAAATTTTTCACTCACAGCATGGTGCAGGTATAGAATGAGGAATTGGGGGAGGCTGATACAGTCACAACATTTAAAAGGCATCTGGATGGGTACATGACTAGGAAGGGTTTAGAAGGATATGGTCTAAATGGTGGAAAACGGGACTAGATTAATTTTGAATATCTGGTCACTAAGGACAAGTTGTACCAAAGGATCTGTTTCATTGCTGTACATCTCTATGATTCTATGACCAGATTTGCGTAGAGTTAATTAAGAAATAAAAACATCCAAACATGCCTTCATGCCAATTTTGATTTATATTCATATAGCTAAGAGACCATCCGAGCTAGCTGAGTTGTCATTATTGCTGACCATTTCCAGAATACAAAATTACATGTACATTTGTGCAGTGATCTAACTTTAAAGCAAACACTTAAAATAGTTGCTCCTTTTTGTTGCTGCATCTACATCACTAATTTAGTAAAATAAATGTTTCCTGCATAAGGGGTCAAAATTGGATGAAGTTCGATGCAAGCATGAACAATATTATTGTTTAATGCACTTTTAACAGCTGTAAGCTCAGTAGCTCACACATCCCGTTGAGAAACCAATCTTCTGTAAATTGTTTAGATGATGCTAATTGCCTACAGCCAAATCGTGCCGCTTTGGATATTGCGTTTAAATTAGTCTTATCTATTCTGTGTATTGTTCATAGTAAGTGCTAGATAGCATAAATATTTTTGGTCAATAATTAGAAGGATTTTTTTTCTAGATTGAATTATGATTCAAATTCTCATAAAAGGGAGAAATAACTTTGCAATTAAAAATTAAAGTGTCCTCATTAATGCTTTCTCGTTCATCCAACAAAATCCTTCCAAAACAAATGGAGCTTCACATCCTTTCAAATTGAAAAGCCAAATCCTTCATCAGGGAAGCACATGGGATGGTGACTGGACAGCATTGTTTTCTCTTAGTCAATTAGACCTTACCAATACATATTTAATTCTAGCTTTTAAAATCTTAGCCTGACTATTCATGCGCCTGATGTGCAATTAATGGGTAGTTTTGTCAGATGCTGACCCTGTTGCAAGTCCCAATAACAAGGTATTTCCATAAATAATGTAAATAGAGATGCTTTTTGCAATGTTTCCTAATGTCAGAGGGAACGTTAGTGCAGTACATCAGAACTTCATCTGCTGAATTGGTAGAGGTTGGCCCAGGATTTTATTTGGCTCTAAACTCCATGTCAGCTTCGTAAATATGACACAGGGTATGGTGACCCTCAGGTTAAACCATCACCAGTCATCTCTCTCTTTCATGAGAGAGCAATCCTATGGCCTGGTAAGATTATGGCAATTTTATGGCAGCTACATCCTAAAACATACTTTCACTTATCTGTAGGTAAGAAAGATTTCTGATGGCGAGAATTATGCTGTCAGTCTCACTGAACATTGGGTAAATCATTGACCTTCTTGTACATAAATTACAGAATGAAACAGGTGCAAAAAGGCTTTGAGGACAAATGTCCACGTATCAAAATGTATCAGTAATACTTCCAAGTTGAGAATGGTGGAATTAATTTCCAGCATTTGGTGAGAATGTGAACCTTGGGGTACATTCACTTCTAAGAGTTGCTAAATAGCAGAAATCATTTCTGATCAGCAGTAGGTGTCAGGCTTTCAGAGGAGTTCAAAACTTACATGCTGTGCTTGAAGATCTGACTAGGAGACAGAGAAGACTACATGTCAGGGGTGGCTAAATTACTTGTCCTACTGGGAAAGCAGCTGGATTAGATAGGTTCCACGTAAGAGATTCACGAGGAGTCAAGAGCAGCCGGGTTGCTCTTTGCTAGGAGGACTTATGGAGAAGTTCAAGGAAACAATAAGCCGCTAGATGTTGGAATCAGAGCTCAGAGGAAGTCCTGGGAAGCTTAGAAAGAGGGATAGTTACTGGCTGTGTGTTTGGGAAGCTCTGATGGACTCAGAAGAAATTGGAAAGCAACAATACGTCACAGCAGCTGAGCCAGTGGGTGTTAAAAATCTCACAAATAGTATTTGCTTGATGTAACTGAGTGAGATTCAAGCTTAGGTGTGGCAGATCCTGTACACGAGTGTGTGTGTGTGTGTGTGTGTGTGTGTGTGTGTGTGTGTGTGTGTGTGTGTGTGTG
>JAHRHZ010000009.1:11363762-11433742 GCA_024137785.1 Ginglymostoma cirratum
GTGTGTGTGTGTGTGTGTGTGTGTGTGTGTGTGTGTGTGTGTGTGTGAGACAGAATGTGTGCGTGTGCATGTGTGTGTGTGTGTATGAATGTGTGAGAAAGCGAGACAGAGACAGAGAATGTGAGTGTGTGCGTGTGTGTGTGAGAGAGAGAATGTGTGTGAGAAAGAGTGTGTGTGTGTGTGAATGTGAGAGAGAGAGAGAGACAGAGACAGAGAATGTGAGTGTATGAGTGTGTGTGAGAGAGAGACAATGTGTGTGTGAGAGAGAGTGTGTGTGTGTGTTTGAGAGAGAGAGAGAATGTGTGTGTGTGTCTGTGTGTGAGAGAGAGAGTGTGTGTGTGTGTATATGTGTGTGTGTATGTGTGTGCGTGTGTAAGAGAGAGAGTGTGTGTATGAGAGAGAGAATGTATGTGTGTGAGAGAGAGTGTGTATGTGTGCGTACACGTGTGCGTGTGAGAGAGGGTCTGTGTGAGTGTGTGAGTATGTGTGATTGTGAGAGAGTGTGTGTACATGTGTGCGTGTGAGTGTGTGTGTGAGAGGGAGAGTATATAGTGTGGTGGGGTCACCTGTAGCGTGACATGAATCCAAGATCATGGTTGAGGCCATCCCCATGGGTATGGAACTTGGCTATCTGCCTCTGCTCAGCAATTTTGTATTACTGTTTATCTCAAAGTCTGCCTTGGAGGACACTTCTCTGAAGATCCGAGGCTAAATGTCCTTGACCGCTGAAGTGTTCCACCCACTGGGAGGGAACATCCCTGCCTGGTGATTGTTGCACGGTGTCCATTCATCTGTGGTTGTAGCATTTGTATAGTTTCAACAACATACCATGCCTCGGGGCATCCTTGCCGACAGCGTGAGAGATGGACAACTTTGGATGAGTCACATGAGTATCTGCCGTGTACGTGGTGGGTGGTATTCCTACGTGCAATGGTGGTGTCCATGTCGATGATCTGACATGTCTTGCGGAAGTTACCGTGACAGTGTTCGGTGGCGTTGTGGTTGATGTTATCCTGAAGGCTGGGTAGTTTGCTGCGAACAATGGTCTGTTTAAGGTTTGGCGTTTGTTTGAAGGCAAGAAGTGGAGGCGTGGGGAAGATCGTAGCGGGGTGTTCATTATCATCGATAATGTGCTGAAGGCTGGGAAGAACAAGAGGTTCTTTATAGCCTTCCGGGAAATACTGGACGACGAAGCTAACCTTTTTGGTTGTAGCCCACTGCCTGTCTTCTGAGGAAATCATTACGGTTTTTTGCTGTGGCACGTTGGAACTGGCGATCGATGAGTTGAGCATCGTATCCTGTTCCTATGAGGGTGTCCTTCAACACCTTCAGGTGTCTATCGCGTTTTCCCTCATCTGTGCAGATCCTATGTATGTGTAAGGGTTTGTCTGTAGGGCTGTTTTAATATGTTTATGGTGGAAGCTAGAGAAGTGCAGCATCGTGAGGTTATCTGTGGGCTTGCTGTAGAGTGAAGTACAGAGGTGCCCGTCCTTCATGGAGATGAGTGTGTCCAAGAATGAAACTGATTCTGAAGAGTAGTCCGTGGTAAGTGTGATGGTGGGATGAAACTTGTTGATATCGCTATGTAGTCGTTTCAGTGATTCCTCGCCATGAGTCCAAAGGAAGAAAGTGTCATCAATGTATCTGGTGTTTAGCATTGGTTTGACGTCCCGCACAGCAAAAGCATCTTGTTTGAACTTGTGCATGAAAATATTGGCATTTTGGGAAGCAAATTTGGTCCTTATGGCTGTTCCGTGTGTCTAAATGAAGAACGGGTTGTTGAAGGTGAAGATGTTGTGGTCGGGTTGAAGTGGATGAGTTGTAGGATGGCGTCTGGAAACTGGCAACTGTTGGTATTGAATACTGAGGCTGTTGCAGTGATGCTGTCGTCGTGGGGGATGCTGGTGTAGAGTGCCGAAACGTCCGTTGTGACAAGGAATGTTCCTGGTTCAATGTTCTATGGGTCCTGAGTTTCTGTAGGAAGTCCGTAGTGCCTGACAGAAGCTGGGGCTTTTTTGTACAATGGGTTTCAAGCTGCCCTCGACATAGCCAGAGAGGTTCTCACACGGGGTCCCATTGCCTGCTACAATGGGATGCCCAGGTGTGCTGGCTGACTCCAGATTCTAAACAAGGCCTCACACCTAAGATGCATTGTCTGACCTGAGATGTCACCTCTCGTATACACCTTTAATCATCTCAGGGCAATGACTTGGAAGAAATTCTGGGATTTGCATTTTAATCAATAGAAACCTGCGTCTCCTTTCTAACTGATTAAAGATTGAACAGGAGGCGGTCAGTGAGCCATTTTTAGGGTTGTTACCCTTCTGCTTATAAATTCTGTGTAGGTACACCTCCTCTCCCACACTACACCTGAGGACGGAGCAGTGCTTCGAAAGCTAGTGTTTTCAAATAAATCTGTTGGACTATCACCTGGTGTCATGTGATTTTTGACCATTTTGATTGCAAGGTCTTGCATTTGCCTTTAAAATAAGAAAAAAGTTAGGATCTAGGCTATCTTCTTAAAATATTTTGAGGGGGTTTGGTCTGGCCCATGACACTTTCAAGGAGAATGATGGATGGTATAAGTGGCTGAGATGAGGAGCGGAAGAGGTGGAGCCAAAGATGACAAGTGGCCACTGTGAGCAATGCAGGCGCTTGGAGCCACTGCTGCACTCATAGTGTCTTGTTTTCGGGCCCCACATCTTGGGTTCTAGCGCTCCCCAACTCCAACTGGGGGGTTGGGGAGGGAAGTTTGACACAGTAACTCCCATTGGAAAACCCATAGCATCCTCATTTTCCCACTCCTGGGTTTCTAGTCACTATCAGGCACAATGTCGAAAAGAGCACCTCAGAAAAAAGAGAGAAATGTAGCTCCACGACGTCCATTCTTTCAAAAGTATAACTTCCTTCACATTTTGCTTTTCCTTCTCATTTTTCATGATCTTTAATGGTTTTTAATTTTAGATCGGATCTCTAATATTATTTATCAGTATTGTAGTATTCTTTGGACTTGTGGTCTAACATTGTCACCATCTTTCTATTTCAGATTTCCGCATTTGGTGAGCTCTCTTCTAGAGCACTGTGTGCAGTTATGGTCCCCCTGCTATAGGAAGGATATTGTTAAATTGTTCAGAAAAAAATCACCAGGATTTTGCCAAGACTGGAGTGTTTTAGTTATTAAAATAGCTGGTGAGGCTGGGACTTTTTTCACTGGAGTGTAGGAGGTTGAAGGGTGACCTTATTGGAGGTTTATAAAATCATGAGGGGCAGGGAAAAAGATGAACAGCAAGAAGCATTTCTGTAGGATGGGGGAGTTCAAAACTAGTGACATATTTTTAAAGTTAGAGGAGAAAGTTTTAAAAAGGACATAAGGGGCAACTTTTATGTACAGAGAGTGGTTCATGTGTGGAATGAACTGCCAGAAGAAGTGGTAGATGCAGGTGCAGCTACAACATTTAAAAGACGTTTGGATAAGGACACGAATAGTAAAAGTTTAGAGGGATTTGGGCCAAATGCAGACAAGTGGAACAAGTTTACATTGGGACCATGATCAGTGTGGACTAGTTGGACCAAAGGGCCTGTTTCCATGCTGTATGACTCTATGACTCTACGGTAGAGAAACTGCCACGGAGTTACCGGAAATACACATTTTAAAACCTATTGTGCAAATTGCAATGTTTTCCCTTCAATTCATATTCTATTTCTTTATTGATTGGCAAGCTAATTTATTTTGCATGTTATTTCAGCTAATAATGCACAGTAGTGCACAGGTATGGTAGAGTGTATGGATTGTGCATTTTTTTTCTGTGCAAAATGTCCAAAGTATCATAACTCTGACTTTAACATTGATGCCTGTGGGAACTTATGATTCATCTTTTTTTCAACAGGCAATTATCGCAAATGCAACCATAACATTAACTTGACACTTGCCATATCTTTAAGTTGTTGGTGAATAGATGCTTTTCTAATTTGTTTTATCGCTAGCTTCAAGAGAAAAACTGAGTAAAAGAGTGAGATGCTTCTCCAGCTCCGGCTAAAAATCTATATTTTTCTCTGCTGTTGAGCCACAGCTGCATTCATGTATTCCCGTGTCTGGGTTTTCTGAGCTGCATAATTTGACCCTTTTATTTCAAAATAATTTGACCTGTTTATCTCACATGAAGTTGAGCTAACCTCTGATTAGCTGATTGCTGTGACCATTTTAAGTCAATGACCTCCCTTTTTTGAAACAATTTTACTTTCTGAAGGCGCTAAGAATTAAAATCAAATGATGGCAATCAAACATTGAATGTCCATATTTTACCAGTATCATGACAGTGTGTAATGTTTACTAACTTTACTCCTGAAAGGATTCTTTCTAACTTTTGAATAAAACACCTGTCTTAGACTATACAACGAGCAGTAATGGTTTATCTCAATCTACTCTTTCTGTTCTCCTTTTAAATCTTGAAATCGTCGAACAAGCTACCCTTCTCAATTTCAGGAGATGTTTCTCTAATCTTCCCTCGCAATTTAAACCGAAGACATCAGATACCATTGTGGTAAATCAACGCTGCACTCCCCCTAGGGCTAATATAATCTTTCCAAAAGTGCACTGCACAGAATTGCTTTTAGTACTCCCAAGGGTGATCTAACCAGGAATCTAAGTTTCTCAGCAGTTCAAGAAGAAAACACATCATCACCTTTTAAATGTGTTTAGTGTTTGACAGTAAATATCAATCGTAATAACCAAACAAAATCGCAGTAACTTTTTCAAAATCCTGTTCTTTAGATAGCACCTTCCACAAATCCAAAAGGTCTTCACAACTGTTGAATTAGTTTTAAAATTTAAGGGGCGAATTTAACTTGTTACTAGTTGCTCAAATGACACCACATCTGGAGAAAGGAAATGCAACAAAATTTAGATGGTTTCAACAGCCAGGCCAGAAGTTAGGGATGTACACTAGGGAGAGGTGCTACTATCAATAGACTATTCATCGAGAATCCCAGTTTATAATCTGCGGAGCTACGTTAGATTCCTACAATGGAAGATGGTGGAAGTTGAATTCATTAAAAAAAATCTGGGGTTAAGGGCCTAATGATGACCCTGATGCTGACTGTCAGGAATAAGACCCATCTGATACCCTCATGCGCTTTATGGAAAGAAATCTATCATCCTTACCTGGTCTGGCCTACATGTGACTGTAGATCTACGGCAATGTGATTGACTCTGAACTTCTCTCTGGCTAGTTAGAGATGGACAATAAATGTTGGCCTAGCCAACAACACACACATCCTGTGAATGATCAAAAAAAAACATTATTTTCTGCCTGAAGCTGGCAGGAATGATGTAGAGTCAGCAGGAATGAAGTGAATGTTGCTGAGGCTGAACAGAGTTGATCCTGCACTAAGGTAGTTGGTGGAGGGAGTGTATGTGGGAAGGGACTGCTTGCAGAGATGATGCAAATCTGGGAGAGGAGAGAACCAATCATAGCAAGAGGTACACAAATGTTCTTTGAAGGGCTTAAAGATGGCTCGATTCTCCAGGTGCTCAATGTTCCAAAAAATTAATTTGTTTTTTGAGGATGTTCTGTTTCCCACTAGGCTTTTGAAGGGTGGTTTGCTATTCTGGGAATGTCCCTCTGATTTCCAGTAAACATAGTGGTGTGTTAGTTGTGTCAACACGTCATTGCATTTACATTTAAAATAAGCACTCTTCTTGATTGGGGGTCTCGATTGCCTTGAATGTTGACAAAGGCTGAGCAAGGATAGAGAGATTTCATGCCGCTAAGCTACCTTCCCCAATTTATTGCTACCATTCACCATTCCCACCTGATTGGGTACAGCAGTCAGTGATTAAAATCACAGTTGTTTGTGGGAAAACGTTGCAGTCAGATCCAACAAACAGCAATCAAAGAAATTGCTAGTCAGTCTGCTTTTGGTAGCATTGGTCAAGAAACGAACATTGACCAGGACCATTCCCTGTTAAAGTGCAGTGGTTGTGGGAGCTGAAGTTGACATTAATTTCAGGCAGCCCACTCAACGCCTACTCCCCCACCAGAGGAAGAAGGTTGAATGGGGAATGGGCAAACACTAACAGCACTGCACCCTATTTAGTAGTTCTACCAGCTTGCTTTTCTACCTGTGTGTGTCCCATTAAATTCAGATAATGATACTGGAAAAATGTACTTACACATGATAGCTGTCACATGATTGGAAACAGCGTGTTATGTCGCCAATTACTTATATGGAAATTACCTATTCCTGATTTTAAAAAATCCATCTGAAGATGTAAATTAAGCTTACGTGAAAGACTGTGCCTGAAAATACAGCAATCCCTCTGTACTAAACTGAAGTATCAGCTTAGATTGTATGTTTGAGTAATGGATTAGGACAGATACCCTCAAACATCTAATGCACAGAAAACTGCTTTCAATGAAGACAATTTAACGGATGCCAGTGAAACTAGTTAAGGAAAGAGTATTGGTGGCACTAAATTCAGATACAATTGTCATCGAAAGATAGGCTGAAATCTTGTGTGGTATATGGGATAAGACAGTGTTTTCAAGAAACAAGGTGTTGTTCAAACATGTGGCATTGAAATTCTAAAATTTCTTTAGCTGATGTGCATCGCAATTTACTCATTTTAATTTACAAAGTTAGCACTGTAAGTGCATAAAAATTTATTTTTGTAGTTAGTTGTTTGCTTTTTCGTAGACTTGGAACACACTTTTAAAATACTGCTGCCTCTGTTAGAGGTTTGCTTTTATGTTTTATGTCTTATTTATTTAAGTTCTTTCAAGTATTCTGGAACAGCATTCAGACAAAAGTAGAACCAAGACAGCATTCATAGAATGAGTAAAACTTCAACGTTCCTTTAAATTGGTCACTGCTTCAATTCCTGAGGGGAAATGTTTTAGCCAGTCCTCCTGTTCCGGAACATTATCTAAGAGATTCCTATCGCTAAGTGTGAGTGTGGATATTGGCCGGGTACAGCTTTGGACTTAGGTGTCATCTTCTGTCTCATAGTTTGCTGGTTCCCCCAATGAAACTGACATATGGAGGATGACAAGTTAAGCCAAGTACCAAGGAGCAGCCTCTACCTGTAGAATTTTAATCTGACTGTATGTTCAGGAAAGGCAAAGAGACATAATTGGTATCTAAACTTTGAGAGGATCTGTCACTTGGAGGATCTTCTGCACGCTGAAGATGACACCTCCAGCCTTCACAGAAAGCCCAGTTGAGTACACATGGATGTTTGAAAAACAACATCCCGGAATAGCAAGGAGGAGATTACAAGGTGTGGAGATGGATGAACACAGCAGGCCAGGCAGCTGATGTTTCGGGTCGGGACCCTTCTTCAGAAAAAGAGGAGATTAGCTTGATTAACAGTAATGCAATGGGTGCACGGACTAGAAGGTCAATGTTCTGTGCTAATTCTACTGAGTCCAACAGCAGAATTATATTCAAGGTTAATGTATTGTTGTGCACCCCAGTGATTCCAACCTGCATGTGAGACAGTCTAATGGGCTCCAGGATACTGTGTCAGTGCTACCTGTGCTATAAGGTATATTTTTGGGGCAATACCAGTTTGTGGTGCAAGGACATAAAGATGGATAGAAGCTTTTCTACCTTTGGCATTATAGTGTGCAATTCGATCTCTGGATATCATATTTTAGTTTGAATGCTCACTTTGAAAGTTGTTCAGTGAATATAACTATATTAGTTGCAAATCTTCTGTGTGCTTTGGCAGCAATGCCGACCAGAAAATAAAGACAGAGGCCAGCGTACACAATTTGCACCATTCCATCTTCTATTGTTATCTGTCTTGTTCCTGAGGTTATTGAAATCTTGTTGCTATACTTTTTCTAGCACTGAGTATTCTGCTACCTTATTTAAGGGTTTTTTTTTCTTGGAAAGTCAAGATAGGACATAACAACAAGCTATTTGACAGTGGAGGACGGTACAGTTGCAAGTTCTCATCCAATGTCTGTATCCACACGTTTGGAAATCCTAACTTTTCATATATTTTTGTCCCAAACTATTGCAATCATTCATCGTATGTCTAACCTTTGCTGAGACTAGTTACTGCAGCGCAAAGTGGGAATGAATGTCTATGTCAGATAGTTCTTAAAGCATTTTGAGTCTTTCAGAGATATTATTTTGTTTATCATGGGATGTGGACATTACCAACTAGACCAGTATTTATCAACCATCCCTAATTTCCTCGAGTCAACCACATTGTTGTAAGTTTGGATCACATGCCGGCCAGACCAGGTAAGGATGGCAGATTTCCTCCCTGAAGAACATTGATCACTCAGACAGGATTTACAACAATCAGCAATAGTTGCCTTGTCTCTATTAAGATAGCTTAATTTTTAATTTTTATTGAACTTCTATTGCACCATCTGCCAGGTAGGGATTCAAACCCATGTCCCTAGAATATTAGCCTGGAGCTCTGGTTTGTTATTCCAGTGACGTTACCACTACACTACTGCCTCTCCTTTTGTTGTACAGCTAACATTAGCATTATTGTCTGATCGACAGGGATTGCAGCTGCACCATTTTTGGCTGATGAGGAAGCCCATCGCTTCATCCGAAACAAAAGGCAAACTGATACGATACAAGGATACTGGGACCCAAATAATGCAAATAATGTGTGGGGAGTCACTCAGGCAGAACACGTAAGTCTCACATGTGATGAACTCTGATCTGGTTGAGTGAAGTAATTCACCCTCATGTTCTTCAGAAATTGGGATGATTTTTATATGATTGTAAGAATCAAATAACTTAGGTTATTGAGAGAATCAACCCCACAATGCGCTGGGCTGTCCTTTATAGACCGAGGGAGATTTGAGTGGGAAGATTGTATGCTTGGAGGAATTTATCTGTTTGGATTGATCCCTGGAGACACCTTGAGTCAACCACTGTAGTTATGCGAAGTTTTGAATGAGAGCATATATCAAAACCAATCCATGGCAGAAATCTCCATACGAATGATTGGAGACATAGCATACTGTTTCCAAACATGCAACAATTATCCCATGTAAGTGCATCTTTCCAGCATCACTGGCTGAATTTTGTGGGATAACCACAGGTGGAGAAGTAGCCTGTAGGATTCTCAAAATAAGGTGCAGTTCGCATTGTCCATTGTGCCCAATGCCCACTCAACCTCCTTCCACTGATGGAGGGAGGTGGAGAACTGCCTGAGATTAAAACTGACTTCAGGTCCTATTGCCATTCCATATTAGCAGGAAGTAGGATAATCTGTGCTGGGCTCCCAGCCCAGCTGGATGGTTCTGCAAGGTACTGCTCAGAGAAAGGGAGGATACTGCCTCCTTTTTGGGCCACTTTGGGTAGATCTCCCCTCATAGATTTCACCCCCCATTGCCCACACCTTGTCCATCATAGCTCTACACCCACCTGGATGACGTCTTACAGCAAGCCATGGCAAGTTTCCAGATGAGGAGCATAAAAGGTTTCTCTTCCTTCCAGACTTCTGGCAGCACTGGCAGTGGTCACTACCCCTGGTGGCGATGCCAGTACTTGCAAACCGACTGACTACAAATCAGTTGGCAGCTCTATGAGGCCAAACCTCCTGCTGGAGAGACATAGCAGTCTTGCCTCTTAATAATTAAATAAGGCTCTTCAGCAAAATGGAGGCAGGCTTGATCCTGACATTTGCGCTGAAGCATGAGAAGCCTGCCCTGAGTGTATAATCCAGCCTCCATGTCTGACAGATTTACTGCTGTAGTTCATTAACGATCAATTTTATCATATAGCTACAGGATGAAGTAGCTGCACTAGGTGGTTATTTTATTATTTTTAACAATAGTCGTGTTTCAATGCATTGCAACCTATTTAGGATTCATTTTGAAATTGAAAGCTATTGATCAAACTGTTTGCAGTCAGTTTCGACAACATTGTTGTGTTTCATGACAAGATGCAGGTCAAATATAACTTGTTAATTTGCCTTCAGAAGACCAAAATAATTATTTACCATTGACATACTTTAAGGAGAGGGTTTTTACACAGAGGTGCAAGTTAATGAATCTTGCAGTGTTGTGGCCTTATCTCTAACCTGTGTTTCTGAATTTTCTTTCATCTTCCACTAGGTAGTGACATAGTCTATCGAACTTTCCTTGACACATGCCAAAATGGTTTAGGTACATCGGGAAATAGCAGATTTGTTAAATGACCATGATGTACTTAATGACTTAATTTTTAATGAAAATACAGTTAAGTGGCATTTAGTCTTGATAATGTTGCTGATTTAAAAATGTAATTCCCAATATTCAGACAGCCCTTAGTAGGAGAAAGCAGGTGGACAGGTTCACTGATTTAGCATTCCCGACTGAGAATCATCCTTGAACGTGGCCTGAAATGGAGATGTGAACCTCAATTCTCCGAATTCTGCCATTGTCAGGTTAAACTCTCAGTTTAGAGTGCAGAGTCACACTTCTTTTATTTTATCTGTTCCAAAGAGTACACTTGAAAGAGAAAAGAACAGAAGTGAATTATTTTGAGTAGCTAATTCTTAAAACCTTTCCGATAATGTCTTATCACAGCTTTGCAAACATTTACCAAATACTGAAGAAATGTGAAAATTAATTCAGACAGCTATCAAGTTTGGAAGCTTTGAAATATCTGTTACAGTGTATTTGCACCCACCCAAATAAAAAACAGTTTCGAATTCAGGGGTAAACTGTACTAATTGCAAGTGCACATAATTACAGGATATTCAGTAGACCAATTGACCAGGTCTGATTCACTTTCCCAATGAATGCAGTTCCTCCAATTTGATTATAGAATCAGAATACACTTTACAAAAAGCTATGAGCATAGAGCCCAATTGTTTAATCCTGTGCAGGTGACATGTAGCACTTGCATGTAAACTTAAGTGACATTATTTCTCTCGCTAGAGTTTTCACTGTTGCATGAAGCCTTTCTAACCCCATTGCTCTTAGTTGGATTTTTTTTGCTATTTGTGGCAGACGTCCTGCAATTTTGAGGAAATGTGAATGACTCTGATGTACAAACATCAGGCAGCCTTACTAAAGGAAGTTTGTTCTTAAGCATACAGAATAAATAACTGAGGGCAAGGATTGGACGGGTAGGGTAATGTTAGTAACAATTGTTCATTTATATTCCTGTTTCCAACATGAGGGAATATCCGAAAGACACTCAAAGTTGACATTGTACACAGAGTGAAAATGTAATTTATAAAATTTTGCAGAACACATTAAAAGTTATGATCTTAGTTATTTCAGGTTGACATATCTTTCGTGTTAGGCATGCTCTACTAACTTACCCTATGTTTATTAACTGGTGTCTTCCTCATTTTCCTAGTGGTATGAAAAGCTATGGGCAATTTTGGAGTAACTATTTGAGTTTGCACTCCTGGCAAGGATGAAGTCGAGACTAAACAAATAGAAGTTGCAAATGCAGCCCAAGAAGCGGGGAGCATGCAGACATCACTGTGGCTGTTCATTTAAACTGTTTTGATATGAACTCAGTTTTAAACATCCTGCTGAGCAGCTGGACATCCTGACAGGTGATGTCGAGAATGATCACTCATATAAACATGTCAACTGAGTGATATTCAATGTAAGTGAGATCTCACTACACACTAGAAAGGATTCTCATCTTGCAATTCACCACTTGGTTGGAAAATGGGACATTTTGCTCTTGACATCAAGAAGTTTCTCGCTGGACGTCTCACCTCATTTTCCAAACCTTCATAACCATGGCTGCCATCATTCAGAGGCTGGGAAGATTCTGCCCAGAGTTTCAGTTTGATGACCTTTTGTCAGAATTAAATGAAAGGGTTTAAACTCGCTAATGGGTTAAAACTAGACTGCACTACTCAAATCTTGCCTGGACCATTTAAGCAGAGGGGTGTTGTGAATGGAGCAGGTGCAGGGAAAGGCAGAAGGATGGCACAACATGGTATGTGGTCTCCAAGATTTTCCCATGTTGTACTAGAGGCCTTGATACAGAAGATGGAGAGGAGGTGACAAATCATTTATTCAGACAAGGTTCTTCAGGCAAACTTTGCAAAGTCCATGGGACTCCAGACAGCTATGGTGGTCAATGCCAAGTGTCTAGGCTCTGGATAGAGAACTGATAGAACTTCAATGGCCTTGCATGAGTAGTCAAGATCAGTGAATAGATCTTCAAATGGCAAAGTCTACTAACCTGCCTCTCACATTACTCAATGCGCCATATTTGAATTCCTTATCTGTCAACCACAACTCACATCTAATATTCATAGCATCACTTCACTCATATCTCACACCTTGCAAACACTGATAAAGCTGCTAACAGCTGTATCAACCAATCAGGTGGTACTAAATTCAATGAAAGACCTCCTTATCTCTTGCAAAATAAAGTGGTCCATTGCAGTGATCAGTAGGTAGCAGACATTGTTGTGGTCCTTTCCCAAGGATATAGAGAGTGTTTGCCATAGACCAGTCTTGACTGAGGTTGTGGTCAGCAGTGGGATTGGAACCAGCGAATGTATTGGATCCTTATGTCTGAACCTCCTTCTCACATTGCTTCTGCCCACTTTCCCACAATTTGATCTGACCTAGAAGCTGCTAACATTATGAGGATTCATTTCTTGTTTCACTCTTCTCACCTCACCACAACTGAGCACTAATATCCTTCTCGTTTCCTGCGTATACTAGAATGACTACTTAACCAGAAGATGGTGGTGAGGACAACATTCTGTTTCTTGCTCTCACATTCATGGAAATCAACTCAGATACTGAAATTTTGAGTGTAGCTTAAATTTGAGGTTTGCACATTGTGAGACATTGAGAGTAAGTGACCTGTACGGAGTGCAGGTAAACAAAGAGACAATAGTTCCTTGAAGGTTGAGGTTGCACACAAGTCCTGTTGTGGAAGACTCACCTGTGGATGTTGCTTTGATGGTCTTCAAAAGAAAAAATGCTTCAAAGATTGATCACAGGCTTTCTGGCATGCTAGTAATGTCAAGAATCATTGAAGACATTGGCATCAAGTTAGCACAAAGCTTTGCACATGGATTGAAACCTGTTCGCCATGAGTCTGCTTGTGGATTTGACCCTGATGCATTGTCAATGACTGAGGTTGTTTCCAAGGAGCAAAAACAGAGATCACCCAATACCTTGTTGCTATGGTGGTAGCTCAGGCAGAAGTCAAGACAGTCAGCTTGCTGCCTAGCAAATTCTGATCACTGCTGTCAAAGTTGTGTGCGAAAGTGATTGGGAATTGCAGAGTAGCACAGTATTTCAGCAAACAACCCTCCAACAGATTACTGGGATTGCTGACCTTTGCCCTAAGGCAGTGGCAGGGTTTGTTTGCCACACAGCAATGAAAGTATTTAGCTCCCACTATTGCCACTCTGCCTGTGTTTCTGTCTGTCAACCATCCAGCCCAGGTTGTTGCTGTCCTTGCTGAGGGGCTGCAGTTTGTAGCTGGACTGTGTAGGACGAGAGTTGCTCAACACTTTTACGAAACCATCTGTAATCTCCACTGCAATGTAACAGCCACTGAGGCAGCACTGTTCAGGAGCACTTGGACAGGCAAAGGCACTTGGAATGCAGATATCAAGGGTATAAACAAAGCGATGGCCTGACGCATGCATGGTTTGGGTGATCAGCCCAGTTTGGAATGCTTATTTTGAAATGCTTTAGTTTTTGGTATTGTGGCTACTGTGGGCACTGCACAGGTGCTGCATATGGGTCCCCAAATGGGTGGCTACTTTCAATGGAACATCACATGCGCTTAAATCCCTAAACCAGATGGAGCACAAACATTGTATGGAATTCTCCGTCAACTCCCCCAGATGCCTGTGATCTCTGACAGTCGGGAACTTTCCTGCCTCTGCTGCTCAAGTCTGTGGTACCCAAGGCTTACCAGCTTCACCCAGCAGAGTAGACCTACTCTGAGTTTGTCATCCATCTTCTGGGTGGAACTGCCCACATCTTTTTGCTTCACTGTGTCCTTCAGCCTGCCTTCTTGTGACATGTTACTTATCCAGTGCTCCTCATTCGAACCAAGATTATGGGCTCATGCAGTGAATATGCCTGCGCTGGTGGATGGTAAGGTGGTATGATGTGATTTTGCTAGCTCTGTCGAGTCTTCCTCCCCCAACACATCAAGGAGTTCAGGCATGATAAAGGCAGCTCCTTTTGTGTAGCCCCTGTAAGAGAGACAAGAAGAAGAGGCTCAGAAATCAAACAATGTAACACTCCTGCTCCAATCTCCTGTGCTTTAAGTTGATACAGGCAGCTTACATGGAAGACTGAAGAAGTTCTAAAGTCTTATTACGTGAAAAATAGAGTTCTGATGAAGAAATCGAGACCTCCTCACAAACCCTTCAAATGAGGAATAGATAATTGTTGATCAGATAAGGAGATATTGTGAAGAGGGCAGCAATTTTGGAGGCATGCAGAACACCCAAGCAATGATAGACAGGTATTTTACCTGGTCAAGATTTCATAGGGATATTGGGCAGTTCTGTAAAACATGCCAGAGGTGTAAGGTTATGAGAAAAACTAACATAAAAAAACCTCATTTTTTTGTGTTAAGTTTTCCCATTACGTGACATCTCTGGCATGTTTTACAGAACTGCCCAATATCCCTACGACAATATGAACTACCAATAGCAATACAGGCAGACCAGGGTTCTAACTTTTTCTTGGAAATTTTTCTGCACATCATAAGTAATTTGGGTATAAAATATTTGAAATCTAAGGCATATCATTTGTGACAGAGATCTTTGGAAAGATACCACCAGGCTGTCTGGATTATGACTAAAATAAAAATTTGGCATAGTCCTTGTGAATAATAGGGTTGCTCTCTCATTAGAGGGAGATGACCTGAGGGTCACCACATTTCACGTGAAGGGGTGGTGTTGAGAAAGAAAGTCCATCATCGTAACCTCAGTCAGTGTGAGAATTGAACCCATGCTGTTGGCATTACCAAGCGGCCAACTGAGCTAGCCAATACCCTGGCTTATAGTAAAGGCTTTGCTAGAAGTCTTTTTTTGAGTTGATTTAAATGAGTACTTTTTTCTCAAAATAAGTTTTCACCTGCACACAGCAAGAAGCCCTTGGGATGAAGTTGGCCCAGACAGACAACACCCTATAATTGATCGATGATCAGCCATTCCATTATCAACAGTAACTCAACAAAAACCTAATCTGGCATGGTGTAAAAGGGGCTGCTGATTCTCTGTCAACGTTTTGTCCTACTACACAGCACTCGTTTTATTCTACAACATCTTTCAGAATGAAAAGTTATCCCTGGCTGGAGATCTCAGCGGTAATTTTCTAAGTTCCTTCAGGAGCACAGCCCCACATGAAAGGGGCAGCTGCCATTGATCCAATTTATCAACATATTTAGCTGTATGAATAGCTGATATGAATCAATCGGGGGATGATAGTTAAAACTGAAAATTGTGCAAAAACCATTTTACAATTCATTAATGGCTATGAATGACAAGTACACCAATTAAGGAACTATGCAGAAACAGTGAACATCAGTTTGCAAAGCTGTTTTGTAATAATAGAAAGCAGGAATCATACCTTCACAAGTAGGTGGTAGGTCATGGACATCCTTAGTATGAGATGGCTATCAATGTGTGACTTTTCCTTGTCAGGATACTCTGCCACATGCTATGGCTGAGTCGTTGAATGACAGCATGTTACAAATTAGGCCACATAGGCCCAAAGCCATGAACTGCAGGAAGCCTCATTTCACAACTATGGTCTTCATACCAAGAGTGTGTTTTGCCTGATTCAGACTTGCCTGTTACAACTTGAATTGTTACTTTAAGACATTACTCCCATCAACGTGGTGTTGCACTTTGAAAAGTGCAAAAAAGCAAGTGTACGCTCTTCATTCTTTTTAACTGTGTGAATTAAAATTAAAAAAGACAGTTTCTAATTTGAGCCGATGACAGTCAGAAAATAATCACAATACAAGTGTAACATGTACAATTAAATCCTGGATTGATTGATTTAAATTCAAATCTGTCCACTGTTCAACGTGCCATTCAAAAAAAGACTTGGGTACTGAGCATAATACCTACCATTAATAGTAAAAGATGGGACAATCAGGAATTTTAGCACGTAAGTCATTGCATGATACATCTCATACTTTTCCTGGGGTCCCTCTCAATACAAATGCCAATCTTTAGGCAATTCAGTTCACTCATAGAAACATTGCATTATAGAGATGTACAGCATTGAAACAGACCCTTTGGTCCAACTCATATGTGCTGACCAGATATCCTAAATTAATCCAGTCCCATTTGCCAGCATTTGGCCCATATCCCTTTAAACCCTTCCTATTCATATACCCAACCAGATGGCTTTTAAATGTTGTAAATGTACTAGCCCCCACCACTTTCTTTGGCAGCTCATTCCATACATGCACCACACTCTGTGTGAAAAGGTTACCCCTTAGGTCCCTTTTAAATCTTTCCCCTCTCACCTTAAAACTATGCTCACTGGTATTGGACCCCCTTACCCGAGGGGAAAGACCTTGGCTATTCACCCCATTGATGACCCTCAAGATTTTATAAACCTCTATAAAGTCTCCCCTCAGCCTCCAATACTCCAGGGAAAATAGCCCCACACTATTCAGCCCCTGCCGATAGCTCAAACCCTGCAACCCTGGCTAAATCCTTGGAAGTCTTTTCTGAACCTTTTCGATTTTCACAACATCCTGCCTATAGCAGGGAGACCAGAATTGCATACAGTGTTCCAAAAGTGACCTAACCAATGCCCTTAACAGCCGCAACATGATCTCCCAACTCCTATACTTGATGCACTGACCAATAAAGGCAAGCATATCAAATGCCTTCTTGACTATCCTGTCTACCCTTAATTCTACTTTTAAGGAACAATGAACCTGCACTCCAAGGTCTCTTTGTTCAGTAACATTCCCCAGATCCTTACTATTAACTGCATAAGTTATGCCCTGATTTGCCTTTCCAAAATGCAGCAACTCACATTTATCTAACTTAAACTCTGACTGCCACTCCTTGGCCCATTGGCCCATTGGCCCATTTGATCAAGATCCTGTTGTACTCTGAAAGGAACTTCTTCACTATCCACTACACCTCCAATTTTGGTGTCACCTGCAAACTTACTAACCTTACCTCCTATGTTCACATCTAAATCATTTATATAAATGAGAAAAAATAGTGGACCGAGCACCAATTCTTGTGGCACCCACTGGTCACAGGCCTCCAGTCTGAAAAGCAACCCTCCACCACCACCCTCTGTCTTCTACCTTTGTGCCAGTTCTGTATTCAAATGGCTAGTTCTCCCTGTGTTCCATGTGATCGAACCTTGCTGACCAGTCTACCATGAAGAACCTTGTCGAACACCTTACTGAAGTACATATAGATCATGTTCACCACTCTGCACTCATCAGTGCTCTTCTTTACTTCTTCAAAAAGCTCAATCAAATTATGATGTGGAGGTGCCAGTGTTGGACTGGGGTGGACAATGTCAAAAAATCACGTGATACCAGGGTTATAGTCCAATAGGTTTATTTGAAATCAGAAGCTTTCAGAGCATAGCCCCTTTGTCACTGTACTGATGAAGGGGCTGCGCTCCGAAAGCTTGTGATTTCAAATAAACTTATTGGACTATAACCTGGTGTCATGTGATTTTTGACTTCAATCAAGTTAGTGAGACATTATTTCTTATGCACAAAGCCATGTTGACGATTCCTAATCAGTCCTTGCTGTTCCAAATGCATGTAAATCCCGTCCCTCATGGTTCCCTCCAACAACTTACCCACCACCGATGTCAGGCTCACCGGTCTATAGTTGCCTGGCTCTTCCTTACCACATTTCTTAAATAGTGGCACCACATTAGCCAAACTCCAGTCTTCCTGCACCTCACCTGTAGCTATTGATGATACCAATATCTCAGCAAGGGGCCCAGCAATCACTTCCCTCACTTCCCACAGAGTTCTAAGGTACACCTGATCAGGTCCTGGGAATTTATCCACCTTTGTGCAATTTAAGATGTCCAGCACCTCCTCTTGTCTAATATGGGCATTTTTAAGTTGTCGCTATTTATTTTCCCATGTTCTATATCTTTCATATGCTTCTCCACAGTAAACACTGATGCAAAATACTTGTTTAGTACCTCTCCCAACTCCTGCAGTTCCACACTTAGGTAGCCTTGCTAATCTTTAACGGAGCCTATTTTCTCCCTAGTTACCCTTTTGTCCTTATTATAGTTATACAATCCCTTTGGATTCTCCTTAACCCTATTCGCCAAAGCTTTCCCATGTGCCCTTTGTGACTTCCTGATTTCCTTCTTAAGAATACTCCTACTGCCTTTATGCTCTTCTAAGGATTCACTCGATCTCTGATGTCCATACCTGACATATGTTTCCTTCTTTTTCTTGACCAAAGCTTCAATTTCTCCAGTCATCCAGCATTCCCTACACCTACCAGCCTTGCCTTCCATCTTAACAGGAACATTCTGTCTCTGGACTCTCATCTCATTTTCCAGCCATCCCGTTACCTGCGAACATCTGACCCCAGTCAAATTTTGAAAGTTCTTGCCTAATACTGTCAAAATTGGCCTTCCCATGTGATATGAAGAAATTATTGAACACACTGGATGCAGGAAAGACTGTGCACCCTGAGAGCATTCCTGCTGTGAGCACGTTGGAGAGAGAGAAAAAGAAAATTGAGATTGTGAATTGTTTCAGGATTAGACAGTAAGTCTGAAGCTGAGCGGTGTTGAACTTGTTTTGTTCCATTGGAAAGGTAGCAGAAAAAGTTATTGCAAGACAGGTCATTGGTGGGACCTCAGGTACACTTGAAGAAGTTGTAAAAACCTTCAACAACAATTTTAACCTGAGGAGCAATTGGACTCTGGAAAGGGAGAAGTCGAAAGAAAAATCCAGTGACCAGGTGAACCAGTAGATCATTGTATTAATGATATTTACAGGCTGGTTGACGGATGTAAGTATGAAGACCAAAACACAGGATTGAGGAGAGGCCACATTGCTGTTGGTGTTGCTAGCAAATCCCTATCAGACTTAATACCAACCAAAGAAGGCAACACCTTAGAAAAAGTAATATAACTGCTGAGGCAAACAGAGCCCTTAATCAGATTGGCTAATGTGATTGCTGAAGATAAACCTTGGCTCAGGAAACTTGCAGCTTTAGGCCATGAAATTCTTTAAGCACAGGAATATAAAAGCACGAACAGAAACCTATAAACTTTACAGAATACTTTTTTTGGAGAAGAATATACCATTTTGGGCAACACGTTGGCTCAGTGGTTAGCACTACTACATCATTGCATCAGGGACTGGGTTCAATTTCACCCTCAAGCGACTGCCTGTGTGGAGTTTGCAAGTTCTCCCAGTGTCTGTGTGAGTCTCCTCCGGGTGCTCCAGTTTCTTCCCACAGCCCAAAGTTGTGCAGGTTAGATGGCTTGGCCATGCTAAATTGCCCATAGTGTTCATGGATGTGTGGGTTGGCAGGATTAGCCATGGGAAATGCAGGGTTACAGGAGTACGGAAAGGGAATGGGTCTGGGTGGGATGCTCTTCAGAGGGTCGGTGTAGACTCAAAGGGCTGAATGACCTGCTTCCACACTGTAGGGATTCTATGATTTTGAGAATACTTACTGGATTGAAACTTCTACCTTCTTAGGTTTTAAAGACACCATCACACATAGAGCTATCAATGAAGTTGAATATTTTCCACCAGGAGAGGAACTTTCTTTTTTCTGGTGAGCCTGTTGACCCCAATCATGTATTCTAAAACACAGAAACAGAAGTAGCAGTGGATATACCATCAACATTAAACAAGGTGCTGGAGGAAGTGTGAGATAACAAGGCATAGAGCTGGATGAACACATGTGTCTTTTCAGACCTCATAAGATATCAGATTCACAAATGAAACAGGTCTAACTACAGTTGGAAGAAATTATCAAAATGGGAGTCATTGCTCCTGTCGCCAAGCCTACAGAGAGGTGCATTCCAGTTCCTCAACTTACCGAGATTCTTTGTTTATGTATGGGTGTAAGTCAACATAATAAGGGCATAGCAAGGGAAATGGTGAATGAAAGCTCAGCAAACTTCTCCCAAAGTATCTTGGTCACAAAATTGGTTGTCAGCATCAACTTTTGGTAGGTGTCATTGAATGAGATGTCAGAATTACCAATGCCCTTCATTACATGGTTTGGAAGACATTGTTTTAATTGTTTACCATTTGGAATAATTGTAAGCTTTGGAGGTGGAACATTTGACATTTCCTACCCCAGAGGGCTGTGGAAACTCTGTCTTTGAGTGTGTTTAAGGTAGACATTTGATAGATTGTTGATTATCAATAGCATGTAAGATTATGGGGACGGAGTGGGTAAAAGACATTGAAGTGGTCAATCAGCCTTGATCATATTGAATGGCAGGGCAAGCTCAATAAACTGAATGGCCTACTCCTGTTACTATGTTCTTAATTCCTATGTTGGTTTATCAGCAATGGAAATTATCCAAAGGACAATAACTAACGTTCTACAGGACCTTGAAAGTATCATATGTCATATGGAGGACATTAGTATATAACAGTAGTTAGTATACAATAAACCACTTGTTGAGGCTGTTGTGGTGTTGTCCTTACCTCTAGGCAAGAAGGCTGGGGTTAAGTCCCAAAAGCTCCAGAGTTGTGTAATAATGCCTCTAAGCAGGTTGATTTGAAAAAAATCTATCCCACTTGTCTAATCGACATACCAAAAGTTCAGTAATCATTCCAAAACTAGAGTAACCAGGTCTAGTATAATCTTGAGTCTATTCCGTCTTCACTGCAGATTCAGACTTGGTTTATCCTGCGCCATTCCTGTCTCCCCTACAGGATCACATTCAGGCCTTGTTTATCATCGGCGTGCTTTCAATCTCCTTCAGATTCCCAATGAACTCTGGTTTTATCTGGGTTACACCTGTCTCCCACATGCTTTGTTTTAGCCTGGGTCTCTCCTCTTGCTAATATACATAACTAAGATAAATGTAAGTGTGAAAAAAATATACAAAGTACATGTGAAAAATTGTACGCTGTCCCTTTAAATCAAGACAGCATTATTTTCGCTCAGTTTATTGTCCGTTTTTTGGCTGAATGTGTTTGATGCTATTTAGGCAAGTGAATACTGGACATCGTTGAGAGACACAGCACAGTACTACATAGGCTTGAGTTCAATCGGCTTTGCATCAGATCCATCTGTCGTACAGTAAGTACTAGATCAGTTGTTTTATGTAAATATTGTATTAAAAAGAAATAGCCTGTTGTGAATGGTAAGCTGTGATCAATGGGAACACAGGCTGAACACATAAAAATGCTTTGTATGGGTTGTAATTTGCATCAAGCAAAGCAGATACCCTGGTGTTATGCTAGGAGAGCAGCTTTGTGCCAATGTGTGCATGCTAATTGTAGTGAGGCCAGTTGGTCTGATCAAGCTTGACATTTTAATTTCTAGTTGCAAAAGAGAGCGATTTCAGGAGGCTGAACTACTCAACAGCACTGACCTCAAAACAACAAAGTTGATTATCCCACCAAATTCCATAATGTGACTCACAGTGAATTCCATAAGCTCTTGTGAGACACTTTCCCTCAGTCATTGAATGTGAAGTTGGGAAATTACCCTCTATTTTTTCCAAGCATTGGCTTCCTGGCCCCAAATGCAGTACAACGGCACGGGTACATGAATTAATTAGCCAAAACCTCCTGTGCCTGGTAGTGTATGACATTACCATCATTAAATAAGTGGAGCTGAAGGACAAAAATCTTAAAATTCTGTCCAACAATCGGAAAGGAAATGATGACTTCTAATTGCGAGAAAAAACCTGTTTCCTAACACAATCTGCATCAGCTGTCCAACTTGGGAAATTAAATCATTAAATCAAGTGAAATGTGACTGGTGACAATAAACAGCTCAGATGTCGTCAGCTTCAAGGTTAACACAGTGTGGAGCTGGAGGAACACAGCAGGTCAGGCAGCACCAGAGGAGCAGGAAAGTTGACATTTCAGTCCTTGATGAAGGGTCCCGACTCGACACATCAACTTTCCTGCTCCTCTGATGCTGCCTGACCTGCTGTGTTCCTGCAGCTCCACACTGCATCGACTTTGACTTCCAGCATCTGCAGTTCTTGCTATCTCCTAGTCAGCTTCAAGATTAATGTTGTTTCTGAATTTTGTTTCCGAGCTGGAGTTAAAGATCTGATAACACGTGTTAAATTGAAATATGGGGCAGATCAATTGTTTTGCATATTTATGCTCGTGCGCTGATATATAAATTGCAGTAATATCAGGTCTGCACTCAGGACAGTGAGCATTAGCAGGTTTCATTGAATATAACTATATACATGGATGGAAAGAGAGCACATATCGCTGATACTCTAAATGTCAGCTCCCACTTCCAACTTGTTGCAACATCTTCATGACAGTTATTTATGCATGTGCTCAGAAGGTGAATGTATAGTTAACCCTTCATTTCACAAAGATGGTATCTTGAACCATACGAATTTTCAGGTTAAGAAATATTGGGAATTAGGAGGGGCCGAATAGAGTAGAAAGCAGGAATTTACTTCTCTTAGAAGAGAGGTCAATTCTGGAAGGGTATAGATTTAAAGTGGTTAATGGAAGGAATTGAGAAGCAATCTTTTCATCTGGAGGATGGTGGGCATCTGGAACTCTGACTTAAAGGGTGGTAAGAGGTGGAAAACTTCATCACATTTGGCAAGTACTTGGTTATCCACTTAAGGTACTATAGACTGCAAGGTAGGATTAGGAAAGATAACCCTATTGGCCAGCTGAGGCATGATGGGCCATGCCTGTCTACTCTGCTGTTACATTCTGTTGTGAATTGAATCCAATTGGAGCGTCACCTTGCCTCAATCCAGTACATCATGGCTCTCCACAGTTGAAAACTTGTACAGACCATCTCTTGCACAAACATGAAAAGTGCCAAAAGAGATGAGTATTTCAAGCTGCATCGATGGCGAGGAATTGTGTTAACTCATTAACGTTTTATCGAGAACTGAAGAAAAATGGAAATGCAAGAGTTTTTAATCCAGCCAAAGTAGGGTGGGAGCAGGTAGAACTAAGGAGAAGCATCAAACGTCAACTCTGCTTCGCTCCATAAGTATCTGCTGAGATTGTCCAGTATTTTTCCTCTCGTTTCAGATTTTCAGCATCTGCATATTTTGCTTTTGTGTCTCATCACTGTGTTGTTAATTTTTATAACTAAGGATACCTTTATGTAGTAAGAGTTGGATTCACACCCCTATTAGCAGAATCAGTGAACTTCTCCTGCCGACTTCCACCTCTTCAAGCTGTTTCGGGTGGCCCATTGGAAGTCATATTCATATGGCAGTGGGATCAGAAGGATATTCAAATCTTCCTGCCATGTAAAAGTGTAGTCTCTAGGAATGGGCATGGGATTAAGAGAGGGTAGTACAGAGAATTTTCTTTCAAAAGTAGTGTTCCTCTATTGAAGATTAAATTGCTGCAATGTTCAGATTAAAATTTTCTCCACGTCTAACTCACTAAAATGTCCCTTGTGCGTCATTTCTGCAGCTTGCATTACTTTAAGGTCCTCTTTCTTTGCACATTCTCTTAACAACTGTCATTAATAATATAAGTGAATAACCTTTGTCCACATGTAATTTCTTGACCACGGAGTCAGACTAACAGCTATGTTCCTTCTAAGGAATAAAATCATTCCTCAGGCCATATCAGGCAGATTTATGTACTGGAATATTTAGGTGCACTCTACATGGTCAAGAAACCACTGCCTTTGAGCTTCTGAGGTGCAATCTAGTGGAGCAAAATCACAAAATTTACCCTGATAAGCTTTGGAAAAATTAAAGCCTGTTCTAGGAGATTTATTTTGCTGTAGTGTCCTTTAGGATATTGTAAGATGTGGTTGGAAGCAAATACCAGAATATACCCAGAGAAAATGTGCATTTGCACAATACATTGCAATGTTGATTTCTGTTTTACCTGGAGGTTGTCATTGTAACATTACAGCTTGTTTGGAAAACTCTTTTTTTGCCTTCAGTGAGGTTTGTGCTAATATAACCATCTGATTGTTGTCTGCCTAAGCTTTCATTTTGACTGTCTTTTGTAGGGAACATATCAAGAGCTATATGGATTATCTGCGACAAACAAGCATTTACCTCCAACAGCAACCCACATACAAATAATTCCAAAGAATTGAAGGACATAAAAGATGTCAGATATTTCCAATTGCATGATTAATTCAGAGCAGACTGTGCAAGCTCAGAAAGCATGTCATTGCCAATCAATCCACCCTGACAACATGGAATGCCTTCTGCTAGCTTCAAAGCACAATATACCAAAGCTCAATGACCTCTAACTGTGCTGAGATTTATCCAGAGCAGGGTCATGCATTAAGCATTTCTTGAAAAATGTTAATCAATAAATATTGATTGTAACAAATTTCACTCTGTGCTGTGATATTATTTATCTGCGCATACTTGATTTTACTTCGAATGATTTATAATGTTTGCTGACATCTTAGAGCTAAATAAACTGACTGGCTTCCACAGCAAGAAAACAATAGCAGTTCTCCCAATGCTGGCATATGAAATAATCGGATTCATTCCACAATTGTGTATTAATGAATTGGAAGCATCACCCAAAAAATCTGCATCTATGATCTGTCATATTCTGCAAACTTACAGTAAAGACTAGAGGCTGATTCTTAACGTATTTTGGAGAAGTGTCATTTTCATCAAGTTTCATAGAGCTTCTCGCCATGAAGCCCAGCAGATTTTCTCACACGATAATCCAAAACCTGCCTCATCAACTACTAACCCTGCCCCTATCATACCCTCTAATCCAATGAGAGCTCAATTCTCCCACTTACCACTTATTACAGCCAAGTTATTCCACATATACCAGCATCCCTGGCCTCTGGGGTCAATTTGGAACCTGGGGCACATTTGGCTTTTATCTTCAACATAGCATCCTCAGCAGCTGCAAGCCAAAACTTCACTTTGCCGATACATTCTTGCACATACCATGCCTTCCTATACCTATGGCTATTCATGCCTAAGGCTACACAACTCACTAGTCGTTAGCCACATCCCATCTTGCAAACCTCTCCAAGTCGCACATAAATTCTCAAAAACAGAAGAGGCGTGTAGAGGAGTTATGAATGGCTGCTGTCAGAAAGCAAGGTAAATGAAATAAGGGAAAAGAGTTTAAAATAAGAACAAACCAGGAAAAAAAGGGAACAAATTTGGAATCGGGGTACAACCTAAAATTGTTGAACACACTGCTGAGTCTGGAAGTTTGTAAGATGCCCAATGAGAAAATATGGTGGTGTTCTTCAATGTCAAACATCATTGGTACACTTCAGGAAGACTAAAGCCAATATGTCAGAATGAAAACAAAATTGAGAGTTAGAGTGACTGGTGATTGAAAGTGTAGGGTATCACTTACAGAATGAATGGAGGTATTCCCCAAAGGAGTTATAAAATCTGCATTTTGTTGTAACCCACTGAAGTAATGCACTAGAAATAAAAAGTTCAATTCCATCCATATGAAAAGATATAACCAAACTATCCAAAGTCCCCAATTTACCTGAATGATATTCAGATAAATGAAAATACTTGTCAAATTTCTGTACTTAATAAGAAAATAACTAAATTATAAACAAATTGTTTTTAATCAATGACAAGTTAGAAATATGAATTGATGACTTATAACTTCACAACTGAAATGCCACCCCTTTTAAGCTTCTCCCTCTCACATACTGACAGATACAAAAAACAGACAAGACATGGATAGTAAGTGTTAGAAATAAAATCGGGAAGACACAGTTCAATAACACTGGTCTAACCCACAGGGTTCAATGAATTGCTTTCTTCGTCTTCCTTTCAATTCCTTCTAAGCTCTTTGTCAAGAGAAAAGATTGCTCGCTAATGTTCTCTTTCATTGGCTGATTGAGAATGTGTCTTTGAAGGTGTTTAATCCCTCCTTCAAAAGGTATTCTCTGAAAAAGATGAGTGGAAGACAGCTAGCTGTCACTGGAGACTTTCTGATACCTCTATGCAAGAGAGTGAGAGAGAGAAATTTTGTACTTTCTTTTTTGCGGGACAACAGACTTCAAGACTGTTATTTCTCTTGAAACTCCATGGTATTAGTCAGGACAAAGCTTTGCAAGGTATCAAGTCTCTCACAAGACTGTGGATAAGATGAAAAATCTAAGTTGTTTGCTGATTCAGAAAGAACAGCAATCTGGATTTCTACGTTTTGGCACCATCACAGCACTGAACCATATTTAGGGAGGCTGGATAGGGGAGGAATGGTTACCTATCTGCAATAGGTTTCTTAATTAATTTAAAAAGAAAATTAAGACTCTTATAGGATGCTGATTGCAATCTACCAGACAGCCTGGCCACGTAAGTCCTCATAAGCAGTGGGAGCAGCATTCCAGACAGCAAATTTTGATCTAGTGCACCAGGATGCTGGTAAGGCCCCACCTCTTCCACAGGCCCAATTTCTTGCCATCCCCAGACACCAATATTCAACGCGGACTTCTGGTTGACAATGCAAAACAAAATTTCCTCCATGGTGATCCAATTCATGTTGTTTTTTCTTTATTCATTCAGGGGATGAGGGCACCACTGGCTAGGACAGTATTTATTGCCCATCCCTAATTGCCCAGAGGTCAGTTCAGAGCCAACCACATTGCTGTGGATCTGGAGTCACACGTAGGCCAGACCAGGTTAGGAGGCAGTTTCCGAGATAACAAGGTGTGGAGCTGGATGAATACAGCAGGCCAAGCAGCATCATAGGAGCAGGAAAGCTTGACGTTTCGGGCCTGGACCCTTCATCAGAAATGGGGGAGGGGAAGAGGGTTCTGAAATAAATGGGGAGAGAGGGGGAGGCGGATAGAAGATGGATAGAGGAGAGGATAGGTGGAGAGGAGGCAGACAAGTCAAAGAGGTGGGGATGGAGCCAGTAAAAGTGAGTGTAGGTGGGGGGGTTGGGAGGAGATAGGTCAGTCCAGGGAGGATGGACAGGTCAAGGGGGCGGGATGATGTTAGTAGATAGGAGATGGGGGTGGGGCTTGAGGTGGGAGGAGGGGATAGGTGAGAGGAAGAACAGGTTAGGGAGGCGGAGATGAGCTGGGCTGGTTTTGGGATGCGGTTGGGGGAGGGGAGATTTTTAAGCTTATCAAGGATGGCAGTTTCCTTCACTAAAGGACATTAGTGAACCAGATTTTTTTTTCCAATTTGATCCAGTACCAAATCAGAAAAACCCAGCAAGTCTGGCAATGTGTGTTAACATTTCAGGTCCAGAGAACCTACATCAGAACCTGGGTCATTGGCCTCGAAACATTAGCTCTGTTTCTCTCTCCACAGATGGTGTCAGACCTGCTGAATTTATCCAGCAATTTCTGATTTTGTTTCTAATTTCCTGCATCTGCAGTTCTTTGGGGTTTTAACATCTGATCCAGTTCTCATTAGTTCACCAGCAGATATCACTGTCTGCTTAAAGTAGCGTCCTCTCTTGGTGGAAAATGATATATATTTTTTGATGGAAATATTTAGAGAAATTGATTTAGAAGGGGTTAAAATTGGAATATATAACCAGCAGCTCTTTCATGTTTCCTGTGAGCAAAGAATTTATTAGCATTAAGGTTCTGCCATTATCTTAACATCCATTGGTTAATAGGGTCATCTTGGATTTATGGAATCCACAGAATTAAGTCAGAATTAAAATATTTGTGCTTCAGTGCTCTGACATTGCAATCCTTGTGACTGAAACTCATAGTTACAGGTTGGAACATTGCTTTCCCCTTTTACCAGCTGATGCTTTTAAAAAAATTAATTCCTCATTACTGCCCGTTGTTTTACACATGATTTGCGGTTATTTTCTGCTAAGCATAAGGCTGATGGGAGCTGTGATTTGCTGAAGCTAAAGGGAGAACCTATTATATCTTTTCTAGCCTCAAGACGGTTCAACATGCTTCACAGTCAATTGCATTTTCCAAAGCTGTTGCAGTGTCAAGAAACTGGGCAGTTAAATTGCACACACCAAGGTCCAACAAACAGCAATGAAATAAACAGCCAAATAATCTTTTTTGGGTTATTAATTGATGCACAAGTTATTTTTTTTTGCAAGAGTGCTCCCCTGCTCTTCTCTGAAAAGTGACAAGCGAACTTTAACATTCATCGAAGGGAGTAGATGGGGTCTCAATTAAATTTCTTCATTAAGAAAAACGCACTTGCAGCAATTTGGCAGAGTGCTACAATTCAGCGAAGGCTGGTCTTTTGTCACAGAAGCACAAGTGGAGCAGGCACAATGACTTCACATAAATATCATGACCATCTGTACCCACCATCCCGACTATTATGCATGAATCGAGGGACTGCTGACAGTTCCACTGTTCAAAGTTAAGACTATTTTTGAATGCGGTGACTGATCAGTACTATCTCCTAAATGATGAGAAATAGAGATATAATTCTTACTGAAGATTAAGAGTGTTAAGGGGAGGAGGAAATGGTTGAAAACTTATAGGAGCGTGGGTTGGGTGGAATGGAGGTGGGGACGGAATAGAGGATAATGAGTGTTTTTAGGAGGTGGCATGCTCTTTTTTAAATGCTTGTCCACTCTACCATTTTACTGCAGCAGGATCCAGGTTGCAAGGTTGTGTGGTTTAGACATTATTCTTGGTTTGTAAAAGTTATGCTGAATTAAATCTGCCTTGCAACTGCTCACTCAGTTGGACTTCCAATGCAGCCATTGCTGCTTCAGAGGTCATGGCCCTAGAATATTGCCCCAGGACCCCATTTGGTGTTACAGCCCCCACTTTGGAAAATCCTGCCATACCAGCTTGCGACATTGGCTACAAGCTGAAGGAAATCAATGTTATCTGTGATAACAAGGTGTAGAGCTGGATGTTCTTTGCATCTGAACTAAGCCCAAATACGTGAGAAGAAATAAGCAGAAGTAAGCCGTTGCTTCATCTTAGAATGTCCTGAATTTCTTTTTCCAACTTACTCCTTCCTTCCCCTCTCTCGTGTCTACTCTCTTCCTCTTTTCTTTCTTGCCTTCATTCTCTCATCTCTTTTCCACTTCTACTCCCTCTCCTTTTCAAAGGTAGAGTTGTTCTGACTGTGGTTCCTCGCCCAAGACTGTCCCTGTGCCTGGGATAGTGTACCCAAACCACACAGCCAGGTTGTTCTTTTTTTCCCTTTATTCATTCAGGGGGAATGAGGGCATCACTGGCCAGGCCGGCATTTATTGCCCAACCCTAGTTGCCCAGGGGGCAGTTCAAAGTCAACCACATTGCTGTGGGTCTGGAGTCACATGTAGGCCAGGTAAGGATGGCAGTTTCCTTCCCTAAAGGGTCTTAGTGAACCAGATGGATTTTTCCAACAATCGGTAATGGATTCATGGTCATCATTAGATTCCTAATTCCAGATATTTTTGTTGAACTCAAGTGCCACCATCTGCCATATGGGATTCGAACCCAGGTCACCAGAACATTACCTGGGTCTCTGGATTAACAGTCCAGTGATAATACCAATAGGCCATTGCCTCCCCTGACTGTTGTATGACTGTTTGCAAAATGAAGAATGGAATCAGTTGGAGGAAAAGCTTCATTCCAAATTATAGCTTCATAAACTTAGTGATATAACATTACATCCATAATATGACATCCACTGGGCCCCAGTCCTTCGAAATTTAAAAGGACAGCAATCAAGTTAATCAATGGATCAATGATTGATTGGCTAACAGGAAATAGAATAAAACCAAATTGGTCTTTTTCAGGCTGACAGGATGTCACAAGTAGTGTGCCATGGGGGTCAGTACTGGGGCCTCAACACTTTACGATTTATAGAAATAATTTGGATGAAGAGAGCAATGGTTTGGAAACTAAACTTTCAGATGACACTATATGTAAGAAAGTAATTTGTGAAGAGGAAGTAAGGAGCCTAGTAAAGGATATAGAGGTTAAGTCTGTAGGCAAAGAGCTGGCAAAGGGAGTACAATGTAAGAAAATGTGAAATTGTCCATTTTGGCAGAAAAGAAACAAAAAAGCGAATTATGTGAACAGTGAGACTTTGCAGACCTCTGAGATGCAGAGAGATCTTTGTGTCATAGTGCTTGAAACACAGGAGGTTCATATGCAGGTACAGCAAGTAATCAGGGAAGCTCATAGAATGTTATGGTTAATTGTGAGAGGAGTCGAATGCAAAGGACAGTATGCTTCAGTTATACAGGGCACTGTGTGAGTGCATCTGGAGTAATGTGTACAATACTGATCACCACACAGCTAGAAGGATGTTAACATGTTAGGGGAGAGACAGTGCAAGTGTGAGAGAGACCAGCAGCCCTAAAGGAAAGACTAGTAAAACTGGTGAATGAGATATACTGCTCTAACTTCATCTTGTATACTTTAAAACAATGGACTAGCATGACTGGTCCATTCATTTTAAAATATTACAGGTTCATTGCTGTTTCTTTTTCCTTTGAGAGGTAGAGTGAGAAAATCTGAGAGAGAGAAACTGAGGGGTCATGAGGGAAAGTCAGGGTGAGGTTACCAGAGGTGAGAGAAGCTGTGAAGTACAGACTGCTAAGACAGGGGAGGTTGAAGGGAGATACAGATCAATTCTGATTTATAACATGGCCTGTAAATCAGTAAAAGATTGTTTGTGCAGGGATTGTGAGATGATAACCATTGTCTCCAGATATTAATGGATGTTTAACCAAGGCATTAACCAGCTAATTCATTTGCAAGAATATAATCAGGGGCAATACATACAATTCCCAACTTGTCTACAACATAAATTTTCAGCAAAGGCATAAGGTAAGCTGTTTTGGATCAATCTCTTGTCAGGAATTAGATATCTTCATGGCTTTCCATTCCATCGAAGTCAATCTGAGGGTAAATGACATGGGAGAAAATACCCCATACCATTGGGTGGCATGGTGGCTCAGTGGTTAGGTCCTCTGCCTCACAGCTCCAGGGATCCAGGTTTGATTCACCCCTCAGGCAACTTTTTGTGTGGAGTTTGCAGGTTTGCCTGTATCTGCATGGGTTTAGTGTGGGTGCTGAGGTTTCTTCCCACAGTTCAAAGATATGCAGGTTGGGTGGATTAGCCATGGGAATTGCAGGGACAGGGTGTAAGGGGGTGGGTAAAGGTAGGATACTCTTCAGCAGTTTGGTATGGACTTGTTGTCCTGAATGGCCAGCTTCCTCATTGTAGGGATTCTATGATTCATTGTATATGCCTGTGGAAAGAGAGCCTTTTTTAACAGTTTTGGATGTTTACATCTCTGGCAAAATGAATATCTCTCACTCAAAGTGCCCTCAGATTAATTGGTTATCTAGATGGCAGTTAAGAGTGATTTAACATTGCTCTGGATTTGGAGTTACAAGTAGGCCAAACCAGGTAAGGATGGCAGATTTCAGCCCCTGACAGGTAAGGATGGCAGATTTCAGTCCCTGATGGGTAAGGGTGAAGTAATTGGATGTTTTTACACAAATTGATAATAGTTTCACAGTCGCCATATCTGAGAGTATCTTTCAATTCCAGCTTTGCTTTTGTTTTTTGTTGATTCAATGAATCATATGAAGAGGTCCTTCGGCCCATCAAGGCTATATCACCAAAAGTGCATCTTAGGTCTACACTAGTCCCACTTCATTGAATTTAAGTAGCCCCCACCTAACGTGGTTGGATTTAAACCCATGTCCCCAGAACATTATCTTGGGTCTCTGTTATCAGTCCAAGGACAGCAGTGTAGAGGGGAGAGTGTGAACGGGAGAAGAAGCTGTGAAGTGAGAGAACAGTTTTAGATGCATCAACAAAGAAACAGACAGCTAACACGGACCCAGGAAAACGTTAGTCACAGGGTAAATGGTTTCTTTGCAAATTAATGCGGAATCTATAGCAGAAGGTGACATCATTTCAGGAACTATTGTATGGGTGAAAATGGAATTGATGTTTTAATTCATGGATAATTTGAAACTGAGCAGCTTTATTTCATGAGACACATTTGCATGTTACCGTATTATAGAATCTCTACAGTTTGGAGGCAGACCATTCAGCCCATCAAGTCTACACTAGCCCTTCAAAGAGCATCCCACCCATCTACCCTACCCCTGTAACCCTACATTTACCACGGCTAATCCACCTAGCCTGCACGTAATGGGAAATTTTAAGCATAGCCAACCCACCTAACCTGCACATCTTTGGACTGTGGAAAGAAACCAGAGCACCCAGAGGAAACCTATACACACATGGGAAAAATGTGTAAACTGACACAGTCACCAAAGGGTGGAATTGATCCCAGGTCCCTGGTGCTGTGAGGCAGCAGTGATAACCACTGAGCCACTGTCCGACCATATCGCAAAGCATTTCACATACTTCGAATTATTTGAGGTACAGGAACTGCTAAAGGCAAGCCTGCAGCCAATTACAATAGAGGATGTCTTGGCTTTATGTATTTTTTTCTTGTTTAATCACCTTTGGATATCGCAATGTGTTTTGCACTCAGTTAAATATTTAGGAAGTAAAGTCATCTCATCTTTTAATTAAATAAAATGTAATGAAGTGAACGGTCAACTGATTTAGGGAAGTTTAGGACTGAGAGTGTAATCTGATAAAGGCCAACAAGATCTCTCAGGAGTGAAATTAGGAAACACTTTTGCAAACAAGAATTGTAGGATTTGGAACCCTCCTTCACAAACATTAATTGATGCTCGATCAATATCAATACCAGGTCAATGGTTAAATTTAAGTCTGACTTTGAGATCTAAGGTGCAGTAAAAAGTTTAGTAACTGCCTTAAGGTAATTAAAATCTTTTTGCTTTCTGTTAACATGATGGAAACACATTAGCAGCGTCTTTGCCAATCTCTGAAAAGTATATAGGATTTTTGTGTGTAAGTGGACTGGAGACATTAACTCTGCATTCTCCCCAGAGATGCTGCCAAACCTGTTGAGTTTCTCCAGCAACTTCTGTTTTTGTTTCAGATTTTGAACATCCTTTATTTTATTTTCATATTTTTAAAGCCTTGAGTTTTATGTTTTAGTGCAGCTTTAAGTTGAGAACCATTCTGTCAGGCAGAAAACAATTGAAGACCACTTCCTCTACCAGTAGTGGAGAATGCGAATCAGGATATGAATCATTCCAGGCTCATTCACGTACCATCGTTGGCTTTGCGGTGTCATTGGAAAAGGCCTGAGAGCTGTATGCAAGCTGCCATCTTGGATGATAAATGATCCCAAAGATTCGGAACATAGAATGAAATATTGCATAAGGCAAATTTGGGGTAAAAGGTGAGAAAAATAGGATTAGATTCCAATATGTTGTTTCCATTTACCATGATGTCAGATCACATTCTCTCAACAAAATAGATGATCCAATAGAAAGTATTGTCTAGTATGGATTATAAGAAGAGAAATCTTAAGAAACCAGTCGAGCAAGGTTTTAAAAAAAAGCTGGATAATTTTGGCTAGTTGGCCCTTGTCACGTTAGAGCTGTAACACATCAATAAAAAGTACTTTCTGCTTGTATGAGATGCATATGTTTCGTTAAACTTCGTTACTTGGTGTTTGGTATTTAGGTGCAGCATGTTTCTCTAATTGAGATGGCTGGTATATCACTTTGAGACACTTTTCAAAATGTTTGAGTCATTAAAGTCCACAACCAGCCACTGATTTGGTCTAATTCAAGTCTGTCTAAAACGTTTGGGTCTTTTGAAGGAGGAGTTATTTTGCCAGACCTGATCAGTTCTGATATAAAAGACAAAGTGAGCAGACAGACAACATGACTTGGATAGATGGGGTCAGACAAATAAGTATATTTTGTCACATTGTAGATTCTTGCGCTTTGGCCTGCATTACCAGCCATTCCAAAGCACCGGCTATTTATTCTGTAATGTCCAAATCTTCCCAATACCAAGGTAAATGATAACAAGTCCCAAGAATCACACTAGAGAACTCTCAATTTGTACATTAACTACCAGAATGTACTGTGTCAGATGCTGCCTGCAATTCTCTCCCTTCAGTAGGGTGATTATATTTATAGACCAATATTCAGACTCAAAACCAACAACTTTAAAACAACACATGACAATGAACACAATGCATTATGTTGAATTGTGTGCTTCACTATTATTTTTGCTATATTAGCAAGAATAGGCAGCATGGTGTCTCGATGGCTAGTGCTGCTGCCCTACAATGCCAGGGACTCGTGTTCAATTCCGCCCTTGGGTAACTGTCTGTGTGGAGTTTTCACATTCTCCCCTTGTATGTGTGTTTCCTCTGGGTGCTCTGGTTTCCTCCTACAGTCCAAAAATGTGCAGGTTAGGTGAATTGACTGTGCTAAATTGCCGATAGTGTCCAGGAATATGTAGGTTAGGTGGGTTAGCCATGGGACAGATAGGGTAGGAGGGGGTGGGATGATCTTTGGAGGGTCAGTGTGGACCTGATGGGTTGAATGGCCTGCTTCCACACTGTGGGAATTCTATACTAACTAGCATGACATCAGTGACTTTGTTTGATCTGACTAAAGAAGATTTTGACACAGCCTCAAAACTCTGTGTTTGTCAATAGTAATTTAAACAGAACTCTTATACTGGTCAAAAAACCGAAAATCAGCTGTGTCCATATCTGTGCAGTATAAAAAATATATGACCAACAGCACATATTGTGCACTATGCAGTACAAGATCTGGAGTCATTTGGCCTAGTGAGCAATTCACATTTTATGAAAAAGTAAAAACCAAAAGAACTGTGAATGCTGTAAATCAGGAACAAAAACAAAGCTCCTGGAAAAGCTCGGCAGGTTTGGCAGCATCTGTGAAGGAAAAAACTGAGTTAACGTTTCTGAGGAAGGGTCACTGGACCCGAAACGTTAACTCTGTTTTTTCCTCCTCAGATGCTACCAGACCTGCTGAGCTTTTCCAGCAACTTTGTTTTTGTTTCACATTTCATGAAGCTTGCTATAAATTTTGAGCTCATGACCTTTCCTTTCGGAAATGCTCTGTTTGAATTTGGGTTTTAACTGCCACTCCCAGAAATGAAAAACAAATTAAAAATTGAATTCGAATAATCCTTTTTGTTATTTTCCATGAAGAAAATGGGAAGTTTGCTTCCCAAATGTCAGCGAAATATTGCATTAGAATCTGTTCTATTTACTTTTATTATATTTCGGATTACTTAAGTTTAAGAATAATCCACACATATGTCTAAAATTGGGACCTTTCTCCCATAGAATTGAACAAAATATTCAATAAAGATTCTATTCCATGAGTGTTCTGCCTGAAGGCAGGTTCTTGGCTCACTTTCTGTTGATGCCTCACCCTGAGCTACGTTTCTTGGTAGATTTGGTTACCGGGGACTTGCTCTTGCTTTTCACCCTCAAGGCTGGATGCAAAGGTAGGTTCCACGTCATCCTGAGCCAGAACGGGAATCAAATCAAGTTAACAGTGTCATTCTGAATACTGGAGTATATGTTAGCCATCTGCCAGCTAAGCTAACAAGACCCATTCAGAAAAGATAGAGGAGGACAAACAAGAGCGGAAGTACTGATAACAGAAGACATTGTCGTGTTGGAAAGAGATGAATGTTCTTAGCAACAAGGGCAGCATCCATTTGGTTAGAATTGAGAAGCAGTGCTACTGGGGGTACTCTATGAGCTTCCAAACATTGAAAAATAGAGGAACAAATCTGCAGAAAAATCATAGATTTGCACAAGAACTATAAAGCGGTGATTTTGGAAGACTTTAATTACCCAAGTATTAATTGAGATAATATTAGAATAAAGGGAAAGCAGGTACCATGGTGGGGATATGTTTGAAATTTTTTTGAGTGTGATCAAAATGTGCTTGACCAGTCTGAAACTTCCTTCACCAGTATACAGAGTCATAAATCGTACAGCATGGGAACAGATCCTTTGGTCCAACTAATCCATACTGACCGTGATCCCAAAGTAAACTAGTCCCACCTGCCTGCTTTTGGCCAATATCCCTCCAAACCTTTCCTATTCATATACTTATCCAGACGTCTTTTAAACATTATAACTACACCTTTACAGTAACCGGGAAAGAGGCATTCCTGGATCTGACACTCGGGAATAACGTGGGCCAAGCAGAGAAGGTGTCTTCTGGAGAGTACATGGGTAGAATGATCGTGATAGGTAGCTCATCATCTTCTCTAGTGCAAACAGGGACGAGCAATAAATGTTGGTCTAGCCAGCTACATCCATATCCTATGGGTGAATATAGTTTTTAAAAAGTAAGGTTTAGATTAGCAAGGAGAAGAGCAAAAGTAGACTTGAACATTTCAGATACGTCTAATTCAATGAGACGAGAGTTGAGCTAGCCATAGTAAAATGGAACTGAAGACTGATGGGGCAAATTGCTATGAGATAATGGTTTACCTTGAGCAGAGATTATTCCAATAAAGGCTAGATACATTCCAACATGAGGGAAGAGCAGGGGAACCAAAGGAAGGGCTCAATGAATGACAAGGGGAGGATATAATGAAAAAAAAAGCATGTTGTTTCCCAAGTGAATTCTTAAAGTGAGAGCCAGGCCAAATTCAATGAGTTGAAAGCAGATGTTAAGACAAAGGTAAGATTGGTGAAGAAAGACTATAAATGTAGAATGGCAGTTAACACAAAAGATAAACTAAAAACCTTGTACTGTCTGTAATTAATAAACAGCTGACGTGAATTGGGTTGTTTAGGGACAAAGAGGGTGATATGTGTTTAGATGTACAAAGGAAGTCTCGAATACTTCATTTCTTTTGTTCATTCACAGGATGAAGGCATCACTGACTAGGCCAACATTTATTACCCATCCCTAGTTGCTCAGAGGGCAGTTAAGTGTCAACCATATTGCTGTGGGTCTGGAGTCACATGTAGGCCACACCAGGTAAGGATGGCAATTTCCTTCCCTAAAGGACATTTGTGAAACAGATGGGTTTGTTCCCCCAACAATTGACAATGGATTCACTGTCATCATTAGAGTCTTAACTCCAGATATTTATTGACTTTTGCCATGATAGGATTTGAACCCAGGTCCCCAGAATGTTACCTGTGTCTCTGGATTAACAGTCTAACGATAATACCACTAGGCCATTGCCTCCCCTCATTGCCTGTGTCTTCCTGTATATGCCAATTTTGGGCACATTGCAACTGCCCATGAAATGTTGTCTGGCCCAACAATACTACCCATTCCTGAAGCAAAGATGCAGGTGTAGCAGAGTTAAAGGAAGTTGCTGAGGGTGGAGGGGGGGGGGTGACACCCATTTTTACGAAAGCTGCTACCTTTTTCATGTTGGTTTTTAATAAGGTTTCAAGTGAGAATGATTGTAGGTTGCTGAATGGGTAGCTGGGTAAGGTAAATACATGGTATGTAGTTGGTTCGAGGTATAGTCACATGGTTGGGAATAGTGTATCGATTGGAGAGGGTGTTGTCAGGTGGTCAGAGGGCTCGGTGTAAGTGATTGATCAGTGGCAAAGGCAGGAAGAGTAATCGTAAAAACATAGAAACATAGAAGATAGGAGCAGGAGGAGGCCATTCGGCCCTTCGAGCCTGCTCCACCATTCATCACGATCATGGCTGATCATCCAACTCAATAGCCTAATCCTGCTTTCTCCCCATAACCTTCGATCCCATTCACCCCAAGTTCTATATCGAGCTGCGTCTCAAATACATTCAATGTTTTGGCATCAACTACTTCCTGTGGCAATGAATTCCATAGGTTCACCACTCTTTGGGTGAAGAAATGTCTCCCCATCTCCGTCCTAAATGGTCTACCCCGAATCCTCATACTGTGACCCTTGGTTCCGGACACTCCCACCATCGGGAACATCCTCCCTGCATCTACCCTGTCTAGAGTTTTATAAGTCTGTGTGAGATCCCTCCTCATTCGTCTGAACTCCAGCAAAAAACAATCCTAACCTAGTCAATCTTTCCTCATTTGTCAGTCCCGCCATCCCCGGAATCAGCCTGGTAAACTTCACTGCCTCAGAGCAAGGGCATCCTTCCTCAGGAAAGGAGACCAAAATTGTGCACAATATTCCAGGTGTGGCTTCACTAAGGCCCTGTATAACTGTAACAACACATCCCTGCTCCTGTACTCAAAACCTCTCACAATGAAGGCCAACATACCATTTGTCTTCTTTACCTCCTGCTACACCTGCATGCTTACCTTCATCGACTGGTGCACAAGGACCAGGTCCCACTGCACACTCCCCTCTCCCAATTTACTGCTATTCAGGTAGTAATCTACCTTCTTGCGTTTGTTTCCAAAGGGAATAACCTCACATTTATCCAAATTATACTGCATCTACCATTGATTTGCTCACTCACCCAACCTGTTGAGATCATGCTGAAGGATCTCTGCATCCTTGTCACAGTTCACCCTCCTGCCCAACTAGGTATCATCTGCAAACTTTAAGATGTTACATATTACTCCATCATCCAAGTCATTAATATATATGGTGACTAGCTGGTGTCCCAACACCAATCCCTGTGGCACTCCACTAGCTACTGCCTGCCAATTTGAAAAGGACCCATTAATTCCTAGACTTTGTTTCCTCTCTGCCAACCAGTTTTCTATCCATCACAATACACTTCCCCCCGACCCATGCACTTTATTTTTGCACAATAATCTATTGTGCAGGATTTTGTCAAGTGTTTTCTGCAAATCTAAATATTCTACATCAACTGGCTCCCCCTTGTCAACTCTATCAGTTACATCTTCATAGAATTCCAACAGATTTGTCAAGCATGAATTCCGCTTCATAAATCCACACTGATTCTGTCTGATCCTGTATTGCTTTGTAAAGGGTCTGCTATAAAGTCCTAGATAATGAATTTGAGAATATTCTCCACCACTGAAATTAGGCTCACTGGTCTATAATTCCCGTTTTCCCTCTACTTCTTTTTCTGAATATTGGAGTGAAGTTAGCTACTCTCCAATTTGCAGAGTCTATAGAATACTGGAAGATGACAACCAATGCATCCACTATTTCTAGAACCATTTCCTTAAGTACCCTGGGATGTAGATTATCAGGCCCTGGTTATTTACCCACCTTCAATCCCATCAATTTTCCCAGCACCATTTCTCTGCTAATATTGATCTCCCTCAATTCTTCCATCTCACTAAATCTTGCATTCTCCTACATTTCTGGTATCTGATTTGTGTCCTCTTTGACGAAGACAGAACCAAAGTATGTATTCAGTTGCTCAGCAATTTCTTTGTCCCCCATTATACATCTCCCCATTTCTGTCTGTTGGGAACCTACATTTCTCTTCACCAATCTCTTCCTCTTCACGTACCTGTAGAAACTCTTAGTGTTAGACTTTATATTCCTTGCATGCTTACATTCGTACTGTATTTTCTCCTTCTTAATCAATCCCTTGGTCCTTCTTTGCTGAATCCTAAACTGCTGCCAATCCTCAAACATATTATTTTTCTTGGTCAATCTGCATACTCCTTCCTGGGATCAGATACTATCTCTGATTTCCTTTGTAAGCCATTGATTGGAGCTCTTACGCATTTTGCTTTTGTGCCAGACACGAATAAATAGTTAAAAACCAAAAGAACTGCGGCTGCTGTAAATCAGGAACAAAAACAAAGCCGCTCGAAAAGCTCAGCAGGTCTGGCAGCATCTGTGGAAGAGTAAAACAGAGTCAACTTTTCGGGTCAGGTGACCCTTCCTCAGAACTGATGGTGGCTGGGAAAACGTCAGTCTATATGCAGAAAGTAGGGAGGTGGGTGGGGTAGGGAGTAAACGAAGAGATAGAGGCCAAAGAGAGAGCAAGACAGTTGGACAGACAAAGGAGTTGCTAATGATCAGGCTGGGAGGGTGAATAGTTGTTAATGGGGACTGTTAGTGACTAACAACAGGGGGTGTGTAGTGACAGGCTATGTGGTAACAAGGCCTGGTGTGTGGGGTGGGGGGCTGGGACATGGAGAGTTCAGGCCCCAAAATTATTGAACTCAATATTGAGGGCGGAGGGCTGTAGGGTCCCCAAGTGGAAAATGAGGTGTTGTTCCTCCAGCTTGCATTGGGCTTCACTGGAACACTGTAGCAAGTCGGAGACAGAGATGTTGGCCAGAGAGCAGGGTGGTGCATTGAAGTGGCAGGCAACAGGTAGTTCAGGGTCTTTTTTGTGAGCAGAACGTAGATGTTCTGCGAAGTGGTCGCAAAGTCTACGCTTCGTTTCCCCAGTGTAGAGGAAACCACACTGTGAGCAGTGAATGTAGTAGACTAGATCCTTGGAAGTGCAGGGGATGTGTTGCTTCACCTGGAAGGTATGTTTGGGCCCTTGGATAGTGGGGAGGGAGGAGGTAAACGGGCAGGTGTTGCGCCTTCGCCGATTACAGGGGAAGGTGCTGTAGGGCTGTGGGGAGGTGTTGGGGGTGAAGAAAGTGTGGACCAGGGTGTCCCGGAGGGAATGGTCCCTGCGGAAGGCGGACAAGCGAGGGGAGGGGAATATGTGTCTGGTGGTGGCATCTTGCTGGAGGTGGTGGAAATGGTGTCTGATGATCTTCTGGATGTGGATGCTGGTGGGATGGTAGGTGAGGATAAGGGGAACCCTATTGTTGTTGCAGGAGGGAAGAGAAGGTGTGAGGGCAGAAGTGCGGGAGTTGGGTCGGACCTGATTGAGAGCCCTGTCGACAACGGAGCTGGGGAATCCTTGGTTGAGGAAGAATATGGACATTTCGGAGGCTGTCTTCTCGAAGTTGGCCTCATCCAAATAGTTGTTGCACTTCCCCAATGTATTCCTTGAATGTTTGCCATTGCCTATCCACTGTTATCCCTTTAAGTAACTCTCCCCAATCTATCAAGGCCAACTCATGCCTCTTATCTTCATAGCTTCCTTTATAAAGATTCAGCACCCTGGTCTCCGAATCAACAACCTCACTCTCCATCTTGATACAAAGTTCTATCATGTTATGGTTGCTCTTCCCCAAGGGGTCTCGCACAGCTAGATTGGCAATGATTACGTTCTCATTACACAGTACCCCGTCTAAGATGGCTTGCTCTCTAGTTGGTTCCTTCACATATTGGTCAAGAAAACCATCCTGTATACACCCCAAGAATTCCTTCTCTAATGTCATTGTGGCTAATTTGATTTGCTCAATCCATGTGCAGATTAAAATCAACCATATCACATGCATCTCTAATTTCCTGTTTAATGCCATTCCCACTGTCACCACTGCAGTTTTGGGGTCTATATATGACACCCACTAATGTATTTTGCTCCGTGGTATTTCTCGACACTACCAATACAGAGTCCACATTGTCAGAGCTAATTTCCTTTCTCACCATTGAGTTAAACCTCTTTAACCAACAATGCCACTCCACCACCTTTTCCTTTTTGCCTGTCCTCCCTCAATAATGGATACCCTGGGACATTCAATTTCTATACCTGTCACCCTGCAGCCATGTCTCCATGATCCCAATTATATTGTACCTGTTTACATCTATCTGTACAATTAGTTTGTCCACTTTATTGCAAATACTCCACTCATTAAAGCACAAAGCCTTTAAGCTTATCTTTTTAACCTTTGTTTGTCTCGCTCTTATTTTTCTCAATAGCCCCGTTTGAATCTTGTCCTTGGTTTCTCTGCCAATGACTTTTCTTATTCCTTTCTCTACCTTTTGTTTTTGTTCTTGCTCTCTCCTTCTCTGACTTCTTACATAGGTTCCCATTCCCCCTGGCATATTAATTTTAACCCTCCCCGACCGCACTAACAAACAGTCCCCCTAGGACAATAGTCCCAGACCTGCCCAGGTGTAACCCGTCCAATTTTCACAGGTCCCACCTCCCCCAGAACTGGTCCCGATGCCCCGGGAATCTGAAACCTTCCCCCTGACATCATCTTTTCAGCCAGATATTCATCTGATATATCCTGTCTTTTCTCCTCTGACTAGAACGTGGCACCCGTCGTAATCCTGAAATCACTATCTTTCAGGTCCGATTTCTTAACTTTCTTCCTAGCTCCCTGTATTCTGCCTTTAGGACCTCATCCCTTTTTTTTACCTATGCCATTTGTACCGATGTGTACCATGACCATTGGCTGTTCACCCTCTCCCTCCAGTGTGTCCTGGACCCACTCCGAGACATCCTTGACCCCAGCACCAGGAAGGCAACATACCATCCTGGAGTCTCGTTTGTGGCCACCTATTTCCCTTGTGATTGAGTCCCCCATAACTATTGCCCTGGCACACTTTTTATCCCTTCGTAGCAGAACCAACTGGTGCAACAAGATTGGCTGCTTCTGCTTTCTCCTGAGGGGTCATTCCCCTCAACAGTATCTAAAACAGTATATCTGGGTCTCAGTGATGCTCCTGACCTGGGACACTTGCCCTATCCCTGGCGCCCAAGCAAAACACAATGTGCCCCACCCCGGGCACAAGCACAGTGGGTCTCCTAGAGTCCCGAGCACCATAATGTAACCACCTGTCCTGAGCCCTGGTCGTGGATGTAGTCAGGACAAGGACATTTCTAGTAATTACAGTCTGGGCAGTTTATTAATGGTGGTGGATAAAGTTTGAGAAACGATAGCCAGAAAAAAATTCAACAGGGACTTCTAAAGGTTTGAGGTAATTAAAGAAGGTCAGCACAAATTTGTAAAAGGCAAATGGTATTTGTCTAACCGAATTGAATACTTTGATGAAAGGAACGTTACTTGCAGGGACAGTTTTTGACAAAGTACCATAGAAAAAGCTGCTCAATAAAATTGCGGAACAGGGGAGTTAGTGTCAACTTGGATTAAAAGTCAGCTTGAGAACAGAAAAATAAAGTTATGGTCAATGGTTCTTTATTTGAATGGAGAAGGGTAGATGCGTTGAAATCACTTTTCTTTGTTTCTGCACAATGATGTGGATTTTGAAATGCAGAGTCATATTGTAAAATTTATCTTTCATATCAAATTTGAGATTTGGCAAACAATGACAATGATCCTACTTGAAAAACAAGATATAGATGACAAGTGGCAGGCTGATTTAAGACAGAATTGTGAGGTGATGGTTTTGACAGATGGTTATTAGGGGGGACAATATAGGCTGAATTGCATAGCCCAAACAGCATGAATGGACAGAGGGATGTGAGGTTTATGAATGGTGTAAATTAAGTTACCACAGTGTCAGAGCACCTTAGGGCTGCACTGTCATTAGAGACACACAGTTGGTGGTGAGTTTAACCTGACAGCCACCCTGCCTTAGGTAAGGGGCAAAGTTGAGAAGACAGAGCCTTCGTAGTAACTTCAGCTGCTATGAGAATTGAACTTGTGCTATAGGTATTGGCATTGCAAACCAGCCATCCAGCCAACTGATCTAACCATCCCCTGAGCTTTGAAGTTGGATGACAAAGAACAGTGAGAAAAAAATTTCAACTTTAAACACAAAGGCCCAGATCTTATCACAAGATAGTCATTGCAGAAAATACCCTGAAAGGTGCACTATGGATCTACTCAGAAATTCTGAAATACTGACTACCCAGCAATTGCCCAGGAAGTTTAACCTTCCAATGGGCAAAGCAACTACGCCTGCAAATCACTGAAAAAAATCCACACACCGCCGACGCAATTTCAAAAGGTTCTGACTCACTTGCCTAAAGAGTTATCCGGGAAATGTCAGAGTAAAATCTGCTTTCACCCCTTGGTAACTATAACACTGACACAACCCAACCCCTGACTCAACTCTGACCCCTCTGTCTCTTCTTCAAAAAGCCGCTGATTCAAGCCCTCCCCTGATCTGAAAGCTTCCCTGGCCTCCCTGACATGAATATTGCATCTTCCCTCACTCTCCTTACCCCCACTAACCAACTAATGCGCCATCCCATTCCCCACGCACCCACTGCCGCTGTACCCCCCTCACCCACATCTTGACACATGTGATAGATAAAGAAAAAGCTATTCATATTGTCTGATCTTATAAGAGCTTGGGGTACAGACTTAATACAACCAAAAATGCTGGAGACACTCAACAGGCCTGGCAGCACCTGTGGAGAGAGAAACAGAGTTAATATTTCAAGTCATGTGACCCTTCTTCAGGAATAAGTAGATATTCATGAAGGTATGATTTCCCCTCCAAAGATTTCTCAGACTCAGGAACAATTGCAACTGTGATAACTTATTCTAACAGATTGTAAATTGTCGAAGCAGATATTAAGGAAGCTTATCAAGTACCGTCAGAGGAAGAAGAATACTCAAGTACAGATATTAGACGCATGGAAATGGCAGCCTTAATATGATAGCAATTGAAGGAGAAATTGAGGGTGCAAACTGATGAGGGAGAAGAAAACTCAGATGGGTGGACAACATTGAAACATTAACAGAGGAAGACATGAAACAAACAGGAGAAGAAGCGAAACGATGCCTACAGCCCTGTTAAGGCTAAGATGAAAGTGAATGAAAGAATAAATAAATTGTTTTTTGAGAAGTTTTTCTTTAAGTGTTTACAAATGCTTTTTGTACTTTGCCATTCTCTTCTCTTTCTTTGTTTGAATTTTCTTAATCCAGACTTTTCATTGATTTGGGTCTATTTCCTTTCCTTATCAACCAGTTTCTTTCTCAATCCTTAAAGTCACGTTGTTTAAGGAGAAGATGTTTGGTTCTATTGGTATCTGTGATTCTAGATGTCCCAGTCACTTTCAGCAAAGAGTTCACCTTGCAATTCCTGCTGCTATGGATCATACAGATATTGAGCTTATGGGCAAAAGAAGATATTGTTGAACAGCGGCACAAGATGGCCCGCGAACAAAGTCTGCTCCAGTATCTTTCCAGTGGCCTTACAATCAGCCAAAATTCAGCTGCGCTTTGTAATCTGTGAAATTAAACAAGCTACGAGGTATGCATGACCATTAAGGAGGCATGGAATTATCACTTATACTTGTGAAATTATTAACCTATGGCACTTGAAGGTGCATTCACAGACCTCTACCATTCATTGGGTCATTGAAATTTTTGCACTGGTCTAGATCTCAGGATCTGAAGCCTATCATTGGTCTCCAAGGTTATCCCTCTGCAATACCATTTAACCATGTGTCTGAGTGGGCCTCCTTCCTCCACGCAAATGTTTTTGCAATTCCTTCACTAGAGTGCCCAGTGCAGCTTCCAAAGATCCCATTCTCTCTTGTTCTCCTAGTCTGTCTCTACCAGCTCAAGGTTATGTTTTACCACGATTCCTAGTTTCCACTCAAACTGCAATGAATGCACCTTTAAAAGGCAGGCTATCTTTAAACAGTACATATTAACTTGAATTGGTGCTGGATTCTATTACTGGGCCCTGCTTATACAGACAGCAAATGAATAGTGTGATCACACACAGGGATATAAATGAGCAAACAATGTGCATACTGTCTGCATTACAATCAGTGGCATGGCTTAATCACACATCAAGATTCCTGTATCCATTTTTATGGATATTTGATTTAGCCCGATAAACTGTTCAAGCAGGAACAGCATCACTTGCACAACACGAACATACCAAACTGACCCATTAAAGTTCTTGAATCACAGGGAACTTACATTTCATTATTCACATTTACAGATGCACAAAAATGGTTACATTTGACTGAATGCAGCTGATATACTACGAAGGACTTAAGAAGACAGTTTGAGTGCGTGGGACAAAAATGCCAGATACAGTATAATGTGTGATAATGTGAAATTGTTAATTTTGGTAGAAAGAATAGAAAACAAGCAGAGTATTCCTTAAATTACTGGAATTCCAAGATGCAGAAGGATCTAGGTGTTCACAGAATGCTCGATCTATCCCTGTCTGCAAACTTCCATGTCCTCTTCTCAATATATTTCCCTACCTGTCTTTGCATCATCTGTAAATTAATAATTTTCAAGCAATTGTTCAAGAGTCACAAGACATTAAAAATATGTATAGCTTACTAATGAATGTTATCCTTAATTATGAGAGTGTTTGAACGTACAAGTAAAGATGTTAAATAGGATGCGGAGATGCCAATGTTGGACTGAGGTGGACAAAGTCAGAAGTCATGTGACTCCAGGTTATAGTCCAACAGGTTTGTTTAAAATCACAAACTCTCGGAGTGCTGCTCCTTCATTCGGTGAAATGACTTCACCCGAAAGAGCAGTACTCTGAAAGCCTGTGATTTTAAATAAACCTGTTGGGCTATAACCTGGTGTTGTGTGGCTTTTGATGTTACGTAGGGCATTGGTGAGACCACATCTTTAATAGTGGTGCAGTGTTGGAGATGGTTTAGAGGATATTAGATTGATACCTGGAGTGAGAGAGTTGTCTTATGAGGAAAGAGCTTATTTCTACAGGAGACTAGATGAGTGACGAGAGATTTGATGCAAGCGCATGAAATCCTGAGCAATCCTGACAAGGTAGAAATGGAAAGGGTTCCTCCTGAGTAGGTTCAGAACTAAAGTATACTGTGTAAACATAGTGGTTGCTCATTTCAGACAGAGACAGGGTGATTTTTTTTCTCTCTGGATTGTGCGATTTTGGAATTTTCTGCCTCAGATGGGGTAGAAGCAGGGTCTTTGAATATTTTTAAGGCCAAGGTGGGTAGATTCTTGTTCAGCAAGAACACCAAATGTTATCACGGTAGATGTGAATGTGGAATTTGAAACACTCGATGGCCTTGTGGTATTGTCAGTGGACTGTTAATCTAGAGACCCACATAATGTTCAGGGGACCTGGGTTCAAATCCTGCCATGGCACATGGTGGAATTTGAATTCAATAAACATCTCAAGTTAAGAGTCTAATGATGATTATGAATTGGTTGTTGGGAAAAACCCATCTGGTTCACTAATATCCTTTAGGGAAGGAAACTGCCATCCTTATCTGGTCTGGCCTACATGTGACTCCAGACCCACAGCAATGTGGTTGACTCTTAACTGTCCTCTGGGCAATTTGGGATGGGCATAAATGCTGCCTGGTCAGTGGCATCCTCATCCTCTGAATGAATAAAGGGAAAAAAACAGACACAGAATTGAAGGGCTGGGTGATTTGCCCCTTTTAATTAGTAAACCTGTTCTGCAAATATTGTTATTATTAATATGAGTAATGATTAATATGCCTAGAAAAACACATGCTTGATGTTTAATAAGAAAGAAGAGAGAGGCTGCAAAAGCTGGAGCTATTTTCCCTGCAGCATCGGAGTCTGAGGGGTGACCTCATCGAGATTTATAAAATCATGAGGGGCATGGATAGGGTGAACAGCCAAGGTCTTTTCCCCAGGGTGAGGGAGTCCAAAACTAGAGGGCATAGGTTTAAGGTGAGACGGGGAAGATTTAAAAGGAACCTAAGGGACAACATTTTCATGCAGAGGGTGGCGCTTGTTTGGAATGAGCTGCCAGAGGAAGTGGTGGAGGCTGGTACAATTACAATATTTAAAAGGCATCTGGATGGTGCACAAATAGGAAGGGTTTAAATACTGGTAAACAGGACTAGATCAATTTAGGGTATCTGGTCGGCATGGACAAATTGGACTGAAGGGTCTGTTTGTGTGCTGCACATTTCTCTGATTCTAAAGGGGGGTCTACTTTGATCTATTAACCAACAGGGCTCCATCTGTGATAAAAGGTACTGCAGATGCTGGAGAATCCGAGATAACAAGCATGGGGTCTAGGCCCGAAACGTCAAGTTTTCCTGCTCCTATGATGCTGCTTGACCTGCTGTGTTCATCCAGCCCCATGCTTGTTATCTAGGGCTCCATCTGTATTCACTAAACCACTAGGTGGCGCATTCAACCATCGTGTTCTAAAATGTAACAAAATAACATTAATTCTGCGCACTACATTTCTGGAAAATGTGGACAGTCCCTCACTCAGACCAGAAGTGGATCCTGAGTCTACATGAGAAGGTGTGCGTGACGGTCAGAAAGGAGTCATTGATTTTCCCCTCACATTTTCTAATAATGACCAGATCATACATAATCGTTAATAATGAATAAATTAAGACAAAAATAGGAAATAAACACGCAGTGAGACAAAAAAGATGTGACAGAAAGGGTGAAAGGGTATAAAATAGAAAAATTCAAACGCTGAATGTTTGTGTCAAAAAAGAAACATTGCACTTCTACAAAATCTATCAAAGCTTTACTCTTTACAAATATATTTCCCCTTTAAGTTTGTTGAAGATGTATTATGTCTGCAGGCTGCAAACAGGTAGATATCGAAGATTTTAAAATGAGCATGTGTCTTAATTGTGAACATCTCTCTCCCAGTCTGTAGCCGCAGGCTCCTGTTTCAGTGGACACTAGCATTAGGCATACTGATATCTATGATGAGCATCTCAGCTCTCAACCTTTTAGTATTGAGCTGACAACCTTGGCCATGCAGTCTGAAGGACAGACAGCCCTTTCAAACCTACCATGCAAATTATCAACGGTGCAGACAGGGAACTATAAGGCAAATCTAGCACCTAATCTTGTCGTCATGTCTTGATGGAGTGTGTCAATCGCAGTGACATACAGACCTAAATAATTTTTGATTCTAAAGTTGAATGAGTATCGCTCTCTAAAGACCTTCCTCTGGATTATTTTCCTTTCTGCATGTGCCTACTCACAATCACCTTTATCCAACAGTGTGACACATTTTCTCAATTTGTTCAGGCAAACAAAGATTTGTCAAATAGCAAATAAAAAAAATTTTAAATTAGACTGATAATTACAATAAATTAGTCATGAAGCAATATTATTTCCATTACTTAAATTGACATTTCTTGTTCCGAAACTTTTGTGATCTGATATCAATGTACATGCATCCATCTTTTAAAATTTATTTTATTTATTTCTTTGTGGATGTGGGTCTCACTGGCTGGCCAGCATTTATTTCCTGTCCCTAGGTGCCCTTGAGAAGGTGGTGATGAGCTGCCTTCTTGAACCTCTGTAATCCACCTGCTGTGGGTTAGCCTACAATGTCATTAGGCAGAGAATAAATTGTCAGTTTAATGTTTATTTTTCTTTCCATGCTCCTAATTATGTCGTTCCATTGCTTACCTTTGTGATTAGGTGAGTTTTTGATTTTTGTTTTCATTTGCTCTTGGTCAAAAGTATTCCCTTCAATGATTCTTCCTATTAGCATTCAGCATCCCTCATCCTCCATATAAATTCTGGCTCATCAAAACATAACACGATTGCTTAAATATACTCAAAGTTCAGACAATAGTCATCAAAGTAGGTTCTTGTCTTTTACAGGTTGACATTGAGATAATCGTCAGGAGTTTAGATCAAGATGACCATTAGTACCTTTCCAGCTTTGCCAAACTAGCAGCTGACCGAGGACCAATGAAATTAACTAACAGCCTGGGGAAACCATGTTTAAGGTTATCATATGATCAACATTAAAATGTTGCTCTCAGTTGATAAATACCCTCGGAAAAATCAGGCACAATTCTTTTTCTGTTTAAATGAGCAGGTAGAGAATTGGGAGTAGCTTGTGGTTGATTGAGTGATAGGTCTGAGGAAAGCTTGTCAGCGTGTCAGAGAGACTGAAGGAGGACATTAACATCTTTGTATTTGTATAATGCATGAGATTATACAAATGCTGGCCTCTAAGCATGAGGTTTTCTGGTTTAAAATAAACTAAACATTCAATAGGATAACAATAGCATCTAGAATTTAAAACTGTAAATATTATCCTACACATTGAATGTGATCCTGTATCACAAATGGCAAATGCTGCCAACCTATCCAATTTGAATTTTTTTTCATATAGTGAATGTGCTCATTAACTTGGGGTCAATATTCTATTGTAGACTGTATCCACTGAGAGTTGACAGCAGCTGTTTCGCCACCTGCAGTCATGTCATCTATATCCTTTCATCTGTGGAAAGACTGTCCACCACTCAACTGTTTGCTGTTGACAATTAAAATGACCATATGTGCATGAGGGTTACCAATGAAAGGAATGCAAACATCTTTTTAATGTATAGACGTTCGATTTGATAAATCCCTTAAATATTAGCTTCAAACTGAAATGTCTATGCAATATTGTTGATCAGCGTGATCGTTGTTTGGTAACCGTGAGAGAAATTAGATTCAACAAGAGCTAGAGCTTATGTTAATTAGCAGAGCATATGTCAACACAAGAGCTGCTATCCTGAAGATGAACATTTAACATATTAGAAAAAATGAGACGTAAGATAAAATTCATGCAGAATGAAAGTATGCACTTAAACTGGTGATTTATTTTGTAATTTGCACCAAGCAGTTTATCATAAAGTCACAGTAATGTGTCACAAAACCAAGAGCTTTGGTGTGGCATGGTGGCTCAGTGGTTAGCACTACTGCCCTGTAACACCAGGGACCCAGGTTAAATCCCCCTGTTGGGCAACTGCCTGTGTGGAGTTTGCACATTTTCCCTGCGTCTGTGTGGGTTTCCTCCAGGTGGCCTGTTTTCTTCCCAAAGCCCAAAGGTATGCAGGTTAGGTGGATTGGCCATGGAAAATGTAGGGTTACAGGGATTGGGTGGGGTGCTGTTCAGAAGGTCAGTATGGACTTGATGGGCTGATTGGTCTGCTTCCACACTGTAAGGATTCTATGAATTGATGTTAATTATAATGTTCAATTCTCAGGTAATACAATGTCTCTTTGCATGCAATTTTTATGACACCCTGAACTAGCATAGAATGTCATAGTATATGAAGCACAGATCATTTCTCCCCACAAGTCCAATTGCTTATGCTTCCTTAAACTTTTTCCCAGCCTTTCTCATCTAACTTTGTCCATTGGACGCTTTACTCCTTTCTCCCTCTTTTACATATTTAGCATCCTATTACATTCATGCATACAATCTGCCTCAACTATTCCCTAAATTCCAGGTCCTCACAGTTCTTTGGATAAAGATTTTTCTTCCAAATTCACTTAGATGTGCTGGTATATATTGACATCCTCTAGTTTTACTCTCCCCCATAAATGATAAAACATTCTCAATGCAGACTAACAGCAGTTTTCCCTCTGACTCCTCTATTAATTTTTATGTTTAAATTTAAATTTTAATAACCTCTAATAGTTCACATGTTAGCTTTCCCTTTCAAAGAGAAAAGGGAGACAATCAATCATCCTTACCCAATGTGTCTGACCTTACATGGTACCACCATGTAAACCCTTCAGGAAACCTTTCTTATGCCTCTATTTCATGGTAAACAAAACTATGTACAGTTCTCCAAATCCTGCCAAATGTAGTACTATCCCTGACACCCATCATTCTTCATGTATGCCTCTTGCCTTCCTCAGATTTTTCCCTTACAACTTTATTCACTCACATCGTTTCACAAGACTTTAGCTTGTTCTCATTTATTTATGGAAAATATTTTTCCCGGATTCTATTGAACGCCTTTTGAAATGTTCAGCATTATTGTTCTATACCTTTGTTTGCTAAAGTTCTTGTTCATTCAATTTTTTGCACATTCAATTTTCAGCCCCTCAAAACTGGCTTTCCTCTAACCTATTTCTCTTTGTTACTTCTCAATAATCATTTTAAAGCCTGTCATATTCTGGTCACTTTTGCCTAGTTAATACCCTATGTTCAGGGGGAAGGTGATGACCTTGTGGTATTATTGCTGGCCTGTTAATCCAGAGACCCAGATAACACCCTGGCGACTTGGCCTCGAATCCTGCACCAGATGGTGGAATTTAAATTCAATATTCAACTGGAATTAAGAATCTAATCATGACTGTGAACCCATAGTCAATTGTCAGAAAAACCCACCTGGTTCACTAATACCCTTTAGGGAAGGAAACTGCCATCCTTACCTGGTTTGGCCTACATGTGACTCCAGACCCACAGCAATGTGGTTGATTCTTAATTGCCCTCTGGGCAATTAGGGATGGGCAATAAATGCTGCCTAGCCAGCGACACCCTCATGCCATTGATGAATAAAAGAAAATAATTAAATTTTTTATCAACTCTAAACTAGATCCACCATGAATTTTCCCTTGTTGAGTTTCTTATATACTGGGTTAGAAAGGAAGCCTGCGGACACTGGAGGAGCCCCATTCCATTTTGTCCTTTGGCTGCCATGTCAGGCCAATTACATCAGGCATAGCTAAAATCCTCCATCATTATTTTACATCATTAATTCATATCCCTCATTTTTTAATCTTGACAAGATACCCAAACCAGGGGGCACTGTTTTAAATTAGGGTTATCATTTTAGGGTAGAGGTGGAGAGACTTTTTTTCTTTGAGGGTGACCTTGGAATTCTGTGTCTCAGAAATTGGTGGAGGCAAGGTCATGAGATACACTCAAGGCAAAAGTAGATAAATTCTTGTAGGGCAAGGGAATCAATTCTCGGTTATTGGGAGTAGATAGGAATGTGGCATTTGAAAGACAAAAACATTTCAGTGATGTTCGTATTGAATGGTGGAATGGTTTCACTGGCTGAATGGCCTACTTCAGTTTTTATTTTGTATATTTGCTTCTTCCCCCTGACTTCTCCTCCATTATTAGCTGGTCAGTTGACTACACCCTTTAACTACATGACAAGCTTATAAATCCTCCCACTTATTTGCTATTTACCATGTAAGATCATAGAATCCCTACAGTGTAGAAAGAGACCATTTGGCCCATCAAGTTTTCACTGACCCTCTGAAAGCATCCTAACCATTCCCTTTACCCCCATAACCCTGTGCTTCCTCATAGCTAACCCACCACCCTACAAACCCCTGGACATTATGTGCAATTTAGTGTGACCAATCCACTTAACCTTCACATATTTGTGGGAGGAAACCGGAGCTCCCAGGGGAAACCCACACACACTCAGGGAGAGCGTGCAAACTCCACACAGCCTGAGGCTGGAACTGAACTTGGGTCCTTGGGACGACTGAGCCACTGTGCCGCCCCAATGCATATAAATCTTGAACATTCATATTACAGCCGTAATCTGCCTCCAGAATAAAATTTTACCTGAATCTTAGAAAAATACAGCACAGAAAGATTCATCTTGTACCAGATCTTTGAAATAGCTTTCCAAACAGCCTCACTCCCTTACCCTGCAAATAGTTCCCTTTCAAATACGTGCCCGATTCTCTTCTGAAAGTGATGAATTGAATTCAATTCATTTTGAAATTTTTTGAATATTTTTGTGTGATTGTAAACACAAGCTATGCTCTGCACAGCATGTAGTATGAACTAAACCAATATCATTGTCCAATAAAAATTTCATTGGGTGAGCAGGCCATTGTAATTGACACTAGCTGTTTTGACCATCATAAATTGCATTGAGAAAACAAGGAGACAAACGAACAATCGCTTCAAGTCTGGTAATCATGGACAGACCTAATTTGTCTATGATTCCAATGATCCATTTCTTCATTCACCACAGTTCCTCACCTTTCCGTCCCTTGTCAACAGCACAGCATCCATTTACAGACAATGCTGAAACAGAAGCCACTACAAACTAAACATTGCAAGTCAAATTTGTAAATAAAATTATGCCATATTGGATCAAAAATAAAATAATCACAATTGTGTATGAACTAATTTGTATCTTCACTGTGCCATTGTTTGCTCAGGTGCTGCTGTGTAGTTCTACTTAACCCTATCGCATTGCGGCTGGTGGAAGTCTACTGCCCTTCAGTGAGTGGGCAGCAGATGGTTTTGCATAATGACCTCTAGCAACCCTGGACCGAAGAGGTCCGCATGGCATTTCAGCCAGAGTGGCTCCATAATCCCAGTACTCTATTGCTGGACTGCTGGGACAACCTACGAATCTCTTTGCATCATGTAACCTATAGCTAGGATGGGAATAGTTTGTAATGCAACACTTGGATGCTGGATCGCACCAGCTGCAATGGAAGCAGTAGTGCCAGTTATACGATACTGCATCATGGTTGGGTCCACAAGTGTGTGGTTGAAGTCAGCCACTATTTTCAAACTGGCAAGATTGGGATTCGAGTTCCATCAGATCCTTGGGTCAACTTCAGGCGAGGATCACCCATGCTATTTCCAATGGATCACAGGCTTCCTACCGCACTTCTCAATACAGCAAGCATCTTTGTGTGCATACTCTTGAGCATTCTTCTGTTGACTGTACAATCAAAGTGCTTACCTTACAGAACATTTCTTCCCTCTTAGCACCTCCTCCAAATGGCCTCCATTGCAGCATGGCACCCGCTCTCCTACATGTTATGCCACTGTTAAATATTTGCCTGGTCACTCACTTCCTGCAAGATTGCCAGTGCCAGCTATAGTCACCTTTACTTTAAGTTTATGTTAAACAGAAAAGGTTAAAATTTACAAACCAGACAGCAACTGTTGAGAGAAAAAAAAAAAACCAGATCTAATGGATTGATATTTCCCAGTCTCGGTAATGTGGCTTTGGAGATGCGTGTCATGGGTAAAGAAAAAATGCATGAGGCATCTCCACAAACTCTCAGTTCACAGCAGCTGCAAACAGCAGTGCTCTGGTCTCCCCATGCATAAGTACTGTAATCACTTCATAGAGACTGATGTCTGGCTAATGCAGTTCGTGTTGAATATTGGTAGCTGCTACAGCAACTGCACTGTATGTAAAAGCTGACTCTCTTGATGCTGGTTCCTCAGTAGCACTCCTACTACAAAGGCTGCAGGAGGTCCTATCCATATGACCACACTGAGCTAGGACCTCCCAATGTTAGGCAATGGGACACCCAGCAGCAGGTAGCAAACATAATGGAGGCCACTGAGCAAGGGAACTGGATAGTACCAGTAGAGCCTCTCTGAGGGAAGAGGTGTATTTGACAGGAAGAGGCCTCATGGTAGTGGAGCGGAGTTGGGGGGAGCACGGGGGAATGTGATGGTGGGGAAGAGAGAGACAGACAAAAAAAAAACAAGGCATGAACTACAATTTTAATGCAGTCTAAATACCCTTATGTTTGCAAAGAGCTCATGCTAGTGAAATAAAGAATCTGTGCTTGAGGATCACCGTCTGCGTGCGTATATCACCCTATACATTTTTGCTATCTTCGATAGGACTTCTTAACCCAGGCAGCACTCATTGTGGATGAGGATGAAAGGTGCCTGATTGAGACAGAGCAGATGGTGGAGGGCCTGAAATTGGCAATACGTACTAATGGCGATAAAGCTGTCAAGTGTCTTTGGAGGCAAGCATTGCAGATGAAATTGAGACCAGTCAGACAGAGGCTCCCATATACATTCCTTTGACATTTGGAGGAAGGAAGTGGTACTTCTGGTTGGATATAGCATTTAGTCAATGAATGGAAAGTTGGATAAATTCAGGGCAAGTCTAAGAAAACCCAGGGATCTGAAGATTGCAGACGAGATTGAAGATGCATAGCTGGTTATGACTTCCTCTTATTATGAGGGAACAGGCAGTCTTCATGATGGACTATCTGAATGGTAAAACCTTTTGGGAAATCTTGGAAAATAGTTGAAGATGGGAATATCTGGATGGAGTTAGAGGCTTAATAGTGACAAACATCAATTGTCCTTTATTGAAGCATGGGATCATATCATCCAGATCATTGAAAGATATTAGACTCCTAAGACCAGGAAAAGGCTATCATCAGAGAGGTAATTGTTAGCATGGACAGGGATGTACACCTCTGACTCAAAAATCGGATTCCGCACAGCCAGCACAGATCCAAAAGTAAAAACCAAAAGTGTTGGAGAAACTCAGCAGGTCTTGTATCATCTGTGGAGAGAGAAAGAGGGTTAACACTTCCAGTCCGAAGATTTCTTTAGGCTGTCCTACCTCCATGGTAAACCTTGAGCCTCATACTTGCCATACAGGTATTGGAATTATGACTGTGCTGGGCAGTTCAAACAAGATTGCCCTCAGTAACCACAGCCACAACTGTAATCAGGACCAATCCAGTGCACCAGCCTTCCCATTTCACCTGACAATGAACTGGTCGGGTCTCTCACTTACTGAAGTAATGATGGTGGGGGGGGGGGGGTGTTGTTTAGGAAAAGGCTTTGTGTGATGTGAAGCGACAGGGACATTCCTTACTGTGAGTGTGAGATTTGACGTGGTGAAAGCAAATGCCTAAGGTGTGCAAGTGTCAATGGTTAATTGTTACTTTTGCAAGAGCGTATTGCTAAGGTGGGCAAATTAATTAATACCTCTTCCTTCATGCAGATTTTCACTTCAACATCGAACATCTCTTATTACGGCTACCTCAGACTGTCGCTATCTGTCCTCAATCACACTTCCCGCAGCCTGGGGTTTCTCAAGGTACACTCAAGGAACACCAGCCTGTACTTTACCGCAGAACTGTTTGAGTAGCAGGGAATCAGGCTATTCTTTCAGCTGTCTTCACCATCAGTGTTCTTCTGCAACATCATGGCCTTGTTGGATGATCACATGTAACAACATGGAATCTGGGAAAGTATGCAAACTGACGGGGTGCTGGAAGAGGATCAGGGTGAAGGATGGAGTCCTCTATCATCTGGTTCATTACAATGAGAGAGAAGTGAAGCAACTTACCCTGAGCTTCATGTATTCATATCTGATTATGTTTAAACAAGAGAACAATTGACAGAAAAGATGACTGCCCTGATCGGAAGTTGGTGTTACTGAGACAGGGTGCCTACTGATATTGATGATCATTGTCGAAATTGTGAGATTGGTTTGGCAAAAGCAGAGCAGGAACTTCACTACCCAATGTGTGATCGCTGGTTACCACCACTGAAAGGTCTTTACAATGGATGTCACAGTCCTCAGCTCTGGCAATGGCGATACTGGGCAGGTCATTTGCAAAGGAGCACAATTTGATAACACCAGTACAGATAAGAAGGTGAGGTGTTCCCTTAAGCAAATTCTAGATATCACCTATTCCTTAACATGTGCCTAGGGCAGTAATGGAAGAAGTGAATGCTGCCTTAATATGGACATGAACATTCGAGTAATTGTGGCATTGTAAAGCCTGCTGATGGCACAGCCGCCTAGTAAATGCTGACAGTGTGCTACTTGTAGTTGCTGGAATAGCAAGGCTCAAGCACAAACTGTATAATGGAGCTCCATCAGAAGGTGTAGATGGTGAGGAGGAACACCAAGTCTAGGGGTCTTTCAGAATAGCTGTGGATTCAACTGCGGGAATTGGTGTCTTTCATTAGGTATGAAGAGAGACAGAGAGAGAGAGAGACAGACTCATAGACAGATACACACAATTACAGACAAATGATTCCCCAACCAAGATGTGAACTATAGTCTCAATTTAATGCAAATACCCTGTTTTCCTCATTTAGCTTTAAATTTTTGTTAATGTTGTAAAGACCCGATGCCAGTGGAATAATGAATCTCTGCTTTATGATCTTTGGGTTGGCCATGAGTATAAATCTCCTGTTGCAGTTGGAGCCTCTCTACCACCCCAAAGTGAACGGGGCTTGTGGAGGCAATTCCTCAATTAGAGCAGGATTTGAGGCTGACATTGGAATTGTGACTCAACTCGGGAAACTTAGCCCAAAGTTCTGGGTTAGCAACATTTGATCAGAATGAATGTTGCCTGACCTGTTGACTATTTCAGCATTTTCCGTAACAGCAGAAATTCCAGCATCCAAAGTGTTTTGACCTTGTTCCACTTTAAGCAATGTAGGCTCATTTTAAATTTATCAGTCACAATATGTTTCAACCCCCTGCTCGGGCTTACAGCCAATCAACATTGATCAGCGCTGGTTGGATGCTGAAATTGCTGTACCAAGCTGATAATGGCATGTTGGTATGCTGCCTGTGTCGCAATCAATGGACATGGGTTAATCAGGAGTACAAGCCTGACATCAGTTTGAATTCAGTTATCATTAATTGCAATGCAGGTCGCCTGCCAAGTTTGAATAGCTACAGATTCAGACACTCAATTATTTTGCTGTGAAGACCAATAATGATGTTGAGTATTTGAGTTTGAACATAAATTTCACAAAGTCACCAACAAGCAAGATTCATGTTTACTTTTATTCTCCCGAAATGTATTTTTCTTTTATGTCTAATAATTGATCCTAACTATACTAACGCTATTTTGATACAGCAGAAACCCATTACAACATGACTTTATGTATTGTGAGTTTGCTTATTGTGCAGGGGTCTCATGGACCCTAAGACAGACAAATTTTCACTTAAATCTTCATTTAGCTAATTAAAAATAGGAGAAAATGGGCATCTTCTCATTGACACAGTCCAGCAGCTTTTATTCTTGTACTCTGACATCTGTGTTACAAAAAAACCTCTGTTTATGGATAATCCCATCAATGTCAGATTATTCCTCTTTAACCCTGAAGAAGTGTCACTTCTAATACTATTCCATAATACCACTCTACACCTCCATCAGGGTAGCGCAGTGGCTCAGCGGTTAGCATTTCTGCCTCTCAGCATCAGGAACCCGGGTTTGATTAGAGTCTTGGGTGGCTGTGTGGAGTTTGCACATTCTCGCCATGTCTATGTGGGTTTTCTCTGGTTTCATCCCCCAGTCCAAAGATGTGCAGACTAGGTGGATTGGCAATGCTAAATTGCCCATAGTGTCCAGGGATGTGCAGGCTAGGTGGGTTAGTTATAGGAAATATGGGGTTATAGGGATAGGGTGGGGGGCTGGGGTTGGATCTGGGTGGGATGCTCTTTTGGGGGTTAGTGCAGACTTAATGGGATGTATGGTTTCTTTCTGCACTGTAATGATTCTACTAAAAGACAAGCAAGAGACTGGGGGAGAAGGGCATAACAGTTCAAGGATAATTGCAAAAAAAAATTACTGCTCTAACTTTCTAAACTGGAATCTGTTGATTCTATTACTGCTGCAGAAAAGAGGAGAGAGATTTATTATCCTGAGGTACTACAGTGATGAAGCACCTTCCAGTCTTTTTCCCCTCACTTAGCTCCAAGATGCATGGCCAGAGCTGAACAATAGCATCAAGACATGAGTCTGGCCATAATATAACTAAAAGCATAGAATAGATAACAGACGTAATGTCGTTGTGCATCTGATGACATTTAAAATGCACTTAACCTTTGTTTTCATCATTCATAATGTTATTTAACTCCTTAACTACAAATACGCCTTTGGTCATTTTTTCCTTTGCAAAAGGACAAAAGTCGATAATATTACAGTTTAATTTTTAATTATGTCTGAAATTATTTAAATCGCCAGGAACTGCATCAGTTAGTGAAGGCAAAGGAAAAAACAAATGACTCATTAAAATCGTATCATGTCTCAAAACTTGAATATTTGTACTTGCAACTTTTATAATAGAATTTTCTATTTTGTGTTCTTGGCTCCATTCCTGGAGATATAGAGAAACATCAGTAATGACCTTGCTTGGTATTGTAGTTTCAAAATGGGATATCCAGATCAAACAGTAGACTTATGTTTCAGGGCACTCTGAAGAAAGTTGATTGATGATCTGAACAGGTGAGGGGATTTGCCATTTGTAATTTTAGACACCATCAAGAATGAACATGATGCCTAAACAAGATGATCAAATTGCATCCCTTCCTTTGGAAATTCTTATCATTTGCTTTGGCCAAAATTATCATTCTTTATTTGGAGGAGATGGGCATAGTTGAGTCTCAACATTATAAAATATCAATGCTAATAGTGCATCTTCATAATATTCCTTGAAATTACATGTAATGTAGGATAAATCTAACAACTGTTAAAACCTCAACATTACACTTGTTAGAGCAACTGAAAACCATTACATATGCTCCACTCTTCAATCCTAAAATCATCTTCTGTCTTGAACTGACTCTGAATTATATCTCTAGAATATTGCATTAACTGCTGAGGAGCCATAATGTACTACGGTATGACTGAAGCATTTGCTTTTCAAAAGGTTTGATTAGAAAACCATTTAGCCAATAACTAAAGCATTCCTCTTTTCCACAAAGTACATAAGGAACAAAATTTGGCTTCATAGTGCCTATATCTTTGACTTTCAGGTGCTATTTTGAATGTAAAATGACGTCCACTCCTTGGCTGCACTGTTGCAAAACAGATTTCACCAAATGCCATGATGGTGAGGATATTACTGTGGATATTAGTAATGTGTGCTGAAAAGCATGCCAAGTAACAGATAATGATGAGTCAATTTGTTGTACTAATTCGATGTAAGCCATGTTTAACTTCAATGCTCCTTTGCTTTAGCATGTGCAGCTGAACATATGTTCAATAGCAGAGGGATGCCGCCTGTACTATTTAAAGAAACCATCAGCTACTTTCAGGTCAGTGGCTGATTGATTTTGACTGGCTGTTGTTGAATTTGTAGAGAGAGTGCCATCAGAAAAGGAGAACACAAGGAACAAAATCAGGCATAGATGGCCACTCGACCCTGCTTCATTATTTGATACTTTATGCTGATAAAATCTTCAGTCGTCTCAGGACCGTGAGTTGGAAGGAATTTGGGGATTTACCTAACATACTAATCAATTAAAACCTTCTAACTGGTTAAAGATTTAACAGCATCTCAGGTTTGTTTAATACATCCTGATCAATGGTGTGTGACCCTTTGATTTTTTACTTATAAATTCTGTATCTGATACTATCTCCCTTACTGACACCTGAAGAAGGACTGAGGCTCCGAAAGCTTGTGTTTTCAAAGAAACCTGTTGGGCTATAATCTGGTGTCATGTGATTTCTGACCTTGTCCACCCCAGTCCAACACCAACACCTCCACATTATGGGACAATCATGACTGACCTTGGGCTTCAGTTCTGTTTACTCACCCACTGCATACCTCTTGATGTCTGAGACATTAAAAATCTGTCTGTCTCTGACTTTTGAGTGACAGGGCATTCGCAATCTCCTGGGGAACTCCAAAGATTCATAATCTTTGAATGAAGGAATTTCTCGCAATCTCAATCCAAAATGATTTTCCCCTTTATCCTGAGATTTTATTTCCATGTTTTTAGATTCTCTACCCAGAGGAAGCAACCTGTTAATGTCTAATCTGTCAAGACACTTCAGAATATAAAAAATAAACGCAATACCATAAAATAAATATCCCATCATCTTTTAAGCTCCAGAGAATATGATGCCAATTTACTTAGAATCTCATCATGGGATAACCTTCTCGTTCCAGTTCCAATCTGCTGTGCCTTTGCCATATTGTATCCAGGTACATCCTTCCTTAAATATGGAGAACAAAACTGCTCACGGTATTTCAGGTATGGTCGCGTCAAAGCCCTTAGAATTCCAGTGAGACTTCTTTATTCTCATACCGTAATCCTCTTGTAATTAAAGTCACATTGCTATTTGCCTTCCTAGTGGCTTGCTGTACTTGCATGCTAACTCTCTAGTATTCCTGGTAACAGCATACCCAGCTCAGGCTGGCAAGTGGCAAGTAACATTTGCACCACACAAATACCAGGCAAATGACCACCTCCAGTAAGAGACAATCTAACCACCACACTTTGACATTCAATAGTGTTGTCATCACTGGATCCCCCACTATCAACGTCCTGGGGGCTATCATTGACCAGGAACTCAACTGGACTCTCCACGTAAATACAGTGGCCACAAGAGCAAGTCAGAACTTAGGAATACCACAGCAAGTAACTCACCTCCTGACTCCCCAAAGCCTCTCTGCCATCTACAAGGTGCAGGTCAGGAGTGTAAGGGAACACTCCTCACTTGCCTCTTGAGTACAAGAGTTGGCAGGTCATGTTACAGTTGTATAGGACTTTGGTTCAACCACATTTGGAATACTGCGTACAGTTCTGGTCGCCACATTTCCGAAAGGATGTGGATGCTTTGGAGAGGGTGCAGAGGAGGTTCACCAGGATGTTGCCTGGTATGGAGGGCGCTAGCTATGAAGAGAGGTTGAGTAGATTAGGATTATTTTTTGAGGGGGGGACCTGATTGAGGTCTACAAAATCATGAGAGGTATAGAGAGGGTGGATAGCAAGAAGCTTTTTCCCAGAGTGGGGGATTCAATTACTAGGGGTCACGATTTCAAGGTGAGAGTGAAAAAGTTTAAGGGAGTTATGCATGGAAAGTTCTTTACGCAGAGGGTGGTGGGTGCCTGGAACGTTTTTCCAGCAGAGGTGGTAGAGGCAGGCATGATAGCGTCATTTAAGATGTATCTTGACAGATACATGAATGGACAGGGAGCAGAGGGATACAGATCCTTGGAAAATCGGTGACAGGTTTCGATAGAGGATCTGGATCGGCGCAGGTTTGGAGGGCCGAAGGGCCTGTTCCTGTGCTATAATTTTCTTTGTTCTTTGTTCTTGTTCTTTGCCAACAAAACTCAAGATGCTTGACACCATCCAGGACAAAGCAATCCACTTGATTGGCACTATACCCACAAATTTCCACATCCTCCACCACCAACACTCAGTAACAGCTGTATCATGCTCAAAGAAAAGACATACAGTAGAACAAATATTGGTGGCATATCAAAACACTGGACAGTGCAAAGAACTACTGAAAGACTAATAAAAAGGGAAAAATTAGACTACAAGAGAAAGATAACCAAAAATGTAAATACCTACAGAGGTATAGCTCAGTGGCAGAGCATTTGACTGCAGATCAAAGGGTTGCCCAGTTCAAATTTGGGTGCCCCCTATATATAGGTATCTTGACTCTATTTTAGAAAAGACGAGTTAACAAAATAAATTCTGAAGGAGAGCCATACTGGATTTGAAACATTAACTGAGTTTCTCTCTCCACAGTTGCTGTCAGACCTGCTAAGTTTCTCCAGCATCCTCTATTTGATTAGCAAAGTAAGTGCTGGTCCGTGGGGAAATGAGTTTGGGGTGTCGGTAAATGACAATAAACAGAACACACATCTTGTATCAGTCCTTGCCACTGAAGGTACAAGTAGCATCCTGGAAACAACTATAAATCAGGAATTAAATGGGAGGGAGGAACTCAGGAAAATTACAATTACCAGGGAAGTAGCACTGAGTGAATTGTTGGAGTTGACAAGCTCCCAGGTCCTGATGGATTTCATCCCAGGTTCCTAAAATAAGTTGCTCGTGAAACAGTTGACATGTTAGTTTTAATTTTCCAAAACTCATTTGATTTGAGGAAGGTTCTTGTAGTCTGGAAAATAGCTGAAGTAACACTTTTATTCAAAAGGGAAGAGAGATACAAAACAGGAAACTACAGACTAGTTGCAGCAACTGCAGAACTGTATAACCTAAGGGGAGGTGATGGCCTCATAGCATTATCACAAGAGTATTAATCCAGAGAACCAGGTAATGTTTTGGGGCCCTGGATTTAAATCCCGCCATAGTCAATAGCGAAGCTTGAATTCAATAAAAATCTGGAATTAATGATTGTGAAACCATTGCTGATTGCTGCTGTTGCTGTTACAGATACTGTGGGGAAAGCAATGATGCCTTTACCCTGATGATGGGTACATAGTTGTGTTCAAATAGGGCCTGCTGTTATTCACTCACAGGAGTGCAGTTCTCTCATTACTGCTGATGCGCTAGTCACCCTCTTCCAGCGGCCACTCCTGCTGGTACTACAGGTCCTGCTGGTGGCATTGGTGTTGTTGGTGACCATGTGGTAATTAATTTCTGGTCTATAGGAACGTGATATAAGAAATACCTGCACTACTCTGGTTGCTCAGAGCACCCACGTTGCAGATCAGAATTTGGAAGTGGGAAAGTCTCCCGACGACATATTTAGAATCACCAAAGAGGCTGTGTAAAGTAAGCCTTCACTATTAAAAATCGGGATAAAGTGTTTCACAGAAGTAAGCGCAAAGCAACCATGAATACTGGTAATTTATTGGCTGTGACTCTCTTCACCAAGCCACACCTACCACCACCCCCACCCTCCAAACCAGCCCCCACGCCCATCGCCTCCTTGTCTTTACCTTGCTTTCACTGGTGAGTCCCAGAAACCCAGGATCCTCTGGAGCCAATGTTAAGCTGCAAGCCAGTGTGATTTCATATTCAAGTGATAACATATTGAAACTGACAGCCTGTCTCTCCCTATGAGCTAGTACATAGCCTGGCGCATTGGAGTGAAATGTAAAGCCTACGGATTACAGCAGGTTACCAACATGCTCACATTCTCCTTGGATTTTACCCCCTACTTGCACCAAAACCCAAGGGCTCTCCAACATTAATTTTCACTTTCTCTTGCTGAAAAATCTACGGCACGTTTGTAAATCACGGTTAACTACCGTCTCTGCCGTTTCTAACGTATTGTAAAGCCCACGAGTTCAGTGTGAAGCGAACATCTTGGAAGTACTTTCATTATATTAATATGCAGGCCTCGTTAACAGAATGAAATGTGTGGACCCTTGTTCACTTTGGAAATTGAAAAGTGACTGTTCACTTAGAATTGTGTGTAAAAACCATTGGCTGGAACTTTACCAATAGCATCAAAATCCTGATGTTGGGACTGAAAGACAATGAAATCACTGCATGCATGTGGGGTGGAAACATGAATATGATGATCTTGGGGCTGGCACTTAACAATTGATGGCCACAGGAACCTACAAGTTAAGATGTGGATGGAAGGAAGTCAGTCAAGTTGGCGTAATCTTACCAGACCATGGGGCTGCTCTTTCTTTAAAGACAGAGATAACTAGTGGTAATTTAACCTGAGGATGACCATATCTCAGGAAAGGAGAAAGATTGAGAGGGAGAGTCCTTCATGGTAACTTCAACTGGCGATGGGAATTGAACCCCACACTGTGGACATCACACTGTTTCACAAACCAACCATCCAGGCCAACTGAGCTAAACTCACCCGCATGGGAGGAAGTACCCAGTACATAGGAGAAAAGAACTCACTAAGTGAGAGAAAGATCATGAGCTGGGGATGCAACTCATGCTGATCCTGACCGCAACTGGACTTTGAGTCCTATGAGTTCTGTCACAAAAAAAGAAATTGCTGGAAAACGTCAGCAGGTCTGGCAGCATCTGTGGACAGAAATCAGAGTTAACTTTTCTGGTTTAGTGACCCGAAACGTTAACTCTGATTTCTTTGCACAGATGCTGCCAGACCGGCTAAGTTTTTCCAGCAATTTCTGTTTCTGATTTCCAACATCCACGGTTCCTTCAGTTTTTAATGAGTTCAGCTATATCTCTGGTGTTCTCATGTGGAATCCTCCATTGGAAGACTGACATCATCTTGGCAGCAGACTTCCCAGTGGATGATGGACCTGCACACCACCATCACCTCCAGTCTGTCTCCACTGTGCTGACAAAATTCTTCCATTTACTGTAACATCAACCATGAAATGTGCTGCCTGCAGCATCTTAATTGGTGATTAGGTTTTCTCTGTTTGATTGACAAAGTAACGTCAGCAGTCTAGATTCAACTGTATTATGCACAGTGATCCACTCGTCATACAAAAAAAAGAAGCTACTTTGCATTTGGTAAAGTGGCTAAGGACTTATGCGAGCTTCACATTTTAGCAGAAGACATTTCCAGCGATAGATAACACTGGCTTTCACAGGCATGGCCATCTGGATGGCTGTCTGTTGCCTATGCGTTCACTGGCCTGACTGTCCTGGTTTACTATTCATTGTTTATGTCCTGCTGTATTTACACAGCAAAGGTACAAATGAAATATTAAAAAACAGAAACCGGTTATTGCAATGTAGGGTTTGGCATGCAGTAATCTTTAAGACATTTGCGGCAGAAATGTTTGCAAACACATTGTTAAGTTATAATAGGTAAACTCTGCAAATGTTGAAACAGAAGCAGAAAATCCTGGAAACACAAGTTTGGGTCAGTCAGGATCAGAGGAGGGAGAATGTGTAACAAAAACTCAATGAAAAATGAAAGTGCGGCATAAAAGGGAAGGAGATGAAGGCCGAATTCTGATCTATAGTGACCATAGGAACATAGGAATAGACCATTCTATGACACGGTGACTCAGCGGTTAGCACTGCTGCCTCTTAGCACCAGGGACCCGAGTTTGGCCCCAGCCTTGGGCGACTGTCTGTGTGGAGTGTGCACATTCTCCCCGTGTGGGTGTGATCCAGTTCCCTCCCATGTGCAAGTTAGTTGGGTTAACCATGTTAAATTGCCCATAGTGCCCAGGTTTGTGTTAGCTATGGGAAATGCAAGGTTACAGGGAGAGGGTAGGGGGCTGGGTCTGGGTGGGATGATGTTTGGAGTGTTGGTGTGGACTCAATGGGCTGAATGGTCTACTTCCACACTGTAAGGATTCTACTCCTTGAGCCTGCTCTGCTATTTAATTACATGATGGTTAATATTCTAATCAGTGGCATAATTTTGACACTGTAGTCATTTGGAGTTGTAGAGCCTATTATGGGACAGAAGGTCATTTGGCCCATGTCACCCTACAGATGCTATCAAAATGAATCCCGTGCTGCTGGCCCTCATAACAATTTAATCCTTGTGGAACACTGATGGTCATTAGCGTTTCAGCAGATTGGACACATTGTGACATCAATCAAAGTCTAAAACTGATTTGATGCCAGCATTTTGCCATTTGAGCTAACTTCTTAGCCGTGTCCAGTTACAGAAAGGACAGCCTAGCCTGTATTTAAAAGGACCATCTTTAACTCTCAGGTAAGCTGTTGATTATCAATAGGGTGCACAGGCCGCTTTTCCAGGACAGGAGCTGCCTGTGGTGCAGCATCCCATTACACACATGGCTCAGTGAGATGCTATCTAATTGCAAAGTTTATTATTCAAGCTCATTTGGCCTCTGACCATATTCAACATATCATGCTGAATACATTTCATCTGGCAGCATTCATGATGTATTTATTTTACTCTACTCGTTAAGCCATTAATATTTCTCTACCAGAGTTTGACTGCAACAGGGGAAGTCTACTCCATACCAGGCTCATGATATACCTCTGCAATCCAATCACTGGTGACCTGTATGATTATGAAGGCTAAGGTGCCACCATGAAGCAGACCTTTGGGGCGTTGAAGCAATGGTTCCTCTGCTCCAGTCTTGGAGCAGTCCTCCAGCACCCACACCAATGCCTGCCCTGATTTGTGGTGGCATCCTGAATCCTCCACAACGTGGCCATTGTAAAGGAACACCCCTTGCCACCAGGGATTTGGTGATCACCTCAGATGGAAGAAGAAGAGAAAGGGAAGGAAGAGAAGGAAAAGTGGGAGCAGGGGAACATTCATACTCCAGATTGATGTTCACGAGCATTTCATACAGTTCTGCTTCCCACAACTCCAAATTGCCATATTTCAAATGTCCCATACATTGCAATCCCATAATTACAGATGACATAATGTTCTTACTCTCTATTCATGTGTCTCTGATCAGATCCTGCCTCTACACTGTCTTCTATAGTTTGTACAACACCAGTATTTGATCCAGTGGACAGGAATGTCACATTCAGTGAGGATGTTTCTTCTCAGTGTCTCAGTCTAAGTGTCTTCTTCTAGGCCTTAAGTCTCCCTTTGTCTGGCCTAGTTTTTGAGTATTTGAAAATGTAAAGACTTAATCGACAGATGCAGGCTTACACAAGCTGCACATCATTAACGGTGACAGATTGCAGGATGAGGGTGTTATGTGATGTGAAACTGGGGTAGGAACACATCATCATTCTATAAGTTTTTAACCACAGCCTCACTTATGAATACACCAATGATTTGCCGCCCCACCTACTCCATAGACATGTGGACATGCCCCACACAGATAAGGTGCTGCAACATCCAGTCATGGGTCACCTTAGAATCCCTACAGTGTGGAAACAGGCCATTCAGCCCAACAAGTCCACACCACCCCTCCAAGGAGCATCCCACCCAGACCCATACTCCTACCCCTGCATTTCCCATAATCTAACCCAACTAACTTACACATCCCTGGGCACTATAGCATAGCCAATCCACCTAGCCTGCACATCTTTGGACTGTGGGACGAAGGCTGGTTTACATGACAGACTGGGCTGTGTTCACAACTCTCAGTAGTTTCTTTCAGTCTTGGGAACAGCAGTTGACATACCACGGAGCACCCGGAGGAAATCCACGCAGACACAGGGAGAATGTGCAAACTCCGCACTGACAGTCACCCAATGCTGGAATCGAACCCGGGTCCCTGGCGCTATGAGGCAGCAGTGCTGACCACTGAGCCACCGTATGGCATCTTAAATAGAACCATGTTGGTGAACATGCTGTAATGTAATGAGTGATGTGTCTGCCATACCAAATGAAGCTATGAATGTCAAGATGAGTCCTGATCGATAAAAAAATTTGTTGGTTGATGTTTGGTAAATGGAACATAGTGTAGCTAATGGTTTATTATTTAAGGGAATGGTTTGTAAACATATTCATTGGTCTGTCCAATTCCGTAAACTTCTGATGGCATTACAACCAGGTCCTTGGGCTGGAGTACCAGCATTGATTACGACAGCTAGTTACCTACTTCCAAGACCTTCTGGTTTCTTGAAGGAAGAGGCTATCTCCTCATATGCAACTTCTCCACCAAAGCCTCCAGTATGGCACACACTTCATTTGGCTCATTACATGATTTTTAAGATTCTTCCTTTTCATTGCACCTTCTGTCACTGCTCCCACAGCCTGCTGCAGCGTGCGTACACCAATCCTTTCAAAAGTGAGGCCTAATTTTCAGAGGTGCTTGGCATTTATTTAAACCATTCTAACCAGATCTGTTAGCACACACTCTGCAGCAGTGGGGGATGAACCTGGGTCTCACGTGTCAGGGGTAAGGTCACGACCACTGCACCACTCAAGCCCCTTTTAGTGGTGCTATCCATGCATATGGGCTGACTCCTGAAGAGCGCAGCCTATTATGGCTGGGTAAGAAGGGCTGAATTGGTTCCCCTCTTTTCAAATTCCCCAGTTAGCTGCAACCAAGATTTATGTTCCTTTCAGCAGAGGCTATACCTTTATCTCATAAAAATGCAGTATTATCAAAACAGTAAGGAGCAAATTATAAGGTTTTCTTGAGTAAAAAAGAGAGTGCTTTTTTAAATCAGCTAACCCCAAGAAAAAAGAATAAAGATGTGACATCAAACATACATAGGCAAAGTCAATCAACGTCTGGGCATTTTCTTCTTGACAGGCTGAGAGCACGATTTTGCCAACTGCTTCCAGTTACCAAACCCGTCTCTCCTACCCTGCCACAGCAGCTCCCTGAATTACAAGCAATTTATGTATTCTAGTGTCTGATTTCTTTGTTTCCAGTCTTGAACATAGTAGGTGATATCTTTACAGGTGTAACTCAATATAAGAGGTGAGGGTTTCTTCACACCTAACTGTGACCTCCTGCTGATTATCCTTTGATAGGAATGTTAATGCCAATTCAGATGACTTCATTTCAGATTTGTCTATTCCATGTTAGTTTCACAAAGCTCGGCTAACCTGTATTGTCAGCTGATTGTTGTGGCCATTTTAAGAATTTTCCTATTTCCTCAGAAGGCTAAGGAAATTCAGCATGTCCACAAGGACTGTTATCAATTTTTATAGAGTACCATAGAAAGCATCCTACCTGGATGTATCACAGCGTGGTATGGCAACTGCTCTTTCCAAGACCAAAAGAAGCTACCGTGAGTTGTGAACACAGCCCAGTCCAACATATAAACCAGCCTTCCATCCATTGACTCTATCTACACTTCCCTCTGCCTCGGGAAAGCAATCAACATCATCAAAGGACCATCCCACCCTGGTTATACTCTCTTACACCCTCTCCCATCAGACAGAAGATATAAAAGTTTAAATACACATACGAATAGGTTCAAGAACAGCTCCTTCTCCGTTGCTGTCAGACTTTTGAATGGATCTCTCAAATGTTAATGTTGACTTTTCACTCTCTGCACCTTCTCTGCAGCTGTAACACTGTGTTCTGCACTCTGTTCTGCTCCCCTGATGCACGTTGTATGGTACGATCTGCCTGTCTAGCATGCAAAACAACACTTTTCACTGTACCTCGGTACATATGACAACAATTTATCAATCAATCAGTATCTACAGCAATGATAGAGATAACAAGCATGGGGCCGGATGAACACAGCAGGTCAAGCAGCATCATAGGAGCAGGAAAACTTGACGTTTCGGGCCTAAACCCTTGGGTCTAATTTATTATGTGGATGTAGGAATTATTGACTATAGTTC
>JAHRHZ010000009.1:11441448-11472022 GCA_024137785.1 Ginglymostoma cirratum
TTCCTGCTCCTCTGATGCTGCCTGGCCTGCTGTGGGCCTCCAGCTCCGCACTGTGTTATCTCTGACTCCAGCATCTGCAGTTCTTCCTATCTCTGCGTGAGTTATTTTCGGGACAGTTGGTTGGGGCTGTGCTGTTACAGAGCGCATTGTGTTTCTGCCAGCTCTTTGATAAAGTCCTTGCAAACTTACAGAACTGAAGGAATTCAGTGGTCTGTTGTGATTGTGTTGCTCCTTTAAAGATTTAGTTCCTCAGCCAGAAGCGCATATCCAACACTGTTATCTGTATTATTTTCCAGATCCTGAAATTCTACAGGTGAAGAAATTTCTTCTAATTTCTCCCGATGATCTTTTACCAATGACTTTGAGCCTATTTCTCCAGTTATTGATGCAGTCATCACAGACAGTATCTTTTCTCCTTACTCTCTTCAGAACTTAAATGCAAAAATTTACACCCCAGTTCTGTGGTCAGGGAATGCTGCATTATTGCCAGATATCGGATGAAATGTTAAACTGAGGTCCTGTGTCCTCTGTGTCCTCACATGGCACTAGTCTAGCAAAGAGTAGGAGAATTATCCCTGGTGCCCTGGCAAGAATTAATTCCTTAATCAATATGAGAAAGAAACAATTATCTAATCATTTTCATATTGCTGTTTGTGGCAGTTGCGTACAAATTAGCTGTTTGTGTTTCCTATATTACAACATTGACTCTAAGCCAAAAGCATACCATCAGTTGAAAGTGCTTAGATTTACCAGGCTGTTGCAGAGTATGGAAGAATTGAGTTACAAAGAAAGTTTGGGTAGTCTGATCCTTTTTTTTCACTGGATCATGGGAGATTGAGAGGTGACCTTATAGAAGTTTATAAAATCATGAGGGGTATAGATAGGTTAACGGTAGGTGTCTTTTCCCTGTGATAGGGGAGTTCAAAACTAGGGGATACCTTGTTAAGGCGAGAAGAGAGAGATTTAAAAAAGACATGGGGGCACAGAGGGTTTTACACAGAGGGTTGTTGGCTTGTGGAATGAACTTCCTGAGGAAGTGGTGGATCTGGGCACCATTTCAATGTTTAAAGGACATTTGGATTATTACTTGAACCAAAAAGCTTTGGAGTGATATGGGCTCCCAGCAGGCAGGTGGGACTAGTTTAGTTTGGGATTATGTTCAGCGTGGACTGGTTGGACTGAAGGGCCTGTTTCCATGCTGTATGACTATGACTCTATGAACAAGAGCGTATAAATGTGATTATTTGTTTTTACATTTTGTCAAAAACCTCTCTCCATCTTGAAAACATCTGTTGGATCAACTTATGGCCATCTTTCTTCCAGGGATAACAAGTGGAACTTCTCCTCATAACTGTGGTGCTCATCCCTTTCACATTCTCATGGGCTTGTTCTATATCCAATCTAAAATCTGTACTTTTTTCCTGAAGTGCCGTGCTCAGAATTGTTCCCAAAAGTGCAACTGAATTTCAAAGCATAATTTAAAAAATTTAGCACTTTTTTTTGCATTCGTATTCCAATACTCTATTTATAAATCTAAATAACCAATGTGGTTTTTTTACCAACGTTATCAATTTGCCATGCACCTTTAAGGCTTATACATACGTCAAGTATATACATCAATCTGAGATAACAAGGTGTGGGGCTGGATGAACACAGCAGGCCAAGCAGCATCATAGGAGCAGGAAAGCTTGACATAGAAGGGTCTAGGCCCGAAACGTCAAGCTTTCCTACTCCTATGATGCTGCTTGGCCTGCTGTGTTCATCCAGCTCCACACCTTGTTATCTCAGATTCTCCAGCATCTGCAGTACCTTTTATCTCTCATATACATCAATCTCCCTGCTTATCTACACTATTCACAATTATGCTATTTAAAGTGCATCACTTCTCATTTTTCTGCTTTGAAATCCATCTGCCATGTGTTAATTCAGTCCATCATACCATCAACCCAAACCTTCTTCACTATTACCTATATTATCATGTTTCATTTAATCAGTAGTCTTTACAATACCATCACTACACTTAAGACGATTATGATCTCTGTGAAAGAGCCATAAAGCAAAATAAACCAAATTTAATAAACGATTCCCAAAGAAGAAATGTAAAGCAGCACTTCACTGATTTTGTAGCTTTTACATTAATGTGAACCGATGTAATTTGAAAATGAGTTAACTGGCAAATAATACTTCAACTAAAAAGGTAAATTGTGAAATTATGTCTTACACATTGACAAGCGTTCCCTTCAGCATATGGAATCTTACTTAGCAACACAGTTTGACAATGTTCCGTTCCTTAGTAATGCTGGTCATGTCAGAAGTCCTATCCAACAGCAGGTTTCATTCCAAAGTTTCGTGGGTATTATTACAATCAGTAAGACATGCTCCTGTATACTTTCTTCTGAAGTTCAGGCCGGACTTAAAGGTGCAGCTTTCCGAATCCTTTTCTAACTGACAAAATGGTAACAGCCAGGTTTACTGTTTAGCCAACTCTCAGGTAGCAGCCAGACATTCGCCATTTGTTAAATTTTACACAACTTTACGCAGCTTTTAGACTGCTCAAACCTCCAAGACCCTTGTTTCCTTGTTAGGTGTGGGAGGACCTGTGAGACTAGGGTTCTGTCAGAGGAAAGTATGGCTCCTTCAACTTGGCCAGAGCCCCTCCATGGCCATACTGCCCTGGAGGTCATGACCCTAACGTTTTACCTCATGAACTCACTTGAGGTCCTGACTGTCACTTTGGAATTCCCTACCAGAGACATTTTATAGATATTACAGACTTACCTCACAAAACCACATCTACTCTGGGATGCCAAGAAAGTTGCAGAGAGTAGTAGATCCAAAACTGACCAAGGTAGCTCCTTGCCATGGATTAAGCAATAAAAATCTAATGTTACTACTCTCTTCCCTCCTCATAATCTAATAAATCTTCTTCACCTTCAAAGATTTACTCAGTAAGGGCCTACACAGCTCAGCTTAAAACTCAGATTCTAGGTTCATTGCCAAAATGCCACAGTAATCTATTAATCCTATTTGATTTAGCTGGAGCATAATCTTGATCCTGGTGATAAAAAGATAACATACCAACCAACACCACAGGCCAATCCTCACTACTGACCTAATCTTACAGATTCTAGTCATACCTTGGGAGAGACTTGTCCCTTTGGATTATTGGTGTTAGTTTGCTGAAATATCAAAGAACGACTGATGTTTTAAATAAATTTATTTCAGTTGCTACAAGCAACTAATAGTTTTTTATATCCACAACAATATTTTCCTTAATCTAACAGAAATCGTGACATTAAATTATAACTAAAACTCCGAGCCATGTAGACACAATAAATCAAGCAGGTAAAAGTGACAGATGCCAATATTTCTCCACAGTTTGCTACATTTTAATAGCCCCTAAGAATTGTCTGGTAAAACATTTTGGGTGGGGGAAACAAAATGAATACAACTCACTGCTTCATTCATAATTACAAAAGGCAATTTCATGACTTGACTCTGCACCATAATTTCACAATGCATATATCTCTGTGGGGTACCACCTTTACTTCCTGCCACCACTTACGGCCTCTCAAAATTCCTTAGCTCCTGTGATTGATCAGAACAAGCCCAGAAGCACGGGCATGGAAAATATTCTCTTTGACACTGTTGTTCTAACACAAATACAAAAGATTGACCCATGGCAGGGGCTTTGGGATTAATTCCATCGCACTTGCCAATGTAATAAAATGGGCTAATCTCTTGTCAGTATGAAATGAGTTAACTGTTAAATATATATATATACACACACACACATATACATTAGGTAGTTGACAGATGCCTTATCACAAATGTCCTGTAAATGCTGAATTTTTGAAGATAGACTTTACATTCTTTGCACATTTTCAGGAAAGCAGTAATCATTAATGAACCTTTGTGCTGAGGGTTAGTGCTATGTGACAGACTGAATGAGCTACAGGGCTATTGTTGATAAGGACTCAAAGGCATTCTAGAGAATAGCACAGAGTTAAATGTCTCTTTTAATTTTGCAATGATATATTTTCACTTTACCAGGCAGTTAAATTATTAACCAGACAGAATCTATTGGATTAAAAAGACTGGCGTCTGAGCACTGTTTTCTTCCCCAAGTGTGTTCTCTGAAGATCAGAAGTAAATGGACTGATGTAACGAGACCGAATTTGATGCATTATAGAATCACTGGCGTCAAACGCTATGGATAGAAGGATAATGTACACCCAGGGAGCTGACACTGGGCACCTCTAAAAATGTATTCAGCAGCAGCCTTCAGTATTTTGTTAGTTTTCAAGGAATGGAAGTGTAAAAGAAAGCTGTGATCCTTTAATTTTTAGCAAAAAAAGATGAATGATACAAGGGCCACAGGTAGAGAGTGCTAATGATTGAGAGATGACTGGAATTATAACAAGGAATTAAAGGCCAAGAGAATACTGAGCATTCTGCACTTCAATAAGTTTCTGCTTTCCCATTTGATTCCCCTTTCTCTACTTCATTTCTTAGATCTTGAGCCTATGTGTCCCAGCATAGAGCTTTGAACACTATGAACAGCTCTTGGAACTTTGGACAGACACTCAAGTGTTTGATTGGTGGTCCCCCTAAGCACTGCTCTACCGAAGGGCCCTGACCCAAAACATCAGCTTTCCTGCTCATCTGATACTGCCTTGCCTGCTATGTTCCTCCAGCTCCACATTATGTTATAACCGTCAGACTTAGTTAACCGATTAGCTACAAACGAGCCAATTGATTTGAACAACCAATTCACTTACATGAAGTCGGTACAGAGACTGATTGTCTCCATAGTCCATTCCTCATCGCATCTTTATCAATCTGTAGAAATATTCCTTTTGTTTAGATCTGAAGATCAAAACTGATGCCAACCATTCTTTCTGCTGTTGCTTTCAGTCTTTTTTATCTTCTCATTTTCTTCTCCAATGCTTATCCCGTTCTGAGTGACAGTTAGTCAGTTATTACAAAGGCACAGTTGCAACCTGTCAGATGTGTTATTTCTTTTTCTTTAGGCAGATCCTTCCCAGGGACTGAGCAATGAGGGCATTGGTGAGAAATTTGGGAAAATCCAATGGAAGATCAGCACTGAGGAAATTCTCGACATCAAGAACAAAAGTCCCATTTCTCAATCATTTTGTTGAGCACTGAGACAAGGTTGTCGCTTTTGAGCAGAAAGAGGTCTACTTGCATACATTGGCATGAACTGACAAATCATTATTAGTTAATCTCGCCTCATTTATATGAAGTTTCCCATTCTCCCATCTGGCAGATAGGAGCTCGCATTCAAGGGTTCCTGACGTGAAAGTCAGAGCGAGTTACCTGGTGACCCCAGCTTGCCACTTCCTTTTTGGTACCTCCATCTTAGTCACCGGTCACCAATGTCTTTGCGGTCTTCATCTATGGACATTGACATCAGAAAAGTATCAGCCTCACTGCACATTCATGACAGATCTCCACTCCACTTGCAATACAGTTCTCCTTAATACGCTGCAGTTTGGCGTTCACCCCATTTCATGCAAATGATGTTGCAAGTGCACTTTGAACACAGGGAGAGGCGCCCACCTCTTGGATTGGATCAGACCAGATCTCAAAGATCTTTGTTTGGTCTCTTAGCACTCAGTCATGGTGTGCCCGCTTGGATGCTTTTTGCCTTGCCTTGCCCTTTTTGTGCTTTGTCTTGTTAGCCAGATATTACAGCATCATAGGCTTCTCTCTTGACTTGCTCTTTTATGTAGACACAAAGCTGGGAAGCTTGACATAATTGTCAGCAGAGGTCAGTGCAGGGGATGGACTTGCTGCCGTAAGGCACCACGTAGTACCAAGTTCGTGCCAGCACCATGTGCCAGTGGCATCTATAGCAAACGGACTGCATGTCCTTCAAGCAAATGGCTATGCCTCACGGTCGAAGGGAAGTAGATTGCAGTCAAGTCAAGGAAGGTGCTCTTCAAACAGGGGTCCAGGCACAAGACCAAGCTCTGATATCCATTCAGGAGCTTGTGTGCAGTCAGTCATCTGCTTGGAGCATTCGGTGTCTGGACGTCTGCCCACTATGATACTGGGACTGAGCCGTGGTCAGTCGTCTGGGTCCAGTGCAACCATTCCAGGGAGTTGGAGGAAGTCAGTCAGGGAACTGCACATTAATCAGTCAGGGGTCTGGTCTGTCATCGGTCATGGCTGTCCTTCCAAGTTGGACAGAGGGTGGACACAGGCAGTCCTGGGGAGGTTCCATCCACAAAAATTCAAGGGGATGTTATCAGATACCACAGGCAGTAATATTACTCAAACACCAAGAGAGTAAAGGCCCCTGACAGCACTAAATGCTGTGTGTGAACCTTAGGCATTAGCCTTCTGCTTGGAGTGTAGATCTTGGCCCCAGGTACTCTAACCACATCGGGTAACTTCACAAATCATTCCCACTAACAGCTCTGATGTACAAGTAGTTTCTTGCAGGCTGGAAAAATTCACCCTTGTTGCCAAAGCAGCAAACTCCTTCCAAAGTCACAAACCCCGCACAAGGTATGGGAGCTGTCCTTTCTTACCTTGAATCATAATATCTCGTGTAGAGCAAAGGCTCTGTATCTTCAATATTGTAGCTAGACAGACACAGGGCTTATAATGAAGATCAACATGTATTTCTACAAATGAGAACATATTTACAGAGTTGTTCCACCTTGTTACCTGCACAGCCTTAGACATTTTTCTGCCTTTCCCTCCCACTATATCTCGGTGCAGTCCCTGGCTCTACAGGTAATAAGGCAGGAGCATGCCTTACAGTGGAACGCATTGGCCTTGGCAATTTGGTTGGGCAACCCTGGAGGCATTTATGGCCAAAGGGACCAGACATGCTGAGCATATCCGACTCAGAAGCAGGTGCATGCTCCTCAGTTTGCATTCCCATAGAACTGAGGGTGGGTGCAGGGTGGAGGTGATCACCTCTGGAGTGTACTGAGAGGAGATGTGTGGAGCGCCTGTGTGTGACTCTTTCTCCAGTTGGGTGCCTACTGGGCCAGCCTGCTGAGAACCAAAGACAAGGGTGATGGAGGATAGGTCTGTGTGCGTAGCCAAAAGGCAGGGAGTGTGCTAGGCCTGGGTCTCCACGGCAGCCAACAATCCATCCATCGAGGCAGCAGACACTCCTATATCAGGGGCATCATGGTAAAAACAATGTTGGTAGAACTCCTGCAATCTTTGAGCCAGTTAGCCTACTGTCTTCGACAAACCTACCTGCTGCTTGTTCACCAGCTTTCTTATTTGAATGGAGTCGACACAATGGGGCCCTCTACTGCCTTGGGCTAAACCAATGTCTGGTGGCTGAGTGCTGCGGGCATTCTTTCCAAGAACTGCTGGAAAAGTGCCAGTGATTTCTCACTGTAATTTGCACCCAATTGTAATACAGCAAACATACCTACCGAGATGTCAGGAGCTAAGCTGGTGGAGGGTACAGTAGACAGCCTAGGCTGTGAGGGTCTTGTGGTACAGTGGTAGTGCCCCTGTTTCTGGTCCAGAAGGCCCAGGTTCAAGTCCTACTCACTTTAGAGGTGTGTAACAGCATCTCTGAGCTGGTTGGTTAGAACATATCTGGTCAGCGAGTGGTGTGGCCTCTTCTTCAGAGATGATGAAGGAGATGTCTTGTGGGGTTGCCCTTTTGGCCTCTGTGACCATGCAGAAGCCACTGGTACCTGCAGGAGGCAAAAGAGAGAAAGCCGTGTGAATAAGGGATAGAAGGTTGGGTGTGTTTAGAGCACATTTACAGTAATTCAACATTGAACACAGTACACAGAACAGTACAGCACAGTACAGGCCCTTCAGCCCACGATGTTGTGCCGAACTTTTACCCTAAACCTAAGGTCTACCTAACCTCCACCCCTATCTTATACTATCATCCATATGCCATTCTGATAGCAGCTTAAATGCCCCCAATGAGGCCGACTCCACTACCCTCTCCGGCAATGCATTCCATGCCCCTACCACTCTCTGAGTAAAGAACCTACCTCTGTCATCTCCCCGATATCTACCTCCTTTCACTTTAAAACTATGTCCCCTCGTAAAAACTACCTCCACCCTGGGAAAAATTCTCTGGCTGTCCACTCTATCTATACCTCTGATCATTTTGTACACCTCTATCAAGTCACCTCTCATCCTTCGTCATTCTAAAGAGAAAAGCCCTAGCTCTCTCAACCTTACCTCGTAAGGCCTTCCCTCCATTCCAGGCAACATCCTGGTAAATCTCCTCTGCACCTTTTCTCAGGCTTCCACATCTTTCTTGTAATGAGGTGACCAGAACTGGACACAATACTCCAGATGTGGCCGAACCAGCTTTTGTATAGCTGGAGCATAACTTCATGCCTCTTGAACGCAATCCCTCTATTAATGAAAGCTAACACACCATACGCCTTCTTAACAACTCTATCTACCTGGGTGGCAGCTCTCAGGGAGCTGTGAACATGAACCCCAAGATCCCTCTGCTCCTCCACACTGCCAAGAATCTTTCCATTAATCCTGTATTCTGCTTTGAAATTTGTCCTTCCAAAATGAATCACCTCACATTTTTCAGGGTTAAACTCCATCTGCTACTTCTCAGCCCAGCTCTGCATTCTATCAATGTCCCTTTGTCACCGAGAACAGACCTCCACACTGTCCACAATGTGGCCCACCTTTGTATCGTCCGCAAACTTGCTAATCCACCCTTCCACTCCTTCATCCAAATCATTTACAAAAATCACAAATAGAAGAGGACCCAGAACAAATCCTTCTGGTACACCACTCGTAACTGAGCACCATGTTGAATATTTTCCGTGAACTACCACCATTTGTCTTCTAAGGATCAGCCAATTCTGAATCCAATCTGCCACATTTCCCCCTATCCCAAGCCTCCTTACCTTCTGCATGAGCCTACCATGGGGAACCTTATTAAATGCCTTACTGAAATCCATGTATACCACATCCACTGCTCCACCTTCATCCACGTATTTGGCCACCTCTTCAAAGAATTCAATAAGGTTTGTGAGGCATGATCTACCCCTCACAAATCCATGCTGACTATCACAAATCAAATTGTGCCTTTCCAAGTGATCATAAATCCTGTCTCTCAGAGCCCTTTCCAATAACTTGCTCACCACTGACGTAAGACTAACTGGTCTGTAATTTCTGGGGTTATTCCTTTTCCCTTTTTTGAACAAGGGAATGACATTTGCCTCTTTCCAATCTTCCGGCACTATACCCGTGGACAGTGAGGACGAACAGGTCATCGCCAAAGCACCTGCGATCTCGTCCCTCGCTTCCCATAGAATCCTTGGATAAATCCCATCAGGCCTGGGGTACTTATCTACCTTCAACTTCCTCAGAATTCCTAGCACATCTTCTTTACTCACATCAACCTCCTCTAGCCTACCTGTCTGTTTCACAATGCTCTCCTCTACAACTAGGTCCCTCTCAGTTGTGAATACTGAGGAAAAGTATTCATTAAGGAGCTCTCCTATCTGTTTAGGCTCTGTGCACAAATTTCCTTCACAATCCTTGATCGGCCCTACCCTTTCTCTGGTCATTCTCTTGTTCTGCACCAACGTGTAAAAAGCCTTGGAGTTTTCCTTGATCCTATCCGCCAAGGTTTTCTCATGCCCCCTTATAGCTCTCCTAAGCCCTTTCTTCAGCTCCTTCCTGGCTAACTTGTATCCCTCTAGAGCCTTTCCGTTCCTCTTTTCGTAAACCTTATATAAGCCTCCTTCTTCCTCTTAACCAATCGTTCGAACTCTCTCGAGAACCATGGCTCCCTCACTCGACCGCATCTTCTCGGCCTGCTAGGGACAAACAGTTCTGGTCGCCGCATTATAGGAAGGATGTAGAAGTATTGGAAAGGGTGCAGAGGAGATTTACCAGGATGTTGCCTGGTATGGAGGGAAGGTCTTATGAGGAAAGGCTGAGGGACTTAAGGCTGTTTTCGTTAGCGAGAAGAAGGTTAAGAGGTGACTTAATAGAGACATGCAAGATGATCAGAGGATTAGATAGGGTGGACATTGAGAGCCTTTTTCCTCGGATGGTGACGGCTAGCATGAGGGGACATAGCTTTAAATTGAGGGGTGATAGATATAGGACAGAAGTCAGAGGTAGGTTCTTTACTCAGAGAGTAGTAAAGGCGTTGAATGCCCTGCCTGCAACAATAGTAGCCTCGCCAAATTTAACAGTATTTAAATGGTCATTGGATAAGCATATGGATGATAAAGGAATAGTGGAGGTGAGATGGGCTTCAGATTGGTTTCTCAGCTCAGCGCAACATTGAGGGCTGAAGGCCCTGTACTGTGCTGTAATGTTCTATGTTCTATGAGCACATGCAGTATGCATTCCTTAAACAATCTCCACATTTCTGTGGTGCTCTTCCCTGACTGCATCTGTTCCCAATTTATGTTACCCAGTTCTTGTCTAACTGAATTGTAATTACCCTTCCCCCAATTGTAAACTTTAGCCTGCCATATGTACCTATCCTTATCCATGGCTATCGTGAAAAAAACAGAGTTATGATCACTATCGCCAAAATGCTCTCCTACCAACAGATCTAACACTTGGCCTGGTTTGTTGCCAAGCACCAAATCCAAAGTGGCCTCTCCTCATGTTGGTCTATCTATGTACTGTGTCAGGAATCCTTCCTGAACGCACTGCACAAAATCTGCTCCATCTAAACTATTACAACTAAAATGTTTCCAATCAATATTTGGAAAGTTGAAGTCACCCACGTCTACAGCCCTGTGACTTCTGCACCTTTCCAGTATCCGCCTCCCAATCTGCTCCTCTATTTCTCTGCAACTATGAGGGGGTCTGTAAAAAAAGCCCAACAAAGTGACTGCTCCTTTCTTGTTCCTGACCTCAACCCAAACTGACTCTAATAGGACAGTAGCACAACAATGCTTGTTATTTCTTCCGAGGAAGGGTCACCGGATCTGAAACGTTAACTCTGTTTTCTCCTTCACAGCTGCTGCCATACTAATGCGGCCTCACTTGGAATATTGCGTACAGTTCTGGTCGCCCCATTACAGGAAGGATGTGGAAGCATTGGAAAAGGTGCAGAGGAGATTTACCAGGATGTTGCCTGGTCTGGAGCGAAGGTCTTATGAGGAAAGACTGAGGGACTTGGGTCTGTTCTCATTGGAGAGAAAAAGGCTTAGAGGGGATTTAATAGAGACCTACAAAATGATCAGAGGATTAGATAGGGTGGACAGTGAGAGTCTTTTTCCTAGGATGATGACGTCGGTTAGTACGAGGGGGCATAGCTGCAAATTGAGGGGTGATAGATTTAAGACAGATGTCAGAGGCATATGGATGATGATGGGATAGTGCAGGGGGATGGGCTTAGATTAGTTCACAGGTCAGCGCAACATCGAGGGCCGAAGGGCCTGTTCTGTGCTGTAATGTTCTATGTTCTATGTTCTATATACCTGCTGAGCTATTCCAGAAACTTTGTTTTTGTACTATGCTACTTAGTTGGTCGCCAGGATGAAGAGTTTTCAGCATCCCACAGGAATGATAGAGGTCCTGTTTTGACAGGGTCAAAGTCCGCCCCTCGTAGAATGTAGAACCCCACCAGCCAACCTGAGAACTGAAGTTCTGAAGAAGAGTCATATTGAACTTGAAATGTTAACTCTGTTTCTCTGCAGATGCTGCCAGACCTGCTGAGATTCTCTCGCATTTTCTGTCTTGATAACAGATTCACAGCATCCGCAGTATTTTGCATCATATTAGTGTTCAGTTCCGTGGCTGCCCTCAGGTAACTCATTTAGGTTACATCATACTCATGTATGGATTGATAGTGAATAGCAAAGTGCTATACAGTTTGATAACCTGTATCAAACATTTATTTTACAGACCCACATGCATGTGGGGTTCAAGCATCATTCAAATATTGGTGTCACTTTTTTTAAAGGTGCAGGAACTGAATAAACTGAAATCATCGAAATGACTTCCATGTGTTTATCATTTTGCCTCAAATAAGTTTATTTCACATTATTTGCATTTTTCATGAGGTTTGATCACATACCAATATTCATACTGTTCAAAGCCTCACTGATTTTTCACGATTTCAGTGTGACTCTTCTACTGAATTTGAATTATGAGCTGGAAATGATTAGTGGACTTTGCGACACCTCGTGTTAAATCTAATGGAACTGAGCAACTAAGCTTTGTTTGTTTGTGAGGCCAGGCCTGGAGGCTAATTGCAGACTAAACCTTGATTAAAAAGATTCTATCAGACACAGCAACCCTACAGGAAGAGCATTTTGTTTAAGCAGACAACAGATGTGGCTATTAACAAGGTCAGTACCTGGGAATTGGTTCCTGTAAGTCTGGAAGAGACCCTTTGTCAAGCAGATGCCGGTTATTGAATGGTAATTGAGGCCCCAGAAGCAGTTGATCAGTCTATCAGGGCAGAATCAGAATTAAAGTTGTTTGAGTAACCTAAGTTTTGTTTTGTTTTATTGATCCTTTAACTATGTTTGTGAGTCTGTCTGTTGTTTGCATGAATAAAGCTGGAATCAAATATTTTGGGTTTAAACCACAAATGTTAATCAGCTAACTCAGTTGTTTAATTTTCCCTCTGCTAAAGTTATTACATAATTAATAAATTGTTAAATCCTTTGTTTACGATATGAAAGCTGTGTCTGCAAATTAATTCTTCTGGACATAGACTTGGATTGGTTGTTCCAAAATCCAGTTAGGAACCATTGCAGTGAATATCTGGGGCAACTGTAATGCTTTAATTTTGCTGTGATTTGAATTTCTCAACAAGATTTGAATTTCACAAACTCAACAAGACTGGCTGAATTTGTGGAGAGAAAACAGTCAGCATTTCAAATCCAGCAACCCATCTTCTGAACCCAGTATTCCGAAAGTCCTGGGTGACATTGCCAATGGGTTTTGAAGGATGATACCTGACAAATCGTTGCAGCTCCCATGAAAAGATCAGCCTCTCTTAGACACTATTAAAATGCAATGCTGCAGGCTGCAGCACAGTAGTTAATTAATATTTTAATTACTTTGTGTAAATCATCAAAATGACAAAAAGAAATCTGCGTTTTACACAGATATTCTAAGTGCAAGGGTCTGAATTTCCTCTTACTACATCACCATAAATTTGTTGGAGACTTTACAGAAATCTTGTTAACATGTAAAAGCTGGGTTTCAACTGAGGTTATAGTAACAGAGAAGATACAGCCCCAAGACTTCTCATTTTGTTTTAGCCTTAATCAACAAAGCAGAGTTACTGCTATTGACCCAGTGGCTGTGAACAGCAAAGATGAGAGCATGGAACATGCTGTACCTCCTGAGACTAAATAGTTCACTTTGAAGTCAATTTCATCTGAGATTGTCGTAATTGTGTTTGACTAAGACAAGGTAATGAGGTCAATACTTGTGTGCAATGAAATCAGACAGGTGTTGGTTAAGCTATCAGCACTGAAAGCAGACCCTTGAAAAAGCTCACTGAAGGAAAGGGGGATCAGATCCACTATTTAAAAGCAGCCTGGGCTCTTTTTGATAATTTTCTAGAACTGACTCTGTGAATTCAACAAGAGCTCCCCTCACTTTCTCTGAGAGAGCGAGCTAGAGGCGTTGTTTGAGCAAGTAAACAGATGGAAATGTGTATATTTTACCCCACAGAGTTATAGAGTGATACAGCACAGAAATCGACCCTTCAGTCCAACTTGTTCATGCTGACCAGGTATCCCAAACTGAACTAGTCCCATTTATCTGTATTTGTCCCAAATCCCTTTAAACCTTTCCTATTCATGTACCTGTCCAAATGTCTTTTAAATGTTTTAATTGTACCTGCCTCTACCACTTCCTCTGGCAGCTTGCTCCATACACACACCATCCACTCTGTGAAAAAGTTGCCCCTCTGGTATCTTTAAAATCTTTCCCCTCTCACCTTAAACCTATGCCATCTAATTTTAGACTCTCCCACCCTGGGGAAAAGACTTTGGCTATTCATCTTACCTATGCCCTTTATAATTTTATAAATGTCTATAACGTCATTTCTTAGCATCCTACATTCAAGTGGAAGAAGTTCTGGCCTATCCAGCCTCTCTTTGTAACTCAAATCCTCTAGTCCTGGCAACATCGTTGTAATTTTTTCCTGCACCTTTTCTAGTTTAACACATTCTTCATATAGCTGGGTGACGAGAATTGTACGTAATTTTCTAAAAGTAGCCTCACGAATGTCCTGTACAGCTGCAACATGACCTCCCAACTCCTATACTCAATGCTCTGACCAATGATGTCTAGTGTGCCAAACACCTTCATCACCACCCTGTCTACGTGTGACACCACTTTCAAGGAACTATGAACCTGCACCATTAGGTCCTTCTGTTCAACAACATTCCCCAGGACCTACCATTAACTGTGTAAGTCCTGCCCTGGTTTGTCTTACTAAAATGCAACACTTCGCATTTATCTAAATTAAACTCCATCTGCCACTTCTCAGTCCATTTGATCAAGATTTTGTTGTACTCTTGATTAACCTTCTTCACTGTCCACTATACCATCAACTTTAGTGCCATCTGCAAACTTACTAACCATGCCTCCTAAATTCTCATCCAAATATGGGCCCAGAACCAATCCTTGTGGCAGTCCGCATAATAATGCGCTACCAACATGCTCAACCATTAAGCCAATTTTGTATCCAATTGGTTATCTCTCCCTGGATCCCATGTGATCTAACCTTGATGAGTAACTGATGCACAGATCAGTTTGTCAGAAACACTGGAAAAAGATGGCAGAGCAAATAAATGCCACCAGCACCATTTCCAAATAGCAGGCTGTAGTAAAGGAAAATATTTATTGCCTCACTGGGGTAAACCTCATCTCTACTTCTTTCTTAATTTCTCAAAAATACTGCTTCATTGTACTTTAACCCCAGCATTCCAATAGGAAGCAAAAACTGACATTTATAGTCTGTCTCAAGACGATAGCAATAGTAGCATAAAGGGAATAAAGCTGGACTAATAAACTAGAGGCTTGACATAATTCTTTGCAAATCATGCGCTCAAATACCAACATGGCAATTAATTACTAACATCTGGAATAAAAGATAAATGATAACTATGCTGTTCATAAAACCGCTGAGAAGTTGTCTGGTTCAATAATGTTCCTCTGAAAAGGAAGTTTGCCCTCTGCATTCTGATAGCCCTCATGTGATTCTAGATCCACAGCGATGTGGGTGACTTAACTGACCAGTGAAATGCCCTAGCAAGCCATTCAATTGTATCAAGCCACTTCAGAAAAGTCAAATATGAATAAAACTGAGGGGCCTGCTGGCCCAGGCAAGGGAAAATACTAAACGCACGCCTTGTCCAGGCAATTATGCAAAGTCATCTTTATGAATGTCTCATGTGTTGGCTCTAAATTGGGAAAGATATCTCACACAGGCAAAAAAACCTGAATAGCTTCTTTTTTAAATTCATTCTCAGGATGAGGATGTCACTGGCTAGACCAACATTTATTGTTCTTTCCTACTTCAAACTCAACCATATTGCTGTGGTTCTGAAGTCACATGTCGGCCAGACCAGGTATATTGGCAGTTTCTTTCCCTCAAGGACATGAATAAACCAGATGGATTTCCCCAACAATTCACGATAGATTGCTGTGGGGGGATTTGAACCCAGGTCCCCAAAACATTATTTGGTTTCCTGGATTAACAATCCAGTGATATTGCCACTTGGCTGTTTCTTGATAATATTTAGATTGAATTGAATTGGCTGGGGAGTTAGAATCATGGAATCCCTACAGTGTGGTAAGAGGCCGTTTGGCCCATCGAGTCTGCACCAACTCTGTGAACGGCATCCCACCCAGATCCAGCCCTGTAACCCCACATTTCCTATGACTAATCCCTGCCATTCCCTGTATACTATGGGGCAAGTTAACATGGCCAATCTACCTAATCTGCACATATTTTTAGACTGTGGGAAGAAACTGGAGCAATCAGTATTGAAGACACCATCATCGCCATCCACCAGAGGTGAATGAAAGGAGGTCACCTGGCAGTCCTCAACACTGACTCTGAACCACATGAGATTTCATGGCCATCAGGTCAAACTACTGATTACCATCTACACCCTCCTGCAGCTGAGTTATCACTTCAGAGACATTATAAAGACAAAGCTAGGCCTGGAAATAGCCTGCGACATGCTACCTCAGGAAGATTTAGAATGGATCAACCATCTCAGAACAGGGTATTCATGAGGCATTGTGGTCCATCAGCAGCAGCAGAATTCATTCATAATCGGTAACCTCATGGCCCAGTGTATGGCCTACTCTGTCATTATTCTCAACCACGAGATCAAACCTCGTTCATGGAAGAGTACAGGAGGGTATCCCAGGAGCAGCAACAGGGAGCAAAAGCATGAGCTACAGCATAGGACTAGTAAGCAACATGCTTTGGACATTGTTAAATGCCACAGATAAGAGAACACATCAAAGCTCTGGGGTCATCCCACAACCAGTCATGAATGGTAGTGAACAGTTAAACAAATAATAAAGGAAGGGGCTCCACAAACATTCCCATTCTCAATGAATGGAGGAAGTCAAGGTTGAGACATTTGCAACCAACTTTAGTCAGAAGTACCAGGTAAACTGTATTTTTCAGTTTCCTCTTGATGTCCCCAGTATCATAAATGCAAACTTGTGATGGTACGGTGGCTCAGTGGTTAGCACTACTGCCTCACAGCACCAGGGGCCTGAGTTCAATCCCAGTTTTGGGTGACTGTGTGGAGTTTGAACATTCTTCCCATATCTGTATGGGGGTACTCCAAATTCCTCCCACAGTCCAAAGATATGCAGGTTGGGTGGATTGGTCATGCTAAATTGCCCATAGTGCACAGGGATGTGCAGCAATTAGCCATGGTAAATGCGGAGTTATGGGGCTGGATCTGGTTAGAATGCTCCTCTTCGAAGAGCTGGTGTGGACTCAGTGGACTGATTAGCCTCTTTCCACACTGTAGGGATTCTAAGTTCCCCAGCCAAACCAATACAATTCCATCCAAATATTATCAAGAAACAGCTGAAGGCACAGAAGACAAAAACAGCTTTGGGCCCTGCAAACATCCTGGCAATAGCACCTAAGACTTCTACTCCAGAACTGACCATTTCCCTTGTAAAACAGTTCCAGTACTGGACAACTTGGAAAATTTCCCAAATGTGACCCAGCTAAAGAAAGCAAGATTAATCCAATTCCGTTACCTATTCTCAAATATTAAAAAGTGATGGCGTCCATCGTGAATAGTTAGCAATAACCTGTTCAACAACAGTTAATTTGGGTTATATCTGCGCCACTCAGTTCCAGACTTCATTACAACTTTGGGGTAGATATGGGCCATGGGGCTGAATTCAAAAGGTGAGGTCAGAGTGACTGCCCTTGATATCGTGGCTGTATTTGAGTGAGTATACTGTTATGGAGCCTGGCTGAAGTCAAAACAATCGGTGGAAAAATCTCCACTGGTTGGAGTCATACCTAGCGCAAAGGTCAGAGTTTCTTGTTTTTGGAGGTCAACCATCTCAGTTCTAGGACAACACTATAGTGTTCTTCAGGGTATTATCCTAGGCTTCAACCATCTTGAGTTACTTCATCAATGACCACCATTAGGCCAGAACTGGGAATGTATACTGATGTTTGTAAACATCAGTATTCATACCTGAGATACTGAAGCAATCTATAGAGGTCTTTAGCACTGAAAAAGACACTGTCGACTCTGCACTAGTCAAAAACAAGCAGCTAACTATCCTAATCCTAAATTCTAGTAGGAGACCAAAAAAACTCAGATCGTTCAGCATCCAGGTAATAAAAGACAATTGGCATTCACTCTACACCAGGCAAAGATCATTCACAACAAGAAGAAATCTAACCATTTCCCATGACTTTCAAAATCATTATTATAACTTAATCCAGGATGATCAATATTCTGGGCTGACCATTGACCAGAAGCTAAATTGAACCAGCGAACAAACCAAATAAATGCTGTGACTATAAAATCAGGTCAGAAACATGAAATACTGTGGTGAATAACTCATTGTCTGACTCTACAAAGACTGTCCACTATCTACCAGGAATAAGTCAAGACTGCGATGGAAAATTCTCCAATTACCTGAAAAATTCCCGTACCCAGCTAAATCCAGTCTATTGACTGCTGGCTAGATCAGGAATGACGCTAATAACATGGGCAGAAACTAAAAAGACATAAAGGACCTGTCTTTAAGGGTGGTAGAAGCAGAAACTCTGATGACATTTTAGATGGTCTCCCTGTACAGAAAGAATATTATTAAGCTGAAGGGCACTCAGAAGAGATTAACCAGGACATTGCCAGGCATGGAGGGTTTGAATTATAAAAAAAGGCTGGATAGGCTGTGACATTTTTCACTGCAGCTTTAAAGGTTGAAAGGCGACCTTACAGAAGTTTATAAAATAATGAGGGATATCAATAGAATTAATATTAGTTGTCTTTTCCCTAGGATGGGCATTTCAAGACGAGGGGGCACATTTGTAAGGTGAAAGGAAAGATTTAAAAAAGACATAAGGGGCAAATCTTTTACACAGAGGGTGTTCGTGTGTGGAATGAACTTCCTGAGGAAGTGGTGATGTGGATACAATTAAAACATTTAAAAGTAATTTGGATAAGTAATGAATAGGAGAGGTTTGTAGGGATATGGGCCAGGAGCAGGCAGGCAGGACTAGTTTAGTTTAGGATTATGTTGGCCATGGGCTGGTTGGACTGAAGGGTCTGTTTCCGCATTGTATGACTCCAGGACTCTCTGTGCACTTGCTATGCCACAGCATATAAAGTTTGCGCCAAGTACTGGAATTTAGGATTAGAGTAGATAGCTGCTTGTTTTTGACTAGTGCAGAGTTGACAGTGTCTTTTTCAGTGCTGTAGACCTCTATAACCCTATGACAGGTGTATTAAGCTCTCACTTGTTTTTCTTACCAGGAGATGCTCTGGATACTTGATTTCCAATTTTGCGTCCCATACAGTTTAATCTCAATAATCCCCTATAGGTGTATGCAGTGTCATAGCATAATTCAAAAAAAAACTCTTTTATGTTTGTAAGCCCAAAATGAAATACAGGTTTCAAAATATTTCTGCAGAAATATTTCATTTTGATGTCATGTAGTTTCATTTAAACATGACAATATAATAACGTCTGCAGAAATTTCTGAATAAGCTATCAGCACCTAATATCAAATTGTGTTTGATAATTCTCCAGTGAAGCATCTTGGGACATTTTATTATGTTGAAGACTCTATCAGCTACTGCCATTCAAAGAAAAATCTTCAATTTCTCTAGTGTCTTTCATCGTTTTGGAATTCCCCAAAGTGCTTGAAGTCCATTTGAAGTGTAGATATTGTAAGACAAAAGAAGAACGCAGTAACAAGGTCCTAGAAACTGCGAAAAACAAAAGACAGAATCTTGTGCTGCTCTCAAGAGCAAGATGTTTGGTTGGTGGGAGCGCTTATTTGTATGGGAGGCCAAAATGCAGCTCTCCGCACGATTACACAATTGGAGACCAGCTCCAGTAACAGATTGTAAATGATGGATTTTGCTGGAACCATGTGGAATACCTTTTATGGATTCACTGTCACTGAGCCTTCCTCCTGGAATTAATCAAACCACTGATATCAAGTACAGAAGGCTGCCTACACAATACTTTAAATGGAAGATAGGGTCTGTCATAGTTAAACAGTAAAGGTTTATGAGATGTAGAGAAATCAAATTAACGTTTTGCGTCGAGTGACCCTTAATACCTTCTGAGGTAGGTTCACTTGATCCGATTTCGCTCCACAGATCCTGCCAGACCTGGTGAGTTTTTCCAGCAATTTCTGTTTTTGTTTCTGATTTACAACATCCGCAGTTCTTTCAGTTTTTATTCAAGTTTATTTGATGTTATAGTAGTTTGTTACATACGTATTTCTAATTGTACCTTTATATATCATTCAATAATGATAACACTCTGGTTAACACGCTTACAAACATCTGCTAAAGATGATGTCTGCTGTTTAGATCAATCAAGGCAGACAGCTGCAGAAAAGGTGTACAGGAATTTTGTGCTTTGCAATGTCCTGCACAAGCTCGCTGAGCAAACAGTGGAGAAATACACAGAGGTGGAGATGGAGGAACCAGGTGTCCTGTTTGATGAGGAGGGAATGAGGATGATGCTACTGATGAGGAGGTAGATGGTGCAAATCATCATAGAATCCCTACAGTGTGGATGCAGGCCATTTGGCCCATCAAGCCCACACTGACTGTCCAAAGAGCATCCCCTCATCCCTGTAACACTGCATTTCCCATATGTAATCCTCCCAGCCTGCACACTGTAAGCAATTTAGCATGTCCAATCCACCTAACCTGCACATGTTTGGACTGTGCTAGGAAACTCAGAGCACTTGGGGGGCACTCATGTCAATGCGGGGAAAATGTGCAAACTCCACATCAACAGTAGCCCGAGGCTGGAATCAAACCTGGGTCTCTGGCGCTGTGAGGCAGCAGCGCTAACCGCTGAGCTGCCGTGCCACAGTAAACACAACAGCAGATGTCAGAATGGTGTAGTGACATGGCAGGTAGGCCCAAGACACCTTTATCTCTACCAGATACCAGTCATCAAAACCTCTCTACACTACCATAGGCTATCAAGTTTTGGTGACTATGACCTAGCAGTTCTTTCACGGATGCAGGCATCACTGTTTTGTTGCATTATACTCGTAGCAGCATTAAAGTTGAAATTTCATTGTGATCCTATATATGTGCCAATCTGAACGGAAACACAAACTTCGGAGTTAGATATGCCGCTCAGAAAAAAAAAGCAATGGGGCATCAGTACTAGTAGGACCAGGATACCAGCTGCATGGAACAGCTCATTCCTGGCAGTGCCAGGGAGAGAAACCTAAGCCCTGATACTTCTCCTGCTTCCAATTCCCTTGTCCATCCCTGATCCCTTTAACCTTTGCATTCAATCATGCATTTTTCCCCCTTTCCAAAATTAACCAACCAATTCACCAAACAATCACAGAAAAATCCTTGTAAAATGTTAACACCCATTGTTGGAACCTGGTTAAAATTATCATCTGATAAATATGGCATTGGTCATATTATTGAGACCACCAAGGATATAATGCAATCCACATTTGTGTGCACCTTATAAATGATCCCACTATAACTTTTAAACAAAGAGTGCACATTTTACTCCAACAGCATCATGCAATGTTGTTAATTTGACAGGATAATATCCCACTAGTTATTTAGAAGACTGTGTAGACAATAACACCGAAATATTCTGCCCATTGCACTGTATGTACACACTCACATGAAATTCTTATTTGGGAGAAAGATTCAATATTTGCAACCAGGTAAACTACAGAAGGTTTTTCCCATTCTCTAGATAGAAGAAGTAGAGAACACCCTCCAACCTGGGTGCATGCTGTTATTCAGTATGATTACTTCATATAAGGGGCATAATTGGATTCTATTTTGTTAGTAATCTCACAAGGTGGAAAAATCAAATGATTCCTCAGCAACAAAGTGAAGAAATTGAGACACGTAGGTCTTCAGTGTTACTGAGAAATGTTGGTGCTCTTGAGAGTCTCTGTGCAAGAGGCCAGTGGGCAAAGACTGAATGGTTCATAATTGTATCTATGTCTTGATCTGAACGTCTGAAGACTCTGTCAATTGCTGCTCCTCACCATACATTTTTAATACCTACTATGCCACACAATGCTTCAATACCTCAAAAACATCACAAACATCAAGACAGAGCGGGATAAAAGGTGGGTAGACAAAATGATGAAATTGAAGTCAATAGGAAGGCTATTCAGAGCCAAGTGAAGTGTAAAACAGATTATTGATTCACTTCCAGCTCATTACACATTCGTGCCCTAGCAATTTCACTCTACAAAGCCTGATCTCAGCGAATGTCCATTAACAACAAAATGCACAGAACTCCAGCCTGCTTGTGATCCTTATGGATGTCTTATGGATGACAAAAGCCTCCTGCCCCAACTTATCTCATTCATCCAAATTAATCTACAAACATGTACATACATATTAGGAACAGGAATAAGCCTTTCAGCCCCTCAAGCCTGCTCTCCAATTTAAAAAAAATTACCTATATTGTATCCGTGCCTACAACTCAGATGGTTGTAAGGCAGTTTGAGACATCATTGAAGGTGCTTTATAAACGTAGGTTTTGTCTTTCTTTCATCAAAGCTTCAGACAATATGCCATGTGTTTGGAAAAATGGTGTAATTGGAGGTTCAACGCTGATTCTCCCAGGATAATTATTCACAGAACAATCAATGGAAGTTAAACCATAAGACATACGAGCAGAAATTAGGCCATATGGCCCATCGAGTCTGCTCCGCCGTTCAATCATGGCTGATAATCTCCTCAACCCCATTCTCCCACTTTCTCCCCATAACCCGTGATACCCTTGATAATCGAGAACCTATCTATCTCAGTCTTAAATGTACTCAAGGGAAGTGACCACAAACAAATCACGACATTTACAAAGCAATTCAACTCTGTAGCTAATGCAATCTTACCAGTCTGACTTCTCTGACATCAACCCACAGCGCGTCAAAAATGGCATCCAGTCCTTTTACCCTATGGACACTATCCGTAGATTTGTTAATCAGAGCAGTTCAGGAAAATGTGGATTGAATTGTTGTTTTAGTGAAGAATTATACCTGGGGCAAATTTCAGTGCAACCTTAACTCAAGAACCGGATTCTTTCCCCTTTCTCCAGAAGTTATCATGTAAAATGTATTGTACACCTTGAATTTATAGCCAATCCCCACAGTTTTCATATTATCTTGCGTTACATTTGTGATAAATAAATTTGCAAGATTTGTTTTTTAGTTATTTACGAGCAGTACAGGCAGATCACAGCAAGGAAAGGATGTACTGATGTGCTGATCAACAATATTTCAAGAGTCACCCCCGTATGTCCATTTGTCATCATCAAACAGGAGGCACCCTCACTGAAGTGAGAAGCTCTGTCTCCATCCATCCTGTCTCATTCCTGGCCTGTTTGGCAGCTTCCTCCTCAAAAGGATCAAGACCAAAAACATTGCATGTTTCCAAGCAGGATTTAGATATATTCCTGAGGGCTAAAAGGACTAAAGAGTTTAGGAAAAAATTGGAAGGGTGCACTGAGTTGGATGGTTAGCCATGATCACATTGAATGGCAGAACAAGCTCAATGTGCTGAATAGCCTCATGCTGTTTAAGGGTAGCATGGTATCTCAGTGGTTAGCACTGCTACCTCACAGCGCCAGGGAGCTGGGTTTGATTCCATCTTCAGGCAACTGTCTGTGTGGAGTTTGCACATTCTCCCCGTGTCTGTGTGGGTTTCCTCCGGGTGCTGCAGTTTCCTCCTACAGGCTAGAGATGTGCAGGTTAGGTGGCTTGGCCGTGCTAAATTGTCCATAGTGTCCAGGGATAGCAGGCTAGAAATGTGGGGTTACAGGGATAGGGTGGGGAAGTGGGTCTGGGTGGGATGCCCTTCAGAGGGTTGCTGTGGATCTGATGGGACAAATGGGCTCCTTCTGCACTGTAGGTGTTCTACGATTCTATCTTTTATATGTTTCTATGATTCACTTGCCTAGGATTCTTCCAACAGTATTTGTTCCTTCCCATTATGTGGTACAATCAACAATATGCTTACTGCTGATTGTACATTCCAAGAAGTGAAATTAGAGGGTAACATGAATATTTAATACCACCTGCACTGAGAAAGCATCATGCTCTGGGTTATGCCCATCTTGTGATCTCTGTGCCTTTTTTCGGGTTCCATAAAATTTTGTGGTCCACAGTTTCTATAAAAGAGGAACATCAAGTTTTATTTGAGGTACATGTGTCATGTGTTTTTAATTGCATAGTGGTCAAATATGTGATTATAATATTATCTAAAAACAGTGTATGCGTGTGGACTGGCTTACACCCAATGCCTCTCCAGCTCTTTCTCTAATGCCTGTGCAACTGATGAAAATCAATAAAGCTCTAGCTTATCTTTTGTATTTCCAGCAACTCTGTTTCTGCCTGTCACATACTTAATGCTCAATTTAAATAGATTTCATTCGCAATTAGACTTTCACCTGTGAAAGTTTAACTGTGCAAGTCAGAGGCTGGACTTAATTCAGCTGTAAAATACCGCACAGAAAATTTAATAACAGCAAAAAATACACAAGACACATGGAAAATTGTGCTGTGTGTGTCACATTGAAGATAATCTTCAAAATTGTCACGGTGAGAGAGATAACATAACACTTTGCCTGCAGGAGATGGTCAACAAACTCAAGCTTAACTCAGGAATAGGAAAGCCAGGACTGGATGAACAACTGAGCTTTGGGAAGCATAAGCAAACTGTTTCCATTTTGAAGTTTTCACTAAACAACCAACATTGACAATTGCTGCCAAATGTGCTGAAGGGCAATTAAACCCAATAATCACAGTATAAGGCACTTTGAAATAGAAAAGTTGTTATCTTCTGTCAATAGGTCTAACATTAGGCATTGAACTTATAAAGGCATTTTCACTGTAAACATCTCTGATTACAGCAATGTTTGCTGAGTAGCTGTGTGTTGCAGAGAACACTTGGCACTTTCATTTACAGAGTAGCAACAGCTGCAGCTGCTATTTGGCCAGACTCTGAACAGAGACAGTGAAGGAATCACCCCTCAAAGGCAATACACAGATTGTAAGCTAATTATTTACCTTGTTCTGAAAGGCTGAGTTGGTGGAGAGTGGTTAGTAGATGTTACATGGAGTCATGACAGGGATTTTAAACAGGAATTTGCAAACTGCAGTGTACATGCTGTTGCCTGCACAATGACAAGATTTTCTCATTGAAAAATAATATGCGTGACTACTTTTGGCACCAAAATGGTACAAGAGATTCTCACAAAACTTTTAACAAACAGAATGCATAATGACAGAAAAACACTTAATCACAATGCACGAAGCAAAGCTGTAACACCAGGTCTCCACATCATGGTCACTAAGTAACCTCTAACCATTTATGCAATTATATAAGTCGGCATGTATAGCTCCAGCATCCCACTATGTATGAGGCAATTTCACATTTAGCAGCATCATTGTCTGCTAATATACACCATTTTGTCGTTGTCACACATCAACGAGTACTTTGCCTTCCTTGAAAGCTAAATGCAGCTCTCAAAATTTCACAAAATTTCCACCAACATTAAACAAGACTCAGAAGCAAAAACAAGAAAGTGACACAGACAAATCCTTTAAACACCATGCCCAAGTTGTTTTGCACGTGTGAAATTGCTTCACCGTTCTGGTTTGTGTTCTGGATATACTCTGAGCAATATATTTAGAGGTTGGCAGCATTTAGCAGCCTATAAAACAACTTTGCCTGAAATAGGTAAGGCAATATGAATTGAATGCAAGAAATAAAAGGAGATTTCAGAACACTGCAGAGAGCTGAATTATACTGGGCGCAGTGTGATTACCTCTACCCCAGCTAAAAAGTTGAGGGAAACCACCCACAATCTCAATGTCTGGGGAGCAATGCTGGAAGCATTGCTTCTCTCATTTCTTGGATAGACCAGCATCTCTGTGGATAGGCAGAAGCTGTAGCCTCAGCTGGAACTACAAATTGTATCAGCAAGGCAAGGACCCCAGATTAGTCTGCAGTCAGGTGTCGTGACAATGGAGATAAAGAAGGGACGATTTGGGGAACGGGTTCACGAGGCCTCAGGAAGGATTTAAAGGGTGTGAGCATTTGGGTAACATCAGGGAAGTGCCTTCAATGGACCTGGGGTGCGGAAAAGATGTTCTCCTCCCTCCCCATGTTTGCCTTGATACAGCTAAAGCATTCATTCATTGGTGGTTTCTCACAGATGAGGCTGATGCTCTTCCACTCTCAGGATGAGTCTGTAGGTGACCGTACAGACTGATGCAGCTACCGCAGGCTCTGTTACACTTAGGGCAGAAGGTGCACGCAGGAAGGGGTGGCTGGGACGTTGGTGTGGCAGCGCACACCTTTTGCTAAAGCAACTCAACCTATCCCTGCTGTGAGTGAAATACCAGCAGCGGCGACAAAGTGTCCTTTAATTGGCCACTTAAAAGTCTCAATAGACATAAGGGTGACTTCACTGGTCCCTCCATTGCCTTCTGAAACATTGCCCACAAGTCAGGGTCAAGAGGAAAGATGGTGGGCACTCAAACCCACCAGTAGGGCAGGATGGAATCCAACTCAAAGGTTACTTCACAGAAACATATCATTTAGCCAAACTAATTCATTGCAGCATTGACCCACTAATTTAGCAAATATTTATGACAATCCTTCCCCAACTTACTCTCATATTCTTACAACTCCTCTTCCTATATCTGATCTTCCTGTACCCCTTTTCCTTTGCCCACATATCCAAACAAATTGTGTTTTTTTCCTTTGTTTGAGATTAAATGGCCTAACTATTATAAAGAATCCTCTTAAAAAATGTCTCAAAAGAGCTGTTAAATGATGGCCTCTATGTACAAGAATGGTCACAACATCTCCCATCTTTTGCTATTCTGTTCAGAATACCGCCCCCTGGCCTGAGTGTCACTTCCCCCAGTTCCACTTGGACTCTGCGATTCACTAGAGGAGTTTACATGAGGCCCACAAGGGAATATAACAGCAGTCTGTCAACGGGAAAAGACACTGGCCCCTCCCCAGCCCTCACACTCTGGGCAAAATGTTATAGAGACCAAAGTGACATGAGATTTGTGGTAGAATCAAACGAGACGTTCAGTAAGGCCCAGCTCATTGCCTGGAGCATCTCATTCCATTTTGAATGCTTATCACAAGCAGCTGACAAGTTTCTCACTCGGAACGGCGAGTTGCTCTTTAAGGGACATTCATCTTGTTTTGCATCTTGTTGGCAGCCCTACTCATCTCATTAATATTCAACTTTCTACCGTACCAAAATATCTAAAATGAGCTGGACATGGGGAGATCTTGAGATGGAAACCGGGGCAAGACGTTGATGAATTCTGCTCACTGCTTGCTATAATGGACCTCCATGTTGTACAGCAGGCACCAACGTCTCAGGGCACGCTCTATGGACATCAGCCATACACATCCTAAATCCACAGATATTGTCATCTGACTTGTGCCAACCTCCAGTAACCCTCATATCATATAGAAGTTCATAGAATCCATTCAGTGCAGATAGAGGCCATTCAGCTGCTTGAGTCTGCACCGACTCTCTGCAGACCATTCCACACAATCCCTGTAACCCCACATTTACCAGAGCTAACTCACCTCAATTGCATACTGTGGGGCAATTTAGCTTGGCCAATCCACTTAACCTGCACATCTTTGGACACTGGGAGGAAACGGAAGCACTTGGAGGAAACACGCATAGACGTGGGCGGAACATGTAAGCTCCACCTTTGATCCATTTGCCTTTCTGCACTCTGCCCTCTCAGCCAGCAATACAAGGGTTATATCCTCTGCCTTGCTTTGACCTTTAGCACAGACACAAAGGAAGAAAGCTCCTCATGGTTGATAGCAGGTCTTTGTTGAGTCAAGGGAGTTAGCCTTCCCTCAGAGGTTCCTGAATCACCAAGTCAAGCGTAACCCTCAATACGATTCCAGGTGCATTAAAATGGCCAGTTGGCTACTTGGAGTGGTCAGCAAAATAGCGAAAACAAATGTAAGATTCAGCCACACAAACAGAGATTGCTGGAGAAACGCAGCAAGTCTGGCAGCATCTATCGAGAGAGAAAGCCGAGTTAATGTTTCAGGTCCCTTCTTAAGGTTCATCCATCTGCACTTGGAGCAAATTAGCAATTGTGTTACAAAATGCTGGTGCTAAATGCATCTGGTGAATAATATTTTAAAAAGCTTCGATACGGATTCTTTTTCAGTGATTGGGTCTAGCCCACATAGCATTACATCCCATTTTTCCTGGTTTCAATGGACAAATCTTATCTGTATTTAACAGGAATAGAGGATCAGAGAATTTTCTGGATCAAAGAAATAGCAAAGCGAGAGGGAGATGTGATTAAATGAGCAGGGGGCTGTCTATCAAAAGACACAATTTGAAATCATTCATCTCTGAACGTGGTTTGGCACTTGGCCACAAATTGCTGTTTCTGTGTGTTCTCATGAAATCGAATTCCATGTTTTAAAGCAGATTAGTGTGAGTATTTGTCAGCTTACCCCAGACAACTTTGAGTAAAATTAATCTTTTTCAAAAGTAAAATGCCCATTGATGGGAGCAACTAACCCAGTATAATTTTTCATCAGAATCACTTCTCTGACAAGTAGCAATATTGCATCTTTATGATCAACACTATGTACATGGACAGTGTCATGCTATTGCACTGTCACTGTGTATCCATCATATCACACACAGTGCATATTAAGCACTTGTCATTTATTTTATCATACTATACGCTATATAATTATCCACCAAACGCAAATATTTATCCATCATTTATGGATTCAAGTGGAACATGCACATCGTATCTATTACCTAATGCCACTCTAGGAATCCTGATTCCTGTTCCTTATATCTTTCTTTCCCAACTAAAATCAAAATACTGCAGAAGCTGGGAATCTGAAATGAAAACAGAAAATACTGGAGAAACTTTCCATGGGTGCAGCCAGACCTGCTGATTTCCTCCAGTGGGTTCTGTTTTTATTTCATCTTTCTTTCTCAACAAATATTAACTCTTTCTGAAAATTTGACCACTCTGAACCTTATATCCTCCAGTCAATGGATGCTTTCTTTCAAAACTCCTCCTTCACACTGGTGAACAGGAGGAAAGTAAATGTTTGTAATTTGAAAACAACACAATAGTTTCTAGCCTTGGGGTCAATTTGCATTCTTCAACTTCTTTCTTTCACTGGTTTGGAGTTTATTGTTCCTCTGTATTTTATTGATAAGACAAATGTTGATGGTTCTTTATCTCTGTCATGACTATGAATCATAAATCTGGATCACTACAGACATATTATATTTTTAAGTCATTTTCTTTATAAATCATTGCAAATGTAAATTAAGTGGTTGCCTGCATATACAGAGAGAGAGAGAAGGAGAGAGGGAGAGAGAGAGACTGGAATGTCACACTTGAAGAGGTGTTAAGGCAGATTCAAAGAAATGAACTTAAATGGAACAAATGCATTACAAAATGAATTGGAATCTCTGTTCCTGCATGTTAGCCTGTGAAAATTAAAGAAGAAATTTGGTTGAATGATATTTGTGATAGTGTCCTCTTTCAGGAGTACACAAGAACAAGAGTTAAAAGCCGGATTAATCCTGGGCTGTGATTGAAGCCCTTTGACACGACCAAAACATTGACTTTCCTGCTCCTCGGATGCTGTCTGATCTGCTGTGCTTTTCTAGCCTCACACCTATAGACTCTAGCTTTCAGCATCTGCAGTTCTTACTGTTTCCATTGTCTATGCATTTACCAAAGCTCAAAATTCAACAGTCCCAAATACATTGTCTGCAAGTTCAAAGCTTGACAAAGAAAGATGTGAAAAACCATCATGCATTCTTCATTGTGCGGCAACAAAAACACCAAGTCATTTGTCTGAACAATGGGAGCATTGATTTCTGTTGACAGGATTGAAGCTGCTTAGCCGACAGTGTGAAAGGAATTAATTCATTTTCACCTGCAAAGATTTTGTTCTGCAAAAACTGAGCCATAAACTTGTCTGGAAATCCAGAAACTTACAACTTTCATTTGTTTCTCTAGATGAGAGAGAACATATCCATACAAAAACAAAAATGAAAACAGAAAGTGCTGGAAAAGAAATCAGAGTTAACGTTTCGGGTAACCCTTCCTCGGAACAGTTCTGAGGAAGGGTCACGGGACCCAAAGCATTAACTTTGATTTCTTTTCACAGATGCTGCCAGACCTGTTGAGCTTTTCCAGCACTTTCAGTTTTTGTTTCTGATTTACAACATCCGCAGTTCTTTCGGTTTTCACTGAGAACTTATCCAGGCCTGAAATGTAAGGCAAAGGTAAAGCTGCCATTGTCTTACAAGAGTATAGAATTGTTCTCATGTTACAGAATGGTGTTTAACCTGGTCACCATGCCTCAGGTGAAGGGAAAGGTTGAGAAGGGGAATCCTTTTGGTCGTCTCAGCCAGTGTGGGGATTGAACCCATGCTATTGGCATCACTCTGCATCGCAAACTAGCTGTGCAGCCAACTGCACTAACCAAAATATGGGACTATTTCAGCACATGATTTGCATTTTGCTACTCTTTTAATAATCTAGCTGCAAGCTTTCTTCTCTAGATTCCTTCTCTACTCGCATATATTGCCCATGAGCGTGACAGATTAAGTGTTTTTGGTGCTTTTACGTTTCAGGAGGTTGTGTGTGTAAACATTATCTTTTCTTGGGGTTTAAATGTCAAGGATGAAGGAGCACTACTCTGAAAGCTTGTGATTTCAAATAAACCAGTCGGACTATTACATGGTAACAAGCATGGGGCTGGATGAACACAGCAGGTCAAGCAGCATCATAGGAGCAGGAAAACTTGACGTTTCGGGCCTAGACCTC
>JAHRHZ010000009.1:11472422-11486171 GCA_024137785.1 Ginglymostoma cirratum
GAGGTCTAGGCCCGAAACGTCAAGTTTTCCTGCTCCTATGATGCTGCTTGACCTGCTGTGTTCATCCAGCCCCATGCTTGTTATCTCGGATTCTCCAGCATCTGCAGTACCTTTTATCTCTGGACTATAACATGGTGTCGTGTGACTTCTGACTTGGGGTTTAAACTTACTTGAAATCCTGCCTGTGTGTCTATTATTGAGGATCACAGTGTTCCAAAGAGTTTTAAACAATCCGTCAAAAACATACGTCTCGGAGATGAGGAGAAAAGTGAAATGTTATCGCACCATCTCTCCCTACCCCCAACTGGGGCCAGACAAGCAGTTGGAGTTGAGGCTACAATCAGATGAGTTATCTAATGGTGTACAAGCTTGAGGGGCCAAATGTCCTGCTTCTTGTGTTATTGTGTTCGGTGTCCTGTAAACAAACAATGAAGGACGAAAATTAATACAAAATTAAAAAAAAGCTCAGAAACAGACTGAGAAAGTAAAGTGACCTGGAAATAATTGAAATGAAAAGCAAGCGAGTGTGAATCATTTGAAACAGCATGTGGTACCAGTCTGCACAATTTAATGCAATTAATTGCTAAAAATATACCTTACAGGATCAAGCATGCATTAAAAATTGAGCTGTTACGATTCCAAACATTATTCTGTTAATTCTTTGTTTCCACCCCAAAGATTTGTTTAGATATTTTATATTACTCAAGATGTTGACTATGATGTATGACTCCATGCCTGTAGAGTACCATTAAATCACAAGATTCAATTATACAAGTTGAAAATTAAGGAGTTAGAATATTTATAAATAATTAGTAATATATTTGTCATATTTGTTTTCTTTTGCGTTTCCTGCTCAGCACCTAACTGTGCATTAAAATAATGTGGTTATGATTGTGCTTCTGATACTGTCTAAAGTTCCCCCGAAATTGATCCATTATTTTTTGCTCTGTCTATCAAAAACTGCAAAATCTCTTACTAGTACTTTTTTTTTAAAGAATTACCTTTATAAGGATTTGATCAAGATTTAATAGCTGCTACAGTGCAGGAATTCCTGCTTTGAAGGCATTTGGATGGGTTTATGAATGGAAAGGGTTTGGAGGGATATGGGCCAAATGCTGGCCAATGGGGCTAGATTAATTTAGGGTATTTGGTCAGCATGGACAAGTTGGACCACGCGGTCTGTTTCTTGTATAACTGTATGACTCTCCATCCAGCCAAGTGGAGGAAACACAAGACTCCAAATAACAAAATGGATATAGGAAAAGTAGAGAACTCTTATAAAAGATCTACAAAATGATCCCAAAAGTAACGGGTACAACTGTCTAACCAGACAGCGCAGGCTGGTGGTCTTTATGTGAGAAAAGCAGTAACCTGATAGAAGTCTTTAAAATTAAGTTACATTTGCGCCACACAAATGCCAGGCAATGACCTGCTCCAATAAGAGACAATCTAACCACTGTTCTTTTACATGCATTAGTGTTATCATCACTGAATGCCAATGATGGAGATTGACCAAAAACTCACCTGGATTCATCACATAAACATTGGCTACAAGAGCAAGTCAGAGGCTAGGAATGCTGCGGCGAATAACTCTCCTCCTGACTCACCAAAGCCTGTCCACTATCTACCACAAGCCAAGTGTGTGTTGGAATACTCCCCACCTGTGGCTGAAGATAGTTGTGCCGCAGACAATACCCTGAGGAGCTCCTGCAGAGATGCTCTGTCGTTGGGTTGGTTGATATCTGACAACCACAACCATATTTCTTTGTGTTGAATATGACACGAATCAGACAAGAGCTTTCCTCCTGATTTCCATTGACTCCACTTTTGCTCAGGCTTCTTGGTGCCACACTTGGAGAGATGATATCTTGTTGTTAAGGTCAGTCTCAACCCCTTTCTCAAGTTCAGCACATTTGCCCATGTTCGGAACAAGTCCATAATAAGGGCAGGAAACAAATGGTCCTGCAGAATCCAAACTAAGCATCTGTGAGCAGGCTATTGCTGTGTAAATACCAGTATCAATGGCACAAGCTATCACTTTGTAGACGATTGAGAAGTCAATGGGGCGCTAGTTAACTAGCTTGAGTGCCGTGCTGATGTACCTACTGTTCAGTGCCTCATTAAAAATACTTGACTGTATTGTCAAATAATTTTAGTTTTGACAGCCTTTCAGAATCAATGACCACTTATTTTCACATTGTATGTCTCTGGTTATCTTTCTCATATTATCTAGTACAGGTTCCAACCCTTTGTTAAATGACTGGAGGAAGCCACCCATAGCTTGAAGCTGTTGATTTATCTCCCTGTATAATGGAACACTGTTAGCTGTTTGCTGGTCCTCTGTCACTACACCATCTTATGTGAAATGCTTGGTTTCTGTTCGTGGGTTGTGAACATCACTGGCAAGGCCAGCATTCATTGTTCATGCCTAATTGCCCTTGAGAAGGTGGTACTGAGTTGCCTTCTTGAATTGGCACAGTCCATGTGGTGCAGGTAGATCCACCAGCCCTGTTAGGAAAGGATCCTCAGAATTTTGACCCAGTGATAATGAATAAGCAGTGACATAGCTACAAGCCAGGTTGGTGTCTTACTTGGAAGGGAACCTGCGAGTAATGGTGTTCCCATATATCTGATACTCTTGTCCTTTTCGGTGGTAAGGGTTTCTAGTTTGGAGCCTTTGAGACGGTAAATATTGCTGTCATTCTCTGCAGTGAAAAGAATAAAGATTTAAGGTTGTGAATAGTGACATGTTTGGTTCTTGTTCAATAAAGAAGTTGGAAACTCAAAGACTGTCTTGGTATGGGAATGGACCTGTAGAAGGATTTATGTCCATAGTTCAAAGGAGAAGGCTGAGCTGGAAGTTGCTAAAGTGACATAGGGCTGGATGCATTTAATTCTCTCTTTCTGGAAAGGGAGGATGTGATTATGCAAGGATTGTAGCCTTCCCAAATGCAGGGTGCTGCTGACTGCATGTATGTCACTTTGTTCTCTGTGCGTGCCAAACCTGACATGTAGCCCAAGCTGAAGGAGATCCAGCCTCAAGAATTAACTGCTTTGTAACTATACACAACATCTCATCAGTGTTCACTGTGTGTTACACAGCTGTATGCCTGTTTTGCGCACAACGATTAGGATGCTGATGTGCATTGCAGCATTAACTTCCAGTCCCCAATATTGATGCTGCACACCGACCTTGGATGAAACCAGAATTGAAGAAAATTATCTAAGTCAACATTCAGCATCTTGACAAAAGTCGTGATATTTCATTCTGCAGTAGTCATCTGGACCATATGCATCTTCTCCATTCCATCACACTGGGCAGTAGCTGCTGTGTGACAGGAACTGCTCACTGACTACCTGGATCATGATCATGATTCTGATGCAGATATAAATTCTCCACTCACCAACAGTCCCACACCTTACCCTCTCTCCCTGGTTACTGACACACCTTACCCTCTCTCCCTGGTTACTGACACACCTTACCCTCTCCCTGGTTACTGTCACACCTTATCCTCTCTCCCTGGTTACTGTCACACCTTACCCTCTCCCTGGTTACTGACACACCTTACCCTCTCTCCCTGGTTACTGTCACACTACACTCATCCTATTACTGCTATATCCTACTCTGTTGTTTTACTGTCACATTTTAAATTCCTTTGTTACTTTGTACCTTACCATTCCCCTGTTTCTGCTTCATCCTACTTTCACTCTCAAGCTGCCACACATTACCTTAGAGCTCACACTGGACACTTTGCCTTCCCTCTGTCCCTGATGATCACAGCACGGTGCTGGCTACAAATCAAAAATAAAAGCAAATGTAAAACAAACATTCAAAGCCAACTTTACAAGACACATTCATATTCCATGTAAACCTCAACTATTCAGTCTTGTGCATTCCCTTGGCGCCCATCTTCTTGTGCCTTAGGCCTGAACTAGTGCTCCCTCCTCAGTGCTATGGTATTGACTGCTGGATTGCGTTGATAGAGACAGCAGGATGACCTTGAAAAGTTTGTAGAACCCTTACAGTACGGAAGCAGGACAATTGGCCCATTGCATCCAACACTGACCCTCTGAAGTGGATCCCATCCACACCAACCCCCTCTACCCTATAACCCTGCATTCCTCATGGCCAATCCACCTAACCTTCATATCTCTGGTCATGGAGGAATTCAGAGGGAACCTGCACAGACACAGAATGTGCACCCGAGACTGGAATCGAACCCAGGGGCCTGGCGCTGTGTGCTAACCACTGAGCCACTGTAACAACCATTCTGGGTCTAGAAGGCCAGGCTCAGATTATAGCATCAAATGGCATTCTGGGAGCCTGGTGTTTAGGCAGGCTGGCTGATAGCAAAATGCCTGGCGGGGTGGCAGTACTGGGAGGTTGGATACTATTGTGCACCACTACCTCAGTAATTGTGGCAATGAGCTGGAGACAGATCACAGACTGAAAAACTGAGTTTGCATGACTTCCATCTGGGCTTCAATATTGCAGCATTCAGATTTGGGGAGACTTCTGTTTGAGCTGCAGTGGAAGCTCAGTGATCAGCCACCAGGCACTGCATTTCTCGTCAGATTTGCTATTGCATAGAGACAGTTGGTCACCAGCTGCACGCTGCAAATGATGGCTCCATTTCCTGCTGAAAGCCCTGCGCCAATTTGGCGTCGTCCCCTTCCCGCTCCTTGGCAATGAGGGACAGCTTTCTGGCTGTGTCAAGGATTTATCAGTAGGCCATTTCCCTTGTGGCCCCCTCACAAGCTGCAACGACTTGTGCCTGTGTCTCACTGAGGTGGGCCCAAAGTGGACTCATGGTGGAGGTGAGTTCGGGTTGATTGCGTTTGCATTGGTGAGGCCCAGTGAGGACTCATAGTGGTGACGGTGTTGGTGGACGCGAGAGAATGCTGAAGTGTGGTGAGTTTTGGCCCAGCAGCATTGGCACAGTGCGGGGAACTCATACCAGGCCTATGGCCCATGGCAGAGCACTTAACAAGCAGCACTGTAAAGCGGAACACTTTTTCATTCTTTATTTATTTTCTGCCTTTATATTCCGTGTTTTGTTTTGTTTTCCTGCAGTTTAATATGGCACCAAAGAGTGGCGTCACTATACAACACTTTTCACTGTATCTTGTAACAATATACATGTGACGAGTCATCGAATACCACCTCTGTTGCTAAACTAGTGTCTAAACTACATGCAATGTCAGAATCTGAGCTGGTGAGTGTAAGTGTGAGAGCAAGTGAATTTTTTTTCTCTCAATTCACAGATTGCAAGCCTCACTGCTGGGACAGCATTAATTCCCATCCCTAATTGCCCAGAGGGACCACATTTCTGCGGGTCTGGAGTCACATATAGGCCAGACCAGGTGTCTCGACACGAAATGTCAGCTTTCCGGCTCCTCTGATGCTGCTTGGCCTGCTGTGTTCATCCAGCTCTACACTTTGTTATGACAGATGGTGGAATTTGAATTCAATAAAAATCTAGAATTAAGAGCCTAATGCTGATTGGCAGGATAACCCATCAAATTCATTCATGTCCTTTAGGCAGGGAAAATGCCATCCTCACCTGGTCTGGCCTATATGTGACTCTAGACCCACTGTGAATTGTCATAGGGCCTCACCAATGCAAACGCCATCAACCCAAACTCACCTCCACCATGAGTCCACTTTGGGCCCACCTCAGTGAGACACAGGCACAAGTCGTTGCAGCTTGTGAGGGGACCACAAGGGAAATGGCCTACTGATAAAGGCTGCACAGGGAGCGCAGCAAAATCCTTGACACAGCCAGAAAGCTGTCCCTCATTGCCAAGGAGCAGGAAGGGGACTGATACCAAATTGGCACAGGGCTTTCAGCAGAAAATGGAGCCATCATTTGCGGCGTGGAGATGGTGACCAACTGTCTCTATGCAATAGCAAACCTGATGAGAAATACAGTGCCTGGTGGCTGATCACTGAGCTCAAACAGAAGTCTCCTGACCAGCTGTGTTCATCCAGCTCTACACCTTGTCAGCTCAGATTGTCCAGCATCGGCAGTTCCTATTACCTCGCCACCATCTGTCATGGCAGGATTTGAAGTCAGGTCCTCAGAACATTACCTGGGTCTTTGGATTAATAGTATAGCGATAAAACCAGTAGGCCATCACCTCTCCTTGGTTTGTTTTCTCTTCATCACCGTCTTCCTGCTGATTCATCTTTTTCTCTCCCACCAGTGCCCAGTCAGGTTGCAATTCTGATCGATCCTTTCTGGTGAAAGGTAATGACCTGAATTGTTAACTCTGTCTCATTCTCCACGGGTGCTGTCAGACCTACTGAGTGCAATGCTTCACATTCTGTTGCATAGTGTGTTCTATAACAATGGCAGATTCTAGGATTTTTTTCCTTCTTTTGCACAAAAATGCCAAGCAGGGTTCCCTCAGCACTTCCGAACTTCAAGCCCTGCACTGACATGAAAATATCATAGAAAAGAAAGAAGGCCCAGCAATCACAGGCAAACAAACATATTGGACTACTGCAATGTATCATGTGCCACTGTGTGACTGTCTTATAGAATCAGAGTCATACAGCACAAAAACAGACTCTTCAGTCCAACCAGTTCATGCGAAACATAATCCCAAACTAAACTAATCTGCTCCTGGCCCATATCCCTCCAAACCTTTCCTATTCATGAACTAACCTAAGTGTCTTTTAAATGCTGTAACTGTACCCACATCCACCACTTCCTCTGGAAGTGCATTCCATGCCTAAACCACCCACCATGTAAAAAAATTGCCTCTCGTGTCTTTCTTAAAATCTCTCTCCTCTCGCCTTAAAAATATACCTCCTAGACTTGAAATCCTCATCCTAGGGAGAAGACAACTACCATTAACCCTATGTATACCCCTCTTGATTTTATAAACCTCTATAAGGTCACCGCTCAACCATCTATCCTCCAGTGAAAAAAATTCTCAGCCTTTCCAGCCTTTCTTTATAACTCACACTTTCCATACCTGGCAACATCCTGGTAAATCTCTTCTGAATCACCTCCAGCTTAATACTATCCTTCCTATAACAGGACGACCAGAACTAGACACAGCACTCCTAAGAAGCCTCATCAATGTCCTCAACATGATGTCCCAGCTCCAATACCCTGAGTAAATTTGTAATTCTAACAGATTGAGACACAGAATCTAAGATGGCTTGATAGCAGCGCTCTCCAAACGCTTAGCATGAGAGGCCACATTACAATTCTGTTCTCAGGGTTCATTCTGACTCTCTTACTCACTCTCTCACTCCCTCACACAAACACAGTCATTCCTTCACACTCCCCTTCTCCCATTCCCTTCCTCACACTCTTTCATTCACTCACTCCATCAGACATGCTCCCTCTCCTACTGTCTCACAAAGTCCCGTTTATGTCATTCCCTCACACAGGTTCAATCACTCTCACTCTCTCAATCCCTCACACTCTTTCTCTATATCACCCAGAATAAAAGCTATGCATCTCCCTCATTTCCTCACACACATTCACCTCTCTATCACTTCCCTTCTCGCTCACTCCCTCACCCGCTCCCCCACCCTCACACTCCCCATCTCTGTATCACTTACTCTCCCCTCTCACACCCCCTCCGTCTCTTCTCAATCCAATCTTCTTTCTCCTGTGCATCTCCCAATCCTCACATCTCCTCTCTCACTCTCTCACACATGCATCATCGCCCTCTGCCTGACCCTGCCACATACACACTCTAACGCTTGGACTCACTCACAGATTCTACCCCTTATTCTCTCAGTGATTCATACTTCTTGGGCCATCTCACTTCCTGGGCAATGCCATCTCACTAGAATCTTTCATGGGGCTGGTGCCCACCCAAGAAAGCAGGTTGTCCCCCAGTGCCTGGTACATGAGACCTTCTGCAATCTCCAGATCAGGCTTCAGGCTGAACGAAGCCACTCATTGTTGAACTACTCATTTCTCCTCCAATCACAGAATATTTCTGTAGAGCTCTGAAGATCAGTCTCCTGACTCAAAACATCAACTCTGCTTTCTCTCTTCACTGCCAGACCGACTGAGTTTCTCCAGCAATTTCTGTTTTTTTTCCTTCAGGGTGTTTCTCTCCTGCATTTGCCACCCATGGGCTGATTACAGGTTCTGTATTGAACCTTATCAACAGCAAAAATGGGAGGGAACTGTCTGTGATTATAGAGCCATCGGGTTCATTTACTTGTGTTTTGAACACTTGCTATGCAGTTACATGGTAGGACAGGTTCCGGCCCCCAGGTGATACGTTAGGCAAACCAGGTTATAAATAAACAGGAAAATGAAAGATTAAGTCAAACATATACTAACTACAAACTATGTTACGCAATACACAAAATACACTTCCCCTCACAATTCGCAGATTTTTAATTTAACCTATTTTTCTATTAATGTTATTATGCACCTCTGGAGCAGGTGGGACTTGAAAGTGAGCCTCCTAGTCCAGGGTTAGGCACACTACCCCTGTACCAAAAGATGTTCTACAAATATTCAGTTCTCTGTGCACTTGATATGCTTTGGATTGATTTTGAGCTTTTCAGCATCAATCTTCGACAAGCAACTTTTATTGAAAGATGAAAAATTGAAACGGACTTGCGAGCAAAATTATCTTTCCCCAAAAAAAAACTCACTGAACACCAGTGTATTTATACTGGAACAAGAGGTGACAGTAGCATCTGGTATAAAAATGGAGTAATTGAATGGAGAGATTCTTGTGACAGTGAAAACACTATATTGACACAGGTGTCACGTCCGAAGCCTGTCATCTCAAAAATCACACTTGAGACAAAGCGAGGCAGCTATCTCATTCTGTCTTCCGAACTACAGGTTGGAGAACAATTAAATTGACTTACGAACACAGGAGCTAGAAAGTCTCTTCCAGAGCCTCATTTAACAAAAGACAAAGAACCTAAGGCATTATATTCTGGGTACAGGCCTGAGGAGCAGTTATAGTCTGACCAACATAACTCTTTTCATTACTCTTGTCACAAAATTAAACTCTGAAGGGCTTTAAACAGCAATTGGATTTCCTGTCTTTACACAACTCAGTGTCAGAGTGAAATCTGTACTTACATGTAACATCGATATTATCTTGCAATGTGTTTTATGGCTCGTCATAATTCAAAACCAGGCCTTCATTTTAACTCACACCTAGCTACTTGGGCTGAGTGAGAAACTGGGAGATTGGCAAGTGAGGGAATCCTTTGGGTTAATCCCTTTCTAAATATCTCGTCTGGTCAGTGTTTGGCATTTAAATGAAATTTACTGCTCAGGTAAAATTTAAGCTTCTTCCAGTTTGAAGCAGGGATAAAGAAACTCTCAACTGGAGCGTGGCTGTAATTAGTTGAACAGTTAGTTCAAACTGATTTTTTTTGCTGCAGGTAGGCTAATCCTTCTGTAGGTGTGAGGTAGTTTATCTGTGATGTGGAGGTGCTGGTGTTGGACTGGAGTGGACAAGGTCAGAAGTCAACGACACCGGGTTAAGGTCCAATAGGTTTATTTGAAAACACAAGCTTTCGGAGCCTCGCTCCTTCTTTGGGTGTTAATAGTTCTGGTAGTTTATCAACAGGGGTCTGATTGTCGCTTGCATAGATTGCCACCTGGACTGAGTAAGGGAGTTTGGAAAATTTGTTCCTTTCTTTTCCTAACCCCTTCAAGCTTCTGAATATTCAAGAATATTTCACATTTAGGAAGGATCAGGAAATGTGACTTTGTTAGTAGCCTTAATATGGGACGAAATCAGTGTATTAGTAAGAGAGATTGAAAGGTCTCAGTGTGGATTCAGTTTAGGTGGAGCTAAGAAACAACAAGAGGCAGGAACACCAGTTCCTTATAGAATAGAATAAACAATAAAGATAATACTGGGCCTAGTACAAATCAGAAAACTGGAGAAGTGTTTGATGGTATCCCATTGTATCGGGCAAGCTGGTGTCCTCTGTGAAATGTAACATTCAAAGTACGCTCAGTTCTAAATGTCACTAGATGGCAACATTCAATATATCCTGCAATGGGGAAGGGGCCGATTGCAAGATTTTTAGTAGGAAAGGGTTGTTGAGATAGCCTTAACCACAATTTGATGTGCTGTGTGAAAGAGTTGAATCACAGAATTAACAGGTTAATTCTGGGTGTTAGATGTAAGTTGTACATGTATTGCAAGTTGCATTACTGTATCGTAAAATATTGTTTGTTCAAAGGCATGGAATATTGCAGCTCTATTTTCTTGTCTACTTTGTCTACTTTAAGGTCATTGGTATCTAACCAGATCATGATATAATTTTGGTGATCTCATCTGGGATCATACATAAAATTGTTGGTCTGGTCTGTGATCATAACTAATGTAACTTGATCATACAATAACAGTGGGTGACTTCAATTGACATACGGACTGGGCAAACGTAAACTGCAGTAATGCACAGTATCCCCCAGCCAAAGGGAAAGGCTGAGGTGGCAACGAACATCATCAAAGGAATTATAAAGAAAGCTGGGACCTGGTTAGAGCAGTGAGTGCAGTGGGAGTGAACAACTAGCTAAGAAAGTCACGTCCGCGAGCAAGATAGGCGCTGCCGGAGAAACTGTTCCTCAGCTGCAAGCCACTGATCAAGGGGTGAATTCACCACCTTCACAGATTACCCATCAACCATTAGACACAGACAACCACAGCAAACCAACAAAAGATAGCTAATAGCAACTGCTATGACTGTTGACATACACACTCCCTGGCGAAGCCATATCACCCAGGTGAGCAGCCAACCATAGAAATGTGCACATCCTCCATTAAGTGGACCAGCATGATTTAGGGACTGTGTGTGCAATGTATACACAGAGACTGATGGGAATAATGAACTGTTCCTGCATGGCAACAGTTGTCTATATTTTGTAACACGCATAATTAAAAATCTACATGATAAGGCATGTATTATTTTGTTTTTGTATGAAAAGGGAGTGGCTTGGATTGAAATACCATCACGTACAAATGTCTGCCATAATCGTGTGACCTCTGCCATGAAGCAAACACCTTGGGTTCACTTCAATAAAGGCCTTGTAATGAAAATATCATTGTGTTGGACGGTTGAAACACATTGCCCCTCCTGACTGCTTGCTTCGAATCTAGTATTTTTAATCTAGTTATCCCCAGCTCTGATTAAAAGTCATTGACCTGAAGCATTATCTGGTTTTCTCTCCACAGATGAAGCCCGACATATGCTGTGCTTTTCCAGCATTTTCTTTTTTAATTCAATTGGGTGTAACATGGTGGCTCACAGCAAAAGGAAACTTTGGTTTAATTCCAGCCTTGGGCAACTGTCTGTGTGGAGTTTGCACAGTCTCCCTGAGTCTGCGTGGGTTTCCTCCCAAAGTCCAAAGATATGCAGGTTAGGTGGATAGGCCATACTAAATTTCTCACAGCGTCCAGGGATGTGCAGGCTAGGTGGGTTAGCCATGGGAAGTGCAGGGTTACAGGGATAGTGTGGGGAGATGGGTTTGGGTAGGATTCTCTTCAGAGGGACAGTGTGGACTTGATGGGCTGAATGGCCTGCTTCTACACTTTAAGGATTCTATGATTGAGCCACCTATCCGTTTGAAACATGTAATGTTACAACAGATGAGCTAATTGTAATTATCGGGTCTGTCAATGAATCGATGAAAAGCTCATTAACAGTCCTTCACACTGGCTTGTCCCCAAAGGTAATATTGTTAGAATAATGGATTAATCAGCAAAATCTCTGTCTACACCAGTGTCAGCCAACAGAGGTATGGTGGAACTTACAGGAATTTCACAGGAATGGCAAAACCAGAAAAATCTATTTACTGTGTATGTTTAAAAAGCCTTTCCTGTTGTATTTTATGCATTGGAGATATGCAGATGTAACTCACCAGTTTTTATGAGAAACAGGAATTTATTCACAAATGCCTGACTACAGCACGGAGAACAGAGATGAGTCAATAGAAACACGCAAATAATCAAACGCTGAATACTATATCTCCGTAATGTGACAAACAGAAATCTGCTACCACTTCCCATAAAAGCTGTTGCTACCTCAGGCAAAATGCAGTGAGTGGAGGTAGCTACGTAATTCAAATGATGTACAGTACATAAAAGCAATCTCAGTCATGCAGCCTCAAGGAAGACAGAGACACAGGTACTTTCACAGTTTCTGAAAGTGCTTAGAATGACACAAAGATTCCGAGATGCTCATCCCAGCAAATCCATGTTGCAATTAATACTCCACATGACAGCTGCCCTAGCATTGTGTTCCTAACCTTGTTGCCGTGTATTTTTCTTTCAATCAGCACTCAAAAATATTCTTAAATTGTTAACTTGGTATGTGCTTCTGAGCTAGCTCTGATAGCGCATTAAGGATTCTCCTGCCCCCATCCTAAATCACTTACAATTCCTCCAATCCCTTGAAAACAAAACATGCTGGAGATCACAGCGGGTCAGATAGCATCCATGGAGAGAGGGCAAGTCAAAGTTTCAAATCTGGATGAAGAGTCATCTAGACTCAAAACGTTAGCCTTCTCTCCATGGATGCTGCCTGACCTGCTGTGATTTCCATCTGATTCACTAATGTCCTTTAGGGAAGGAAACTACCATCCTTACCTGGTCTGGCCTTTATAATACTCCAGACCAACCATAATGTGGTTGACTCTCAACTGCCCTCAAGGCAATTAGCGATGGGCAATAAATGCTGCCTGACCAGCGACGCCCTCATCCCGTGAAAGAATAAGGAGAAACGAATCTCCAGCACTTTTTGTTTTCAGAACAGCGTCTGCAATAATTTGCTCGTCCAATCCTTTTGTCCATTTATCACAGATGTGCCCCATTTCAGGACTAAGAGACTTGAGTAACGTGGATTGATTAGAGAAGCTTAAGGGAGTGTTGAGAGGTTACTTGATAGATATGTTCAAAATCATGAAGGATCTAGGTAGAGAGGAAAACTGTTGTCACTGGCAGAAGAGACCAGAACCAGAAAACACCAGTTTAATACCACTGACTGGCAAGAGAACTAAAGGTGATATCACTTTTTTCCACAGTGTTTATGGGAAGAAACTTTTATGATGTTGACCCAGTGACATAAAGTGTAATCTGATAGGACTCTAACCGGCCAGATTAGATTCGTCTTTGTTTTCGCAGACAGGATACGTACCTAGACAATTTTCAACACTATCGGTAGATCTGAATGGTGTTGTTCTAGGGGCTTGACTTGAGGCACATTTGGAGCATAAGTTTTCAATATTACATCAGGATGTTGTCGATAACCTTGATGTCACAAATCAGATGGGTGGCTGAAGATTGGCATCTGTCTTGGCTGGAATCTCAGGAAGAAATCAAGATGAAATTGTCCACTAAGCACTTGGCTAAAGATGCTTCAGCTTTACTTTTGGTATTGATGTGCTGATCCATTGATTATAGGGGTCATTTATTGAATTAACATGCTTATTCTGCTTCTAACATTCATATCAGACAGGTTTAGAATCTCATTCATAGAATCCCTACAGTGTGGAAGCAGGCCGTTCAGCCTTCACTGACCCTCTGAGGAAGCATCCCACCAAAATCCACCTATTTCCTCAACGATTGCATTTCCCACAGCTAATCCACCTAACCTGCACACCCCAGGGCTGTGGGAGGAAACCAGAGCAAACAGAGGAACCCCACACAGAGACAACAAGCGTGGGGCTGGATGAACACAGCAGGTCAAGCAGCATCATAGGAGCAGGAAAACTTGACGTTTCGGGCCTA
>JAHRHZ010000009.1:11486571-11530168 GCA_024137785.1 Ginglymostoma cirratum
TTTCCTGCTCCTATGATGCTGCTTGACCTGCTGTGTTCATCCAGCCCCACACTTGTTGTCTCAGATTCTCCAGCATCTGCAGTACCTTTTATCTCTAACCCCACACAGAGAATGTGCAAACTCCACACAGACACTCACTCAAGGTTGGGATCGAACCCGGATCCCTAGCACTGTGAGGCACAGTGCTAATCATTGACCCACTATACCACACAAATGATGGAGCATTCTTAGGTATGTCTGCTGTTGCTTCTGGCACATTGTCTTGCATACCTCAAGGGGTTCATCCCCTGTCTTGGTATTAAAAGTAGAGTGGAGGAAACTTTGGGACATGAGGTTACAGCTTGTGATGGAATACAACTTTGCTGCAGCCTACAGCTGAGATGCGCCTCACTAATGCCTCAATTTGCTGGATCTGGTTTGAATGTAACCCACTTAGCACAGTGGCAGTTCCGCAGGACTTTTCAAGTTGCAAACAATTTTTAAGTCATTTGACAGACATCCACTGTCCAAAACCCATGTACACATTTCATTTTCTCAGCAATACATAAAGATTAAGTGAGTTCTTAACTCATTTTCAAATAGCACTGAAAAATATGAAGGGGAGTAACTGAGTTCAGTGGTCAATGGAAGGACACATTTAAATAAACAATCATACACAAGGGTCAATGCCTGCTTATTCAACTTGCTACAACCCCAGGGTCAAAGGTGTCTTTAAATAAATGCCTTTTACACCAGCTTGTTTCAATTTCTGGAACTCCTGAAACGGTGAAACTGGAATGCAGCAGCATTTAGTTCCATAACACCTTGTTAGTACAAGATATCAAATATTTTGAATTAATTTGTAAATAATGCTTTAAAGAACTTTTTAGATTTATTTACAAATGGTAATTAACTGCAAATTGAGCTTTATTTTTGATCACAAAGTAGGAGAGTGTTCAGAGCTTTCACAATGTACAGGATAATATGTATCTTTCAACAAATAAGGTCAGCCCTGGGGGTTGGCAGAACTATCAAAACTGCAGGCTACTGCCTCATTTGTTATTTAAAAAGACAATGAATGTGGTGGAGTTTGTATTTAAACTAATCTCTGTGTTCCTCACTATCCACAGCCCACATATTTCAACCAAGGACACATTCGCTCAGAGACAGGGAAAAAATTGGCTGTCAGCTGTCCTCCTCCCAGTCTTTTCCCACAGCCACTTGCAAAGAGTGCAACATTCCCTCGCTGTCTTAACATGCATCACAAACGGAAGAAATGTGCACATGGAGTACAAAAATAGAAAGCTGTGGGCACTTTGCTTGTGGACCGTTTAAGAAATGTATATATAGTATATACTTTAATTATGGAATATCTAAAAGTAGATCCCAAAACTTTCTGGATTAGACATTGTAGAAAATGCAATAATGTAACTTTTTTCCATTTTGTGTATTGCACTGCTTCAGTCCAATTGTAATACTTGTGACATTTACAATATGCATTCAGTAAAAACACACAGCTGAGCTGGCCCTCTACATTCCAGCTCCTATGGGACCATAATAAGACCATAAGACACGGGAGCAGAAGTTAGTCCATTTAGCCCAAAGAGGCTGTTCTGCCATTTAAGCACAGCTGATAAGTTTCTCAACCCCACTCTCGCTTACTCACCGTCACCCTTGATCCCCTTGACAATTAGGAATATATCCATCTCTGTCTTAAATATACTCAATGATCTGGCCTCCACAGCCTTCTGTGGCAGTGAATTCCATAGATTCACCACTCTCTGGCTGAAGAAGTTTCTCCTTATCTCCGTTCTCAAAGGTCTTCCCTTTATTCTAAGGTTGTGCCTTCAGGTCCTTGTCTCTCCTACCAATGGAAATATTATCCCAACTTCCCATCTCCAGGCCATTCAGTATTCTGTAAGTTTCAATTAGATCCCCCTTGTCCTTCTAAACTCAGCTAAAAGGCTTTAGACAGTGACTTTTCCCATGCTGCTCCCATGCAGCTGCAGACCCAGGCTTTAGTCTGTCCGTTAGTGTGTAGTCATGGATCTTGGAATGTGCCAGTCTGTAACATTCATTTAACAGCAACGAATGTCTTTCATAGAGCTGATGTTCCTTCAGCGGCAATTGATGTTTGTCTTGATTATATCGCTGGGAACACAGAATCCTGCATCATGGAACTGTTTGGCGTGAATCTGGGCCAAAATCCTTGCATCTATCTTCAGACCTTCATTGAAAAGGGACATTCCTAAAGTTGGTGTCGAATGGTCTCTTCACCAATGCAGCTGTCATGAGGGCAGCGTACTGACACATAAAGATTCCAGGCACACATGAATAATCTGACTTGAAGTGCCCTTTCCAGAATGCCCACTTCTTATCTCTTTTAGTTACAGCTCTCAGAGTGCCTTAATGTCGGAATCACATCAACAGAGGTTTAAGGTGATGGTGAAGACGACAAAGGATCAATCTGCCTGGTTCCCAAAAAACATGGCCTCGCTCTCATTTTGATTTATCCGAGGCCACTTCAAACTGGTCATAGGCAGTCAATGGTCTATGGCATCCATACTAGATCTGAACAGAAGGTGACATAATGTTGTCCATGTACAGGCAGGTTTTGACCTGCAAGCCTCTGCTGCCTGGGATCATCAACCCTCTTTCTGATGGACTCAGTAAATCCAACTAGGCAACGTGCAAACAAAGCAGGAGATAAAGCAAGGGACAACCCTGATTGACTCTAGTTTGACTGGGAAATGTTTTGATTCCCACTAGTGTTTGAAATTAACAATCCCTGATGTTTGTGGTGAGCAGAGACAAACCCCAGTTTGAAGAGCACACCTGTCACGCCGGCGTTTGTGATGTTCTGTCAAAGACCTTCTCCTGGTCCAGCAGACTGATGAACCACCTTGTCCCATACATAGGTGATGATATCGCTGGAGTAACACAGGCTGTCAGAACTCTTCCTACTGGGTATAATACACAACTGATCAGAGTCAGTTATCTAATCTAGATCAGATCTGACCCAATTGACAATTGACCCTTGCAATGCAATGTCTAATTTCCTTCCTCTTCCTTTTCCACTTGTCTATGAGAGTGATGATACCTTTCCTCATGAGTTTGAACACATTGCCTACCAGAAACATACATATTCACATACACCTCCAGAAGGTTATGGCTAATCAGGGCAAACTCAAAAAAAAAAAGCTGTCAGGACTTTTACCCTTTCAAAAAACACTGGAGAGCCTTAGTCAGCTCTCTTAGTCAGAGTTAACAGCATCTCAAGATTCTCCTACATGCTGCCACCTGAGCCTTTTATAATAAGGGAGAAGACCGACTCAGAGGCGATGCTGTCTGTGGGACTCCACATCGTACAGTTTGTTGTAAAATGGATTTGCTGTTCATCAAAATGTCAGACTGCAATGATTTAGCTGTATTATTGTTTCTCCAAGTTAGTCTGAGCTGGGGTGCGCTGATTGCATTGCATCCCAAAGATGGTCTTCCTTGGGCTCTTCACCGTCTCCTGTCTTTCTCAGTTGAGCCACTTTCATCTCCTTTGCTACCTTGATGCTTTGCTGCTTCTTTCATTTGACAGCTTTCTTGTCCTTCCTTATTTCGATCCACCAGTGGCTGTTTGGAGCACCTGGCACATATAACTGGCCAGCAAATGTTTGCTTCGAGAACATTTTACTCTTTAGGTTTTCTCTTTCCATTGCTTGCCACACTCTTCCTTGTTCTGCTGCTGTCTTCTCTTCCATCGACTTTGCTTTCTCTGGAGGAGGCTGAGGGGTTTCATTAATTTTTGAGGCAACCTTCGCTTAATACTCACATGCCTTGTCCTCTTACCTACTGTCATTGACCCTGATTGCCTTGCAGGAAGTTGGGGCTTGAATATCCATTGAGGCAGTACTGCTTCTGGTTCCTATTTTGATCACTTAGAGTCATAGAGGTTTAAAGCACGGAAACAGACCCTTCGGTCCAACTCATCCATGCTGACCAGGTATCCTAAATTAATCTAGTCCCATTTACCAGCATTTGGCCCATATCCCTCTAAACCCTTCCTATTCATGTACCCATCCCGGTGTTTTTTAAATGTTGTAATTGTACCAGCCTCCACCACTTCCTCTGGTAACTCGTTCCATACATGCACCACCCTCTACGTGAAAAAGTTACTCCTTAAGTCCTTTTTAAATCTTTCCCATCTTCCCTTAAACCTATGCCCTCTAGTTTTGGACTCCCCTACCTTGGTTATTCACACTATTCTTGCTCGTCATGATTTTATAAGCCTCTACAAGATTGTGCAGAGCTAGCAGTGCATTTAGGACCAGGCTTTGTAGATGTGGTTAACCACCTCGCAGGAGTTGCAGCACTAGCTGGGTCTGGTCTTGACCTTTTCGTTATGTTCTGATTTTTGTTGTCGAATGGACTTAGGCATTTCTGTTGATGTTACCTTCTCAATAATACTTAATAATACTGGCTGCCAGATACTTTATGCTGTAGTTGAGTGACGTGGATGGAGCAGCTTTAACAACTGCTTAAAAGCTGCTAAAAATAGACATATAAAAGATAGCTATTCTGAAGCGTGAGCTCCTGTGTTATTTCTCACCTTCCATTTGGAGCATTTTCCACTCCCGGTGTTTTCAGTCATGTAGCCAGCATAAACTAAAATGTTAAATTAAATCAATGTCAACTACCATCTGATTAAATGCCTTAAATCTCTACCTATGGTGCAGTGCAGTCTTTAGAGGCAGGGGATTGCTGATATTGAGCAATACCAGATTAACTGGTTAATCATCCATTTGCTATTTGTGGGATCTGCCTGTCAATAAATCTTGACTACTATGTTTGACAACATGATAGCAGTAACTGCAATTCAAAAGAAATCCTCTGATTGTTAAATACCTTGGGACTTGCTGAGGATGCAATAAAATAAATGACAGTTGTTCCCTCCATCTTTTTGATTTATTCAATCCAATTCACTTAAAATTCCCTCTACCAGTTGCAAAATGACAAAAACATGTTTTTCACTGGAGACAGTGAGAAATTGAACTTTTTTGCACTCAATTTTTTAACCTCCATGTAGTCTCCTAATGATCACAAATGGAAAATAGGGAGCCAAAAAAAAATTATTTGAGTAAACCATTTATCCCGTCAGTTCCAGCATTCTACGAGATCACAGCTGATCTGTGATCTAACTCTATAAAACACATTTGACCCAGAAGCTATAATAGCTTTAGTAACAAAATTCTCAGTTGCAAATTTAATAATCAACCTAGCATCAATTACCATTTGCAGAAATGTTCCACAATCCTACCTTCCTTTGTGTTTTTTAAATTTCATTTGTGAAAGGTCTGCTTCTCATTTTGATAATTCTAATTTATAATATAACTCAGAGGACTAGACTTGCAAACCAGCAAAAGAAAAATTTCAACTCTATCAACGCTACTTGCTTCTCATGAAAACTTTGATCAAAACATCCCATAACCCCGTGGATCATTGACATGAAATATTATTTATTTCTCTCCACATCCTCTGGCTGACCTGTGGATTGTTTCTAGCATAATCTACTTTTACTTCAGTATATAGATATCAGGAACAAGGGGACTATCTGATGAGGAGGGATTGAGTGGAGTGGTTCTATATTACCTCAACTCTACAAGAATGAGTGGTGATCACATTGAAACATATAAATCCTTAACGTGTTGGGAGGGTAATTCTTAGTAGGATGTTTCTTCAGGCTGTATGTACTGGACTAGAGAATTGTAAACTTAGTGTTATAGGTTAGCTAGTTAGGACTGAGTGAGAATTTGACAAATTTATTCAAGTGTTTTGAGAATATAACAAGCAAGGTAGATGAAGGGGAACTGATAAATGTAGCGTACTTGAATTTCCAAAGAAAACATTTTGATAAGATGCCATATAAAAAGGTCACAGGATGGTGTTGGGAATGATAAATCAGCATGGATATAGGATTGGCTAGCTAACAGGAAACAGGAAGTCAGGATAAATGTATTATTTTAAGTTTGACAAAATGTAGTGGAATTGCAACTGTAGTGGAGTGCCATTGGGATCAGGGCTGGGGCCTCAACTACTTACAATCTGTATTGATGTCTTCGATGAAGAGGCCGACTATATTGTAAACCAACAATAGAAAGACGGGGTGCAAAACAAGTAGTAACGAGATGCAAAAAGCCTAGCAGGAGCGTAATAGATTAACTGAGAAGGCAAATGTTTTGAGAATCGATATACAATGTGGATAGACATGACATTGTCCATTTTAGTGGGAATAATTTAGAAAAACAACAGAATATTATTATGAATAGAGAAAGGCTTAAGTTTACTGTGTCACAAAGAGATCTGGGCATTCTTGTTCATGAATCACAAAAATAAATGTGCAGGTAGAGCAAGTAATTAAGAAAGCAAATAATGTTGGCCTGTAATGCAAGAGGAATGAAATATAAAGTTAGGGAAGTCTTGGTACAACTGCAACAAGAATACAGCTTTGGTCTGCTTACTTTTAGAGAGATAAGCTTGAGTGGAGGCAGTTCAAGAAGTTGTTCTCGGGAATGAAAGATTGGACTTGTGCGGAAAAGTTGGGCCCATGCTCTGTGATAATGCAGGTCATCTTATGAAACAAATACATTTCTGAGGGTCTTGCAGGGTTGTGTTGTATAAAGATGCAAGGGTTGGAAAGGGTTAATACTGAGGAGTCACTTAAGCCCCACCCACTATGATGAAGTTGTACAGACCTGTGCAAAAACAACTCAGGACCTTGAAGGAGTAAGACCTACTGTCCAGGTCCTCTTGGTCTCTGAACCAATGTCTATCAACCTGTACTTAACTGCTAAGGCAAGAAGCTCCATGGTCAGGAATCTCTCCTCCTGAAAGAGCAGCCGAACACTCGAAAGATAGAAAAAGATACAAACCTACATTTACATAGGATTTCTGGCCTGGATTCTGCTCCAGGCCAGTCCCTGAAGGTGCCATCAGATCCACAGCTGAGGCCCTTTGTCGGAGCGTGTGAAGAAGCCACGTGCACAGGTAATATCATTGCTAGGGGGGAATGCACTTTAAGGTCAGCATTCCACACCAACAGACAGGACCCTGTTCTGAGGAAGGGTCACCGGACCTGAAATGTTAACTCTGTTTTTACCTTCACAGATGCTACCAGACCTGCTGAACTTTTCCACCAATTTTGTTTTTGTTCCTGATTTACCGCATCCGCAGTTCTTTCGTTTTCTTATTTAGACTGGAGACAAGGTATCTGGGACAGCTCATTTCAGTTAATGGTTCACTTTAAGTATCGGTCTCAAAGAATAAATGTAACCAGTCTGAAAATAGTTGAACTGTTAATGTCACTTTTATGAGTTTAATGAGAAGATTTTTGAACGTTTAAGGGAACTTGTGGTACAATGATAATAGCCCTACCCCTAAAAACCAGGAGGACTGGGTTCAAGTCTATCCTGATCCAGAGCTGTGTAATAATTTTTTTCTGAACAGGTATATTTAAATAAAGTTCAAATGATTACGTACAAATGTGATGATATTCCTGACTGAATTGGTTTTTAATTTAATTAGCTCTTCGTTAGGGTAGCTCTTTATTAGGGTAAAACTTCGGCACAACATTGTGGGGTGAAAGGCCTGTACTGTTCTATGTTCTATGTTCTATGTTCATATGTATTTTGAAAATGTTTTTAAATGATTGAGTGATAGTGCTGGTAATGTTCTGGCACCACATGTTCCATCAGCAGAATGTGGCAGGTCTAGTCACCTGGTGAAGAGGCAGTGCCAAGAAACATTGTGTCCAGTTCTGGTCATCCTGTTGTAGGATGGATGTTATTAAGCTAAAGAGGGTTCAAAACAGGTTTACCTGGATGTTGCCAGGAATGATAGGGTTTCTGTTATAAGGAGAGGCTGGACAGGCTGGGACCTTTTTCACTGGAGCATAGGACACTGAGGAGTGACCTCATCGAGATTTATAAAATCATGAAGGGTATAGATAAGATGCATGACAGGTGTCTTTTCCCTAGGGCTGGGAATTTCACAACTAGGGCATATATTTTTAAAGTGAGAGGAGAAAGATTTAAAAAAAGACATGGGGGCAACCTTTTTACACAGAGAGTGGTTCCTCTAGAATAAACTTCCAGAGGAAGTGGTGAATGGGGTTTCTCCTGCAACGTTTAAAAGAAATTTGGAGAAGTACATGAATAAGAAATGTTTGGAGGGACATGGGCCAAGTGCAGGCAGGTGGGATTAGTTTAGTTTGGGATTATGTTCGGAATGGACGGGTTGGACTGAAGGGTCTGTTTCCGTGCTGTATGACTGTTTGTCACCAGTGAAGACATAAATCTGTTTTTGTCTGAAGTGGATTGAAACTGGGAGAGAAATTTCGGTAATTCATATTCTAGACTACCAAGGAAATTAAAAGTGCCTTGTGGAAGGAAATATCCGCCATTATCTCTGCAAGTAGTGACGTTCTTAGGATTAGCATTCTCAGTTATTTAAAAAGCCTAATCTCCTTCTGTGTGAATTGGGTGTGGCAAGCAGATCATAAAATGCGGTTGTCTTAGAGATGGTTGTAACTTCCTGAATCTCATTATTAAGGGGCTGGATGCTGATAGGTCAGTGTGGCTTACTGATTTTATGAGATATCACAAAATGCACGTGGTCTGGAGGTCTCACAGGAAATGGCACCTTTGTGTTTTTTAAATTCACTTCAGTTATGTTTCTTTCAAAGCAGGGGAGAATTAATTAACACGAGCTTCATGCCTTCCATTAGGTGAAGTTAACATATGTTGGAATTGACATTGTCTTGCTGGTGGAATAGCTGATGGAACAGGAGGACCGAGTGCAGCTTAGCCTGGAGAGTCCCAATGTGACCAGTGGACCTTCAGATATTGGTATCAGAGGTGAGTCAATCAGAATAATGCTTGCACCAGTCTTTGTGACAAACAGTGAGTAAGCTTTATTCCTGTGCTCTGACAGATCCTCCAGGGTCCTTGACTTACAATGTGCCTCCATTGTCTTCCCATCCCGACAGATCGGAAAGTTTTGTGGATGAAAGAGAGTGTGGCACATCACAGCAATGTGATGATGCACCCTGAGGTGGAGGAGTGAGGGTGGGCAGCACTCTGAGGACAGACCTCTCTCTGGCAATGATCATAGAATCATAGAATCCTTTCAGTGTGGAAGCAGGTCATTTGGCCCATCGAGTCCACTGACCCTCCAAAGAGCATACTGCCCAGAGCTACACCCCTACCTACCCTTTCTCTGTAACCTTGCATTTCCCATGGCTAATCCACCTAACCTGCATATCTTTGGACTTTGTGGGAAGAATCTGGGGCACTGGCCAGAAACCCACGCAGATGTGGGCAGAATATGGGGCAAACTTCACACAGGGTAGTGCTAATGGGCGGGGTACAGCAAACTTGCCTAGACTTTTCTTACAGATGCTGCAGATTAGTAACAGAGCGAGGTTGCAAGATTCTTCAGGACCATGGAGATAGCTGTTGGTCGTGAAGGCCCATTTAAAGCCGATTGGATGAAGGAATTTTAGCATCTATTTCAGCAGCAGTCTGGTTTTCTTTACCTGCAGTTGCTGACAACAAGGACAGTGTTTTCCTCACTTTAGATCTGTCTGCGATTCAGGAGAGTGAATTGTTGTGGTGGAAGGTCCTCTTACACCAGAAATAGGCATTGTCAGCACAGGATCAACCATCACCATGACAACAGCATCAGCACGCCACCCATTATAAGGGTCTTCAGGATGATACAGTGCACCTTCAGCAAATGTGTGCACCCTTCAGTGTCATTCCTCCATCTGAATTGCAAATGGATCTGGTGCAGTCCATCCAGAACCTGACAGGACTACTTGAACAGGTTTTGGTAATTTCTACAGCAGAACTCTGAGTTCCAGAGGTAGTTTCTGTAGTATGTCTAACAATAGATTCTGCCTGGGACTCCAGCAACTGCACCATCTGAACAGAGCAGAAACATCTGGTCATTACCTCATATTTAGGACTTGGAAGGTTCCTTCATGAAGGAGAGGAAAATGTAGGAGGATTGAGCGTCCACATCAATAATAGTGTCCCATCTCATAATGCTGCTGCAGACCCTTCCCTACTTGGCTATTGATACATGGGGGAAGTTGTGCCTCTTACGATAACTTGCCCTTTCTATTGAAACCAACTTTCAACTGCACATTTAGCGTTGTACTTTTTCATCTCATGGTTTACTCTCCTGAAGGCACTATTCTTTAAGGAATATTCCAATATCTTTAGTTGCAATGTGTCAAGATGTTTCCATTGTTTTTCAGTGCATTATCAGCAGATAGCATAAAATATTTTTGCTCTGCCGTATTTAAGTAATGATAAGGCCAGAAATCACATGACACCAGGTTATAGTCCAACAGGTTTGTTTGAAAACACAAGCTTTCAGAGCCTCAGTCCTTTTTCAGGTCTAAGTGAGAGAGGTAGTATCAGATACAGAATTTATAAGTAAAACATCGAAGGTTCACACCATTGATGAGAATGTACTAAACAAACCTAAGATGCTGTTAAATCTTTAATCAGTTAGAAGGTTTCAATTGATTAATATCTATATGTGAATTCCTGAATTCCTTTCGAGTCACTGTCCTGAGAGAACTAAAGGTTTTATCAGTGTAAAGAAGAGGTGACATTTTAGGTCAGACAATGCATGTTAGGTGTGAGACCTTGTTTAGAATCTGTTTTGTGTTTTAGTTTGGAGTCAGACTGGTTTTATATCTGGAGTAGGAATTTATGAAACACCATATTGACTGTCAATAAATTGTGTGATTTTTGAACAAAAATAAAATGATCATAATGAATGGTGGTGCTGGCTCGAAGGGCTGAATGGCCTACTTCTACACCTATTGTCTATTGTCTATTGTCTATTGTATCTGCAAAGTCTTGACAGTTCAAATGTTAATGGCCCACTTTTGAACATCTGGAAATATTTATATTTATCATTTATACAATCAAAGAATCACAAATTTTAAAAAAGCACAGGCAAAATATGACACATATGACTACCTCTGAAAAATGTTCCTATTGTTAGATAAAATCCATTTGTTTACATATTTAATAGCAGACTCCTTATTATCCTAGGAGGGAAGGAGTGATGTACACAGTGGGGGATGGACATAAACATGGAGGGAGTTACATAGGGAGATACCGTCTAGCAGATTTAAGGAGCAAAAGCTGCTGAAACCAAGCAATCTCTCGCTGCTGTTGGGACAGCGTGTGCATGTGCTGCCTTCCATTATCACAGAGGCATAATTGTATCGAGCTCTGTGTGACGTACATGTGTTTCATCCATTTGCTCTTCCGGTTTGACTCCAGGGTTAAGGGTGAGTCTTTGTTGGAATGTGAAGTTGAGCAGTACACAAAGTGCAGTTACAATCTTGGACACTGTTACAGGCGAGTACTGTAAGGTGCCACCTGATCTGCACAAGCAATGGAAGCACACATTGGGTATTCCAATTGGATAACTGATCTTCTGCACATACCATCGACAATGATGTCAGAGCGTCCTTTGATGATTCCTGTGTCTTCGTCGCGCTGTTGAGAAAAGTGATATCATGTCAACCATTAAAGGTTCAACAGTGCAGACTGCAGTGATTGTAATGAGTTCAGCCGAGTGGACCTCAGAATATGAGTTCCCTGATTGGGGCTGTTAATCTGGTCCAATCAGGGAGGCCTGGCTCACAGACATAAACAGCAATGTCAGAGGCTTTGTGGACTCCAAGAGCTGGCTCTGAGGCAGCTGGACCAGTGTCAAGTACTATGTACTTGTAAATAAAACCTGACTTGCTTACGGGATACTGGCCTCTGTCTATTTATTTCATAGAGGAAGGCATCATGCATGCCTGCAGAAGATGTAGCCATGCTTAAGAGGGCTCTGTAATGACTTGTTTAAAGTGAACCACAACATTTCATCATAGGTTCCTCTCAGTAACTGAGTAGCGTACTTACTGCAGGCTTCAGACCTCTGTTCATATCGCTGAAACTTTTTGTAAACGTGCCTTTGAAACAAACAATTAAAAGTAATGCATTATAAATTCACACCGTGCTACTGCACAGAACATGAAGCACCTCCATCACAGCCGTGTAAGGCCAAGACTTTTTCTAAAAATGTCACAAAATCCCAGACCCAAGACAAGGTGGTTGGCTCTGAACTGTCCTCTGGGCATTTGAAGACGGATAATAGATGACAGCCTGGCTGGTGATGCCCATATCCTGGGAATGAGTTGGAAATTAAGGGGTGCTAAAGACAAGCTAAAGTGGAGCAATTGGTACATTCTTCTGAAAGCAGGGATTTGATAGAGGTGTCCAAATTCAGGAATAGATTTGACAGACTAAATAAGGGGAATCCGTTTCCCGTAGCAGAAGTGACATTAATTCCTGGACATGAAATTAAGCAATTGGTAAGGAGATCAGAGGTTAGTGAGAGATAGTAGGAACTGCAGATGCTGGAGAATCTGAGATAACAAGATGTGGAGCTGGATGAACACAGCAGGCCAAGCAGCATCATAAGAGCAGGAAAGCTTGACGTTTCAGGCCGAGATGCTTCTTCAGAATAACCCCATTTCTGAAGAAGGGTCTAGGCCCGAAACGTCAAGCTTTCCTGCTCCTCTGATGCCGCTTGGCCTGCTGTGTTCATCTAGCTCTACACCTTATTATCTCAGGTTCTCCAGCATCTGCAGTTCCTACTATCTCAGTAACTACTGCCTTGTTGTCATGTCAGTCTGCCAGCTCCATGCCTCACTTACAATGCCCTTGTAGCCTTGTCCTCCTTAGTTTACAAAACTTATTTCTGCCCTTGCTCCAACAAAGCTACACTTGCAGAATGGGTGTAGCCCAGAGGAAATTCTTAGCCAGTGTGTTTGTTCTTAGAAAAAATCTATTTAGAATGACCAAATAAATTGGCCAACACTTTTGAGTTCCTTTCACGAACTGTAACAGTAAAAGATTTTGACATGATCATTTACTGTATCCTGCACACCTCCGCCCTTCATTCAGCTTTGTCTGTTCACAGGACTGATGATTGCCAGCAAGCAGTATACCAATGCTGCTTGTTGGCACGGAAACAGGGAAAACAATTGAGTAGTGCATTAAAGTCAATGGTGGAGTTTTGGAATCTCGCTTTCAGGCTTAGTTGAGTTTAAATTTGAATTCAGGAAGACAGCTAATAATTTAATGCATTCATCTAAAAAAAAGAGCGTGGAGATTAGCAGTAGCGATCTTGACTTCAGGCAATAAATACATAACTGTATCTATATTCCGCGTAATTCTGAAATTCTTTTCACCAGGGAAGAGATATAGGGAGGTCATTCTCTTGCAGATGCTTCACAATCCCACAGAGAATGAAGAGCTGTACAAGAAATACTGCTGGATCTAACAGTTAAGCTTTATTTATAGCCCCAGAATTATTGCATAATTTCAGTCTATTTTGAGGCTTAATAAAGTGCTGAAATCTTATAGTACCATGCGTGCTTTCATGATGGCAGAATTGCAAAAAAAAATTGATATTTTTGAATTTAACGGCAATGACATGCTTATCCATTACGAAGTAAACGATGTAACATAAACTATCAAATGAATTATTCACATCAATCAGATCGATGGACTTTACACAACATTGACACCCTTATTAAATGATCTGGCATTCACTGTTCATGCAGATTTGCATTATAAAAGAAGCAAATATTTTGCAAGAAGTTAAAAGCATCTTTGAATTGTTAAACACCCATTGATACTCTGCGCACCAGTCCACGTAACCATGGTTCTCTTATTTATACCTCAGCAGGTGTCACCATGGATTTAACTCACGCAATGTCAGTGCATATCTCTCCCACCCTTTTAACACTGCTCGTCTGTTTCTATCTAAACAGCAAAACAGTTCTTATTCTTGCAATTATCCTTTCTCCAATACATTTATTGACAACACTACAGAAAGATAAATGAATGAATTTACGTGAACTATGTGCATACCAATCACATTGATGCTCCATCATATGTTACTTTCAATCACAACAAACCAAAATGACACTAAACCCAGTACCTTCTTGGTGCACAGTTGTACAGGCCGATAATCTGTGTGTCTTCTTGCAAATATGCTCAGGAACCCTTCTCCACAAATTAAAACATTGGGTAACAAAAACGAAGCCAGATGATTAAAACTAAACAGAAGAAAGAAAACATTTCCATTTCAAATCATAGAATACCCACAGTGCAGAAAAACGCCATTTGGCCCATCAAGTCCTCTGAAGAGTATCCCAACCAGACCCAGTCCCTTACCCCATCCCCATAGCACCACACTATTCCACTTAACCTGCACATCTTTGGACATTTGATGATGATTTCCACATTCTCAGGATATTTTGAAATCAATGAATTTGCTTTGAATCTAATTTGCTGTTGTGCAAACATAACATTATTAACCAGTTACCCTGCATAGGTTGATCTTAAAGCCCCAATCTTGCTGCTTTCTCTGAGCTCCAGAGGTGACCAGGGCTTTTCTTGAACTATACTTCCAATTTCCTGAACATTTTTGGATATCAAGATCATACTACTGCACTACTTTGGACTGAATACTTAAAAGCGGGGGTCTTGGGAAAGGCAAGTCCACACTGTAACATTCAGAGGGGCTGACCAGCCTGATCCCTCTGATTATTTTCTTTGTTTGCCTCTACATGTTGAAGCATATTCTTAATCCCTGAGCTACCATAATATCTCCCACCTCTCTCGATGGGGAGCTGCTGTCCCACTGATTTAGCCAGTATTATCAGGAGCTGCGTCACTTTCTTTTTAAAAATAGACAGCCAATGAGGTGGTTACTTCCAATAAAATTGCTGAGGGTTCAGGGCTCCTATTTCCACTTGACATCAGCATCCCAAAACATGAGGCAGCCTTTGCTGTCTCTCATTCAGATGAGAGGTGAAACAAAGGTCATGTCTACCTTCTGAAGTACATGCAAACCCTCTGTCAATATCACAACAAAAAGATTTTCTAGTCTTGTGAGTAAGACTTTGCTCATTGCTAATGTGCAGAACTGTGTTCTGTGTCCACTTCAGGAAAATAAATTGTAGAAAGGATATTAACAAACTAAAGGCAGTTCAGAAAAGATTTAATGGAATGTTGCTGGGTATGGAAGGTGTAAGTTATAAAGAAAGGCTGGATAGGCTGGAAATGTTTTCTACTGGAGCTCCGAGGTTGAGAGGTGACTTTACAGAAGTTTATAAAATACTGCAGGATATATGTAGGGTTAATGGTAGGTGTCTTTTCCCTAGGGTAGGGGATTTCAAGACCAGAGGGGCACATTTTTTAGGTGAGAAGAGAGAGATTTAAGAAAGATATGAGGGGCCTTTTTTTAACACAGAGGATGGTTCGTGTGTGGAATGCACTTACAGAGGAAGTGTTGGACGTGGGTACAATTAACATGTTTAAAAGGCATTTGGAGAAGTACATGAATAGGAAAGGTTTGGAGGGATATGGGCCAGGAGCAGGCAGGTGGGACTAGTTTAGTTTGGGATTATGGTCGGCATTGATTGCTTGAACCAAAGGGCCTGTTTCTGTGCTGTATGACTCTATGACTGAATTACACTTCAAAGACAGTGATGATGAACATACAAACTGTGAAGATATGTGGGACATCCCTGCGATAATAAAAGGCACTAATCTTTCTTCCTCCCTTTGTTTATTAGGAGAAAATACAGAAGAACTGCCAATTATTCACCACTTCTTCTTTGCTAAATGCCAATTAATTGCTAAACTTTCCAACAGACTCCAAAACTGGCCAGGGCACTAAACAGGAATAACAACTGGCAACAGATGTGTGGCTGCTGAGAGTGTTTGTAGCATCTTCAATCAATGCATAGACGGGCAGCAGGCACACATGCTGTTCTATCTCAACCGAAGGGAATGTGTGTGGGATGATAGCTTCTTGTCTCTTCTGTCATTGCCACCACATGAAAGACTCATCAGAGTTTTTACACCGTACAGCCCTTGCTTCATTGCAAAGTTTCTCTCATTAACATATCGTTCGCTACTATTTTGTAAAACCATTGTGAAGAGATACCAGACACATTTGAGAAGGATATATATATTAATTATTCGCAGCAAAGCAAAAAGACAAACACAAAGAGCTTAGAATAGCCACTATGTAAAGCCAACCTATATTGTTGATATTCTATCAAATTGACATAAATATTTGCGCCATTTATTTCTCAAATACATGTAGGAATGTTAAGGACTGAATTTTGAAGCTTCATTTTACATATGAGATATGATTACTGCAAAAGTGATGGGGAATGTTACAGTTCCCCATTCACATTGTGATAGACAATATTCCTCTGGACATTTGGAGCTACTTGAAGCAGATGCAGGCTGATTTACAATGCAAGCCGGCCTCCAATGGGATAGGACCTATCCCTGTCCCCGCTATCTGGGATCTCAGCTCCCCGTTATCTGCAGAATGTACCTGTAACTGCAGCTGATGTTCCGGTTTCTACCATTCCTGTAACCCAGAACCAGCAAGCGACCTTGAGATACTTATTTGGTTTGTCAGTCAGATTTAAATTAAATTTGATATTAAAACCCGTAAACAATTATTCACTGCTGGAGGGTTGAACATCTGACTGAATGTACCATCCCACCGGAAATACAAAATAAATATTCATTTAAGTCAGCCAAAGCCTTTGGTCACCTGAGCAAATGGCTCCTTAGGTGGTTAACTTGTTTTACAATGAGACTGTGAACTATCTTGCAATGTTTTGTTTGCTAAAAAGCACAATGTAAACATAATTCATTGTTGTCACTTGTAAGGAAGCAGCGACAGGGAAGTCAAAAAAAAATCTGATAGAAGATTTGATGGTTGCACAAACAAATTATTCTAGATGTTTTCTGTTAGATTAATTTCCATGAACAATTGCATCACTTACTCTGACTTAAATATTTATTATTTGAGGGCAGTTTCTGACAAGGCTGAAACCACCTCAAACATTAATTTTTCAAGTAAACCAACAAGTCAAAGTTGAAAACAATAGAAAAAGATAAATTAAGAAGAGGATGAGGTAAATGTGCAAATAATGAGTGGGCGATGTCAAAATGGCGAGGAAAGACTAAAGAAAGGTTCCAAAGTATTGGCATTGTGAAATGAGATTGAAAAGAATTTAAATCTACATATAAAGAATGTCAATTTCAACGACATGAAGATGCAGGGAGGAGAAGCAATTTGTCAAACATAGAACATAGAAAAGGAGAGCACAGGAACATGCCCCTCGTCCCACGATGTTGTGTCAAACGTGATGCTGAGTTAAATTAATCCCTTCTGCCTGCATCTGATCCATATCCCTCCATTCTTTGCATATTTTTGCGCTTATCTAAAAGCCCCTTAAATGTCTCTGTTGTATCTGCCTCCACCAGTACTCCTGGCAGCAAGTCCCAGGCACCTACCACTCTATATAAAAACAAACCTCTCTCACCTTAAATGCATGAGCCGTAGGACCCATACGTGCAACTTAAGAGAAATAAGACAGGGAAATTCAGAGATCATACCGCAAATCCGAACAGAAGGAGTCAATGACCTTTAATTTGCCTGGTGTTTCCTCGATTTTTAAAGCATTTCTTTCAATCAGTTGACATCCTATTTCAAAACCTGGATTTTGCTCTGTTAACCCTTACTTTATGAATGATGAGCACAAGCATGGTACTTGGAAACTATTCTGCCAGCTCACTGAGACCTGTGGCCAATTCCCAGAATCCTTCACCAAAGTTGTGATATTGACAGGAAAATTTAACCTCGACACACATGTCATCAATAAATGCTCAAGAAATCCACTGTGTGCCTAGTGTCTGTCATTCTTAATGAGGCAGTTGAGGAGGTTGGCAAAATGAAGGGATGGCTTTGTCTAATGCAATTAATTTCAGTTGAGGGTTCAAATATACAAGATAAAATATAAGAAATTCAGAATAGAGGGAAGATGAAATCTCTTAACATACCAAGAAGTGAGTCTGTGTAGTTCATTTCCAGGATGCCTGGTTAGTTAAATAGAAACTGTAGCCTGAAACTTTACCCCCCACCCGCCTGTGTCAGGGAAGTTCCTGGTTCTCAACCTGGGAGAAATTGTCTGAATGTTCTAATTTTGGTTCTGGTGGTGGGGGTGTGAGGACATGACAGTGCAGAAGCCTCCCCCCAACCCCGCACAGAGGCTGCCTGGTGAGGAGACAGTCTGTGTGCAAGGCTGGCCTCAGAGATCCTCTCACCTGTAAATAAAAACAGCCCTCCAGCCCTCATACCGTTTAACTAGACACACACATTCCCCATACCCCATCCATTTCACTTATGTCACTTCAGGATCCCATCCAATTTCACCTGGCTCCCTTCAGCCCTCCGTGTCAACTCACCCAGCATCTGCCCCGGGCAGACCTCAGGACACATGTGCTGAGATGAAATAAAGTTTTAAATTGGAGAATTTATTATTTAAAAACAAAATAGGCAAAGTCATCATGGTCCCATTGTGCCATTACAGAGAGATGACTGGTGGTGGTTTAACCTGAGGGTCACTATGCCTTGAATAAGGTTGAGACCTTTATGGTGACCTCAGTCAATGTAGGAATTGAACCCGCGCTGTTGAGCCTCAATCTGTATCACAGACCAGCTATTCAACCAACTGTGACAACTAACCTATCAAGAAGTTATCAAAGTCCTATTGGACCTTAGGGCTGTTCTCCCATTAGAAAGAGATGGCTGGTGGTGGTTTAACCTGAGGGTCACCACACCTCGGGCATGGGGCTCATGTTGAGAAAGTGAGCCCTACACGGTAACCTCAGTTGGCCTGGGAATTGAACCTGTGCTATTGGTGCTGTGCTGCATTGCAAACAAGCCATCCAGCTGGACATTCATTTCAGTTCAGCATTGATTTCAGACTCCATTTCTGTTGTAGTAAGAGCCTTAATCTGCAAGACTGGGGTCACAGTTTTTTGTTTGAGTCACTGTTAATGCTCATGGAAGCTGTTAAGTTGGCGTGGATGTATAGACATGGTGGGGAAGTGGGTGAAGATGTGACTTGGTGTTGAGGGATACGGGGTAAGGGCTGCAGGGCCTAAGAGTTAAGGAAACAACTGCAATGATGGCCCCAGGAACCAACCTGGGCCTTTTGAACAGCCTGCTTCAGCACTCAGCAGCCCCTTCTACTGCCTCCAATCTGCATTTGGAATCAACAGCCCCAACTCCATCTCACTCTCACCAATAACCCCACCATCACATATACCTACCAGACATAGACACACACACACTTGATAGGGACTTTCCTGCCAAGGACAGTGTGGAAACCTACCAGAATTCCCAACCCATGTCACCCAGCTCTACAGTCAGAATCCAGCCATATATCTTTACTCATCCAGGGAACTCCAGCCCTGTTTGCCCAATATTTTCCTTCGTCTGAACTACCTCCTCTGAAAAAGTCAATCACAATTTGCCTGTCAAACCTTCACTCTAATTTACCTTAGCTAGATCTGTTCACACTCTTCAGATTGCCTATTCATTATTTCAATAGGTTAGCATCGTAGCTCAGTGGCTGGCACTGCTGCCTCACAGCACCAGGCACCAGGGTTTGATTCCACCCTTAGGCAATTGACTGTGTGGAGTATGCACATTATCCCTGTGTCTGTATGTGTTTCCCCTCACAGTCCGAAGATGTGTAGGTTAGGTGGATTGGCTGTGTTAAATTGTCCTGCAGTGTTTAGGTTAGGCCAATTAGCCATGGGAAATTTAGGGTTACCGGGATAAGGTTACGGAGGTGGGTCTGTGTAGGCTGCTCTTCAAAGGATTGGCGTGGATCTGATGGGCTGAATGGCCTGCTTCTGCATCTTAGGAATTCTATGTTATTTTGTGTAGCTAGTCTATAAATTACAATGCACTGATGATCCTAATTGCTTAATTACTGACACTCATATACTTTAACTTTTTAATTCCATTTAACCAGATCCACTAATACTTCCTTTCTCATTGAGACCACTGATGCAAAATATTCTCTCCAGAATAAACTTAAGAAGATCCTGTCCCTCTCCACCCTTTACAGAATGATTATTCAAGGGAGCCTTGCAGTCCACTCTAGATAGAGTATGCCACATAATCCTAGCACGCTGTTCTCTACGCAGCTGAAGCAGGCAGAGATGGGGAATTTGCTGGATTCTGAAGAACTGGGAGAGTGCCTGTAGTCTTCTGAAGAGGAAGATGAAAACGTTGAGCATGAAGGACATCACCTGCTACATGATAGACCCCTGCAACATCAGGCACAAGCAAACCCCAGGACTTAATTGACAGCCAGTTCCAGTCAATGTGAGCTGCATGCAGTAATCATTCATTGACACAACTTCGGCACAACATCGTGGGCCGAAGGGCCTGTAGTGTGCTGTACTGTTCTATGTCCTATGACTGTAAATTTGTCGCTGGTTGAAAGGCAGGCAATCCCAGATTTGTTTTTGTTTTTCCTTTGCTTTTGTTGCTGTTCAATAAAAGTAAACATCTTCAATGATTGGAAGGACATTTTAACATGTTGAACGGTACAAGATTGTTGCATTGAGCATCAGGGAGAATCCTAGCATGATATGGAACAAAGGACAGGAAGCCTCTGTAGCTTCATTCAGGTGATGAGGTAACATTTATGAATGTGGTCTTGTATTTTCAATAGCATATCATCCAAGTAACATACATATGCCCTTAAAAATATCCCCTTCCCGTGTTTCTTTTTCGAAGGGCTACTTCTGGTTTGCAGGTTTTGACCTGGTGCACAGCTGGGCTTTAGGTATGGCCCTGGTACCAGAAATCCCAGAAGGTGCTGGCGGTGGTGAGTACTTCCCCTTCTGGGGCACGAACAATACCTTGAGCAGGCCACAGGGGGCGTGATAAGGGGAGCAGCAAAGTGTTGCCTAAGATAATTCACAGGATCTCACCAAGGGAAACCCTCCACAGAATGTAATGGTTAGCACTCTGGGCTTTGTATCCAGCGATCCGAGCATCCCCGAAAGTTGCCACCCAGGTTGATAGGGTTGTTAGGAAGGTGTATGGTGTGTTAGGTTTTATTGGTAGAGAGATTGAGTTTTGGAGCCAGGAGGTCATGTTGCAGCTGTACAAAACTCTGGTGCGGCCGCACTTGGAGTATTGCGTACAGTTCTGGTCACCGCATTATAGGAAGGATGTGGAAGCATTGGAAAGGGTGCAGAGGAGATTTACCAGGATGTTGCCTGGTATGGAGGGAAGGTCTTATGAGGAAAGGCTGAGGGACTTGAGGCTGTTTTCGTTAGAGAGAAGAAGGTTACGAGGTGACTTAATAGAGACATACAAGATGATCAGAGGATTAGATAGGGTGGACAGTGAGAGCCTTTTTCCTCAGATGGTGACGGCTAGCACGAGGGGACATAGCTTTAAATTGAGGGGTGATAGATATAGGGCAGATGTCAGAGGTAGATTCTTTACTCAGAGACTAGTAAGGGCATGGAATGCCTCGCCTGCAGCAGTTTAGACTCGCCAACTTTAAGGGCATTTAAATGGTCGTTGGATAAACATATGGATGATAATGGAATAGTGTAGGTTAGATGGGCTTCAGATTAGTTTCACAGGTCGGCGCAACATCGAGGGCCGAAGGGCCTGTACTGCGCTGTAATGTTCTATGTTCTATGTTCTATGTAGAACTCCCTGACATTAACACTTTGCTACCTTTGGGTAAAATTCAGCTCATTATCCTTATTCCTGCCATCCCTTCCTTTCTTTCCTTCCCAATCTTTCTAAATACCATTAATCCAGCAATATTTAGTACCCAGCCCTGCTCTTTCTTCAGTGAAGCCTCTGTGACTGCCACAGCATCATACTGTCATGGAGCAAGCTCACTATCTTTCCTTGTCTTCACATATTCGAGTTATCTTGTTCCTAAGTCTTGTGGGGCCTGATGCATTGATTTAGATTTAGATATTTTCCCACTAAATTTGTTTTCCTTTTCTCTGCAGTTTAGAATCACTTTGTTCATTGATGCATCTTTTGCGCACTCCACCTCAGTGGATAAACTGAAGGAAGAAATAAAACAAGATGTTGTAAATGCAAAGCAGCGTCTGTAACAGGGGAATACAAGAGACTATTTTGAACATAACCCTTGTTGGAACCTGAAAACTTCAAAACATTTAATGAAAGAAACATGTCAGATCACAAAAGCTTAGTAAAGGAATGGAAAGACCTCAGACAGGAAAGGCTGTAATTGGGATTGGATTATATCTACGCTTGTAATGGAGAATCATAGAATCCCTACAGTGTGGAAGCAGGCCATTTGACCCACCAAGTCTACACTGACCATCCATAAAGCATCCCATCCAGATCCACCCCTTTACCCTATAACCCTGCATTTGCACCTAGCCTGCACCTCCCTGGACGTTATGGGGCAATTTACCATGGCCAATCCCACCTAACCTGTGCATCTATGATCCTATGGTCTTTGCCTTGGCAGAAATGCTCTTCATCATGGTGAAAATCTGGGCCTCTGTTTTCTATTTGTGACCAGTTTAATGTGTATTCTGTGAACAATCTTTGACTTCACTCCTTTTGATTTGATTTGGTTTTTGGTTTGATTTATTATTATTGGCGCATGTACTGAGATACAGTGAAAAGTGTTGTATTGCGTGCTAACCAGACAAATCATACCTTACATAATTACGTCACGGTACAGAGAAGGATCAACTCTCATAAATTGGAGGTCTGTTCATAAGTCTGATAACAGCAGGGAAGAAGCTGTTCTTAAATCTGTTGGTACATATTTCCCAAAATTTTATATCTTCTGCCCAATTACAATACAACCAGGGTGGAAGAGGTCTTTGATTATGTTGGCTGCTTTCCCAAGACATCAGGAAGTCATAGAATCCCTACAGTGTGGAAATAGGACATTCAGCCCAACAAGTCCACACTGACCCTCTGAAGAACATCTCACACAGAGTCACCACCCCCTATCCTATGCTTGTATTTCCCACGGCTGATCCACCTAACCTACACACTATGGGAAATTTAAGCAGGGCCAATCCATCTAACCTGCACACCTTTGGATTGTGGGAAGAAACCAGAGCACACAGAGGGGACCCACACAGACACGGGGAGAACATACAAACTTGATCTGAGGCTGGAATTGAACCCAGGTCCCTGGTACTGTGAGGCAGCAGTACTAAGCACTGAGCCACCATGCCACCCGAAGAATAGTCCAAGAAAATGGAAGAGTAGCTTTCATGATGGCTTGGGCTGGATTCACAACCCTGTATAATTTGTGGCTTGAGCAGAACAGTTCCATACTAAGCTGTGATGCTTCCTGATAGGATGCTTTCTACGATACATCTAGAAAAATTGTTAAGAGTTATTGTGAACATGCCAAATTTCTTTAGCGTTCTAGCGAGCAGAGTTCTAGGTCTCTGAGTTTGGAGATGAGTTTCGTTGGAATTATGGTGTTAAAGGTTATTAATCAAATGACTTCTGTATCAAAGGCCTCTTGAAACTCCAAATATCCTACTTGTTCTTTTGTTTACTCTTTCTGCGACTTCTTCAAACAAATCAGAATCTTGGTCAAGACCTTTTCATTTGAAATCTATGCTGATGACTATTATATGTTTGGTTTCTAAATATTTCTTCAGCACATCCATTAATAAAGGTTTCAACAACTACACTTAGCTAATTGATCTATTGGTTACTAGATATTTTCTATCTCAATTTATAAATATATATGTCACATTAGCTATCAACTCTCTGGTATTTGTACTGGTGCCTGAGCTATCTCTTAACTTGAGTTATTTTAATATGCACAGACTTAATTCTTCTGGGCTATTTGTTCAATCCTCTCATAATGTAATTATTTTCTGAATTATCATCCTTTTCTATTAAAAATTTTTTAACATTTTAATATTTTTTCTCCTTATGAAAACTGCATGTCAGTGGAATAGTGATGCAAAATAATTTCATTACTTCTGATACTTCTGCCTGAGAATTAAATACACCTTGGTAGATGTGTTCATATCTCTACTTGTTTTTAAATTTCAAACCTGCAGAATACATTTTTTTATATTTCCTGATAATTTTGTTGCCTAGTTCCTTCTTGCTCTCCTGATAGTTCTTTTGTGATATTTTTCCTGGCTTCTTCACATGCCTTCTTGTCAAATGTTATTGTTTGGGCTACATCTGAAACACCAAATTGCTTTCCTTTCTCGTAAATGCCAATGTTTAATCTAGATTCAATTTATTCCTATATCTTTGCAGCACAAGGCACATGTTCAGAGTAACAATTACAAAAACAGTTTGACTCCCCAGTTCTGATCACACCTTCAGTCATGAGATAATGTTGAGCATTCAGACTGCATCTTAACTGCAGCATAATTTATTAGCTGTGACAAATTAAAGCATCTCATCGAATGTTGCTCAAAACTAATTTTAAAAATTCTGTCACAGAAAACATTAATGAATGATTTGGCCTATGAAAATGAATGTGGCTTGTACATTATTGTTTTGGAATGTTGGACTGCAATAAATTATTAAAATGAGTTAATTGAAAGGAGGCGAAAGAGAAAGAATGTAGATAGAAGTAGATAAGACATTGAATAGTACTGAAGACTGGGAATGAACTGTAATGTCAGAGTCCGTCAATAGAAAGTTTGATGCTGCATAAACAATTACTTTTGCTAGCGAGAAGAACCAGATTGGTTGACTTGTCTTCCATATCCTCAGCTATCTTTTGAACTTGTGAATTGATGCTTTAATTTATTAAGAACAGTCATTCTTTCTTTAACTACATCAGAATGTGAAAAGGACACAAACACTAGCTGAAGTAACCCTCTAGATGAGACAGAACTATGCCACCAGTAAAATTACCAGCACTCCATGGGTTACATTTTCACATTCAGTGGTATTGGAAAATGAAACAGTAGCAGATGCTGAGGAGCACTTGAGTAGTTTATCATGTTCCCATACCTATCACATGAAACCTGCAACTGTGCAAATGACTGAATGTGAAAAGCTAGGATTGATATTGTGTTAGAAACAGCAGGGCTTAGAAACTGGAAGTGGCTTTGCTTACAAATGATAATATTAGCTCTGTGAATTTTGAAATGAATGGTACCAGTTTCCTGCCTTTATATCACAACATATTGCAATTCTGTATTTTCAAGCGTCCACAGCAAGAGCAGCCCCAGATGAATAACAGTTCAAGGCACAGTCTGATTATTCTGTTACGATGCCATCAATGTTTAGGACATCAAGGCAACATTGAGCTAGTTGCATCATCCCACTTTTTAATAAATGATCTGTATATCCCAGTCTTACCATCTCTCACTACATTGTGTAAAGGGCAATGAAAACAAAAAGATCCTGCCAAAAATTCTCTCTAACTCTTTAAAGAACATCCCATTCTTTAAGGGGGTCTGAAACCTACTGGTTAATATTCCAAATGACATCTTACTTCTGCCATAACTTTATTGTTTTTATCAAAATGTATCGAATGTTTCCTTGAGTGTTAGTCCTACCTGGGCTACACACAAAAGCTATTCCACGGGACAGTCACATTCTAAGAAAAATAAAACATTCACACAGTCAACCTCATTTGTTGATTCCTGAATGCTTGACCCCAAGTTCTCCCAGATCCATTCCTCAAATAGCTAGAATTCTCAATGTTACTCAGAATTGGCTGGATCTGGAACTCTTTACCTGAGAAGCTGGTTAAAACTGGCACTAAAAGTAATTTAAAAATGGAATTGGAAGCATTCAAAGATAACCAATTTACAGGGTTTTAGACAAACAAATAGGGATGTGAGATGAAGTATCATGATTGCTGCAAAAAGACAGCACAGAGATCATGAGCCAAATATGCTTTCAGTTTCAATAGGTGGACTTTTCCCTCTTCAATATAGGAAAAACAACGGTAAAGAAGGTGGAGGATGAAAAGAAATGAGATCCTTAACATCAAAAAAAATTTTCTTGAATTTACCCTCAAGTGTTTAATGGTAACTTCAATATCTTCCCACTGAGCGACAACTCCCTTATTTACCTCAGTTTGCATCTCATTTAAGCTCCAATTCAGCTTAATCATACATTGGTTCTAATTCTCTTCTTCCCTGAGAAACCTTGATTTTCCAAATGTCTAACCTGTAAAACAGAGGGAGTACCTGGCTACTTCAACTTGCCAACTGCTTGTCTTGGCCCCTACGGCCATCTGGTTTATTATGGCATCGTCCAAAACATGCTCCCTGGCCACTATCCTCCTTAGACCTACGTCCAAGCAAACTGATGTTGGCAGACCACCAACCTCAGCACAACATTACGCCCAGTCTTGAAACAATTCACACAATTTTAGCCCTTCAAAACTTTTCTTTGGATCTCAGGAACAACTTATGACTTACATGCTTCTGCTAGGTCACTTTCTGCACAAAGACAGCTCATGCATTTACACAGATGCAGTCTATGGCTCTTTGTTTTCTTTCTTAGCACTGACTCACTTTGCATTGTCAGTGTTTTTAAAGACAAGAATCTTGTCTTTTTTTAACAAATGATTTGAATGAGGGAACAATATGTAACATCTCGAAGTTTGCAGATGATATCGGGTTGGGTGGGAGGGTGAACTATGACGAGGATGCAGAGATCCTTCAGCATGATCTCGACAGGCTGGGTGAGTGAGCAAATCAATGGCAGATACAGTATAATTTGAACAAATGTGGGGTTATTCACTTTGGAAGCAAAAGCAAGGAGGCAGATTACTATCTGAATGGTTGTAAATTGGGAGAGGGGAGTGTGCAGCGAGACCTGGGTGTCCTTGTGCACCAGTTGATGAAGGTAAGCATGCAGGTGCAGCAGGCTGTAAAGAAGGCAAATGGTATGTTGGCCTTCATTGTGGGAGGTTTCGAGTACAGGAGCAGGGATGTGTTGTTAGTTATACAGGGTATACTTGGTGAGATCACACCTGGAATACTGTGTGCAGTTTTGGTCTCCTTTTGTAAGGAAGGATGCTCTTGCTCTCAAGGGAATGCAGTGAAAGTTTAACAGGCTGATTCCAGGGATAGTGGGTCTGACGTTTGAGGAGAGATTGGCTAGGTTAGGATTGTTTTCGCTGGAGTTCAGATGAATGAGGGCTGAGCTCATTGAGACTTATAAAATTCCCAGGACGAAACAGGATAGATACAGGGAAGATGTTCCTGATGGAGGGTGTGTCCAGAACCAGGGATCACAGTCTGAGGATTTGGGGTAAATGATTTAGAATAGAGATGGGGAGTTTCTTCACCCAAAGAGTGGTGAGCATGTGGAATTCATTACCACAGGAAGTATTGCATGTATTCAAGAGGCGGCTAGATATAGCATTTGGGGTGAATGGGATCAAAGGCTATGGGGAGAAAACGAGATTAGGTTATTGAGTTGGATGATCAGCCATGATCGAGATGAATGGCAGAGCAGGCTTGAAGGGCCGAATGGCCTCCTCCTGCTCCTATCTCTTATGTTTCTCCGTATGTTTCTATGTAACTTATCTACTTGCCCTAGAATTTATTCCAGAGATGAGAGATTATAGATATATCGAGAGATTGTTTTCCTTCGAGCACCACACTTCCACCTGTTCCTTTCGTTCTCTCTTCCACAGATAATGATCCCTCTGCTGCCGACTTCAACAAAAACAAAACCTCATCTTCGATCCAAAGATCAAATAACCTTATCCATTGTGTGACAGCTCTACACTCATGGGAAACAAAAGTTTCTCACGTGTCACCTATTTAACCTTGAAAGTAGGACTGAATTTGGTATGATTCCCAACTAATGTATATTCATTGTCTGCAAATGCATGGTAAATAAGTTCCAGCCACCAGACTGCTTCCAGGCTACTCTACCACTGACTTGCTATTTACTTTATCTCATGACTTCAGCCTGGCATCAGGGAACTGAGATTTTCGCTCCTGTATAAATCCCCTCTTCTGCTACACTTCGCCTTCTTATAGGCCCCAAACCAATTTTACTAGATCATCAAAAGCAGTAAGTTTTAAATTTGGTAGATTTGAACTAGGGTAATGTACTACGTGAACATTAAGTTTTGTTTCTGGCAAATACGGATAGTTGTATCATAAGTAAGGGCATGCAGAACACTTTCTGTGCCATAAAGGATCGCCAGGACATTTTGTGTCTGTTAAATAACCACGTGTACAGGGAGTATGGTCAGCTGAAACTGCTCAAGCAATTGGATGGGAACCTCAGCAATATAAGGAGTCTAATACATAAAGCAGATGAACAGCACACACAGATTGGATTTAGAAGTTTGATGCTATAGGTATCACAGAAATGAGTTTTAAAAAGGGCAGGGATGGTAGCTCAAAATTCATGGGTTTTCAGGCAGAATAAACAGGGAGAACAAAAGGAAAGCAGAATATTGCGAAAGGGAGAATCATAGCTGTGATAAAGGATGAAATGTGCGTAGGAGTTTCAAATGAGAACATCTGATTGAACTAAGGAGCGAAAAATGGACAATTACATGACTTGCATCCTTCTATACATTCTTCTGAACATTCGGAGGGCATGGAAAAGCAAATATCTAGGCATTTTGCTAAGAAACAACAAGACAGCAATAGTATGTAATAGAATGCAGTTACCCTAATAATAACTGAGTATAATGTGTAAAGGGTGCAAACTTCTTACAATGTATCAAGGAGAACTTTTTTAGCAGATGCAGAGAAAGGCCAACAAGAGATTGCAATTTTTTTTGGGTTTGGGATTAGGGAACAAAGTCAGACAGGTAGAAGGGCTCTCAGTAGAAGGGTGCTTTTGAAATTATTATGATTTGTGCAGATTTGGTATAGACACGAAAGAGGATAAAGAAAGACTAATGGTTTTAAACTGGGGAAGGATCAATTTTACTAATCTGTGGTACGATTTTGAAAAAGTGAGGCCAAATCAACTACCTGAAGGTGTCATAAATGAGGGACCAGAAGAAACATTCTCTCAGGAAGAAAGAAAGGAGGGACATGCCAAATTTAAACACCATAAATAACAAAGAGCCTCAGACAAAAAAAGAAAGCTTAAGACAGATATCGAAAAAAAACTACCAAAATCCTTGCAATGCATACAATGTATAGGAGTAATGTTGAAAAGGAAACCATGAAGACATTAAGAAGGCATGAAAAAAGTATTGGCACAAAAATGAAGGAATTCCAAAGATGTTTTGTAATTATAATGTTTTGTAAAATAACAAGAGGATAACTAAGAATAAAGTAGAACTAATTAGAGACCAAAAAGGTAATGTATATGGAGACAGAAAACATGTATATGTTTCTTAATGTAACTTGTGTCTGTTTTTAAAAAAGAAAGAAATGAAGCAGACACCATAATGAAAGACTGGGACTGTGAAGTATTTGATTGAAAAACAAAGTGAAGAAGCCTGTTTAGAATCCTTGGAAATGGATAAATCACCAGGTTTGGATGAAATTTATCCCAGTTTGATAAGAGAAGCAAGGGTGAAAATAGCAGTAGCTCCGACCATCATTTTCCAATCCTTTCTGGATAAAAGCCTGATTTTGGAGGACTGAAGAACTGCAGTACTTTGTTTAAAAAAAGTGGAGGAAGGGATAGCCTGAGTAATTTCAGGCCAATCTGCCAATATTGTTTGTGGTCAATTTATTGGAGAATAAGTCAGACAGAGTGCCTTGAAATTTAGAGAGGCATGTTCAAACATGACTATTCAGAGAAAAACATTTGTGACTAATTTGATTCAATCTCTTGAAAGGTAATAAGGACGGTCATTGAGGATTGTAAATATACACTAGATAGATATTAGCAAAGCTTTCGACAGGGTCCTGCTTGTCAGATTGGTCACAAAATTAAAAGCTCATGAAATTCAAGGGAAAATGGCAAGTTGGATCAACAGTTACTCAGTGGCAGAAAACAAAAGGGATATGGTGTACAAGAACTGTAGCCACTAGAAAGTTGTTTCCAATGGGATCCGCACATCTCCAGGTCCCTTGCAGTTAGTGGTAATATTCTGATTGTTTTTGCTTGCATAATAGGGATAGTTAAAGTAGCTGGCTGCCATTAATCTCCTCTGTCTATACTGTGTATAGGGCTTGTCTCGCTGTCAGTGGCAGAGGATAATCCACTGGTGAGTCTAAACAGAAGAGGCGCTTGTTCACATGATAGTTTATTGTGTATTAGCAATATCTTTCTAGTCAATCATAATTACTAATGGCACTCGGGAGCTGTACACAATGTATCTGCTCATTTCAGATACTCGCTAAGAACTCAAATATCTCCACTAAAAGACCATGTTACATCATCAGGTTGACTTCAATGCTACTCGAATATTCAGAGCTAATCAGGCAAAATGACAAGGCTATGATTAAGAAGTTTGCAATTGATAAGGAAATTGACTTTGATGGAGAGAGAGGAAATAGATCGCAGGAAGATCGAAATGGGTAGAAAATTGGCAAATTCAAACCAATGAAAGTGTGGGTTAATATGTTTGGGAAAGAAAACAAGACGGGGAAGTACTCAATAAATGGTAGGATACTGAAAGGAGTCGAATAACAGAAGGATTTCTGACTGTATGTCTACAGATCCATGAAAGTAGCAGGATGGGTAAAATAAGATAGTTAAGAAGGCATACAGGATATTTTCCCATACTGGCTGAAGCTCAGAGTATAAAAGCTGAGAGAACCGAAAGAACTGCGGATGCTGTATATCAGGAACAAAAATTGCTGGAACTAGTTCTGAGGAAGGGTCACTGGGCCCGAAAGGTTAACTCTGATTTTATCTTCACAGATGCTGCCAGGCCTGCTGAACTTTTCCAGCAACTTCTGTTTTTATTCATAAAACCTGAGATGTTATGTTTGAACTGCATAAAACAGTACTTAGACTACACCCAAAGTACTACCTATGGTTCTGATCACTAAATTTCAGAATTTTAGTGAAGAGGAATGATTTTTTGGAGATAATAAGAACTGCCACTGCTGAAGTCTGAGAGAACACAGTGTGGAGCTGGAGGAATACAGAAGGCCAGGCAGCATCAGAGGAGCAGGAGAGCTGATGTTTTGGGTCAGGACCCTTCTTCAGAAACTGAAGGAATTTCCTGAGGAAATGGTGGATGTGGTTACAATTACATGTTTGAAAGACATTTGGATGAATACATGAATAGCAAAGGTTTGGAGGGATGTGGGCCAGGAGCGGCCGGTGGGACTAGTTTAGTTTGGAATTATGTTCAGTATGGACTGGCTGGACCGAAGGGTCTGTTTCTGTGCTGTATGACTATGACTCTAATAGCTAGAAGAATTTGAGACAATTCAAGCATAAATTCATTCATGGGTAGATTGATGGTGGTGTGGAACGTTCTGCCTGAAAGGATGGTAAAGGAAGAATCTCTTACCACTTTTAAAAGAGAATATGGCTATGTATTTGAGGTGCCTTACCTGCAGGAGTATGAACCAAGAATTGGAAAATTGCATTTGACAGGATCATTCATTCATGGTCAGCACAGTTATGACAGCTGAATGGCTTTCTATTGTACAGTAATTTTCTATGCTTTGACATTTTTATGTCAAATTTAAATATGACTATATCTGGCATTTTATTTGAACCACTGTAATTTCATCCTGCATTATTTCCTCTACATGTTGGAAATGAAAAGTCAGTAGATCAGCACTGTGAGTATATCTAAGCTATGTCATTCACCTTCCAATGTTGCCATGGTAGTGAAGACTTCTGTAAAATGGTGAATTAACTGCAACAAGTGAAGGTCACAAGCTTTCTTTACAGCACTGGGCCTACACCTGAGTATTCCAAATTCCATTGTATCCAGGATAACAAGGAGTAGAGCTGGATGAACACAGCAGGCCAAGCAGCATCAGAGGAGCAGGAAGACTGACGCTTCAGGCCTAGACCCTGAAGAAGAGTCTAGGCCCGAAACATCAGCTTTCCTGCTCCTCTAATGCTGCTTATCTGCTGTGTTCATCCACCTCTACACCTTGTTATCTCAGATTCTCCAGCATCTGCAGTTCCTACTATCTCCATTGTATCCAGCCAGCTTTTGCGTAGAGTGCCCAATACTTGCTATTTTGAATATATTCTTGTGATTAGATGCCAAATACTTATTAAGAAAGAACATTTCACAGTTATTTGTAACTAAAAGTGAATTATGCTTCTTCGTAATGATCAAAATTCCAAACAAGCATACTGGAAAGAACAACATATTTTCAACAATAGCCAATTGGGTCAGCCCTGGGATATTACCACAAACATTCAGCATTTAGAAAGGACTAAGCCAAACAGGAGGCTGGAAGAACACAGCAAGCCAGGCAGCATCTGGAGGAAAGGAGCAGTCAACGTTTTCGGTATTACCTTTCTTCAGGTCTGTACCAAGACTGGTGGATAAACAATGAGAGAAATTTGCATTTATATACCATCTTTCACAGGGAAGTGTGTCTCATGAAGCTTCACAGAGACATTTAAAGAAGGAAAGGACAGGAATGGTTAATCATAAACCGGGTTAAAATATGCATTTTAATGAGGATCTCTAAAAGGAGAGAGAGGTGAAAACAACAATGCTGGAGATCACAGTGGGACAGACAGCATCGATGGAGAGAGAGCTAGCTAACATTTCGAATCTAGACGACTCTTCGTCAGAGCTGACGTGAAGTGTGGAGAGGGGCAGCATTGATGCAATGGTTGGGGTGGGAGGGGGTGTGGGGGAGATGAGGTAGAGTACTGGTGGAGAAAAGACGTTGATAGTTCAGATTAAATGATCGAAATGTGAGAACGGCAGAACAAAGGTGTGTCTAACTGCTAGACTTGAAAGAGAAACCAGTCCCCCTGGGGTGGGGGGCGGCGCGAGTGGACATGGTGATAGAGAGTGTAACAAGTGAAGCTAAAAGAAAGGGAAGGAATATGGAATAAAAACCAAAAGAACTGTGGTTGCTGTAATTCAGGAACAAAAACAGAAATTGCTGGAAAAGCTCAGCAGCATCTGTGAAGAAAAAATCAGAATGTTCTGAGGAAGGGTCCACAGAGCCGAAACATTAACTCTGATTTTTTGTTTTTGTTTTTGTTTATGTTCATGAAAAAATGTGTGTTGGTTCACAAGTTGAAGGTTTTGAGCTTAATATTAAGTCCAGAAGGCTGTAAACTACCTAGTCTGAAGATGAGATAGTAGGAACTGCAGATGCTGGAGAATCTGAGATAACAAGGTGTGGGGCTGAATGAACACAGCAGGCCAAGCAGCATCAGAGGAGCGGGAAGGCTGACGGACAAGAAGGGTCTAGGCCCGAAACGTCAGCTTTCCTGCTCCTATGATGCTGCTTGGCCTGCTGTGTTCATCCAACTCTACACCTTGTTATCTTAGTCTGAAGATGAGATGTCGTTCCTTCAGTTTGCACTGTGATTCGCTGGAACACTGCAGCATGTCAAGGACAGACAGGTAGGCATGTGAGCAGGACGCTGTGTTAAATTGGCCGGCTACAGGAAGGTCGGGGTTGTGCTTGCGCATAGATCAGAATTGTTCTGCAAAATGGTCACCCAGCCTGTGTTTAGCTTCTCCAAAGTAAGGTAGACCACATTGTGTGCAATGAGGACAAGACACAAGATTGGAGGACGTACAGGTGAAATGTTGCTTCACCTGGGAAAGACTGTTCGGGCCCTTGGATGGTGAGCAGGGATGAGGTGAAGGGGCAGGTGTTGCATCTTCTGCAGTTACATGGGAAGGTGCAGTGGGAAGGGGTGTTGTTGTTGGTGATCGTGGAATGGACTAGCGTATCCCAGAGGGAACAGTCCCTGCAAAATGGAGGCAGGTAGAGCGAGGGGAAGATGTGTTTGGGAGTGGCGTTCTGCTGGAGTAGTCTGAAATGGTGGAGAATGGTTCTTTGAATGCGGAGGCTGGTGGGATGAAAAGGACAAGGGGGACCCGATTGTGTTGTTGTGAGTGATGGGAAGGGTCAAGGGCGGAAACACGGATGATGGGTTGGATGCTGTTGAGGGCCCTGTCAGTCACAGTGGGTGGGAAACCACAGTTATGGAAGAAGCAAGCCATGTCAGCAGTGCTGACTTGGAAGATGGCATCATCCAAACAGATACGATGTAGGTGAAGGTACTGGGAGAATGGGATGGAGTCCTTGCACGGCATGGTGTGTGAAGATGTTTGTCAAAGGAATTCCAGACAGTGTGATAAGTAGACTGATGTAATATCTGCCATGGAGTAGGATTTGGTTTGGGATCTGGTATGCAAAGTCTGGAACATACTGTACTGGACTGGAAAAGAATACAGTGCGAGATGGAGGAGTAATGGAAATTTTGTGTTTTAGCTGGTGAGCCATTGGGAGCCTGGTACAATGAGCAAGTGTGGTTTGTTGTAAGAAAAGATGCAAACAACATCATTTGGAATGAACTAATATTTATAGAGAATGAGAGATTAGCTAAGACAGCATGAGAATAATTGAATCTAGAAGTAGCAAGGATATGAAACACAGCTTCAGCAACAGATGGATTGAGGTGAGAATAGAATAGGCCAACATTTTGAAGCTGGAGGTAAGCAGTCTTCCTGGTGAAAAGAATGGGAGATTGGAAGGTTAACCTGGGGTTGAATAGGATAAGACTTTCACAAACAGAATGTTTCAGATTGAGACATGGAGGTTAGTGGATTTGGTGGCAAAGATATGCAGTTTCTAACAGGGTCTGGAAATAAAGCATTATCATTGTTTAGCAGAAGGTAATTATGGATCATCCAAACTGGATGTTAAATAAGGACTTTTATGATCAAATGACCATGGGCTCAAAACTGGACATTCTAAAGTGACCGACAGCCAGAGAAATCAGATCTGGCAGAAAATTGGCCAATCTAAGCCAATAGGTCAGCAGTTAGCACTGCTGCCTCACAGTGCTCAAGTTCAATTCCACCCTCGGATGACTGTCTGTGTAGAGTTTGCACATTCTCCCCACGTCTGTGTAGATTTCTGCCAGGTGTTCCAGTTTCCTCCCACAGTCTGAAGATGCTCAGGTTAGATTGATTGGCCATGCTAAATTACCCCATAATGTTCAGGGATGTGTAAATTAGCTGGATTAGCCATGGGATATGTAGGGTTACAGGGAAGGGTCTTGGTGGGATGCTCTTTGGAGGGTCATAAAATCTTCACAGTGTGGAAACAGGCCCTTCAGCCCAACACGTCCACACCAAACCTCAAAGCATCCCACCCAGAACCATCCCCCTATAAACCTACCTAATCTGCACATTCTTGAACACTATGGGCAATTTAGCATGGTCACTCCACCTAGCTTGCACATCTTTGGACTGTGGGGGGAAACCAGAGCACCCAGTGGAAACCCACACTGACTCAGACAGAACATGCAAACTCCACACAGACAGTCACCTGAGGGTGGAATGGAACCTGGGTCCCAGGTGCTGTGAGACAGCAGTGCTAACCACTGAGCCACTGTGCCACCCTGTTCAGCTGTATGGCCTCTTTCTGAACTGTCTATGATTCTCAACAGCAGCTGACAGCTATTGGCTCCAGAGAACGGTAGAAACAATGATCAAAGAGGTTACAGTTAGCTCAAGGGTGGTGTGATGAGAAGTGTCCATCAGATGTTCTGGCATCTTGACTGCCTGAGCATGTGCCTTTTACACCACCAGGCATCGCAACAGTGAAAGGTGTTGGCGTAACCCCATTGAATGACTTGAACCCAGCTGATGACCCCATTGGCTAAATGCCACAGAACATTCTGGAAGATCTCGAGTGAGAGGGGATAAAAACACACATACCTGGATGCCAGCTCCTCAGTGATGAGTCAGTGAATAATCTACCTGGCCCAACAGCAGACCTCTGACCGTCTGGAGAGAGAAAGAGAGATAGAGAGAGAGAAAGAGAGAGAAGATCTGTCCGGAGGTGCGAGACCCAAATTTGTGGAACAGAACCAATCTTATGTCGGAGAGGAAGGAGATTCCTTCGGTCCAGCTCAAACACATGGATCATTGCGGGTAATATCCTGTCTGAGACGGATAGGGCTAGATAGAGAGTAAATATTGTGGGAAATTGGGAAATGTTCACATCGTGTTTTTAACAGGGAATATTTTGTTAAGAAAAATTGATTTGAGCCATAAATTAAATTGGGTGTACTTTTGCCCACATCACTGACAAGAGCACTTGGTTAAAGTGTTTTTATACTCCAAATTGTTGGAGTGTCCAAAGCACGGGCAGCACAAAGATCAAGAAATGTGATGGAGAAGTGGAGCTGGCTGTCATCATACAAACATTGAACCCACTACCGTGACAAGCAAACTATCCGCCCCTGCCGAATAAAAATTCCAGTAATTCATAAGAAAATGTTATGCAACATTAAAAAAAACTTTTCCAAAAGGAACAGCGAAACGAACATGCTTTCAAAACAAGGAAACTTAGAACAACATAACGCAAAGAATCTGAAATCTTAGCCTCAAGACAATTAAACTCCCAAAAGTTTAGGAGCAAATTATTGTAACCAGTGGAATCAACCAATTAAAGAAACAATAAAAATTTGGCCCTAAGAAGTAACAACCTTGGACGAACTTGGTCAGGGTACATTTCTTATTTAACCGGTCCTTGCAATGTGCAGTTTGGTGAAGACTCACTACGCCCAAGGAAGGAACTGAGCTCTGAAAGCTTGCATTTTCAAATAAAGCTGTTGGACTATATCCTGGTGTTGTGTGATTTTTGACCTTGCCCACCCCAGTTCAACACTGGCATCTCCACATCATGTTGCAGATCCTACAGGGGAGCTGATGACCTAATAGTATTGTTACTAGATTATTAGAGACTCCAGCTGTTGACCTGGGGGCTGAGTTCAAATCCCATCATGGCAGATTTGAATCCAGTAAATGTTCTGGAATTAAGAGTTGAATGATGACCATGAAACCTTTGTTGGTTGTCAGGAATAATTCATCTGGTTCACTAACATCTTTTGGGAAAGGAAACAGCCATCCATATGCTGTCTGGTTTGCATGTGACTCCTGATTCACAGCAATGTGCGTGGCCTCTGGGCACTTAGGGGTGGACAATAAATACTGGCCAGACAACGATACCTTTATCCTATGGTTGAAGTTTTAAAAAATTCTGGAAATCCTAGTTTTGCCATGGTGCAGTGGGAATAATCCTCTTCTCCTGCAAATCATGAAGATGTAACAGATCCACTGTAACACTAACAAATAGCATGCTGTCAACTACTATAACACTCAGGAAGGTAGAAAACAAAAATAAAGTTGCTGGAAAAGCTCAGCAGGTCTGGCAGCATCTGTGGAGGAGAAAATAGAGTTAACGTTTCGGGTCTGGTGACCCTTCCTCAGACCCCATGTTCTGAGCTTTTCCAGCAACTTTGTTTTTGTTCCTGATTTACAGCATCTGCAGTTCTTTTGGTTTTATTTCGGATAAAAGGTAGCATTGACTGGTCATCCCTCATCCTCTGTGCCATAGCCTTGAACTTGATTTAGCTGAAAGCAGAAAAATATCGAAACTTTGCATCTGTTGCCTTTTCACTAGCAGCAATAAATATTTAGCATGATTTGTAGACTTCTATTTCATTGGTTCTCAGATGTTCTCAGAATTTTATTGGCACTATTAAGTTTCAAAATTAAATCTTCAAAAGAGCAGGCATTGTCATTGGTCTTTAGTATGCCTGAGATACTCTAATTAACAAGAGATCAGATGAATTATGTTCGTGCAGTACCTTTAACCTCTATGGCCTTCCTGTAACACATTGGTAGAGGCTCTATCCCTGGATTGCGAGACCCAGGCTCAAGTCGCAACAGCTCCCTACTGACCTTTCTGTACGACCACAACTGTACAGCCAATTCTAAATGAACACCATCTACAAGCTTGCTGATGACACCACTGTGATAGGATGGATATCAAACAATGAGTCAGAATACTGAAAGGAGATAGAGGGCTTACTGACGTGGTGCAATGATAACAACCTCTCTCTCAATGTCGACAAAACAAAAAAACTGATCATTGACTTCAGAAACAAAGAAGGAAAACACGCCCCCTTCTACATCAACGGAGCTGAGGTGGAAAGTGTCGAGACCGTCAAGTTCCTAGGAGAGACAATAACCGATGACTATTCCTCGATGTAATAGAACATAGAACATAGAACAGTACAGCACAGTACAGGCCATTTGACCCACGGTGTTGTGCTGAACTTTTACCCTAATCCTAAGGTCACTCTAACCTCCACTGCTACCTTATACTATCATCCATATGTGGAGCTAATAGCCGCTTAAATGCCCCTAAAGAGGCCGACTCCACTACCCTCTCCAGCAATGTATTCCACGCCCCTACCACTCTCTGAGTAAAGAACCTACCTCTGAAATCTCCACCATATCTACCTCCACTCACTTTAAAATTATACCACCTCATAATAGCTATCTCCACCCTGGGAAAAAGTCTCTGGCTGTCCACTCTATCTATACTTCTGATCATTTTGTACACCTCTATCAAGTCACCTCTCATCCTTCTTCATTCTAAAGAGGAAAACCCTAGCTCTCTCAACCTTTCCTCGTAAGATCTTCCCTCCATTCCAGGCAACATCCTGGTAAATCTCCTCTGCACCTTTTCCAACGCTTCCACATCTTTCCTGTAATGAGGTGACCAGAATTGGACACAATACTCCAGACGTGGCCCAAGCCAGGCTTTTGTATAGCTGGAGAATAACTTCACGGCTCTTGAGCTTAATCTGTCTATTAATGAAAGCTAACACACCATACAAAAAGCCTTCTTAACAACTCTATCCACCTGGGTGGCAGCTTTCAGGGAACTGTGAACATGAACCCCAAGATCCCTCTGCACCTCCACACTGCCAAGAATCTTTCTGTTAACCCTGAATTCTGCTTTCAAATTTGTCCTTCCAAAATGAATCACCTCACACTTTTCAGGGTTAAACTCCATCTGCCACTTCTCAGCCCAGCTCTGCCTTCTATCAATGTCCCTTTGTAAGCTAGAACAGCCCTCCGCACAATCCATAATGCAAGCCACCTTCATATCATCCACGAATTTACTAATGCACCCTTCCACTCCTTCATCCAAGTCATTTACAAAAATCATAAATAGAAGAGGACCCAGAACAAATACTTATGGTACACCACTCGTAACTGAGCATCATGTTGAATATTTTCCGTCTACTACCACCCTTTGTCTTCTAAGGATCAGCCAATTCTGAATCCAATCTGCCATATTTCCCCCATCCCATGCCTCCTTACCTTCTGCATGAGCCTATCATGGGGAATTTATCAAACACCTTACTAAAATCCATGTATACCACATCCACTGCTCCACCTTCATCCATGTGTTTGGTCACCTCTTCAAAGAATTCAATAAGGTTTGTGAGGCATGATCTACCCCTCACAAATCCATGCTGACTATCACAAATCAAATTGTGCCTTTCCAAGTGATCATAAATCCTGTCTCTCAGAGCCCTTTCCAATAACTTGCTCACCACTGACGTAAGACTAACTGGTCTGTAATTTCTGGGGTTATTCCTTTTCCCTTTTTTGAACAAGGGAATGACATTTGCCTCTTTCCAATCTTCCGGCCCTATACCCGTGGACAGTGAGGACGAAAAGATCATCGCCAAAGGCCCTGTGATCTCTTCCCTCACTTCCCATTGAATCCTTGGATAAATCCCATCAGGCCTGGGGCACTTATCTACCTTCAATTTCCTCAAAATTCCTAGCACATCTTCTTTACTCACATCAACCTCCTCTAGCCTACCTGCCTGTTTCACAACGTCCTCCTCTGCAACTAGGTCCCTCTCAGTTGTGAATACTGAAAAAAAATATTATTGTGGACCTCTCTTATCTCTTTAGGCTCTGTGCACATATTCCCTTTACAATCCTTGATTGGCCCTACCCTTTCTCTGGTCATTCTCTATTCCTCACATACGTTTAAAGACCCTTGGAGTTTTCCTTGATCCTATCTGCCAAGGTTTTCTCATGCCCCCTTATAGCTCTCCTGAGCCCTTTCTTCAGCTCCTTCCTGGATAACTTGTATCCGTCTCGAGCCTTTTCCGTCCTTTGTTTCCTAAGCCGTACATAAGCCTCCTTCTTCCTCTTAACCAGTCGTTCGACCTCTCTTGAGAACCAAGGTGCCCTCACTCGACCGCAACTTCCCTGTCTGCTAGGGACAAACATATCGATCACACGCAGTATGCATTCCTTAAACAATCTCCATATTTCAATAGTGCTCTTCTCAGACAGCACTGTTCCCATTTTATGTTACCCAGTTCTTGTCTAACAGAATTGTAATTACCCTTCCTCCAATTATAAACTTTACCCTGCTGTATGTACCTATCCTTTTCCATGACTATTGTAAAAGTAACAGAGTTATGATCGCTACCGCCAAAATGCTGTCCTACCACCAGGTCTAACACTTGGCCCAGTTCGTTGCCAAGCACCAAATCCAAAGTGGCCTCTCCTCATGTTGATCTATCTACATACTGTGTCAGGAATCCTTCCTGAACGCACTGGACAAAATCTGCTCCATCTAAACTATTACAACTAAAACGTTTCCAATCAATATTTGGAAAGTTGAAGTCACCCATGACTACAACCCTGTGACTTCTGCACCTTTCCAGTATCTGCCTCCCAATCCACTCCTCCACTTCTCTGCAACTATTAGAGGGTCCATAAAAAAACCCCAACAAAGTGACTGCTCCTTTCTTGTTCCAGACCTCAACCCAAACTGACAGTAGACATATCATTCTCGAACTGCCTTTCAGTAGCTGCTATACTAGACCTGACTCGCAATGACACTTCCCTGCCTCTTTTTCCACCCTCCCTATTTCTTTTAAAACATCTATATCCTGGAACTTCCAACAACCATTCCTGTCCCTGAGTTATCCAAGTTTCTGTAATGGCCACAACGTTGTATTCCATGTACTGACCCATGATCTAAGATCACCTGCCTTATTTCTGATACTTCTAGCATTGAAGTATGCACACCTCAAACCATCTCTGTGTCCACACTTACGCTCCATCGACCACATTTCTTTATTAACAACCTCACTCCCTGTTGAGTCCGTTGAAAGGCTGAATACCTCACCCTCTGAATTACAAATCCGGTTCCCCACCCTCTGCCAATCTCGTTTAAACCATCCCGTATAGCTCGAGCAAACCGCCCTCCCAGGATATTTGTGCTCTTTCGGGTCAGGTGCAACCTGTCCCTACTGCACAGGTCCCATCTTCCCCAGAATGTGCTCCATTTATCCACATAAAGGAAGCCCTCCCTCCTACACCGCCCTGTAGCCACGTGTTTAGCTGCACTCTCTCCCTATTTCTTACCTTGTTATGACGTGGCACTGGTAGTAATCCAGAGATAACTACTCGGTTTGTCCTGGACTTCAGCTCCCATCCTAACATTCCGTACTCGTTTTTCACATTCTCAGATCTTTTTCTACCTATATCATTGGTACCGATGTGTACCATGACTGCTGGTTGCTCACCCTCCCCCTTAAGGATCTTGAAGACACGATCCGAGACATCACAGATCCTGGCACCCGGGAGACAACGTACCATCCGTTCGTCTCACTCGCATCCACAGAACCATTTGTCTGTGCCTCTTACTATTGAATCCCCCACTACAATTGCTCTCCTATTCTCCCCGCTTCCCTTCTGTGCCACAGGGCCAGGCTCAGTGCCAGAGACCTGTCCGCTATGGCCTTCCCCCCAACAGTATCCAAAACGATATACTTATTATTGAGTGGAATGGCCACAGGGGATCCCTGCAGTGTCTGCCTATTCCCTTTCACCTTCCTGACAGTCACCCAGCTACCTTTTTCCTGTACTTTGGGTGTGACCACCTCCCTGTAACTCCTTTCTATCACCCCGTCAGCCTCCCGAATGATCAGGTGTTCATCCAGCTCCAGCTCCAGTTCCCTAACGCCGTTTTTGAGGAGCTGGAGTTGGATGCACTTCTCGCACATGAAGTCAGAGGGGAAGCCAGCAGTGACCATTACCTCCCACATTCTGCAAGAGGAGCATGCAACTGCCCTAGCCTCCATGCCCTCTACTCTAGATTTCCAGAAGAATAAAATAAAAAACCTTACCTTACTGACCCTCCACACAGTCTTTTTTTTTGGTTAGAGGAGGAGGGTGGATTGGAGACACTACGTGTGTAGTGTTTCGGGTTTAGCCAATGCCCCACATAGATGCGACTGTCAAGGAGCCACAACAACGGCTCTCCTTCTTCAGGTGGCTCAGGAAATTTGGCATGTCCATAGGGACCCTCAGCAACTTTTACAGATGTACCATAGGAAGTATACTGTTCGGGTGCATAACGGCTTGGTACAGCAACTGTTCTGCCCAGGACCATAAGAAACTACAGAAATCTGTGTGCACAGACCAGACAGAAGCCAACCTTCCATCCATGGACTCTATTTACACTTCTTTTTTCCACAGAAAGGCTGTTAAAATCATCAAGGATCCCTCCCACCCCAGTAGTGCTCTCTTCCAACCTCTTCCATTAGGCAAAAGCTACAACAAGCTCGAACACATGCACCAACAGATTCAAGAATAGCTTCTTCCCTGCTGTTATTAGACGTATGAATGAACTCTCTAACTTTAAATAATGTTGTTCTTGCTAATGTTGTTCTTGCTTTGTACACCTCTTGTGCAGCCATAACCTTGTATACCTCACTCTGTCTAAGCACCCTATGATCTGTATGTCCTTGTTTACTATCATCTGCCTGTACTGCTTGTAAAGCAAAGCTTTTCACTGTACTTAGGTGCATGTGACTACAATAAATCAAATCAAATCCCGAGGTGTGTAATAATGTCTCTGAACAGGTTGATTAGAAAGATAGGTTAAATAAAATAAATTAACCTCCATGGCCCCCTTGTGACACAGTGGTACTGCCCCTATCCTGGACCAAGTGACCAACGTCAAGTCCCATCTGCTCCAGAGATGTGTAATAAAGTCTCTGAACAGGTTGTTTAGAAAAATAGATTAGACTTTTTTTTAAAAAGAGTAATTTATCCCTATGGCCCTCTTATGGCATAGTGATCGTGACCCTATTCCTGAAGTGGGAGGTCTGCATTTGAGTCCCACCTGCTTCAGAGGTGTATGATAACATCTCTGAACTGATTGATCTGAAAAATGCGTTCATTTTTTAAAAATTAGCCTCTGTTGAGATCCAACTCCATCTTGATTTAGCCCCCTCCACCTCTCCATATCTTTCCCTCACCTTTGGTGGCTTACATTATCTGAAATGAGCTTTGCATATAAATTAATCAATTGGAAATGTGGCTGATTTACTGGCGGTCATTAATAGATGACAAAAACACGATTGGGTGATTTGGTGAAGCTAAAAAAAACATTTAGTTGTGTGTAAGAGAGATAAAAGGTACTGCAGATGCTGGAGAATCCGAGATAACAAGCATGGGGCTGGATGAACACAGCAGGTCAAGCAGCATCGTAGGAGCAGGAAAACTTGACGTTTCGGGCCTAAACCCTTCATCAGAAATGGGGGAGGGGAAGAGGGTTCTGAAATAAATAGGGAGAGAGGGGGAGGTGGATAGTCTATCCATCCTCCATCCGCCTCCCCCTCTCTCCCTATTTATTTCAGA
>JAHRHZ010000009.1:11530568-11602383 GCA_024137785.1 Ginglymostoma cirratum
TCTGAAATAAATAGGGAGAGAGGGGGAGGCGGATGGAGGATGGATAGACTATCCACCTCCCCCTCTCTCCCTATTTATTTCAGAACCCTCTTCCCCTCCCCCATTTCTGATGAAGGGTTTAGGCCCGAAACGTCAAGTTTTCCTGCTCCTATGATGCTGCTTGACCTGCTGTGTTCATCCAGCCCCACGCTTGTTATCTTAGTTGTGTGTAAGAGCTCGTCTGGACATAAAAAAAGACTCCATTGATAACAAATCACAAGGTGGCCAAATGCTGCAATTTGTTGGAAACAATGTCAGTTACAAGTTCTCCTCCAAATCGTACAAACCTGACCTGCATTTGTACCACCATCTTCGATGCAAAACAGTGAGAAATTTTACTTGCCCCCAGTTAAGGCAAGAACAAACCTCTAGACCCAAAAATTGGGCATATACAGAGGGTGAGTCACCAGGCTGATGCCTGGGAGAAGTCCTGGAGCTTCCTGACATTTTAGCCAACGTGAGAAAGAAAAGAATAAAGAAAATAACATTTTCTTCAGTTATGGGATGCCAGCATCACTGCATCGGCCAGTATTTATTGCCCATTTTTGCCCTAATTACTCAGAGGGCAGTTAAGATTCAACGCATCACTGATGGTCTAGAGTCACATGTAGGCCAGACCAAGAAAGGATGGCAGTTTCCTTCCCTAAAGGACATTAGTGAACCAGATGAATTTTCCCCTGACATTATACTCTTAATTCCAGATGCTCACAGAATTCAAATTCTAACATCAGTCATGGCAGATTCAAATCCAGACCGTAGGACATTACCTGCGTCTCTGGAATAACAGATCAGGGATAATGCCGCTAGGCCATCCCCTCCCTATCGGCAATAACGAAAACCTGTACCCCCTTAACACGTCAAACCACCGAAATCAATCACATTCACTCGTTCATTCTTTGGGGTTGGGATAGAATGTATTCTATTGCCTGGATAGTTGCAGCTCCAACACCACTCAAGAAGCTTGACACCATACAGGACAAAGCATCTAACTTGACTGGCATCCCACGCACCATGTTGAACATTCACTTCCTTTAGGACCAATGGTGCGTGTCAGCATTGTGTGCCATCTACAAGACGCACTGCAGAAATTCATCAAGGCTCCTCAGATGGCACATGCAAACACATGACTATTACTGCGTGGAGGAACAATGGTAGTGGTTGCATGGGAACACTGTCACCTCCAAGTTCTCCTCCAAGTCACACTCCATCCTGACTTGGAATGCTATTGCCACCTCTTTAATGTCACTGGGTCAAAATCCTGTAACTTCCTTCCTATCAGCATTGTGGATGTTTCTACATGCCAAGGATTGCCAAGGTTCAAGAAGACAGCTCACTACAATTTTCTCTAAGGCAATAAACGCTGGCCTAGAAACACCATCATTACCTTGAACAAATGAAAAGTACGGATTACAAAAACAGATTGGAAAGGTTGGCCTGTTCTCCTTAACACAGTCAAGGCTTTGTGAAGGTTTGATAGAGATGGTCAAAATCATGAGGGATATGTGCAGAGTACATAGGAAGAAGCTAGAGGACACTGATCCAAGGTGATTGGCAAAAGACTAAAGGTGATATAAAGTAAAATGTTATATGCATTCAGTGTTTATGATCAGGAATGCAGTGCCTGAGAGGGTGGTTTAGGCAGATTCAATTACAGTTTTCAACAGAGAATTGGAGAATTATCTGAATAGAGAGAAAAAAAATACAGTACTACTTAGAAAACATAGGGAAGTTTGGACTAGTTAATCTATTCTTCCAGAAAGCTAGCATGAACATGACAGTGAAATTGCCTTTGTCTGTGTTATAGACATTTTAATCAACCTGTTCAGATATGCAATGGAACACCTCTGGGGCAGGTGGGATTTGAATCTAGGCCTTCTGGTGTAGAGATGTGGTCATTACCTCGCACCTCTGACTGTGCTATGACCTATGATTCTATAACTCCTAATGTAAGACCGCCAAGTGGTAATATATTTGCTCAATTTTAATATTTACTTTGTGATCTTTGCTTACAGGGCAGGCAACCTTAAGGCATCTTGTGGTCTTACAATATGAAGTCATTTGTAATCAAATGTTTGGAAGCTACTGAAAATTGGCCATTTGCCAAAAAAAACATCAAAACTAGTCCAACATGATGACATCATTTTTGTATTAAAGGAGAGTAAATGGAGGGAATTAACTTAATTTTCAGATCATTTATGGAGTCTGAGTCATTCTCAGCCTAAAATCTTGTTTAAAGGTTAATGATCATCTGAAATACAGTTAAGGGAGGAAATTATCCTGAATAAAATTAACCAAAGTAAAAGAATAAGTTCAAATCATGTTATTGCTAACTTGCTTACCCTTTAACTTTAACTAAAATCCAATCATGGTATTTCCAATGTATATATTTTTAAAAATATACTTTATTCATAAAACCTATAACAGTATGCAACAATTTAAAATTGACATTAGATACAGTGCAATATAAATCAATGCCTTTTAATATTGTAAGTTGCTCACTACATTTACAATTAATATTCTTTATGTACTCATTAGAAGTTATACATGCAGTACAAGGTACTTTTCAACTTCAGATATCAAGTTTTCAACTTGATGTACAATATCTGAAAGGGCTCAGACAGTAGCTTCTCTCCACTGTGTCTTTGTGGTGGCTGGTCCAAGCTTTCATGTGCCTCTCAGCACATTATACTGGACCTTGAAATGCTACAGTCCGCAACATGCTGGTGCGGAAATCTTTTTGCACTGCAAGGGCTATTTTCCCTGCAGCTTGGGAGGCTGAGGGACGAAGTTAATAAAATCATGAAGAGCATTGATATGGTGAATCGTCAAAGTCTTTTCCCCAGGGTAGTGTAGTCCAATGCAGAGGGCATAGGTTTAAGGTGAAAGGGAAAGATATAAAAGAGACCTAAGGGGCAACTTTTTCACTCAGAGGATGGTGTATGGAATGAGCTGCCAGAGGAAGTGTTGGATGCTGGTACAATTACAACATTTAACAGGCATCTGGATGGGTACATGAATAGGAAGGGTTTAGAGGGAAATCGGCCAAATGCTGGCAAATGGGATTAGAGTAATTTAGGATATCTGGTCGGCATGGTTGAGTTGGACTAAAAGGTCTGTTTCCATGCTATATATCTCTATGACTGTATGACCAACAGACTTTGGGCAAACCAAATAGTATCTTTACCAATTTGATGGTCTTCCAGTTGTAGTTGTTATTTGTAAAATTCCTCAGTTGAGTTAAAAAAGGCATATTTTGTTAAGATGATGCAGGACGAATGCTGCAGAATATGTGAATGTTTAAACCATATTTTTGTCTTTGTAATCAGGAGTAAAATTTAGCACAGTCACACCACCATCACAAATTCCACTGTCAAGTATCACTGGCGTCAGTGCATCTAAAGCACAATAGGCTACCCTCATCCTGGGTGAACTGTCTTTTTCCCCCAAAACATACCATTCATAAAATTTGCAAAGGCGCATTGCAAGGCATGTCAACTTGATAATTAGAGAAAATGCAATAAAATTCAACTTGTCTCCTCACAGCATGCTCCATTCTCAGGTACTTCAATATAATTGTAATACTCATGAAATTTACAATATACTTTCATTTGAGGCATACAGCCCAGAAGCAAATCATTTCAAATTACAAAGTACAGAAAGTGCAATGAAATTAAACTTTTCTGTATGCAGCATTCCACCATGAAGTGCCTCAATATAATTTCAATATTCTTAATGTTCACAATGTACATTCCTTGTCAACCACATAGTTCAAAGGGATTGACACAGTTTCTATAATGGACAATAGTGAAAAATTTTAGACAATGACCCTTCCCCATTGTGCCAATGCAGTGTTTGCAGCAAAGCTTAAACACAACTATCAGAAGGTCATCCTCAACTCGGAATATGTCAGACTGCAACACATAAACAAGGACAGCCCTACACTAGAAGACCATCAAATTGTGTGCAGAGCAAAGAGTATCATTCACTGAGTTATAGGTCCTTCAACCTGTAGGAACCCACTCAATATGAACATGTAATATCAAATACCCCACTAACAATGAAGCTCACCATCAGAGTATAACTCAGCCTTGTGTTGTCAAACTATACTGGACACTGCCTCATAATCCAAAATGTTACATGTCCTGCTTATAATCGAAGAAGAGTTACACTTTTGCAGCAGCTGCCCTTCACCATTCGGTTTCTATATCCTACAATTCATCACAAGTTGGCAGTTTGCATAACGGAATAGGGTTATTGACAATATATTATGGATGGCACACAATTGGACAAGATAATCCTTATGTTACTGTACCAGTAATCCAGAGGCCTGGACTAATAATCAAGGGACAAGCATTCAAATGCCACCACAACAGCTGTTAAATTTACATTCCATTAATATATAAACCTGAAATAAAAAGTTAGTCGAGTCATGATGGCCGTGTCATTACTGAATTGTTGTAACAAACCCACTCATTTACTAATATCCTTTAGGGAAGGAAATCTGTTGCCCTTACCCATTTGGCACATACAGTTCTCCAAACCTAGTAATGTGGTTGGCTCATGACTAGAATCATGGAATCCTTACAGTGCACTAGAGGCCATTTGGCCCATTGTGTCTGCACTGATCGTCTGAAGAGCATCCCACCCTTTCCTCGAAATGCAACATTTACCATAATTAACCCACCTAGCCTGAAACTTTTGCCCTCCCATATTCATTCACTATATCTGAAATGGTCTGATTACTAATCATGGATGGTCCACAAACCGTCTGCTACTCTTGGTAGCTTACTGACTTTTTATAAAAGGGCCCAATTTCAAGGGTTCTTTGTGAGTCACTATCTGGGCACAGTGTCTGAGCCCTCTATGCTCACATGCACTTAAATAGTTGTGCTAAGATTCCTAAATCCATTTCTTTAATTTCACGGGATTTGATCTGATTGTCAGTCGGTTCACAACTCCTATTCGGTCACTGTCAGTGATGTTATCAAGATGCGCACATATGCTGCCATTTTAGCATTACTGAAACGCTGACAATCTTCACCAAAGGTCACAACAAAATGCGAGCAGAATACCTAATTTTCTGGGCATGCACATCATACCAATCATAATTACTTTGATATCAATATGTAGTGTACTCAAGGGCTAAACTGCTGAAACCATATGTCAACTTATAGAGATTAACCTTGTGGTAATACCATCCCGATTTGCCTCTGCAAATCAACATGAGACAGGGCAGATATACACAGGGGAACTTCTAACATTGGATTGTCCTCATCCTGGTGCTTAGTTAGGAGATAATGTGGTCTCTGGCTCACTAAAATGCTATTTCTGGATTTTACCCTGTGGTGTGAACCATGGAGGGTTGACTTTTGATATAATTGTAGTAGACCATTGACTAAAGTACCTTAGAGAGAACTTGACTAAATTTTTTACACTGCATTTCTAAGTACATCAATAGCATACAGAAACCACAGTCTTACAGACACACCTGGTTAAAGGAGGCAGGAGCTGTCAGCCGTGTAGAGAATCAATATGTGCTGGATGGGAGCTGGTCTATAAGTGGCATTGCTAGACAATGTTGGAAGGTGTGTAACAGTCTTATCAGAGTGGGGGCATGCTGTTATGGTCACCAAGGAGTGGAGACTTTTGGTGCTCAGGAACTAACCAGGGCAAGATTTTAAGGGAACAAAATCAGAAATTCCTTTTCTCACATACACCCTCCCCAACTTCCCTGAGAAGAGGAAGGACGTCACAGAGGGGGAGCTCCAAGAACTAGTATCAAGAAAGTCAAAGTTCAGGTCGGCATGCCAGAGAGCTGCAGGCAACAGTATCCTATGTAAAGAAGGGCCTGTTATCACGTAAGATGGCTCAACCATCTCCCGATGTTCCCATGGCTGGTCATCGCCATCTCCAATCCCTGTGCCATGTTTCAAGACAAGATAAAGAAAGGCAGGGTTTGGAGGATACCCAATGCAGGCAGCCCTGAAGATCACCCTGGGTCTCAATATCTATATGTCTGGGTCTTTTCAGGGACCCACAAGTAACATTTCTGACATCTCTCAGGCTGCTACATATTGATGCATCAAGAAAGTGACCTCTGTCCCACTCAAGAGGGCAGATGACTCTATGCACTGCTGTGCCAATCTGGACTGTGCATCAGCTTCAGAGCTGGCATTAGGTTCCTCCTCAGTGCAAGGAGCCAGTAATTACCCGCATGAGGCCATTAAGCCCCTCACAGGCTAACTAGCAGCTTTCATGAACAGGAGGGCTTTACATTCCGTCAATGTCTAACTGTTGTGAAAGTGTGTTCAACATTCCTGGAGCTACGGATATATACTACAACAGGACTGGGTGCCAGCATTTCTGTTAGAGCCCGTCTGTATGCCCTAAAGATGGTCACTCGCATCAGAATCGTCTGATGTACAATGCACAACCTGATGTCGCAAAGGTGGTCTGCCTTGAATTTCCTTCCTACCTGACAACAACGACAGGTAGGAGGTTGCTACACAGTCAGCACAGAACAGGGAAGTTCTTGGACCAGAGGCAAGCAGAATTCAGAGGCACACAAGGCCAATCAAGACAATCTCATACACACCCTGCTTCTTGCAAATCTGGTACCCTTTCACAGTCAATGCAAGGAAGATTCACCTTTAAGCAAAGCCGCTGTTGCCTTGCCAACTACCCATGCTCCTTTGTCTGGTGTCAAAGTTCAACTCAATGCCTTCTAGAGCAGCAAGAGGGTTATCACACAGCACTGAAGGTAGTTTGGGATCTTGCCCTAAACAAACAGCAAGTCAGCAAGCAGCTAAAATTTTATTCAGAATTTCATTAATCAAAGAATCCCTACAGTGTATAAGCAGGCTATTCAGCCTATCGAGTCCACAACTACCCTGTAAAGAGCATTCCACCCAGGATGATCACTCGCCCCAAACCTTATTCCTGTAACCCTACATTTTCCCATGGCCAATCTACCATAACCTGCACATCCCTGGGCACTATGGGCAATTTAGCATGGCCCAATCCCCCTTACCTGCACATCTTTAGACTGTAGGAGGAAACCAGAACACCCAGAGAAAACCAACTCTGGCATGGGGAGAACATGCAAACTCCACACAGACAGTTGCCCAAGACTGGAATCAAACCCAGATCCCTGGTGCTGTGAGGCAGCAGTGTTAACCACTGAGCCACCGTGCCTGCATCATAACTTTACCAATATATATTGCTGAAATAACTTTCACCTGTGCGGTCCATGACTATGATGTTCTTGTTTTTACATATTTCTGAACTTATCTTTGGAAAATTAATCTCCATTCCAATTCAAAAACTTTGGTCAGGCCCTAACCTTATTCAGTTCTCCATGATTTTTGTCTGCAATCACCATTTTATCTTTGCTAGGTTTTCTTGTACAAAACGTCCAGATTTCCAGGCCTACAAAACGTAAATTGAAACTATTTTGTTTTTGTCCCATACTTTTAGACCCATGGCAATCACCTCATTAGAATCGTACAGAAGGCTTACAACACAATGTGGTGATCGCATCTGATGTTTGTTACAGATTTCATGCCTCATTAATCTCTCCGATTAACATTCATCAATGTCTTTTAGCAGAATCTTTAACCTTTGATGAGTAGAGGGAGTAAATTGTCTATTCTAACTTTAAAACAATTTGTTTTCTTCCCTCTCTAATCCTTATCATCTGATGTCATTAATATTTTCTAATACTCCAATGAGAAACATATGTTTTTTATTAGAGCCTACCCACAGGCAGTGCCTCAGCATCAAGGCTGACTTGCTTCCACTCTGCTTCAATGGGTTGTCTGTTAAGTACAGTGTTCTGCAGACTGTACCATATGTGGTACTTAAAGCGTTGGGAAGGCAAGGTATTTCGAGTTAAAACAGAAAGTGCTCAAGAAACTCAGCAAGTCTGGCAGGATCTGTGGAGAGCGAAAGAGAGTTACTGTTTTGAGTAGAGTAAGAGGTATCCAAGTCCAGTGTAACTCTTACTGGACCTGAAACATGAACTTTGTTTCTCTCTCCACAGATCCTGCTAGACCTGCTGAGTGTCTCTAGTACTTTCTGTTTTATTTTTCAGATTTCCAGTATCTGCAGTATTTTGCTTTTATTTAAGGTATTTGGAGGTACGCTCTCTGACTTTTCAACTTTGCCTGTGCATGTTTCCAGCAGAGTGTCTCAGTGTGTTTGGTGTCTCCCTGAAAGAACCTTTTCCATTTCAGTTGGTCACAAGCCAGAGACTCCACTGAATGGCTGTTTAATCACTTCACAGATGCTTTTGGAACACTGCCAAAGCATTTCCACCATCATTCTGGGAGTCTCCTGCCGTGATAAAGAATATTCCAAACAGAGTAGTTGCTCGGGAGTCTGGTGCCAGGCATATAATCAACAAAAGTTCATGCCGCAGAGCTGAACTGAGTGATTTGCTTCCTCATGCTAAGCACGTTGTCTTGGGAAAGCACACTGCTATTGGATTGTCTTTCTTGCCAATAAACTTGGAGGATCCAGAGAACACACTATTGGTGGCATTTCTCCAGTACTGTAAGATACCTGCCTATAGGTTGTCCAAACTATGTGGGAGAGCAGGCATCACTGCAATCAAACAATGTCCTGGAATGTTCTTCAAAAATTCTTTTCTTCAGTCGGACTGAAGGCTCAGCTGCCACGATGGGGATAATGATGAATCTTGTTGTCTATACCTGCATTTATCGTAAGGAGATTGCGGCAATACAAACATGATCTGCATTTTACACATGCTTGCCATTTTTTAAAGCCCTTCAAAGGATATGGGTGTCACTGGCTGTGCCAGCATTTGTTGCCCATCTCCTAATTACCCAGAGGGTGGTTAAGAGTCAACCGCAATACTGTGGGTCTGATGTTACATGTAAACCAGGTCAGGTAAGGATGGCAGATTTCCTTCCTTCTAGCTTTCAGAAGGAGTCTATGTATCTGTATCAGTAAGGCCATAGCAATTATTACTGCCCAAGTGTAGATGAACATATATTTCATTTGTTCAAGGGAATATGGGTGCCTCTGGCTAGGCTAGCAGTTAATTCCCATCTCCAGTAGCCCTGGAGATGATGGTGTTGATCTGCCTGCTTGACCTGCTGAAGTCCTTGCAGTGCAGGAGCCTCCAAAATGTTGTTCAGAAGGTAACTCTTGGATTTTGACTCAGTGAAGAAATGGTGATACAGTTCCATATCAAGTTAATATGTGGCTTGGAGAAGAACCTACAGATGGCGGTGTTTCCATGCATCTGCTGTCCTTGTCCTTCTATGTAGGAGAAGTCATTAACTTGGAAGGTGCAATCAGTGGAGTCTTGTTGAGTTATTGGTGTGCATTCTGTTGATGGTACACACTGCTGCTGTTATGAGATGTTGGTGAAAGAAGTGAATGTTGAAGGTGGTGGAGGGCATGGCAATCAAGTGGGCTGCTTTGTCCTGGATGGTGTCAAGCGTCTTGAGTGTTATTGGAGCTGCACTCATCCAGCGAGGTGAAGAGAATTCCATCACACTCCCAATTATATGTTATAGGTAGTCGAAAGACTTTATGGAGTCAATTGGTGAATTATCGCAAAATTCCTAGCCTCTGATCTAATCTTATAGCCACAATATCTGTGTGGCTGGTCCAATTCAGTTAATGGTAATCCCTGGGGTGTTGAGAGCGGTGATGGTTGGGGATTCAACAATGCTACCGGCAATGAACATCAAGGAATGATAGTTAGATTCTTTTGTCAGAGACAATCATTTCTTGGCACTTGTATGGCATATCATTAGTCCAAGCCTGGATGTTGGCCAAGACTAGTCGCAAATGGACAAAGACAACATCAGTATCTGAGGAGTCACGAATGTTGTTTAACACTTATCAAAGAGCGTCCTCACTTCTCATCTGAATGTGGGGGAAGGATATTGATGAAGCAGCTGGAGATGGGCACTGCACTGAATAACTGTAGCAGTGATATCCTTGTGCTGAGAAGATTGATTGTTAACCACCGCTATCATCTCCCTTTGTGCTAGGTATGACTCCAAGCAATGGAGATTTTTTCCCTTTGATTCCTATTGAATTAGTTTCGGTGGTAAGGGATGTTAGTTTGGTCTGGTTGGGGATTGTCATTAGGTTCTGGTCTGAGGTTAGTCAAGTGGTAAAAAGAGTATCGAAGTTTGGAAAGTAGTCAGGTGATATAGGGGACAGTAGCTGGTGGCAAGGGGCTAGTTGTGTCTTCAGAAGTTGGTCAGGTGAACAAAGTTTCATTGGGGAGTTGGAATTAGGAATTTAATCAGGCTTTACATCTCCGAGGTAAGTATTAGGGTCATTTCTATGTATTTAGTTCAACTGTGGTGCTGAACTTTTTAACTTATATCTTTAATTTTCTACTTCTGTAGCTAAGATTTTGTACCTGGGTATTTTGTAACTAAGATGCTGCTGTGTGTGGCGACATTGTACAGTTTTCACTGTACTCCAGTACCTCATACTTGAGTACACATGACAATAAAACCCAAGTCTAAATGAAAATTCTCCAACTCAGAGTGGAACATGTTCATGGCAGATCTTAGGGAGGTTGGAACCAGCCCATGGGATATTGAAACATTTCTCACAACTCACACTTGTCAAGATTCTGTGTAAGGTTGTAGAATTGCTCGTCAAATCTGTGTATTTGAATGCAGACATTTTGTCATACTGCAAGGTAACAACATCAGTGCGCCTCTGGTGAAGCGTTAAGTGTTCTGTCCCGCTTGTTATTTATATGCCTCAGTTTGCTGGGGTGGTTGGCATTACTTCTGGTTCTGTTTGTCAGTGGTTTGTATATTGGGGATAACAAGGTGTGGAGCTGGATGAACACAGCAGGCCAAGCAGCATCATAGGAGCAGGAAAGCTTGATATTTCGGGCCTAGACCCTTCTTCAGAAATGGGGGAGGGGAAGAGGGTTCTGAAATAAATAGGGAGAGGGGGGAGGCGGATAGAAGATGGATAGAGGAGAGGATAGGTGGAGAGGAGGCAGACAGGTCAAAGGGGCGGGGATGGAGCCAGTAAAGGTGAGTGTAGGTGGGGAGGTAGGGAGGAGATAGGTCAGTCTAGGGAGGACAGACAGGTCAAGGGGGCGGGATGAGGTTAGTAGATAGGAGATGGGGGTGGAGCTTGAGGTGGGAGGAGGGGATAGGTGAGAGGAAGAACAGGTTAGGGAGGCGGGGACGAGCTGGGCTGGTTTTGGGATGCGGTTGGGAGAGGTGAGATTTTGAAGCTTGTGAAATCTACATCGATACCATTGGGCTGCTCGGGCCCAGTTCAATGTGTTTGTTGTTGGAGTTCCGGTTGGAATGCCAGGCTTCCAGGAATTCCCTGGCATGTCTCTGGCTTGTGCTATTATGGATGTGTTGTCCCAGTCAAACTTGTGTCCTTCTTTATCTGTGTGTATGGAGACCAGTGAGAATTGGACTTGTCTCTTGGTGGCTAGTTGGTGTTCGTGTATCATTATTGTCAGTTTACTTCCAGTTTGGCCTATGTAATGTTTGTCACAGACCTTGCATGGTATTTCGTATGTTACGTTAGTTTTATTGGCTATGGGTGTAGGATCCCTTTTGTTCGTCAGTAGCTGTCGCAGGCTGGTTGTGGTTTGTGGTCGACCCTGATACCTTGGGGTCTGAGTAGTGTTGTGGTCATATCTGATATGTCTCTGATGTACGGCAGGGTGACTAGTGTGTCTGGCTGTGTTGTATTTTCTTGTTGCGGTCTGTTGCACAGGTAATGGCAGATTGTGCCTTTTTGGGGTATCCGTTCGTTTAAAAACACCGTATAAGTTCTCTTGTTCTACTTTACTCAATTCCGGGTTGATTTTTTTATTTCAGCGGTTTTTTTTATCAGGCCCAGTTCAAAGTGTTTGTTGATGGAGTTCCGGTTGGAATGCCAGGCCTCCAAGATTTCCCTGACATGTCTCTGTTTGGCTTGTGCTATTATGTATGTGTTGTCCCAGTCGAATTTGTGTCCTTCTTTGTCTGTTTGAAAAACAGAACAGGAAGTGGTGTCAACCACCCCAGCAAACCGAGGCATATAAATAACAAGCAGGACAGAACACCAATGCTTCACCAGAGGTGCACTGACAATGTTACCTAGCAGGGTGATGAAACGTCTACGATCAAACACATCAGCTCGGTGAGGAATTCCACAGCAATATCCAAAACCCGAGCTACAAATCTTCTCAAAAACTCTGTGTAAGTCCCGATGTGTATTTTCTGTTTGTACATCTAGAGCAGGATTCCTGCTAGCCTGAATCCTACTCTAAATCTGTTTCTTTTCAACTTTTTAGAGAGCAGGAACCCGACTGAAAAATGCCTCAAGGAACAGCTGTGCAATTGTAATAACAGTGAGTTAACACAGCATTGCAGAACTATGTAATCTACTGAACATCTTCTTCACTTGTCTTCTCTGTCATTGTCCTGATCAGCTTCCAAGATTCAAATTGCACATCCTAACTTGCATCAACTTCCATTCTCCCAATTCTCCATCATCCTCATGATCATTGACCTTCATTGATTCTTAGTCTTTATTTGCAAATGTATAAATGGCCTAACCCAACTGTTCTGAGGAAGGGTCACAGGACCCAAAATGTTAACTCTGTTTTTCCCTTCACAGACGCTGCCAGACCTGCTGAGCTTCTCCAGCAACTTTGTTTTTTGTTTCACTGTAACTTCTTCCAGCCCTACAATTGTTAAGGATCTCAAATTCTGATTTTTTGATCATTTTGGTTTATCTTTGGTGGCTTGCAGCTGTCTAGGCCCAAAGCTTTGGAACTCACTCCTTAACCCTCTCTTTTAAGAGACTTTAAGAGCTTTTAAAGATCCTTAAAAAGTATTTTGTTGACCAAGTTTTTGGTCACCATTTTTGATATCACAAAATATGACATCTATTTTAGTTCAAGCATAATCTCCTGAGAAAATCTTGAGAGCATTTTACTATCTTAAGTGTGCTATATAAATGCAAGTTGTTCTCGATGAAATTACACCATTGCAAAAACTTCCAAGCTCGGTTGATTTAGACAAATGCTTTGGTTCTGCCACATATACTTTTACTTATTGGGTGTGTGTCTCCCACTCCGTGTTCTCATAAACCTATAAAAGACTCCAAGACATTCTTGGAGTACGTCATGCAGATTCAATTGTACTTCTCCAACTATAAATATACGGGAAATTTCTAACACAGCCTCGTCACTGACACACAGAAACAAAGAACACTGTAATTTATTTTGGCACTTATTCACCTCACGCAGTAGTCAGATACAAATAGAAACGTTAAAGCTAAATAAAGGAGGACCTTCCATTTATACCCCCCTCTCACTTAATCAGTAGGTTTCTTGGAAGCCAGTAATAACCTCCCTTGAACATTGAGCTCCAGGTTCCAGGTTAGCCACAGTCAAGTTTAGAGATATCAAAAATAGTGAACAAGACTTGACCAACTCAATACTTTTTAAGACATTCTAAATCTTAAAGTCTCTTAAAGGAGAGGGGTAGGAAGTGGTTTCAACTTCTCATTTGTACCATACAATCTTAATAGGTATAAATAAGTCACCTTTTATGTGATTTTGAGGCAGATTTGGAATCAAACATTACTGCATGGACATCCCAAGGTTTGGGGAAAACAACAGAAGGACCAGGGTCACAGGAAGCATCAGTCACCTAATAGGGTGTGGACATTAAAAACCCAGTTTTCTTCACCTCTCAGTAGAACAGTGATTGTGAAGGTCGGGATTAACACCTGAAGCCTCCTTGGAATATGACCACACATCTTCAGGTTCAGAACTATCTCCCTCTTTTATTGAGGTGGTTTAAAATTTCTCTTTTTTTTTGCATTCCGGCAATTTTAATACATAGTCGTGGATGCTGCATCAGTTGTTAATTTTAAATCTGAGATAGGTATATTTTTGTGAAGCTAAGGTATTAAGGGATATGGGCCAAAGGCAGATCATCAAGTTATAGAGTCATGTGGCATGGAAACAGACTCTTCAGTCCAACCAGTCCATGCTAGCCACAATCCCAAACTAAACAAGTCCTATTTGCCTATGCTTGACCCATATCCCTCCAAACCTTTCTTATTCATTTAGTTACCTAAATGTATCTCTAATCTTGTAACTGGACCCACATCCAGTTTCTCTGGAAGTTCATTCCACATAGGAACAACTCTCTGTGTAAAAAAAAAAAAATCCCTCATGTTTTTTTCAGTCTTTCTCTTCTCACCTTGAAATCCTCCACCCTAGGGAAAAGACACCTGCCATTCACTTTATCTATACTCTTCATGAATGATTTTATAAATCCCTGCAAGGTCACCCCTCAATCTCTTATGCTCCAGTGAAAAAATGTCCCAGCCTATCCAGCCTCTCCTTATAACTTAAACCCTCCATTCCTGGCAACATCCTGGTAAATCTCTTCTGAACTCTTACCAGCTTAACGATATCCTTCCCATAATAGGGAGACTGGAAATGGACACAGCACTCCAGAAGATGCCTCACCAATGTCTTCTACAACGTCAAGGTTCATGGAATTAGGGCACAGATCAGCCATGATCCTACTGAATGGTGGAACAGGCTTGAGGCCCTGAATGTCCTATCCTTTTATTCTGCTCCCATGTTCCTATTCTTCTGTCTCAACTTCCTTCCTGACAGAAGTGTATTCTCGTGAGGGTGTAACATAACTGCATTGGGTAGGTGTCAGACGGAATGCCTTACAGTGTTGGGAAATGTGTTAACTTGCCCTGTGTTGTTAAGAGCCAGAATGATTTGGCACTTGGATTCCAATCTGTGGCTGCCTTTCACAAATGTAGGATGTCAATGAATGCACCAATGATAGTCCCCAGATCAACCGCTGACAATGAGCAACCACAATAGATTTCATTTCAAAATTTAACAGCAGTGCTGCCACACAAAAAAAAAAATTCTGCACCAAATTCTCCAGGAGATGCCACGATGCTTTCATGCAAGGGCAATCCAAAATTCCCGACAGCTAGCCTTAAGAGGTGGCTGCAAAGTGGAAAAGGATACCCCCTTCAGATTTGGGTGTTGGCATCTCTGAAGAATTCCATTACTGAAAACCAGATGTGGTTCACTGTGAACTAGATGCATCATTGAGAAAATCATCAACATTCTCAAGGTGCACCTCTGGTGCATGGAGAGATTTGGAAATCCATTAGTACTTACCAGTGAATGTCTCTAGGTACACAAGAGCCAATAGCAAAGACATAGGATTTCTCTTGATGAACTACAAAGCTGATCTGTTTCTTTCACTACTGTTAACCCCCATAGCCATCATCACTCTCCTAAGCCAGTGGCAAAGTAGCCCTATCTTATTGTGAAGGAATGTTTGAGATGAGCTCAGTAATGCTCAATGAGGCCACAGATGTTTAATGCAGCAGATATGTTGGCACCTATAGCTTTACCAGCCATTCCTGGTGTATGCAGGAACTGACCAGACCAGCTGTCATTCATGTTCCACAAAAAAGGTAATTCTTTCAATGACAGAAATCACCACAATGACCTGCATCACCAATCCACAAATGGTGATCACCTCCATTGTCTGTGATTTAGTTGACACTTTACTTGGTAGATCTGCCTGTGCCCCATACCTCTGTTGCTGAACTGCTAACATTCTCTTTTTCTTTTACAGCCTCCTGGGGTTCTGATCATCTACATTTATGTACCGTTGTACAGCAGAGTCCATTGAGTACCATAGACTTTGGTCATTTCTTCCTCCTGTAGCTGTGGGCCCTGCTGTGTTCCTCCAGCTCCACATGGTACTGACTTCTTTGTTGGGAAGCCATTCTCGCCTTCATTAGAATGACCTCAAGACTCCTGCCTGCTGGAATTCCTTAAATGGGTGTAATTTTGCTCACCAAAAATGCAAGGCATGTTTGTTCAAGAGCCTGGGTATACACGCAAGAGGAGTACCTGACAGAGATCTGCCAACCAGGACATCCAACCTCACCATTCTCCACCTGCACTGTCCATTTCTATCTCCTTCCCAAAATCCATAAACCTGACTGCCCCGGCCAACACATTGTCTCTGCCTGCTCCTGCTCCACTGAACTTATCTCCACCTACCTTAATTCCATCGCTTCCCCCCGGTCCAGGAACTCCTCACCTACATTCGGGACACTACCCAGACCCTCCACCTCCTCCAAGACTCTCAGTACCCCAGCCCCCAACACATCAAAATCATCAAGGACATCCGGTTCCTGTACACCTGTATCCCTCATGCAAATGGCCTAAAAGCCCTCTGCTTCTTCCTCTCCCTCAGGCCCAACCAGTCCCCCTCCACCAACATCTTCATCCGCTTAACAGAGCTTGTCCTTACCCTCAACAATTTTTCCTTTAACTCCTCCCACTTCCTACGAACTAAAGGAATGGCTATGGGCACCCATATGGGTCTGAGCTATGCCTGCCTCTTTGTAGGATACGTGGCACAGTACCCCTTCCGTTGTTACACTGGCACTATCCCCCACCTCTTCCTCCACTACATTGATGACGGTATTGGCATTGCCTCGTGTTCCTATGAGGAACTTGAACAGTTCGTCAATTTTACTTACACCTTTCACCCCAACCTTAAATTCACCTGGACCATCTCCATTACCTCCCTCCCCTTTCTGGACCTCTCAGTCTCCATCCCTGGTATCCGTCTCAGCACTGACATCTATTCCAAGCCCACCAACTCTCACAGCTACCTGGACTACACCTCCTCTCACCCACCCTCTGCAAGAATGCAATCCCTTATTCCCAATTCCTCTGCCTCCACTGATTTGCTCCCAAGATTGAGTATTCCACACCTGGACATCTCAGATGTCCTCCTATTTCAAAGACTGCAACTCCCCAAACCCCTCCTTCGATCTATAATACCCTCAACCATATCTCTTGCATTTTCCTCACTTCTGCTCTCAAACCCCCTTGCCCAATAAAAATAAAGACAGTGCCCCCCCGGTCCTCACATGCCACCCCACCAATCTCTGCATCCAGCACATCATTCTCTACCAATTCCGCCACCTACAATCCGACCCCACCACCAAAGAGATAGTTGCCCCCTCACCCCCATCTGCCTTTCTTAGGGACTACTCCCTCTGCCGCTCCCTTATCTGCTCCACACTCCCCACTAGCTGCACCACCCCCGGCATCTTTCCCTGCAACCGCAGGAGGTGCTATAGCTGGCCCTACACCTCCCCTCTTACCTCCATCCAAGGTCGCAGACAAACTTTCCAAATCCAACAGGGATTCACCTGTTCTTCCTCCAACCTACCATATCCTCTGCTCACGATGTGGCCTCCTCAACATCGATGAAACCAAGCGTAGATTCGGTGGCCGTTTCGTAGAGCATCTACGATCTGTACGCTATAATCAACAACACCTTCTGGTCGCCAACCATTTTAAATTCTCCTCCCACTCCCTGGGTGACATGTCCTTCATGGGCCTCCTCCAGTGTCACAATGATGCCACGCACAAACTGGAGGAACAACACCTCATATTCCATCTCAGGAGCTTACAGCCCAATGGCCTCAACATAGAATTCACCAGTTTCAAAATCTCCCCATTCCTCGCCTCATTCCATGTCCAACCCTGCCTCTCATCCCTACCTCCGTGACCTGACACTACCTGTCCATCTTCTTTCCCATCTATCTGCCCCACCCTTCCCAATCTCCACTACCCCCTACCTGTATCAACCTATCACCATCCCACCTACTTTCCCCCAGCCCCACCCCTCCTCCCTCTATTTATTTCCCAGCTCCTTCCCACTACCCAGTCCTGATGAAGGGTGTAAAGGCGAAACATCGACTTTCCTGCCCCTCTGATGCTGCCTGGCCTGCTGTGTTCCTCCAGCTCCACACTGTGTTGACATTGCTTCTTCCTAACTGCATTTGTAAATCATTAATCCATTACTTAGCTCCTTCAGAAACACGCCTTGTGGCATTATGCAGATGTTTCCAATGTGAGGATTGAAAGCTCTTGACGTTCAGCAGCTTATTGGAAGCACATTCATAGTCCATGAGGCTTGTTGCAATAAGGTTGTTCCAGTGTAAAGAGTGAAGATTGATTGAGCAGGCTAATGGGCTCAATTGAGGCAGTCACACAGACTCAGTGAAATAAACTCAAGCAGTTAACTTCAAAGGGGCATGAATTTAAATGGACAAAAACAGGGGTGCAACCTAAATGGGGCAACAGCAAAATATACTCATGGAAACCCATTGCGCAACCTATCTTTTAGAGGAGAAGTGTTGTGAAAGAGCTCTTCTGGAGTGTCCTAACAGGCCATTCGTGTCTCTCATTCTTCCTCCTTCTGGTGCACAATGGTGTCTCGCTGGTGCTCAAGGAAATGGAGCACCTGGAAAGAGATCATGACCCTCAGCCCTCTCTCAACAAGCTAACGAATATCTGCATCCATTGCAACAAGTGATGGAGTGACGGTCCCAGTACATACTGATGGTTCGGCTGAACTTGGCTCTCCGTGGCAGAGACAGTCATGTCATTGCATGCTGGAGCTACGACAGAAGACAGAATTTGGGCTGTCTTCTCTGCCCTTCACCCCAGTCTACGCATGAACCTCTGCCAGATGTTTTCCCGCTTGCCTCTTTATCTCCATCAACTCATTAACGGCCGAGTCCAGAGGCTCATTATCGTTAAAGGACCCAGCAAGGGTCTGTATGCTGACAGTCCATTAGGTTTCATAGAGCTTGGCCATTTCTTCCTCCTGTTGCTACTGACATGTCAATACTATGTTCACCAGATTTTGACGCCCAAACCAACTCCAGATATATTACCCACCAAGGTGAATGGCTGTGAACTGATGGACCGTAAAGTGCCTATGCAAGGAACATCCAGCAGGTCAGAACCCCCAGGTCACTCTGCCTGTATTGATACATATTGATAAAGATGCCAATCTGCAAAGCTGTCATTCTCTGTGTGTGTGCTACTTGGAAGATGAAAGTGGTTTGAGAAAAGTTGAGAGTTGGGATTCTGAATGAAAGGCTGCTCAGTATAGACAAAGAGCTAAGAGTGTATTGGGATCAAAATAATAAAACTAATAAAAAATGCTTGTGTTTTAATATTAGAAACCCTGTAAAGGGCGTTCTGAACCCTCAAGCCTTTAAAGTAGAGCAAAGGTAACTGAGCCATACTTGCAATGTGAATACTGCAATGCAGGTTAACCCTTGAAATATGCATCATTTTCTCTCTGAATTGTGAACAAGCTTAATACAACTGACAAATTCTTCCTCATTAGGATTTTCAACATTCACTTCTCATTTTTATTTTTGTCTCCATTATGTGTTCGCATGTTGTCCTTGTACTCCAGAAGAATATCTATGAAATGAGTAGTGAGTAGCCAGCATGGATTCAAAAGTAACCTTATAAAATGTATTGAAGTGATTACAGAGGGAGTAGACAATGGTAAATAAGTAGATGTTGTTTGTCTGGCCTTCGATAAGGTGTTGCATAATAGACCAATTAATAAAGATAGGAAAATGTGGAGTTTGGGGATAAGTGGTGGAAAGGAATGCCAGCTGGCTTGAATAGAGAAAACAGAAATTGGAAGTGAAGACTTAGAGTCGTAGAGTCACACAGCATGGAAACAGACCGTTCGGTCCAACCAATCCATGCCGACAGTAATCCAAAACTAAATTAGTCCCACTTGCCTGCGCTTGGCCCGTATTTCTTATTCATGTACTTATCCAAATATCTTTTAAACATTGTAACTGTAACCACATCCGTTACTTCCTCTGGAAGTTCATTCCACACATGGTCAAAACCACACAACACTGTTATAGTCCAACAGGATTATTTGAAAACACAAGCTTTCGGAGTCTTGCTCCTTCTTCAGGTAATAGTGAGAGAGGTGGCATCAGGCTCAGATTTTACAAGTAAAAGACCAAGGCGTCATAGAACTGATACAATTCTATTGAACAAATGTAAGATGTCTGTTAAATCTTTAATCAGTTAGGAAGGAAATGCAGGTTCCCATTGATTAGTATGTAAATCCCAGAATTTCTTTCAAGTCACTGCCCGGTGATAACTAAAGGTTTTATCAATATACCAGCGGTGTCATCTCAGGTCAGACAATGCATTTTAGGTGTGAGGCCTTGTTCAGAATCTGTCCATGTTTTAACTTGTAGTCAGACTGGTTTTATTTCCAACATAGGAATTTATGAAATGCCCCATTGGCTGTCTACAAATTGTGTACTTTTTGAACAAAATAGAGTGTATCTGCAAATACAACTCTACAAATGCAGAATCACCGTATAGATTTATATATGTGGATGTGTGTGCGTGCTTATGTGTGCGTGTGTGAGAGAGGGGGAGAGAGAGAGAGATAGAGAGAGATTGTGTGTGTGTATGTGTGTGTGTGTGCGCGCGTGCGCGCGTGTGCGTGTGTGTGTGTGAGAAATAGTGTGTGTGTGAGAGATCATCTGTGTCAGTGTGTATGTCTGAGAGTGTGTGTGTGTGTGAGTGAGAGAGAGCGTGTGTATAGGGGAGAGAATCTGTGTCAGTGTGTGTATGTGAGTAAAAACCAAAAGAACTGCAGATGCTGTAAATCAGGAACAAAAACAAAGTTGCTGGAAAAGCTCAGCAGGTCTGGTAGCATCTGTGGAGGAGAAAACAGAGTTAACGTTTCGGGTTCTGAGGAAGGGTCACCGGACTCGAAACGTTAACTCTGTTTTCTCCTCCACAGATGCTGCCTGCTGAGCTTTTCCAGCAGCTTTGTTTTTGTGTGTTTTTGTGTGTGTGTGAGAGAGAGAGAGAGAGAGAGAGAGTCTTTGTGTGTGAGAGTATATGGTGTGGTGGGGGTCACCTGTAGTGAGACATGAGCCCAAGATCATGGTTGAGGCCGTCCTCATGGGTACCAAACTTGGCTACCAGCCTCTGCTCGGTGACTCTGCGTTGTTGTGTATCCCAAAGTCCACCTTAGAAGATGTCTACCCGAAGATCCAAGGCCAAATGTCCTTGACTGCTGAAGTGTTCCTACTTTGGAAATAAAACCAGTCTGACTACAAGTTAAAACACAGACAGATTCTGAACAAGACCTCATACCTAAAATGCATTACCTAACCTAAGATGACACCTCTGGTATATTGATAAAACCTTTAGTTATCACAGGGCAGTGACTTGATACAAATTCCAGGATTTATTTATCAATCAATCGAAAACTGCATTTCCTTCCTAACTGATTAAAGATTTAACAGAATCTTACATTTGTTCAATAGAATAGCATCAGTTCTATGACCCTTTGATCTTTTACTTGTAAGATCTGAGTTTGATGCCACCTCTCTCATTATTACCTGAAGAAGGAGCAAGACTCTGAAAGCTTGTGTTTTCAAATAAACCTGTTGGACTATAACCTATGTTGTGTGATTTTTGACCCTGTCTGCACCAGTCCAACATCGGCACCTCCGCATCATTCCACACTTGAACCGCTCTGTGTAAAAAATACTGGTCCTCATGTCTTTTTAAAATTATTTCTCCTCTCACTTTAAAAATGTGTGCCCTTGTCTTTAAATCCCCCATCTGAGGGAAAAAGACACTTGCCATTCACCTTACCTATACCCCTCATGATTTTATAAACCTATTGAAAACCCATTCCTCAACATCCTATGCTCCAGTGAAAAATCCCAGCCTATGCACCCTCTCCTTCTAACTTAAACCCTCCAGTCCCAGAAATATCCCAGTAAATCTTATCTGAACCATCTGTAGCTTAATAATATCCTTCCTATAACAGGCAACCAGAACTGGACACAGTACTCCAGAAGAGGCCTCAATAACATCCTGGAGAACCTCAACATGACGTCCCAACTCCTATACTCAAAGGTCTGAGCAACGAAGGCAAGCTGTTCTTCAGAATGGAAAAAGATTGCAAATAGTGTTCCACAAGCACAAGTATGGGGCTACAGTTGTTCACAACTTACATTGAAGTTTTGGACTGAGGAATCAAAACTGCAGGGGTGTGAGTATATGGGAGGATGTATTTCCAATTTAAGTCTGCCTTATCCACAGTGATAATATGCTGGGAACCGATCTAGCAATCCAAAATGAAGACATTTGCCTCCTCAGGGGCAAGAAATCCAACCTTACAAAGCTGCCAGCCAATCTGACCCTAGCAGGGGATGTGGGTTTGGGGTTTAAGAGGCTGGAGGAAAGGCACAAAGAGGAGGCACATTCTGAGGACAGAGATGGGCTTACCCAATGAACATAGAAGGGAGGGAGGTAATCCCTTCCCCACCCTTCCCATCTTGTTCTTTAATACTTGCCAGTTTGGTCATCTTCCTGCCACTTATCCTGGCCATTCCATTAGGCCAGTGAGGGAATGAAGTGACAGTTAATTGGCCCCTTAAGAACTTTAACAGACGCCAAGATGGGCAGATGGCTTGATGCCTTATCCATTCCTGTAATATATGGAAAGATGGTGGATGTGAACAGGGAGGGATGGCCACCTACGTTATTTTGTACTTTCCCCTCCTTACAAATATGCTGGCAGGAGGCCATAAAATTTTGCCCACAATTCTTAAATTTGCATATGACACCAAATTGAGGGAGGGATGTATAGTCAATACTGAGGAGGATTGCAACAGGCCACAGGATAATCTTGTCAAATGGTCATTCTTAAATGAAATCCAATACAGATAAATGTGATGCGTACAATCTGACAGGGAGGATATGTCAATCTCTCAATACTTGAAATGTGAAAATCCAGAAAAAGGTGATATCAGTCCATAAAAACATAAATCACTGAAAATTTGTGCTGCAGGTTAAAAAGACCCAGAAAGTAGCAAACCTAATACCACACTTATTTCTTGAGGGATAGGTATGAAAATTAGTGAAATTATGCTAAATCTGTATCAAAGTAGATCACACTTGGAGTACTACCTGGGAGTTCTAGTTTCCCTCCAATATGGAATCATCAACGAGGATGGAGAGATCATTTGCAAAAATTATTTCAGAAATGGGTGTGTATACATATCAACAAAAAATTTAAGCTTTGATCTCTGAGGGATCGCTTGGCAAATCTGTTTAAAACTTGAAAGAGTTTTCTTAGGGTGGATAGAGAAAGAAGCTTCTTCTTTTGGGGAAAAGTATAACTAGAGACTATTAATATGATCATCAAAACATCAATTAGGAATCCACAAGAAATTGCTTTACCCAAAGAGAGTGGTGACAATGTGGAATTTGCTACTAGGCGGTGTGGTTGCATTGCATATTCTAAATGCATTTGAAGGAGATGGTACGTGTAGATGACAGAAGATGGGAGGAGACCTAAGTGGAGTATAAGCATTAGCCTCATTTGGTTGAGCTGAGAGGCCCATTTCTGTGCTGAATATCATACAGATGTTAAACTCTAATTTGATCTTGTGGCAATCTATAATACCTTTTTTCATAGTTGACATCCTCGTCTAAGAATGTAGGCCTTGTTTGAACAGTATCTGATTCCTATGTATTAAGTCCAGGCAGCCACATTTTAATTTACCAGGAGAAGGCAAGATTTGAAGTTCAGTCTGAAGTGCTTGTAAGATACCACCCACTTGCTCCTCCCCGAGAAAGAGTGGTTTCCCCATTATTACTCAAGACGCTGAGATTAGTATTGATGAAGAAGGTTGACCTTATTTCATCCATTTAGGACAACAGGTGAGAAAGCTGACTAGTCCCTATCAATGCATTTTCAATATTCTGCCAATACGTACTCCCAATTGCCTGTCAAATGATTTCTAGGGGTTCACCTCTACCTCCTCGTAAGCCCATTCTTATTGCTGGTCAGCGTATCAATCCTCAAGAAGTATACAACTGCTTTCAAGCTGTGTCCCATTGTTCTACTTCCACCTGCTTATTTATGTACTATTCTAGATTAACCATCCAACATCAGAAACCTGCAGGAATTCACAGTTTCTTTCCAGTACCAGAATAGTTGGGGGGGAGGTTAGAAAGTTCAGCCCCATATTACCTTCCTGAGCGCTACGTTCCATCCTGATATTGAGGAAAACATGAGCAACCACATTAAAAAAATAGCAATTGGGTCATCATTTTAAAAATACCCAAACAGCTAACAGATGTTCCCTACAATTCTGCCTGGAATTAATGCTTGCTGCAAGCAGTAAACATGTGTTGGGACAGGAGTAATTTAGTTTTCCACATCAGTCAGTGAAATGACTAGTGGCTGTGTTGTTACCAAATCAATACAGGCAACACATTTCTGACATATTTCAGAAGATTAATGTTCCATTTATTCATTCATTTGTTCTCTTTCCAGTGAGAGTTAGGGAGTTAAACTGAAGCTCCTTTGTTATTTAAGTAGATTGTGTCAATTGATACAAAAATTGTATTATCATTACAAAATATAACATTGAAAATATTCAACAAAGTACAAAATATTGAGTCAATTAAAATTGAATATTATTAAATTATACTGTAAAGCAAATAATATTAGTCTAAATAAATACAATTAATGCATACTAGGATAAAGTTTTGACTTTATGGATGATCAGCAATTCAGGAACCAATTGGGAAATTAATGTGAATTCATTGTTTAAGTTTCCACTTCAACTCATTTGCTCACTTACAAATTTAAAATCTTCCACAAACCGCACAATTGGGCGGTGTTTTCAAAAAGCAATTGTTTATTTTCATTTTCTTGCTTTAAAAATACTCCTTGATATTTTTAAGAGTCTTAACATCAGTCAGTTTCATAAATAGGGCTGAAAATGGGCTTAAAATAAAAATGTGTTTTAATTAGGATTTCTAGTCCTCCATCTGATAATCATCTAACCAACTGAAAATAACACAAAAAACTTTATGGAAAACCATTTGTTCAGTTTATTTGGTGTACGGCAGTCAACTTCTTAGGAAATTAACTATAGTTTATAGATGTAAATTTAAATGTAAATTATTCGATATAGGTAATTTTGCCATCAGCACAAGATGTAAAAGAGATCATAAATTGTTTAAAAGGGAATAAACTTTATTCTACAATTTAAAAACTGACTTTGCTGGACTAGAGTGGCTACTGCAGACTTCAATGATTCACAAGTTGATCACAATCCGGAAACATCCAACTATAATTACAAGCACAAAGCTGAACAAATTCCTGTTGTGGAATTTCTCACCTATTACTTGCATGGGTGATGCAAAATCAGAGAGACATTGAGAGAAAACTCTGGATTGATAACAAGAGGAGACACATCGAGACACAAACACTAACCACTACCAGGCAACTGTTAAAATGAGCAATGGGCTTTGACCATGATTAAAGAAATACCTTGTTAACAAAACTGAGTCATCTATGGACAGCATTACATCATCAAACTGCTCTGGTCTTTTCAAGAATCTTTAAATTATATATTTCTGAAACCTTGTCTCAACCTGCTTTTAACATTCAGCCCATCAGCATCAGGAGACAGGGCTCCAGACTGTTACTCCATTCTGCCTCACATCCAAATCTCCTTCAACCCTCATTCTGGAAGATCCTTGCATTTGCCCACAAAGACAAATGGTCTTGCTGCATCATCTCCAACTTTAAAGGAGTTCCACCATACCTTGCCTTCAGCTACCTGGACATATTTCATTCCTGAGTGAAGAAACCCTCACTGGAGACTTTATAAAGCTCTAGTTAGGCCCCATTTAGAATACTGTGTCCAATTTTGGGCCCCACACCTCAGGAAGGGCATACTGGCACTGGAGTGTGTCCAGCGGAGATTCACACGGATGATCCCTGGAATGGTAGGCCTAACATACGATGAACAGCTGAGGATCCTGGGATTGTATTCATTAGAGTTTAGAAGGTTGAGGGGAGATCTAATAGAAACTTACAAGATAATGCATGGCTTAGAAAGGGTGGACGCTGGGAAGTTGCTTCTGTTAGGTGGGGATACTAGGATCCGTGGGCACAGCCTTAGAATTAGAGGGGGTCAATTTAGAACGGAAATGAGGAGACATTTCTTCGGCCAGAGAGTGGTGGGCCTGTGGAATTCATTGCCACAGAGCGCAGTGGAGGCCGGGATGTTAAATGTCTTCAAGGCAGAGATTGATAAATTCTTGATCTCGCAAGGAATCAAGGGCTACAGGGAGAGTGCGGCTAAGTAGAGTTGAAATGCCCATCAGCCATGATTAAATGGTGGAGTGGACTCGATGGGCCTAATGGCCTCACTTCGACTCCTATGTCTAATGGTCTTATGGATGCTTTCATGTAAATTAATATCTATATGCTTGTTGTTTCAATATTCATAGATGTGATTTCTTCTGTGCCCTTTGTATGTGCGTGTATAAGTGCATATGTGTAATGTTGTAAAGACTGCCTGGTTTGAATGTGTGAATAAATAATGCTCCTTGTTTAAATTTGACAGTTTATTGTGACCAGCACAAAACATACCACAGCCATCTCAAATGCTGATAGAAGCAGTCTTCAATCAAACCAAGGTGGACTGTTATCAGTCAACGAGCAGTGTCCAGTCTCAGTCCAGGGGCTTTAGACATGGTCAGCATGCTGCTTGGGTGGTCAATAACAAAATGTTCCCTATTTTACATTCCCAGGATTGGACCTTGGTAAGTGCTACAGATTCAGTACAAAAATTCATGGAACTAATGTTTAAGTCAAGGCCTTAATCACAAGATGAGAAGCGAGGATGCTTGCTGAAGATTGTGCAATGTTCAATATCAATTGCAACTGTTCAGGTATTGAAGCAGCATGTCTAGGAAGGCCTGGACAATATTTAAACTGAGCCTGATAAATGACAAATAATATCAATGCCACACAAATGTAAGGCCACTACCATCTCTGTGAAGAGCAAATCAAATCATCTCTCTTTCAGGTGGTATTCCCATTGTTGACTCCTCCATTATCAACATTCTGGCGATCACCATTAACCAGAAAATGAATTGAGACAGTTCATTAGATAACTACACTGGCTGCATGAGCAAGTCCGAGGCTAGGAATTATGTAGCAAGAAACTTATCTCCTGACTTCCCAGTGTCTTTCCAACATCTACAAGTCACAAGTCAGGAGCAGTACAAAAGAGTGTTCATTTTTCTGGATGAGTGTAGCTACAACATCACTCAAAAATCAACATTATCCAGTATAAAGCAACTGATCCACCATCTTAAGGAATAATTTCTTCCACCATTGCCATGCAGTGGCAGCAGTGTGTACCATATACAAGATGCATCTTAGCAAATCATCAATTCTCCTTTGACAGCACATATGAACCATATGACCTCTATCAAGTAGCAAGATAGACAAAAGACAAGTAGCTACAGAGGAATAGCACCATACATCACCATTCCTTGGAACTTTCTCATTGTTCCTTAATTGTAACTGAATGAAATTCCTGGAACTCCCTCCCTAACAACACTGTGGGTGAAACCTTACCAAATGTTTTGCAATGCTGCCACATTTTCATCAGCAATTCGCAATGGGCAATAAATGCAGGCCCAAGCAGCAATGCCCAAATCCCACAAAATAATAAAATAGACACCATTTGTGATTTTAGGTTGTCCTTAGGTAGGTCTGCCTGAAAGCAGAGAAGGAAACCATTTGGTCCACCAAGCTATAGAAAAGATGAAGTTAAACTTGAAAGGGTTCAGAGAAGATTTACAAAGATGTTGCCTGGATTGGACAATTTGGGCTACAGGGGGAGGATGAATAGGCTGGGGCTATTTTCCCTGGGGTGTCGGAAGTTTATAAAGTTTATAAAGTTTATAAACTATAGAAGTTTATAAAGTCATGAGGGGCATGGATAGGGTGAACAGTCAATGTCTTTTGCCCAGGGTAGGGAAGTCCAAAACTAGAGGGTTTGGGTTTAAGGTGAGGGGGAAAGATTTAAAAGGGACCTAAGGGGCAACTTTTTCACACAGAGGGTGGTGCGTGTATGGAATGAACTGCCAGACATCGTGGTGGAGGCTGGTACAATTACAACATTTAACTGGCATCTGGATGGGTACATGAATAGGAAAGGTTTAGAGGAATATGGGCCAAATGCTAGATTAATTTAGGCTATCCGGTCGGCATAGACGAGTTGGACTGAAGGGTTGGTTTCTGTGCTGAATATCTCTGTAAATCTATGACTCTAAGTCATAGCAATTCATCAAGTTTCACTCTCTCTTTCTCTCTCTCTCATCTTTTCACTGTAGGCCTGCAACTCGGAAGATCTGTCCCGACCTCCTCCTGAGGTCCCCACTACCATAGGTGGGAGATTTCAACTAATTCCAGTCAACGCACATAAAGACCAGCTGAAATCATTGTGTATTGCAACCTGTGAAATCTTTGGTTGAGGAGGAAGATTTATCACTAATCTTGAGGTGACATCTCTTCATGCATGGAGATACACACCACAATGACTAATATAAACCATGCATCTCCCAGGTGTCTTGGAGCTAAGCTGGAGAGACCTACTCATTATTCTGCAGACTGAGGGTAACTTTTCGAGCATTGGGAACCTTACATGCATTAGTCGAGTTTACAATTGTTAGCCTTTACATTCAGGCATTGTCTTATTTGATTTGTTATTGTGCTGCAGGCCTATAATAGATTTCGTTGAGTTGCTCAAAGTTGGAAGAAAGTGAACAAATGAGTTCAGTACAAATGAGATTTGAGGACGTAATGTAAATGCTTATAGTCAAAGTTAGAATGAAGGTGATGGTTTAGATTAGTAAGGGAGAACAGTAGGAGAATATTGAATCTGCAGCGATGTCTAGACTGGGTTGCTGTGGTGATGTTTGCTGGCAGTGACGTGTAATCTCAATGCACATGAAGACACTCTGAAGAATAATGAAAGTTCAAAAGCCTCTAGAGCAGGAGTTAGTAATTAATAATACAAAAGGGCCACACATGTTCACCAGACTCTTAATGCACATCAGAAAGACTTTGGCAATTATGCTGAATGAGCCTCATTCGCATTTTAAATTTGCTGTCAGAAGTTTTAATTGTAAGAACTGAAAGTCATATGCTGCAAATGGAAATATGGCTGTCAAGCCAGAACAATGAAAGGTGACACTTTACACAAGGTAAACCAATTACCAATGCTATTGATACAACGGCTGTCAGCTGGAATTCTCTCCATGCTTCCTAAAGTATGACTAATACATGATTAATTTATTTCCAAATAAACCCTATAAGAACAATGTAGTATTTTCAATGATTACATGCTGTAACCAGTTGTCTAAGTGTTCTATGCACCTCAATGCTATTTGGTTTACTGCCGGTAATGTTCTTTCTAAAGTGATTTATAAGTTAAGTATCGGCCATTTAGCTGTTGTTTTTTATTTATTCTTTCTCAAGACGGTAGTGTCACTGGAAAGGCCAGCATTTATTGCCAATCTCTGATTTCCCTTGAGAAGGTGGTGAGCTGTCTTTTTGAATGCTGCAGTCCATGTGGTGTACCTACAGCCCCAGAGCCATTCAGAAAGGAGTTCCACTATTTTAAAATTTTATTCTTGAATATTTGTATAAAACAACTCAAAATCATCTGACATATGTACAGTTGATGTGACTTTGAAACAGAACACTTTGAAATGTCTAAGAGCACACCCACCAGGTCTCAATATTGTTGTAGGCATGTTAGATCTCTCTAAAGCCGGAATATTATATCTTGCTCATCTGGTATTCTGCCACACCTCAGCACAGCCTAACAGCAGTATCTTTTGAGATCAGAGGTCATTTGATCTGTGTGGGAGCTTAAATCCTTCACAGTTCTTCATTTTCTTATGCTGAAAAGCTATTGATCTCCTCAACACCAGTTATCTTTGAGATTGATTGCACACTGCCAGCCACTTTTAAGTTTTTCAAGCCCAATGGATCTGAACATTTACTGTGCTTAGTAAAACTATATTAAGGTAGCTTCTCACCCACAGGTATTTATCTGAACTGAACAATAGATACTGCACTTAGACTCCTGGGCATCAATGGCAATCCATAAACCCATTTTGCTTAGAATCAGCAGAAAGGTACAAAAGAACCTAACTCACAAAGCTGCTGTTGATGGAAAAAAAATGCAAATGTCACTTTAAATATGTGCTGGTTGCTTGGTGATTTGCAATTAATTTCATATTGTATTTTACATTAAATTGTACATTAAAGAATTGAAGCTACATGCCTGACAGCTGCATTCAATAAACTGGAACCAGCATATGCATCCTCGCATGCATATGAACGCCTATTAGAACTATAAACGTACAAGTGCTTGAGAAGCATTGATATAATAGGCAAAACATTCAGCTCAGTGAGGGTATGACAGATTGACTGTCTGGTATACGTGGAAGGATTTCCCTTCCACTGATGTTAACAAACTTGTGAACGGTGTGTAACCAATGGCTCACTCTTGGCTACATGGTATACACTGTGCAGGGGAAATGAAATCCCAGGGGAAGAGATTCCAGGGGATGACATCCTTGGGAGTTGGATCAGGTGGAAGAGATTGTGGAGAGGATATCACAGGGTGAAGAGATCCTGGATGAAATGATGGCAGAGGTAAACTTGATGGTCAAGAGAATAAATAATGGTGTTAGTGTGACCAGCTCAGTGGGAATAAGAATGAGGGACATGGGATGAGTGGTGCTGGTGTGACTATCGTAAACTGGGGTCTGGCAAGTGTGTTGAATGAAAGAATAATGGAGCAGTGGCAAAGGAATCAAGATCAGAATTGGTGGGAGTGGGGAAAGGGGTGGGCTCTAATAGATCGTAAAAGAAGTGATCACAGGAAAAGATATTATGGTGGAATGCATTGGGGTGTATCGATCACTCAGGAAAGAGCTCATCAGGGAGGAAATTGTAATGAAAAAGCTTACTTCAAATGTAACACGGGAAAGAATTTGTGGATAAGAAAACAAAGAATCATAGAACCACTGCAGTGTGGAAACAGGCCATTCAGCCCATCAAGTTCACACTGACCCTCCAAAGAGTATCCCACACAGACCCATCCCATCTCTACATTTCCCACAGCTAATCCACCTAGCCTGCACATCCCTGGATACTCTGGGCAATTTAACATGCTAATCCACCTAACCTACATATCTTTGAACTGTGAGAGGAAACCAGAGCACCTGGAAGAAACCCATGTAGACACATGTAGAACGTGCAAACTCCACACAGATGCTTGCCCGAGGCTGGAATCAAACCTGGGTCCCTGGCACTGTGAGGCAGCAGTGCTTACCACTGAGTAACTGTGCTGCCCATGGGTAAGAGCTTTCAAGAGAAGATAACATAGGAGCAAGAGACCATGTGAGGAAGAGCTTGTAGGCAAGAGATTATGAGGGAAGAAATCAAAACAGGGAAACGATCGTACTGAGAAAGTGTTTGAGGTGGAACAGTTGATGTGTAAGCATACACAGGTAAAGAGTTAGTTGAGAAAGATATTGCATAGAGAAAGTATCGGAGGTCAAGAAATCTCAAGGAAGAGTTTGCATGGAAACAATGGCGGCAAGAGATGATAGGGAAAAGATTGCAGGGCAAAAAACCATGCTGGATTTAAGGCTCAACTCAGAAGAATCTTAGGAAAGGTACCCCACTAAACAAAGATCACAGGGGAAGGAATCATAAAGGAGTAATTTTGGAGAACAGGAATTGGAGGAAATGATAGCAGGAACAAATTGTGAGGAAGAAATCAACTAGGAAATAGTTGGGAGAAGGAGAGGATTGTGATGTGAAGATCATGGGGCAAAATCATAAGAAAGGCATCACAGGGGGAAAAAAAATCACTGCAGGATCATAGCAAGAGGATGATATTGTAGAGAGGAGGTTACAAGGAAGAAATCACAAGGGAAAGTGTTTATAGGACAATATTATTGGGTGAGATTTGAGTTCATGGGTGGGGGGGGGAATCATTTTTGATGGACGAGATTGTACAGTTAAGGTTTGAAGGTCAGAGCTAATTTAAATTGCAAGGAGAAGAGGTTTGCTTGAGAGGCCAAGTTTGGAGGGAAATGCGAATGTTTTCCAGGCTGACAAGCAGAGCTAAAAAGGTACTCAGTCATTCTTCACTTCCTGTCAACTGTTTGATTTCCAGGAAACCCTGCCTGTACCTGTTAACATTTGAGGCATACACCCCTATTAGCAGAATTAAATAACTGCTTACCTTTTGAGAACATGTTAAGTGTCCACACTATGATCATCATTACAACTGAAACAAAATACTTTCATGGCTGGATGGAGCCAGGTCCATAAATTTTGAATGACTAATCTCCCATCCCTTACTCCCACTTCCTCCTCATCCCCACCCGCACAAACACCTACATACCCCGACTCATTGATTCATACGCTCATACAGCTCAGAAAAGGCCCTTTGGCCCATCAAGTCTGCACTGACATAACCACTACTAAAAGTGCACTCATCCCAATTTTCTGCACTTGTTCAATATCCTTAAATGCTATGATACTTAAGGTATGCATCCAAATATTTTTTAAAGATTGTAATGTTTTCAGTCCCCACCACCTTCCCAGACAGTGCATTCCAGACTCCCACTACTCCCTGAGTGGGAAAACTTCTTCCCAAATACCCTCTGTATCTCCTGCCCCTTACCCTAAAACAACGCTCGCTTATGATTTACCCCTCAACCATGGGAAACTGCTGCTCTCTGTACACCCTGTCCACACTCCACACAATCTTATATGCCTCAATCATGCCCTCCCTCAGTCTTTGCTGCTCTAAAGAAAACAATCCAAGCCTGTCTAGTCTCTCCTTATAGCTCAATTTCTCCATCCCAGATAATATCCTGGTGAACCTCCTCGGTACCACCTTCAGTGCTATCACATTCTTCCTGTAGTACGGTGAACAGATCTGTACACAGTACTCCAGCTGTGACGTGATCAAAGATCTGTATAACTTCAACATTATCTACTTGATCTTATATTCTATGCCATGACTGATGAAATCAAGTGTCCTGTATGCCTTTTTAACTATTCTATTCACGTGCTCTGCTGACTTCAGGGATCTGTGAATAATTATCCAAAGATCCTTCTGTTCCTCTAAGCTACCCCGTGTCCTGCCATTCATTAAATACTCCCTCATCTTGTTTCTTCTTCCAAATGCATCAGCTCACACTTATTAGGGTTAAATGCCATCTGCCACTCATCTGCTCATTTGACCAACGTATGTATATCACCCTGTAACCTACAACCATCTTCTTTGCTATTAGCCACTCTACCAATCTTGGTGTCATCTGCAACTTTGCTTAACATTCACCCCACATTTTCATCTGTACTATTTACATATATAACACACAATAAGGGCTCCAGTACTGATCCTTGTGGTACACCACTAGACAGGATCCTTCAGTCACTCAAACGACTTTCTTCCACTACCCTTTGTGTCCTATTACTAAGCAAGTTTCTGATCCATCTCACTGAGTTTCCCTCAATTCCATGTACTTTCACCTTCTCAATCAATCTCCCATGTGGGACCTTGTCAAAAGCTTTGCTAAAGTCCACATAAACTATATCAACTGAAAATTCCCTCATCCACACGCTTGATCACATTTTCAAAAAATTCGAACAAATTCGTTAGAATCCTTCTCCACCAGTCTCCTTCATCATCAAATTCATGGTTTGTCTGAAAATGAAGCATTCGATCCTAACTAATGATACGATCCAAGCTTTCTCAAGACTCAGGCTTTCATGTGGCAGGATTACATTTAAATCTGAGGCAGTAATCACCATCAACAATCTATTGTAGAGTTTTCCATCAGCAATATCTAAGTGACCAAAAGCATAACTGATTGCAGGGCGATGACTGAGTATTATGTGACAAAAATCTCCTGATTCCTCAAAGTCTGCTACCATGTAAAAGGATCAAGTATTAATTGGATGGAATATCTATTGCTTTCCTGCAAGAGCTGCACCTTCAGAAGCAATCAGAAGCTCAGACTTTTCAGGACAGAACATCACTCTTGATCAGTGCCCCTGTCATCGGATTCAACCTCCACTTTTGCCAACACTGGCATTCTGTGACAGTAGTATCAGACAATCTACAGGATTCCCTTCCGCAATTAATCCCGGTCATTTTGATACCACCTGAATCTCCAAGATTTTGACAAAAGGAAGGACAGGGTGGCAATGGCATGGGAATTCAACCGACTCCAAGCACACCTCTTAAGCCACATGGACTAGAAAATGTGTCAGCATTCTTTCGTTGTTAATGGGGGTCAGTATCTTGAAATTCCCTGTGCAACACCACTGTGGGAGTGCCGTCACCATACGCTCACAGCAGTTTAAGGAAAAAAAAATTTACTGGGGCAATGACTGTGATCTTCCTACCAGCCACATACCAATGTTACTAATCAATGTGTACCTGAGGTCCTGGTATATGCTCCCATTTCATTAAAGCAAAAAGCCTCATGCTGAATATTGAACTGTGTCGGAATGTGTCGTCATCGGAATGGCCTCAGAAAATACATTTTGTATAATTCAAAAAGCAATAAACATAAATATAGATTTTAGATTATCTTCTAGCTTTTCATTTAGAATTGAGTGTGAAATGAACTGCTTGAACAAATGGATCGAAAGAAATTCAGGAACTTAATTTTGTGATTCAGTATTTTCTCTGGCAGCTGTGAGTGGACAGTGTTCTAGCTATCCTTTCCGAATTAAATGGGATGTTCTCCATAATATGGCTTCCTCAGATTTCTATTTTTAAAATCTGGGTGTATTTCAAAACATGTATAAGTGAAGTGCTGTAATTTCTTGAGGGAATTAAATTAGGAAAGAAATATGCACTTGCAAATAGATCCCATATTCATAATAATTACTTTATTACATGCTTGTTTAAATCTCCATGGAGAATCAGTGAATTGTATAAGTATTCAAATTGCCTGGGTATATTTTGATCTGTAACATTTTTAAATCAAGTTGAAAAATAGAAACGCAGGCTTAAAAAAAAAGCAGCAAAATCCAAATTATAAAGTAAAGCAAACACCCAGCTCCAGTCAGAAGTGCATCAAATATTCTGCTTAATTTTCAGTAAATGGAGAGATCATTTTGGTCCACCTTCAGCAGTGAATTAGGTTTACCAAACAAATGATAATGTGCTTTCTGGACGCGAGTACATGTAAAAATATGAAGATAATTTAACAAGGTGTAGAGCTGGATGAACACAGCAGGCTAAGCAGCATCAGAGGTGCAGGAAAGCTGACATTTCAGGCCTAGACCCTTCTTCAGAAATGGGGGAGGGGAAGGAGGTTCTGAAATAAATAGGGAGAGAGGGGGAGGCGGATAGAAGATGGATAGAGGAGAGGAGACAGACAAGTCAAAGAGGCGGGGATGGAGCCAGTAAAGGTGAGTGTAGGTGGGGAGTTAGGGAGGAGATAGGTCAGTCCAGGGAGGACGGACAGGTCAAGGGGGCAGGATGAGGTTAGTAGGTAGGAGGAGGGGATAGGTGGAAGGAAGGACAGGTTAGGGAGGTGGGGACGAGCTGGGCTGGTTTTGGGATGAGGTAGGGGGAGATTTCTCCCTAAGAATACTTGCCTGACGCACACAGGTCTGAGAACCATACAAGCATAGTGACTCTCCAGCACTGAACTCTGTGGAATCCCATTAGAAACAGACTTCCAGTCACAGAAATATTCCTCTACCATCAGCTGCCTCTCGACTAAGTTTGGATCCAATGTGCACTTTGCCTTGGAACTCATGGCTCTTACTTTTTTGACCTAAAGTGGAAAATACTGGAGAAATTCAGCAGGTCAGGCAGCGTCTGCAGAGAAAAAGCAGTATTAATGTTTCAGGTCTAGTGATCCTCTTCAGAACTTGCTGAGTTTCTCCAGCAATTTTTGTTTTTGTTTCTGATTTCAAGCATCAGCAGTTTTGTGTTTTTTTTTTACTTTTTTGACCAGTTTACAACAAAGCACCTTTTCAAAAGCCTTGCTAAAGTCTATATAAATCACATTAATATATTACCCACACTAAGACTACTGGTTATCTCCTCAAAACATTTGATCAAATTTGTCAAACATAACCTTCCTTAACAAATCCGTGCTGACTATCTGTGATTAATCTGTGTCTCACCAAGTGCAGATATATTCTGTCCCTCAGAATTCTTTCAAATAACTTGCCCACTGCCAAGATTAGACTGACTGGCCTGTAATTTCTTGGCCTATCCTTTCATCCCTTTTCAAATTTTGAGACAATGGCAACAATCCTTTAGACCTCTGGCACCTCACCTGTAGCCAGAGAGGATTTGAAAATTAATGCCAGAGCCCCTCATATCTTCTCCCCTGATTCCCTCAACATCTTAGGATGCCTCCCATCTGGCCTGTGGAGCTATCCACATTTAAGGGCTGCTAAATCCTCTAGTACCTTCACTCTCTCTCTCTCTCTCTCTCTCTGTTAATTTCCTATAATATTTCACAGTCCTCTTCTCTGATGTCTATTAATTGAAAGCTGGGCATTTCCTTGATGAATGCAGAAGGTCACAACTTCAACATGTCTTGCTATGTTTGGATGCTGCGATGACCATCGAGTTTGTACTGGGCACTCGTAAACTTCACCAACCATCAAAGATTGATTCACACTTATGTTGATTCTTCCTTAGATTTTACCACAAGTCTTCATCTTATCCATCAAATCTTTTTGGAATACGTCCATGGAACTTGCTCACTTCCCATCAGAAAAAAGAATCACACAATGACCCCTTTCACTGCATCTGTTCACATAGTGGTCTGTGAATTCTGTAAGCTTCTGTCTAAATGACATGAATTCTAGTCAATGAATGCTGAAGTTTAATCTGACTCTGAATTGGTGCCCTAACCATTTAACTCTTCAGTTGTTAATCCTGATGTGTTAAATTTGAGTTGACCTTCATTCCTAATTACTAAGTATAACTTACTAATTTGCTTTTCTGTATCGCCCACCCAAATCTTGAAACCAGAGCTCTAAACAATGTCTATAACATTTTAATTCTGTTAGGATCTCCCAATATAAACTTGAGGATTTTGTGAAATCTCTGCTAATATGCCTTCAGCCTTGCTTCTTTGCGACTGATGTAACTTGCATCCTGATCACTTGACTTTTTCAATTTGAGGTAAATGGAATTTGTTTATTATGGATTTATCTGCTTACCAGCAAGCAGCATTTCTAACACTCCTTATCACAGTAATGAACAAAGCTGTCAAGAGTCGTCTCATGCACTTTAGTATGATTGCTGTCAAACATTTGTTTCACCTGTAGATTAACTTCCTTACATGGGTTCAAGCACAATAGGCCTCATCAGCATTATAATATCCACAGTTGCCAAGTCATGTTAATGATAATGCTCCAACGATCAATTTCAGATCAGGGATTAATTACATGCTTTTTTTTTTCCTTAAAACAGCCAAACATATTACAGGTTGTGCAGCAGACATTATAGTAAAATAAATGATTTCCGGAAGTGCAGATTGCATTCAGACAAGCAGCAAATAAATGGCTCGACAATGTCGTGTTAAAATATGAACACAGCACACAGAGTCCCTAAATGTGAACTGACTGAAAGGCAAGGGACATATAAAGCATAGTGCATCTCTCTCTGTGTACCTCCCTCGTCTGCAAATGCTGATCTGACCTTTCCACATCATTGTTGTGGACAGTGATTATCTCCCTCCTCTGATAAACTGACAAACACACCCAACTGCTTCCTATCCGACATTGTCAGTTCAAAATCCTCCAAAGTTGAAAAAAGCTAAATCCTAACAAGCACACTCCGCCAAAGAAAATAGAAGTAGCAGCTGCGATTCATAAACTTTTATTCAGCTCGGACAATGACGGATTGAAGTAGCCAGAATCCTGTGCACCAGATGTTGCGGTCATGTCCATCAGAATCATCTGGGATGTCTTGGTTAAATTCAATGCTATCAATCCTTCTCAATATTATCAGTCTAAGCTACAAACACCAAGTGTGGAATGATGCCTGGAGTAAGGCTTCAGCAGAGGAGACGTCCAGTCTTATTAAGTAGAATAGATTTATTACATGGTACTTAGATGGATCTCAAACCTGTATATTTAAGACTGAGGTAGATGAATTCTTGATTAGTTGGGGAATTAGGGGTTATGGAGAAACAGTGGGAAGTGGGGATGAGGAGTGTTGGATCAGCTTTGATCCTATTGAACGGCAGATCAGGATGGAAGGGCCAAATGGCCTACCACTGTTCCTTTTCGTCTGGTCTTACTTAATACATAACATCTGAGTTACATGATAATCTCTCGTGAAACCTTCAGATAGTCTTAAGGGTAAGCACACGTTATAGTTTAACTACAAGGAATTTGACACTTAGAACAACATCTGGAATATTTAAAGCAAATGTTATAAAGTAGAAGTTGACACCCCTCTGATAACTAAATCTGAAACACCCAAAGAGGAGCACCTTGCCTTATAATCTGTTAAAAAGAAGCATGAAAAGTGGTGTAACCTGCTTCTCAGGAACTTCTAGTGGTTAAATAAAACAAGTCTCTTACACTCACTTTACAATCAACAATTAACAATTCATTTATCTAACTCTGATAGTGAACAAGGGAGAGCAGCAGGTCTGACAACATCCAAGGAGCAGGAAAGGCAATATTTTGTGCCAAAACCCTTTGTCAGGAATGAAGTGCTGTGCATTTGCAGCTCCACATTTATTCACTGAAGTTTCCAGCATCTGCAGTCCTCCCTGTCTCTAACAATGAACAAATTAGCTAAACTATTAACAACCCCCTGAATAATCCCCTTGTAACTACTAACTATTCCCGAATAAAAGAAGATTCTAATGACATGCTGCTCCAACAAATACAAGTCCCACTTATATTAAAATAAAAACAAACACAGACTTTGGGTGGCACGGTGGCACAGTGGTTAGCACTGCTGCCTCACAGCACCAGGGACCCAAGTTCAATTCCAACCTTGGGTGACTGTCTGTGTGGAGTTTGCACATTCTCCCTGTGTCTGTGTGGGTTTCCTCCAGGTGCTCTGGTTTCCTCCCACAGTCCAAAGATGTGCAGGTTAGGTGGATTGGCCATGCTAAATTGCCTGTAGTGTTCAGGGAGGTGTAGATTAGGTGGGTTATAGGGGGATGGGTCTGGGCAGGATGCTCCAAGGTTCAGTGTGGACTTGTTGGGCTGAAGGGCCTGTTTCCACACTGTAGGGATTCTATTCTAAACAGACTTTAGTCTCTTGAAATTACAGCCAGATCACATGTCTTCCAGAATGCTCTGCACCTTCTCTGCCAAAAGACCTATCAGGAATATTAACTGGTTGTGCTATAGTTACCTTTGATTTAGGTAGTGCTTTATCTAAAACTTAGAGAAGACTGTGAGAGCTAGTGATTCTCTCTTGAGAACTGAGAGATGTTAACTCTGGCAGATGGCAGTTACTTCTCTTGAATTTCTAACTGCCCTCTCCTTTTATACCCTTGATGACATCTCAATTTCTTACAACAGGATTTGTTCTATGTTGTCAAAACCGTCAGATTTAAATTTAATTGGTTTTTGGTCTCTAAATGCCTGGTTCATATTGATTGGCTAAATTCAAAACTTGCCTTGATAACAAAGTGAAAAAGCTGCTTGGCCTGCTAACTGTATAGCTTTTTGATACAAGCGTTTCAATTTGAGGGCTCTCTGTGTACCTGCAAATCCACAAGCTGCTGTCCACAGACATTTTGTTTAAATCTCTAAGCATGGAAAAAGCACATAATCTTTTAAAGGGACCATGCACTGCTACGCCCCCCCCCCCCACCCCAACATTTTACAAACACCAATATTTTACAAACACCAAATTCTAACATCCTGCCTTCCAATCCACAAATACCCCATCCAACTTCACAACACTAAGTGCTAACCTCTCAGGAACAGGCCTTTATCTCTTGATGAGTGGAGCTTATAGTGTGATGTCCGTTAGCACTTTCTGGTGCTAGATGTTTTATACAACGCCAGGGACCTGTCACGCTAAAGTAAATTCAGAGCTAAGTTAAAAGAAAAAAAATACATATCTATACAATTACCTATCTGTAATCCATTAAAAAAATTTTTGACTTCAACAAATAGGTGTCTTGCCAGCATCCAAATAGGCTTCCATTAAGCCAAGAAGTGGCTGCAGTGGAGCTAGATTGTATGCCCTCTCTCAAACCTAATACATCATCCTTTTACTTGTTCCCGACCCTCCAATTCTTGCAGAACATTATTTCCCACAAAGGATCATAACAAGACCAGCTTTCAGGTTGCCACATGTTGTTGTGGGGCCTCAGAAATATTGTCACTTGCAAATCTCTGACGGCAATTTAAAAAAAAAAGCTTTCCTCAACACCACTCTTTGGAATATTCCACAAACAAAAAATGATCGAAATGCCATTCATCTTTGTTTTATCTCCCACGGCTGTCTGAAAATCAGAGATGGCTGGGAGTATTATGGCTTCACTTGAACGTGGGTCCCTTTTGTAAATATTTATATCCTGTTGCATTTAATAAGGGCTATTGCGCAGAAATCACCCTGTACCTGTCAATCATTATAAACTGCAATTAACAAATACTGACCTATATGTTTTGAGACTCCCAGTCACTTTGAACTGAAGGCATCAGTTTTATAAGCTGTAAAACGTCAGCTTCATTGGCGCTGTTATTGAATGCCTGCCTTCTCTCCATACAACCTATGCAAAAAAATTGCAACTATGAACAAATTTAATGCATTTTTTCAATTGCAGCATTGACACTTGCAATAAGCGGCCTAACCAGCAATCCTTAAAAGTCTGGCAGCAGCTTACTGTCCAGGATAGGGGGTTGGATTGTTTAAGACTGGGCTGAGGTCACTCAAAGTGTTGTGAACGTGCCAAGTTCTTTATCCCAGAGGGCTGTGGGTGCTCTATCTTTGAATACATTTAAGGATTGAGAGGGAGGATTTTTGGTCCAGCAGAAAGCTAAGAGTTGTAGCTAACAAGTAAGAAATTGGATCTGAAGCCTATGACAAATAATGACATTGCTGAAGTTTGGAGCAGACATGATGAGCCATGCAGTATTCTCTTATTGCCATTTTTTACATGCTTATGTTTATACCATAACAATTTGTGGTTTCCGTTTACTGAATGGAACAGTTAAAAGCCATTCATTCCCAGGAAGATTTAGGGTTTGATGTGGTAGTATACAAGTTAGCTGACATTGTGCTTCAATGTTTGCTGATACAGCTCATACCATGTATTTTTATTGTTACATTGGGAAATAGTTAGCTGCGGCAGTTTGTAGGTTTTCTAGGCAGAATAACGTTGCTTTGCAGGAAATATTTATCTTGTTGGCTTTTGTCCACCGAAGCACATGTTAAACTAGAACTAATCAGCAGACAGTATTTCACGCAGAATGACCAATAAACAACAATAACTTGGACTTATGTAGCACCTTTAACATGATAAAATGTCTCATATTGCTTCACAAAAGAAATATAAAGCAAACTTTGACAATGTGTTGCATAGAGACTAAGAGGTTGATGTGAAAAAGTGTCATCAAAGAGCTGGGTAAGGAGAACCTTAAAAGAAAAGAAAGTTGGAGAGGTGTAAGGATTTATATAAATGGACTTGCAGGACATAGAAACAATGGTGAAGCATTTAACACTGGGGGATGCTCAAGATGCTAAAAGTAGATAGTGCATATGTCTTAGCGGTTATGGGGTTAAAAGACATTACGGAGATAGGTAGGAGTGAAGTTTTGGAAAGATTTGAAAACAATGGTAAGAATGATATAATCAATTGGCTGAATCTTGCCTTTTTGTGGCGAAGTTCAAAGTACTTTGAGCATTTTGCAGATTTTTTTTATGCTACAAGGCCTAATGGGTTTTCTTGCCATACCTTGCCAGATTCACCGCAATAATTGCTAACCTGCCCCTCAGTACACTTCACACCTAACTTCTTCATCAACTTATCCTGTGAACGACTCATCACTCACCATATATCTGCCCTAAGACCAGCATCCCTTGTTTTGGCGCCATCTTTGAAAGCCTACTGTGCATTGGCACTTGGAAACTGCACTGGTTGATTTTGGAGGCTGTGAGGAGACAAGGTGAGAAGATGGAATTGGGACCATGTGTCTGCAACAGGGACCTGGAGGTCCTGGTCAATGGGGAGGTACAATAAAACATGTGTCCTCTTCCAAATGAAACCCTACCACTACACAATGCTATCCTGGTTGGAGATTACCATCTTGGATCACTGCTGTCTCCAGGGTATAGAAGACCAAGCTGCAGTGCTGCAATGTACCTTCTCTGTTTCACTAGACTAAGTGCCATTCTCCGCTACCTCCATCATTGCACCTAGCTCACACCAAGGCTGACCCTTTGATATCCCATCTGCTGCATGCTATACCTTCCCTCGCCCATTCTCGTCACCATGTATCCTCAAAAACCACTAACGCTGTATCACTTCCACGGTACCACCTTTGGTCCCTCAGAACACTTCAACACCATTTCCCTACATGTTCTAACAATGATGCCATCCACTTGCAATTTACTGAATTCACCCCTTTATGTCATTATGGAGAAGACATTCCAAAACAAGGCAGAGTGAGACCATTTTGGTGGGTAGGTTCCCAATACCTGTGTCCTCACCTCCTCTGAGGAGAGAATAATTGCTTTTGCTATAAAAGACTGGGACTGCTCCTGTGGTGTCCATGTCCTGTCGGCCATGTAAGTACCACTTGTTGTTCCATATTTGGATATAATACACTCTGCCCCCTCCTTAAATGCATTAGTATACATGAGTAAATAATTGAGCTCCTAAGACTGTTCCTCGTAGCACCAGACTAATTTTATCCTTCCAGCCTACAGACAACCCATTGATCAAGACTGTCTGTCTTCTGCATGTTAACCAAACCTCAATCCATGCTCATACATTATCCCCAAAGCCATGATTTCCAATCTAATTATCTTTTGTGTGGCACTTTATGAAATCCCTCTGGAAATTTAAAATCTCCCAGAAATAGTAGTTAAATAATAATTTAACTTATCTGCTATTTCATTGTTCCCTGTTATCAATTCCCCTATCACATCCTACACAGTTTATTTGGCTACTCTGCTTCTTTTTATATACACGTAGAAGCCCTTGCTTTTTGCTTTTATATTTCTTGCCAATTTGTTTTCATAAACAATTTTCACCACTTTTACTAGATTCCTAGTCATCTACTATTGGTTCCTAACAATTCCTAATCCTCTGACATGCCACCAGCTTCACTACCTTGTTTTGCACTAATTTTGGAATGGATACTCTCCTTGATCACCTTTGTTAACCATGGGTGGTTCATTCTTTTTGACTGGAGTAGATTTTGCTGAGTGTTATGAACTATCTGCGTAAATATCTGCCACTGTTGATCTATTGCCCTTCTCCTTAGTGTATTATTCCAAGCTGCTCTAGACAATACATTTTTCATATCTGTGTAATTGCCCTTTTTAAGGTGAGGACTTTGGTTTGAGACCCAAGTTTCTCTCCCTCAAACTGAATTTCAAATTCAATCATGTTATGAGCATTGCACCCTTGAAGATACTCAATTATAATCTCTTATTAATCTTCCCTCAGTACACATTACCAGATCAAAAATATCCTGTTCCCTGGTAGCTTGTGCAATGTACTGCTCTAAACAACAATCTCTGAAGTACTCTACAAATTCATCATCTATGTTACCACTTCTAGTCTAATTTGCCCAATCAATATGCAGCTTAAAATCACCCATGACAAGTGTAATGCCTTCCTACAGGCCTCCATTATTCCCCGAATTATATTTTAACTAACAGTGGGGTATCTCTTTGGGGACAGGGGATGACCATAGGTGACTCCCACCCTTCTCTTGCTATTCCTGTTCCCACCTGAACTGATTCCATGTCATGGTCCATTGCATCCATATCACTAGTCAGCACCGCACTGATATCTTCCCTTATTAACAATCCTTCCTCAGCTCTTTTTCTTTTGTGCTTAATTTTCTGAAATGATGACAATCCATGAATATTAAGTTCTTAGTCTTGATCAACCTGTAACTATGTCTCTGTTATAGCTTTCTAGTCATATTCATTTGTTTCTCCTGTGACATCAACTCATCCATCCTGTTACAAATGTTATGTGCATTAAAATAAAAAAGCATTAAACTTCGACTTTGTATCATTATTGTTTATTCTAGTTCTAGTTTTCACTGCATTCTTTTGTTTATATTTCTTCCTATATATTTATATATATTCTTCCTTATATTTCCTGTCACACTTTGGCTATCAATCATGTCAATGCTGCTCTGCACCACTGCTCTGTCATTTCTTTTGCATTTTTTGAACTTCCCTCAAATGGAACCCTCTTCCTCCACCACAAACATCTTACTCACCAACAGTGCACCCCCCCCCAAAGCTAATTAGTTTAAAGCCCTATCTATGACCCTGGTTGTACATTTCACCGTGGCACTGGTCCCAGTTGGGTAAATTACAGAGAAAGAAACAGATGGCCATGGTGATGATATGGAATTGTTGTCAGAATCTCATTCCAGCTTCAAGTTTCAAACCAAATTTACCAACAATCTGTTTCATCCTCAGATAATTGCCAGGGATAGAGACTGAGTTGACAGCTCAGGAATGGGATTTGTATTGGGCCCAAAAGCAATGCCTTCCCAATATTTAACTGGAAGAAATGTATTGAATGTCAATAAGGAGTCTGATGATTTTGCAATAGTGAATGATTTGGGAAAAATGATGGTGATTTAGAGCTAGGTGTCACCAATGTACATGTGGAAACAAGCACTGTCTTAGGATGATGTCACCCATGAGAACCAGGTCACTGAGAGGGTAAGGTCAATTCTTTGGGGAACTGCAGAGGTAATAGCACAAGACTGGGAAGATAAACCTTTGCAGGTGATACACTGGCAACTGGAAGATGACGGAAAGGCGTTGAAAGAGCTAATAGTCAATTTTGTGAAAGGCTGCAAACAATTCAAAAGGGACAAGGAGAATACTTTGCCTCTGCATTAATCAGAGGTAACTTTCATAGCGTTATTTCAGCACTACTGGAGTGGAGTGAAAATACGAGTAGAAAAATGTAATCATAAATTCTCAGAATGAGGGCTATAGGTTTAGCAGGCAGCAACACATTTGGAGAGGAAATAGAGTTGGAGATGGGACAATAGTTTGCAAGGTCAATTGGGTTACTGGTTCGTCTTTTGAGGGGAGGGCTAAAGGTTTTTATGGCATTATTTGGACACAGGGCTCATGGAAAGTTATCTACGAGGTCAGAGAATGAGCACCAAGATTACAAATCCAGTCACCAGGAGGAAAGGCACCATGGTTATATGGGGTGGCAGGAGGCACTGACGGACCATTGTCAGAAGCTGGTTGAAGCAGACAATCAGTTGACATCTGGCAGTGAGACTCTGACACCAATGTCACATGACATTGAATAAGTCCGCTTATGCGGTCAATGTTAGAGAATGCATCTTTGCATTCATTGATGACCCCACCACACCACCAATCATACATGTTGTTCAATGTAACACATTCCCATCACTCATTCTGCCTCAGTCCCTGGCACTCAGGACTCTTGCGTCACATCCACATATTCCACCTCATCTCCACACAGCCACCAAAACAGCCAATCTGAAACCTATCTCTCACAGATGCCATATCTCTCCAGCCATTCAACTATGCCAGAAGTCACATGGCATCAGATTATGGTCCAACAGGTTTATTTGAAATCACAAGCTTTCGGAGCATAACCCCTTCGTCTGGTGAAGTGTGACTAATAAAATAAACCTGTTGGACTATAACCTGGTGTCATGTGACTTCTGACTTTGTCCACCCCAGTCTAACAGCAGCACCTCCACATCATGGCTATTCAACAATAACAATGCATCAGTCAAACGCATTGAGCAGAAGCTTCCTAGCTCCTGAACGATGTGGATAATGGAGAGTCATTTGGTAAAACAAAGTAAGGCTGGTCAAATGAGATTCACAACAGTGAGAAAAAGGACCAGATTTTCCACCCAAAGGTTTAAAGATGAGACCGGAATCTCACCAGTGAGCAGTGAACAGAATCACACCAGTTTGCCCCTGTGATGCTGCCTTTCCTGGATGTTGTGGAGATATGCACATATGCACATATTTTAGTACAATGACGAGCAAAGCACTGGGATCAGCATATGATGAGACACCAGGCATTGTTACAGGCAGACCAGGGTGTAACGTAAGGTTCATGTACTCACTCACTAGAAGATGCAGTCACTGATGTTTTCTGTGACAGCGGTCTCAGATGTGAACCTCAGAAAAGTGGTATACCGGAGCATTCTGACAGACACAAGCAACTCCTGCCACTGTGAGAGAAGATGGAACAGGCTCACTGCAAGATTAGAATATAAGACCACAAGGAACAGGAGTGGGCTGTTCGGCCCATTGACCCTGCTCCATCATTCAATAGGATCATGACCTGACATTCCATAGTCCACTTTCCTGCCCTTTCCCCTTAACACTTGATTCCCTGACTGATCAAGAAGCTACCTCTTTCAGCCTTAAATATACACAGGGACTTTGTCCCACAGCTCTGTTGCAAGGAATTTGAAAGACTCACAACGCTCTGAGACACGAAGTCTCTCCTTATCTCCGCTTTAATTTGGTGCCCCTTTATTCTGAGACTATGTCCTCTGGTCCTCGACCCTTCCATGAGGCGAAACATCCTCTCAGTATTTACCCTGTCAAGCTCCTTAAGAACCCTATATGTTTCAATGAGACCACCTTGCATTCTTCAAAACTCCAGTAAGTTGAATCCAAAACTGTTTAATCTTTGCTCATAAGACAATTCCTCCATACTGGCAATCATCCTCATGAACCTCTGATCTGCCTCCAATGAAACAATATCTTTCTTCAAATAAGGGGACCAGAACTGCTCACAGTATTTCAGATGTGGTCTTACCAGCACCTTGTACAGTTGCAGTAGCATTTTCCTACCTTTATATTCCAACTTTCTTGAAATAAGGGCAGCATTCCATTAGCCTTCCTGATTAATTCTGCTTCTATGTGTTAGCTCTCTGTGTTTCATGCGCAGGTACCCCAATGTCCCTTTGTGTTCCAGCTTTTCTACTTTTAAATAATACACTATCCTTTTGTTCTCACTTCTAAAATGAACAACTTCGCATTTCCCACACATGGAAGACAACAATGTTCAGAAAGTCCCTCTCTGCAGTCTATTTTTCATTTCCCTGTGCAATAGACTCTGCATTCGCAGTACCTGCTGTGGCCTTTCAGTGGACAGATTACCCACTTTGCTGTCATCTCTGAGTGGATATGAAAACCCCTCCAACAAAAGCCCACAATAATTCCAGTTCTTTTTGCAGCAGCAGATAACCTTTCATATGAGTTAGGTTTCATTTCCTTGAAATAATCCCAACATTAGGCTCCTCTCGAAGCTGAATGCGTGATCATCGATAAGTGACTTGTGGATTTGATAGAAGAGCCTGGGCGGTCCAAATTTGGAAAATGGGCTTCGCATCAGCTGTAAGTGCTGCGTGACTTGATTGAAGCAGTTCAGTTTCTTCCAGCGCACGTGGCTCTCAATTCTCAAGGTGCTGAGTCATTTGGTCTTCGCAGTTGCATTGCCAGCAACACAACAGATCTGAACTTCACACTCTTCAGTTTCTTTCACAAGTTCTAGAGAAATGTCAAATTGGAGAGGAGCCAGAACAGAAACCTTTATATGTGGAAAAACAAACGTGTGGCTGAAATGCTTAATCCGCTACTTATTCCCATTTTATAAGTACTCTATAAATCTGCATTTGGCCTTGTACAAACAATAAGTAATTGCAGATCATAATCCGGCATCAGGAACCATGTTTCTTTTCCTGTTTTTGATGGGATCTGGATGTCAGTGGCAAATCCATTATTTATTGCTACACCCAATCGTAAATGAGTGGCTTACCAGGCCATTCCAGAATTTGGCTAAGCGTTAACGGCTTTGTTGTGCATCTGGAGCAGGTCAGGGAAACAGCTATTCTTAAAGGACAGGAGTGAATCAGATGAGTTTTTATGACAACCAGTAATAGTTTCATGTTCACCATTATTGACACTTGATTCTGTAAGTTTATTATTCAAATTTAAATTCCACCAGCTTCTGTTGTCCCTGGCCTTTGGATCAATAAACATTACCATGGTAGCCCTGTCTTCCCACATAATTATCGCTTTCATTTTGTTCTAAGATGCTTCTCTTTTGGAGAGAAAAAGACAATGACAGAAGGAGTATTCATTGCCACACTGTTACCGTCGGGTGTGGAGGGACGTATCAGGTCCTCTCTTTTTCGACCCTTTGGTTAAAGACGAAAGACTTTAAATTCCTTTGTATATCTCGCCCCAATATAAATAAGAACATAAGAATATAAGAAATCGGAGCAGGAATAGGTCATTTGGCCTGTTAAGCCTGCTCTACTATTCAATAAGATCATGGCTGATCTTTTCATAGATTCAGCTTGACTTACTTACCCAGTCACCGTAACTCTTAATTCCTTTACTGTTCAAAAATCTATCTGTGCCTTAAAAGCATTCAATGAGGCAGCGTCAAATGCTTTACTGGGTGGAGAATTCCAGAAACTCACAACCTTTTGAGTGAAGAAGTTCCTCCTCTGCTCAGTCCAAAATCTGTCCCTTCTTATTTTGAGGCTAGGGCCCCCTAGTTCTAGTTTCACCTGCCAGTGGAAACAGCCTCCCTGCTTCTATCTTATCTCTTCCCTTCATAATTTTATATATTTCTATAAGATCCCCCCTCATTCTTCTAAATTCCAATGAGTATAGTCCCAGTCTACTCAATTTCTCCTCATAGGACAACATTTTCAACTCCAGAATCAACCTAGTGAACCTCCTCTGCACTCTATCAGTGCATCCTTTCTCAAGTAAGGAGACCAAAACTGCATACAGTACTCCAGGTGTGGCCTCACCAGCACCTTATATGGTCTCAGCATAACCTCCCTGTCTTTCAACTCCACTTCCCTAGCAATGAAGGACAATATTCCACCTGCTGCACCTGCAGACAAACTTTTTGTGATGTACTATTTCATCAGATTCAATGAAGGGGTGAATTTTCTTGGGTGAAAGAAAGAACAAATTTATTACTTCCTAACAGCAACAAAAGTAATGAAGTTGTGATATCAATCATACATACCCTCCAACATGAGAACTACGTTTAGAAAGGGGAGAGTACCCAGTACAAGAAGGAAGACAAATGAATATGTGGGTTAAATGCCCTTACAGTGTTGCTGCTGTATTAGATATAAACTCATGGTTAGTTAATTAATATCTTGTAACCCCAACAGTTGTAATCATTGTAGATATCTTTTGAGTTCTCAGTGAGCAGATATTTCTCCCCCTTGCTTTATCATCGATCTATTGTTGTCTCCTATGAAAGAGACTGAAAGAAGTGAAGGAGGGAATGAGTATTCTCTAATTCCAGTTGCAAATTCACCTTTCCCTCTGCTGCTCTGACAGTACAACTCGTTGAAATGTAGTCCATTTGTATGTTCCCATGTCTGAGTGCATTGTTTTCTAAGCTGAATAACTCACAAACAAGATGTGAAGTTTATCAATAAAGATACAGAAAAAAAACAGGATGGTGTTTTAATGCCTTTTGTAAATCTTAATTTTGGGTCAGACCACTTTTACTTATCTCACAATTTTTGAAATTCTCTCATGAAAAGGGGGCATTGTTGACTGACTGCCCCTTGTTACCCTTCAGAAGGGGATGGTGAGCTCTCTTCTTGAAACACTGCCATTCATGTTGTGCTGTAGGTAAACCCCTAATGCTGTTAGGGAGGGAATTCCAGGATTTTGACCTGGCAACACTGAAGGAATGGCAATATATTTCTAAGTTAGGAAAGTTAGTGACTTAGAGGGGATCTTGCTGGTGATGACTTTTCTATGTATCTGCTTTCTTTGTCCTTCTAGAGGGAAATGGTTATGGGTTTGGAAAGTGTTATCCAAGAATACTTAGGTGAATTTCTGCAGAACATCTTGAACATATTAGACACTGCTGCTACTAAGTGGTGGAAGTGGTGCCAATCAAGTTGGTTGCTTTGTCCTGGATAGTGCCAAGCTTCTTAGGTGTTATTGGAAATGCATTCTGCCAGACAAGTGGAGATATTCCATCGAACTCCTAAATTGTGCCTTGTAGATTGTGGGCAGTTTCATGATGCTGTTCTGGGATTAGATTTTAACACCTTTTTTTAACACCTAAGTTGTCCAAATTTGTCCAACCTCTCATAGATAATACTTTGTCCAATTACTCCTTATAGCCAATAGGGCCCAGCAAGACTCCCCGGTGCATACCAAATCTGACTCAGCATAGATTTCAATTGTAACATTCTGGAGAACTATCAGCTTCTGATTGGCTGTAGCTCTGAGATGAATCTAATTTCTGAGGAACAACTCGTAACTGCCTGGATATTCCAGAATTGGCCAGCATCATGGCACTGGTGCCATCTTCAGAAGGCCATTTTACACCCCAACAAACTTTGCCAGTCCTGAGCCAACTTGCACAGTTCCTGATCTTTGCCCCAGATATGACGGACAAGGGAAATGCGGCATCCTTCCTTGCGGGGCCTGGACGTCCTGCTGGACTGAGTGATACATAGGCAGTACATCCTATTCCCTCAGGACCAGTGGAGGAAGACCACCCTCACCCAAGGTTACCACACAGTTGCCAGGGTTCGAGGGTTTGCGCTATAGGGAGAGGCTGAGTGGACTGGGATTACTTTCCCTGGAGCGTTGGAGGCTGAGAAGTGACCTTATAGAGGTTTATAAAACCATGAGGGACATGGATAAGATGAATAACCAAGGTCTTTTCTCCAGGGTAGGGCAGTCCAAACTAGAGGGCATAGGTTGAAGGTGGGAGGGGAAAGATTTAAAAGGGACCTGAGGGACAAAAGTTTTCGCACAGAGGGTGGTGCATGTTTAGAATAAGCTGCCAGAGGAAATGGTGGAGGCTGATGCAATGACAACATTTAAAAGGCATCTGGATGGATAATGAATAGGAAGGGTTTCGAGGGATATGAGCCAAATGCTGACAAATGGGACGAGACTAATTTAAGATATCTGGTCGGCATGGACGAGTTGGGCCGAAGGGGCTGTTTCTGTGTTGTACATTTATCTGATTCTAGGTCAGCGTCTTGAGCAGTGGTCAGCAATGTACAAAAAACATTAATGATCTTCTCTACTCCACCAGTACAAGTGCCACCAGCTTGTCTCTGGCAATACTTACTTTATTTCTGTTAGTGCACCCATCTGCCACCAATGTGCATGCTCTATGTCTCTCACTATTACTTGCAACACCTTCCTCATTTGCTGTGACCCACCTCAACCCCTGACATTACTAACTCTGCATGCACTCTGTGCTGCCTATCCTCTTTTACAGGACACCTCCCAACATCCAACAAAACTAACAGTGGTGTCAGCCACCCTCAGACTAGGAGGAAAATAGCCCACAATAGGGCAGAAAGATTCAAGCAGGGTGGTGAGCAAGCTGACATTTAGTGTGTCACCCCTACTGTAGACAGCATCCTGTCTCTGATCCACCCAAGTGGCTGACTGACTGTGTTGAAGTCCCTGAAATGGTTTCAGATGCAAAAAAGTTGTGAGTTATTCGTAATATCAAGATAGACCTTATCAGAATCCTTAAGTGCTTTTGCCACAAATCTCATCCCATTACGTTCATGCCCCTATAAGATGCCATCCATCATATCTCAAGACACGACCTTGACCAACTTGGAGATTGGCCCAATTAACACAGCTGCAATATGGAAAATTTCCTTCAAGATATTTCTTAGCCTTGCTTTTAAAGTTCATTGATTTCCCCCGTATCAAACTGCTCTTTATTTTGAAAGCATTCAGTGAAAATATTCTCCATGTGTATAAAAAAAACCTCACCTCTTCCTAACAATTTTGAATAGTTTTTGTTTGGAAAACAGATTTATTATTTTCAAAACTTTTATTGAATTTGAGCTTTACTTTTAGTTTTATCTCACTACTATGGAAACGTCTCTTTCAGTATCTCCTGGATCTCCTAATAATAGTTACAGTTCTTGGCATCAATGATACATGCTCTCCCATCTCTAGTGGCACCTGTGTCTGTACACTATCAGTGATCTATTACAGCATATGATTTACCTTTATCATGATTAAATTTCCTGTTAGCCTTGCTTCTTTGCTCTCGTACTCTACACCCTGATATATAAAACCAAAATGATGCTGCTCTTCCTTGGTGCCTATATCTACCTGCACTAGCACCTTCAAGCAAATAGGTATCCACACGTGGAAGAACTTCTATTTATCCAGATCTTCCAATATCTTTCATCCTAGTTTTCTTATCCTTGTAAAATGTATCACATGTGTAGGGAACAGTATTTAGTAGTGGTATTGGCCTACCATATGGTCCCTTTCACAAATATCTTGCTTATCTCCACTTCAATCATTTCATTAATTTAAGATATCTGGTCAGCATGGATGAGTTGGATTAAAGGGTCTGTTTCTGTGATGTACATCTCTATGATTCTAGGTCAGTGCTGTGGAAAATTCAAACAAGGATAAAACGCAACAACACACTGACTGAGGCATTAAATGGTATTTGCGCCTTCTGCCTAATCAACAGTATGCGTCTTTCACATTACAATTGGCAGACTTACGCCAAAATTGGGAGAACAGACCTACAAGCTGTTCAAAAAGCAGTGTGAGATAGGTATACTCAACAAATCATACCTTACAGACAATATCCTAGACCGTCCATCACTACCCTTGAATATATTCCGTCCTTTTGGAGCACAGACGGGATGTAATGGTGCTGGGAATCCGCAACATTGGCTCTGAGCCATGAAGTCTCTTGACATTAGATCAAACATGGGCTAAGAAAGCCGCTAATGATTCCAACCAGCCACCCTCCCTTGCCAGACTGGACTGCGGCAAGTGGTGAGAGACCAAAATATACAGATTGCTTATCACATTTTCATCAGTCCAGTTTTCTCAGATTTGGATTAGACCCAACAGTTCAAATTCCTTGTGATGTCATGGGCCATCAGCAGTGATATAATCAATCACAATTTAACCTCATCACTTGGTATATTCCTCAGGTTGTCATTAACAGCCCTGGAGTTTGGGAGTGCATGCCAGGCACAGCAACAGGACAAGCCTAACAGTTATGTGCCAACTTGGGGAAGCTAAAACACTGGATTACTAACATGCTAGAATGAAGAAGCAGAGATTAAAGATCCCAAAAGAAATAGGTAGGAATCAAAGCTTCAAATTCCTGGTGATTCTAGTAGCGAACTGTAGTGGGCTATTAGGTACATAACAGGAAAAGGCAACTCCAAGAATACCTACATCCTGAATGAAAGAGTAATTCAGAAAGTATTGCAAAATACAGTACAAGTGTTTACAACTTCTTCTGTCAGGAGTACTAAGTCAACTAATAATCCTATTGTTCTCCTGAGAATGGACCATGATAGTTCATGAAATTTGATTCGCTTGATGCAATATCAAAAGCAAAAGACTCAGCAGACTGGGCACAGTAAAGGCCGTGAGAAACTACACCATTACTGTTATAATACTGAATACATATGCTTCAGAACTACATGGTGGGCCAAAGGGTCTGTTTCTATCTTGTATGATTCTAGAACTGGAATAACCTAGCCAAATCTCGAGCCAAGCTGTCCCAGTACCGCCACAATACTGGTACCAGTGCAATATTTCCCTCAGTATATTGTATCCACGAAAGACAAGGCAAATCAAATCTAGTCATCGTTGTTCCAAGTCGACAGAGCTGTCAGGAATAATTTGCTTGTTCAATTGTGTAACAACCAGGGCCAGTCAGCACCATACATCATTACAGACTTGGTCAAAACATGGACACAAGAATTGAATTCCAGTGTGAAGGTGAAACTGATTGTTCTGAAAGTCAAGGGATAATTAAGAAGCCTTAGCAAAACGGAGTCAACAGGAACTGGTCACCAAATGGAGTCATACATACCATAAAGGCTGTGATTGTTGAGGCCAATCATCGTGGATCCAGGACATCATGACATGAATCCCTCAAGGTCTAAGTAACCTGTTCAGAGATGTTATGACATGCCTCTGGAGCAGTTGGACATGAACCCGGCCTTCTGTCTCAAAGGAAAGGACACTACCACTGCACCACAAGAGCAAATTCCCCTGGGTAGACACTTTTAATCAAACTGCTCAGAGATGTTATGACACATTTCTGGAGCAGGTGAGACACGAACATGGACATCCTGGCTTAGAGGTAGGGACACTACCACTGCAATGCAAGAAAGCAGAATTCCTCAGGGTTGGCATTTTTTTTAATGAACCTGTTCAGAGATGTTATTAAACTACCCTGGAGCAGGTGGGGCTTGAATCCAGGTCTCCTGGCTGGGAGGTAGGACGCTACCACTGCAGCCCGAACACCAATCATTTCACTGCTTCATGACCAAGACAGAAATGGAAAAGCTCACTGAGGATTGCACGATGTTCATTATTCAGTCTCCTTTGTGGCTTTTCATATAATGAAGCAGTTTGTTCTTATCTGCAGCAAGCCCTGAGACAATGTTTAGGTTTCACACCGTTAAGAGGCAGGTAACACTCAGTAAGGCAAATATTTAACACATCAATCATCCCGATCATGCATTAGGCAGTAGTTTGTGTTTCAGCAACAATGGCATTGATGTAGGAGTGTGAACAAGACTCTTGGTGAGGAGGTTAAAAAGGAATTAAAAATTCAAGTCAGCATTTAGCAGCATATTAACATCCAGCACCATATTGCCCAGCAGATAATCAAGGAAATTTATGAAACAGAGTCAGAGGCACGTTTTTGATGAACAATATTGTATCATTATTGAGTGGTCGGAAATGTTAGCTCAGTCCGAATTTGACGGTGGACAGTACAGCTATTACCCTGGGGCCAGTGCTGTTGGCAGAATGGTAGAGTTGTTTGCCAGTTGAGTATCAATGTTCATTCACCCTATTTTTACTAAATAATGTCATCAAAAAAGTGACAAGAAATGTTGCTATCAGTATGTAATGTATTTCCTGATTTCTTAGAATAATTCGTCCTTTATTGAGTGTAACTGCTTCATAATATGAAAATTAAAGCACATTTCTTTTCCAAGTGGGCAATGACTGTTTAGGTACATCACTTGGATGAAGAGCAAGCTGTTAAATTTGAAGCCACTTCAATGGGAAAAGCAGAATGGCAGTGTATTATTTAAATGGTGACAGATTGGGAAAGGTTGATGCAGAGAGGGATCTGGGTTCCCTTATGCATTGGTCACCAAAAGCAAACATGAAGGAGCAGCAAGTAGTTAGGAAGGCAAGTGGTCTGTTGCTTTCATTACAAGACGGTATGACAGTAGGAGCAAGAGAATCTTACTACAGCTTTACAATATCTTGCTGAGGCCACATCTGAAATATGATATGTAGTTTTGGTCTCCTGGGCCTGGTTAGTTGGTGACAGAGTAGAACACTCCACCCAGAGCTCCTCCGTTCCGGCTGTTCTTTTTCTTTTTTTATCTCCATCTCTCCTCCCTTCTCTTGGCCTCTGACCCCAGCCTCCAAAGTGGGGGTCATTGGTTGACAGAGATGCCAGCAGATGGAGTGGGGATGCCAGCAACCAGTGCCTGAAGGTGGGCAGAGGCAGCAGTGTCCCAGTGCAGAACAGGGATACCAGCCCAGTGCGGAGCAGGGATAACAGCCCAGTGCAGAGCAGGTTAACAGACCAGTGCGGAATGAGGATACCGGCCCAGAGCGGAGCAAGGATAACAGCCCAGGGCGGAACGAGGATAACAGCCCAGTGTGGAGTGAGACAGAGCAGTGTCCCAGTGTGGAGCAGGGATAACAGCCCAACGTGGAGTGAGGCAGAAAAGTGTCCCAGTGCAGAGTTTGACAGCAGTGGCCCCCCAATGTGGAGCAGGGATAACAGCCCAGAGTGGAGCGTGACAGGAGTGGCCCAGTGCGGAGCGGGGATAACAGCACAATGCGGAGCGAGGCAGAACAGTGTCCCAGTGCAGAACGAGGCAGAGCAGTGTCCCAGTGCGGAGCGAGACAGAGCAGTGTCCCAGTGCGGAACGAGGCAGAGCAGTGTCCCAGTGCGGAACGAGGCAGAGCAGTGTCCTAGTGCGGAGTGAGGCAGTGCAGTGTCCCAGTGCGGAGCAGGGATAATAGCCCAATGTGGACCGAGGCAGAGCAGTGTCCCAGTGCAGAGTGAGGCAGCAGTGGCCCAGTGCGGAGCGGGGATAACAGTCCAGTACAGAGCGAGGTTAACAGCCCATTGCCGAGCGTGGTGGTAGCCAGCGTCCAGATCCCCTGGAGGCCCCCTGCGTTGGTCTGCTGCAGAGAGCTTTTGCAGAGAGTCTGTGATGTTTGTCTTTTTAACTTTGCTTCTTGTTTTTTTCTCTGACCTGTGGTTATACTGTGTATAGCTGTATTGTAACTTTTTTCTTCATTTCTCTATTCTTTAAAAGGGGAGGTAATGGCTGAAGTGGTATTATCGCTGGACTGTGAACCCGGAGACCCAGATAATGGGACCCGGGTTCAAACCCAGCCATGGCAGATGGTGGAATTTGAACTCAACTAAAAAAAGAATCTGGAATTATGATTTTAGATAATCGATTGCCACAAAAATCCACCTGGTTCACTAATATCCTTGAGGGAAGGAAGCTGCCATCCTTACCTGGTTTGGCCTACATGTGATTCCAGATCCACAGCAATGTGGTTGACTCTAAACTGCCCTCTGGGCAATTATGGATGGACAATAAATACTGCCTCCCCAGCAACATCCTCATCCTATAAATGAATAAAGAAAAAAAACCTAGGGATTGTACCAAGGTACAGTTGTACCCGAGATGATGTTGTAAAGGGTGATCTATAAACTTTTCACTGTACTCATTTGAGTACATGTGACAATAAAGCTAATTCAATTCAATTCCTTACCTAACAAAAGAAATACTTGCCATAGAAGGAGGGCAGCAAACGTTCACTGACCTGACTCCTGGGATCACAGTTGTTGTATGAAGAGAGATTGTGTTGACTGGGCTAGTATTCACTGGAATTTAAAAGAATGAGAGAGGATCCCATTGAAGCACTAACATTTCTGACAGGGCTGGACAGATTGAGTGCAGGGATAATGTTTCCAATGTCCAGGAGGGCCCAGAGCAAAAGGTTTTGGATTCAAAATAAAGATCCAGATCAAGGTGAGGAAACGTTTCTTCTCTCTGAGGGTGGTGAGCCAGTGGAATTCCTTACCACGAATGGTTGTAGAGGCCAAGTTACTGTAGATATTTCAGGAAGAAATAGATTGCTAAAGGTGTCATGGGTAATGGGGGAAAGCAGCAGTTTAGCATTGTGATTGAGGAGAAGTGTGATCATGTTGAATGGTTAGGTGGGTTTGATGGGCTGAATGGTCTCCTCCTGCTCCTATTTTCTATGACAGTTGATTGAAGTGCTGAAAAAAAACTGCAATGAAAGGAGCCAGATTTCATATGAAATATATTTGGTTTTTCACAGTGGTTGATAAATATTCATGACGAAAAGAATATTATTTATTTGCCTTGAGTCGACATAATATCTGCAGGGCATTTCTTTGATATTTTTTAAATACCTGTTTCATGATTTAAAGCTCCAGAGAATCCCAAATGTTGCATTATTTAAACATTACATTTTACCTGAAGCAGTAAAGAACATTAGTTTCCTTCTGTGCTTGATTCAAGACCTAATATTTTGCTTGCATTTTAATAGAATCAATACGATGTAATGTTATTTATAAGCAAGTGCTTGAGGGGATAAAGTAAGTTGAGGTGAGGACTATTGCATCTCTCAAACTGTGCTGCTCTGAAAGTTGTTTTTATTGAAGATAGTAGCTCTTAGCTTTACTTGGCAGCAGTGTTTCCTCTGAGTTCGTGTTCAAGGTTCGCTTCCTGACTCGAACACCCAATCCAGAAGACTATCAAATGAACTGTGAAACCAAGGCTCTATCTGCAAAGAGGCCACACAATCTTTTTTCCATGATGGCAGATGAGGTGACCTCCAATTGGACTGGGTGGTCACCTCGTCGGTGTGCTCTGAATGTCACATGGCCCTGAAGTTTTACATATCCAGCTCATTCCTGTGGACATGTGCGACCTCTCATGTCCCAAACATCTCCCCAATCACTGCATCAAGAAGGCGATCATTGTAATCTTCAAAAGGGCCTGTAAATGGATACAACTCTGAATTAACATGGACAGGCAGACCACGAGAGCAGTGATGAGGAGATGGGTCGAAGGAAGGAAGCAGTGAATGCAACCATTAAGATCAGGATGCTGAAGGCAAGAAGCAGTGGAGGGGAGGTAAGAAGTGGAATGGTAGCATTAAGTATGAAATGTTAATAAATTAGTAAGAGTTCATAAAGACATTTTGGGCTGGTTAGGTAACCCTATTGCAGACAGCCAATAGGTTTTCAATGCACAATTAAAAGGTGAGGAATGTAATACACTCTGTTGTGCTTTGTTATGGAAAAGTGATCTTACTTTGGCACATTTTCATTTAACATGCCATTTTTAAGAGCACATCAGGAATGCTAAATGAGCCGTAGGTACACTCTCTTCTTATTTATTTGGTTATCTATTAGTCAGCAAATGTTTTTACAGTGCGCTGCTCAAAATTTTGTAACTCGTTCCTTTATGTCCTAAAAAAATGTAACTGGGTGTTTACATTATTTTAAAAAGTACCAAACAAGAGCATAGTGAACACAGAAAAAATATTAGCTGCGCTGTTCATATCCAGTGAATGTACAACATGGCAACAAACTGTTTGCCCTGGTGCGAGCTTTCTCAATTATAATGTTTTCACTTTATTAAGGGCAATGTAAGAAAGGAGAGATAAGAGTCCAGTTTCATTTGAGAACTTCTGTGTCAGCTTGGTGCAGAAGAGTCTGGAAGCCTGCTGTTTGCATCCATTTCTATAGATTGATAACCTTAACTCGAATTGCTGAAGGCTAACAGTTCAGTGCATTATAAAAAAGTGGAGGAAGAAAGAAATGGGATGTTGCCTAAAGACAGGAGTCCAGTCACACAGAGAGACAAAACAATTCAGAAGGTAGTCTATGTGCGAGCTAGAGAGTGGAAGCCCAATTGCGCAGCTCTCTAATGAGCAGGAAACTGCTGAAATTGGTTCTTGAAATGGTAAGTTTCCTCTGAAGTTGAAGTGATAATGAATTTAGGTTGAAGTTTCTTTTAGATTTCTTGGGGAGGGATACCAACTGGAGGAATAAGATCAAGTGAATGCACAGAAATTTGCAAGAACGAAGCCAGTTCCAGCTATGCCAGGCTAAGAGTGGAAATAGTCGTGGCCCATCAATGGCATTTGGGCATTTATAGGAACATGCTGGGATAAAAGGAATAGAGTGAAGGTGAACTTCTTTTTTCTGGTGCTTAAAAAGAAGTCTTTACAATCTTTCTGTTTAGTGTAATATATTTCAATTCCTTTTCCTTTACTCAATAACTGCTTTGGTTTTTGTGCCAAAAGTATAATGTCAGTGTTTTGTGACATCTACAGTTTAGAAAAAACAAAATTAAGATCTAAAAAGCCAGGATTCACTCTGCAGCTGCAAACTTGGTGGGACCGCAGTTCGGAGAAAGTTAGAAATGTCATGCAAATTGTATTATTGTCAAACAACGCTATCATCTGATGTTTTGGCATCACCAGGTTAGTGATGTCCTGATACAGAGAGCAAAATAATTTGCAGCGTTCATGTCGCTTTGCAACTAGGTAAGTCTACAAATGTGGCAAATGTGGTTTACATGTGGTATATTTATAAAGGGTTAATAAAAGAGGACATTTTCTTTTGCAAGCTACTTCCTCATTGAACAACAGCTGAGGAGATTTTCTACTTGCTTGATAACCTCATCATTGAAGATAGGATTTCACGCTTAAAATGTGTTGGAATCTGCACTGACAGATCAAAGTCGATGACACATGTATGGAATGAGCTGCCAGAGGAAGTGGTGGAGGCTGGTACAATTACAACATTTAGAAGGCATCTGGATGGGTATATGATTAGGAAGGGTTTAGAGGGACATGGGTCAAATGCTGGCAAATGGGACCAGATTGATTGAGGATATCTCGTTGGCGTGGATGAGTTGGACCAAACGGTCTGTTTCCATGCTGTACAGCTCTACAACTTTATGACTATGGCATGGAGGCATACATTGTTTGGAGAAATGTATTTGTAAGGACACTGTACTGCCTTGTACCGTCTGTTGTAAGTTGCTTCATGGCGCATCTCTGATCCACTTACTGTACCTTTCTGCACTTCAGAGCACACATCCGCTTATCCTTTCAAGTGCATGCAGTGTCCTTGTAGCAACATTGCAAAGATAAGTGGATGTGTGCTTTGAAGTGAGCATTGAAGTGCAAAAAAGAGAACAGGCCCAATCTCTCTAATCTTTCCTGTATCTAAAATCCCTCATTCCTGGTATCGTTCTAGTTAACCTCCTTTGAACTATCTCCAGGTCTTTAAAATGATTCCTTAAATAAAATGCCCAGAACCAAACACAATGCTCCAAGTGTGGTCTGACCAATGATTTATGGAGGGGGTAGCAGTATTTCCTTGCTTTTACACTTTATGCCTCTATTTATAAACCTAAGGATCCCACAAGCCTGATCACCTTCTGACAATCATAAACTTAAACCCTGAAGTCCCTCTGCTCCCAAACTCCTCTCAATGTTGTACATTTGAGCCTATATTGTCCTTCCATTGACAAAAATGAAACACCTCACTTTTCATCTAAATAGACAACATTCACTGGCTCTCCTCTGTTTAACTTACTCTTTACCTTCAGAAACAATTCAGGGTTCTAATCTGTCATGGCACTTGTTTAACTGCACAATTCCAATGTTCTCCTTGACCAAACATCTTTCACCCTCAATTATTTAGATGTAATTTAAATGGCTGCTATATTTATGATAGCACATAGACAGTCCAATTCAGCTATCAATCTTATATTCAATGACCCACAGTTACTCCTGGTCTAGCAACACCTCAGTCTTAAAGCTATCCTCCTCACTTTGAACTCCCTCCAAACCTCACTCTTTCTTAGCAGAACTCAGCAGGAGGAGCATGGTGAATGTTCTTAATGCTAATGTGGAACATTATAAGTTCTTTAAAGATCTTTGATTAGGGCACTAGGCCTTTTCTGGACTTGGGTTTTGACCACTGTGCCATCTTTGAAATCAATAGTCTGAGTGCTGGGTATATTATGAAATCAATAATTAAAGCATTAATGAATGCTGTGAACTCAGTAGAATGAGCTTTATGAGCACCGTTAACGTGGGAGTATCCGTTCGCTGAAAGTAATGGTGTTAGCCAGTCGGGCTTTGAGTTCTCCATGACAGTGATGGAATCAAATTACTCAATGCATAGAATATTGAATAAAGGCAGTCACAAGAAATCCAATTGGAAAGTGAGGAAAAAAACGTCTGTATACAAAGAATTATAAGAATGTGGAAGTCATTATCAGAGGGAGTAGTTGATGTGCTTAGTGTACAGATACTTAAGGACGAGTTGGCCAAGCATGTGAGGAAGAAGGGAAAAGATTGTTGAGATTGTAGATTTAAATGACATGTGGAGAATTCCTTTTTTGTTTCGCTGATTTGTGATTCAGGAGCCAGCACATAGTCAATGCTGAGTTTTTAAAAAGCGGATAGTTCCAAAGTATATTTGAATATTCTATGATATTAGTTACATTAAATGCTGCCTAGGAAGGAAGGCAAATTGTTGCAAAGTTTTCAGTATGTCACTCAAAACAGTTTAGGGAAGAACTGTTCTGAGCTCACAGTTACTTGGCGAAGAAGACAGATAGAGACAGAAGCAAGAAAGTAAATTTTAAAGCTGTATTGCTGAAAGGGAACTCAACTGCACTATTAGAGATTGCATTTGAGGTCAAGAGTGGTTGGATATCTGCACTGTTGGAACTAAAGAGGATGTTCTCAGAGTTAGTTGGCAGCTTTGTGTTGGAGCCAAAGCTCAGGATTTCTGGGGTTCAGAAGGAACCATGTGCCATTAATACTGAAAACCAAAAATGCTGGAGATCACAGCAGGTCAATCAGCATCCATGGAGAGAGAGAGCAAGCTAATGTTTGAAGTCTAGATGACGCTCCATCGGAGCAGTTCAGTACAACTGTGAGAAAGGCTGAAGGAAACCTGAAAACATGATTTGCTATGTGAAAATGAGCCAAATTTGAAAGCAAGAAATCAATATGACACAGTGCTGTTTTGGTGAAACACAGAAAATAGGAGCAGAAGTAAGTCATTCAGCCCAGGGACTCTGATTTCCAGTTTGACATGACGACTGCTGATCCTCTATCTCCATGTTCCTGCTCTCGCCGCATACCCTTGAAATTTTTATCTTCTGGAGATCTGGCTATTTGTTTATCACAGAAACAAATCTCATTCTTAAATATACTCAGGCATAACAGAGGGATAATAGGAGGAAGTTTGAATGGAAGATAAATATCAGCATGGACTGATGGGTTGAATGGCCTGTGACCTCCATTTTCCTATGTAATTGCACAAAGTCAGGATCCAAATGGGGCATTTAGAAACCAGCATTAACCCATTTGTAGTATAACCTATTTGTGATGTAAATAAATGCAGACATTTAATTGATGATCATTGAAGTTTATAATGACCCTCAGAGGGTAACAATGAGTATGTCATGTTTCAGAGCCAACTGAGATGTGAAGTGAAGTTTTGGGCTTATCCAGGATGGGGTTGATGGTGAGCTGGTGACAAGTGAGCAGAAGGTAGCGGAATAGTGAAAAAATCAGGTAGAAGGGTGGAAAGCACCTGAGAGGGAGGAAATCAAAAGCAGTCGGATTGGATAAAAAGTAGGAGAGGAGAAGGGGAAGAAGGGTACTGGAGACAGAGAGAACAGGGAAAAGAGAGGGTTGGGGTAGAAATAATGGGCTTGAGCAGTGAATACAAACTGCAATGAGTGGCGACACAGGAAATTCAGATGAAGTACAACAATATTTAGAATAGTTTTATCAAACTCATTGACAGCTGTTGTGCTGTCTAATATATTAATGCCGACCTTACAAAGTCTGAATGAAAACACTCAGAGACTTCTTCCTACTTCCTCCTAGATGATGACCCTCATGGAATATCAAGCCATTGTTTCCAGGAATGTCACTGAAGTCATATCCTCTGGAAATCTTCCCTCCACAGCTTCCCAATTCATCCTGAACAGCCTGGTCCTTCCCAAACACCACAAACAGGATTTCCTGGTTGACTCATTGTTTCAGCCTGCTCCGGTCTGAGTGACGTAATTTCTTCCCACATCACGTCATTTGTCCAGTCTCTTCCTTCCTTAATTTTTGATTTTTCTGCAGCTCTATGTCATTTTCCAACAATCGTCAGTTTGCTGGCCTGAACCACAGCAAATATCTCTCCAGTTCCAACTTCCACTGGCCCAAACAGCTCCTAACCACCATCAAATTCTTTACCTGGCTGAACTTGTTCTCATATCAAACAATTTCTCCTTTATCTTCCTCCGAATAAATGTAGCCGTGGATACTCGCACGAGTCATCATTATGATTGAAGGGCGTTTTCTGAAGAAGAGTCTAGACCTGAAATGTCAGCTCTCCTGCCCCTCTGATGCTGCTTGGCCTGCTGTGTTCATCCAGCTCTACACCTTGTTATCTCTCTCCTCATTATGATTGTCTTTTTAGTGGAGAATATGAAATGTTCCTTGTTTCATTGCTTCTTAGCAGAACATCAACACACCCACCCAATTACTCTTCAGTCCACCCTAACTCTTAGTTTCCAGTACTTTTTTGAAATGGTGATAGCCACAGGAGATTCCCACACTGCCTGCCTATCTCTCCTACTTTAGTAGAGGTAACTCATCTACACAACTATCTGCGGTCATCCATCACACCCCAGGGTTCCTGTAAATTGCTCATTGCCTCTAACTGCCATTCGAACCGATCCATGTGATCTGATAGGATTCACAACCGAACACACTTTGTGCAGATATAGCCATTGAAATTTTCCCTAACCTCCCACATCCGACAGGAAGAGCACATCACTCTGCTAAAGGCCAACTCTGCACTTTAATCTACAGGGTCAGAAAATAGCACAGTCCTACTGCTCTAAAAACAATTTTAAGATGGGAGGGGAAAAATACAAAAGGGACCTAAAGGTGCAATTTTTTCACACAGAGGGTAGTGCATGTATGGAATGAGCTGCCAGAGGAGGAGGTGGATGTAGGTACAATTACAACATTTAAAAGGCACCTGGATGGGTATATGAATAGGAAGGGCTTGGAGGGATACAGGCCAAATGCTGGCAAATGGGACTAGATTGATGTAGGATATCTGGTTGACATGGAAGAGTTGGATCAAAGGATCTGTTTCTGTGCTGTACAGCTCTGTGACAATGACAGTGCATCAATGATCACATCAGCTCTGTTACCAGGTCTGACTTGGAAACAGAATTACAAATTTAAGGTAATTTCTCTCTCTCCGGATGTTGAAGATGTTGCCAGATCTTCATTGTATCTCCAGCATTTTCTATGTTCATCCCAGCTTTCCAGAATCCAGAGTATTTAGCTTCTGCATGATATAACCAGCAGGTTATTGTTGATCCCTGTGCCTTATCCAGGAATCAGCCTGATGTTTTGCTGAATCAGCACATCTTTCTAATTTCCAGCAAAGTGTTTGAGAAAAGTACATTGAAACAGGTTAGAAGCTTTATTTTATGTAGAACTTTATAAGATCCATCATAGCCACAGTACTTATTCATAAAATCAACTCTACAGCATGATCAGAGATAATAGGTACTGCAGATGCTGGAGAATCCGAGATAACAAGGTGTGGGGCTGGATGAACACAGCAGGCCAAGCAGCATCATAGGAGCAGGAAAGCTTGACGTTTTGGGCCTAGACCCTTCATCAGATGCTTCATCAGACCCTTCATCCCATTTCTGATGAAGGGTCTAGGCCCAAAACGTCAAGCTTTCCTGCTCTTATGATGCTGCTTGGCCTGCTGTGTTCATCCAGCCCCACACCTTGTTATCTACAGCATGATCAGTGCATTCACTGATTCAGGACTAACTTCAATGAGGATATTTTGTGAACCTGTTGGACCACATTGCTGTAGTAGGCTTATTCCTGGTTTGAGATGCTGCATTTACTATTCTGCACTGCTGTCAACAGCCATCCGAAACAGTAGGTTTTCAAGGACATCTCTGGAATAGGCAACTCCCATCTGAGCAATTCTAAGTCCGGTAGATTGAAGTAGTGACATTCACTGCCTGAAAGACAACAGTGAACAATTTCCCAGTCACAATAAAAGATTGTTATTCCTACAAATAACTTCCTTACGTTTCAGGTTAGGGTAGCTTTAAAAAAACAAGCATCAGTCTGCATTCATAAATAACATTATTAATTTTATAGAATTGTTCTACAGTAATGCATTACATGGGGATCATTCAAGACAATGTGCTTCCTCTATGCAGTCCCAGTTAAGCTGATTTGACTTGCTTTGCTTTTGTGGGTCAATGTTAGGATGAAGAGATCTGCACCGTCCTGGGAGCACTTTAACTTAAGATGGGGGCCGGTTCTATTCTTGTATTTAGTATGTTAGACCGCACATGCTCATGTCAGTCTCTTCTCCAAGCTGATGCTGGGCTGTTTACATAATATCCTAATTGTTACCGTTCTTTTCACCTACCTGAGCGGGAGTTCTTTACACACTGCCTTAATTGCTGCCTGTGATATAGCCTTGACTGATCATTTGGGGATGTCCTGGCAAACAATCTTTCATCTAGGTATGGTTTTATAACTTCAATACTTTGTCTACATAGCCAAAATTCCAAAGCAAAGCCAAGTTATTCAACTGTTATCAGCTGAATTCTTGGTTGACGGTTATTCCCACTGATTAAATTGAACACGAACTGCTGTTCCAATGAAGTTCATTATCAGCTGCATTGATTTTACTTTGACAGCATTTTTTTCCATCAAATATCTGCACAGGTTGGGGAACGGTGACTAACATGAGTATACACTTGGCCGGTAAAGCACAGCTGGTAATAAACATCTGGAATTCAGAGTCTAATGAAGACCATGAGTCCATTGTCAATTGTTGGAAAAACACATTTGGTTCACTAATGCCCTTTAGGGAAGGAAACTGGCATCCTTACCTGGTCTGGCCTAGATGTGACTCCAGACCCACTGCAAAGTGGCTGATCCTTAACTGCCCTCTGGGCAACTATGGACAGGCAATAAATGATGGCCCAGCCAGTGACTAAAGCAGAAATCCACACAGCAGTGATCTTATGGTGATTCGTCAGGACCTCTTACAGTTCAGTATTTGGTCGTGGCAGTGACAGGAAGACAGGCAGGTCAGTGGGGAGGCCAACCACGACTCCTGGACCAAGGTAAGTCAGCGATATTGGATTGGGTTTGTTAGGAAGAGTGAGCAGGAGGCTGGCATGTAGATTTTGCAGGGCAGGCAGGGAGAAAGGAAATGGGAGCATGGCACTATCTAATTGGCGAATGGCTCAGATGTACGAAGTGTATCCCCTGAAGATACCCCTCCACTCTCCCACCCTTCATCCCATTGAACACACACTTCCAGATAAATCCACTCCCACAAGTTGAATTACCCCTTAATTATTTATTTACATAATGTGGATGTGCCCTGCACCCAATCTCATATCACGGCAGTGATCTTGGGTGGGGTGGGTGAGAAAACAATGAAATAGGCAACTGATCAATTTTACACATCCCATGGCAAAAACACAGCCGGCTGGTGAATGTTATATCCAGCCCATTACCCAACAACGTTATAAATAAGACAGTCTAATTTCCACAGTTCTGCTGGAAGTCTGCAGCACAGTTCTGTTATTATTCACTAAGCAGCTGGTCCTACTTCAAGCTTGTCAGCTTTACGCCAAATCCTTAGATCACATAATCTTTTTCACAGGTACATTATGCACACCTTTCAGCATTTAGATCAAGCCTGCCTAGCTTATATTGCTAATAAATGATTCTGGGGTTGCTGAGGCTATTTCCAAAAGTTTAAGCTCAAAATTATTTCTGTTCCTGTTTTAAACCTTTCAAATGCAAGAGCAAACGTTTGAATTAGCATGTCCAAAATGTCAGAAAATATCTTAGCATCATCAAATTATGTTGTATAAAGCTCAAACAGTCTGTTTTCTCTTGCTCTCCTCTTGATTAGATCATATTTATCGTGTGTGAAATGTTAATATCATGGAACTAAACCATTTCTGCATTTAACAGTAATTATTAGAATCAAGTATTCCAACATTTTCAAGTAATTTAACCCGAGGTGGTTTTATGTAGTCAGTGTCTAAGCTAAACAGTGATCCGTCTGCTCCCCTCTCAACTTGCATTGTGAGGCCTGACTGGCCAGAACTTAGTGGCTTGCAGGTAGGAGTGAAACTTTAGGTGGCAAGAGGTCCTAAAGAACTAGCATGTAGCATTAAGGTAAGTGGTCATGATGTCCACAGAGGAGATCATTGTGACAGGAAGAGGAGGTGTCACTAGGCTTTTAGGTTTCCCCCTTCAGTACAATCATCAATTCCTCCACTGCATGCTTTGGATTTAATTGGAGTACTGACCAATAACTTCTAGCGTCCTACATGAAACCAGCTGCAAAAGCATTCAGGCAAAACTCCTGAAAAATATCTAGAATCCCTACAGTGGGGAAACAGGCCCTTCAGCCCAACAAGTCCACACCGAACCTCGGAGCATCCCACCTACACCTGTCCCCTCGTAACCCACCTAATCTACACACCCCTGAACACTACAGGCAATTTAGCATGGCCAATCCACCTAACCTGCACATCTTTGGATTGTGGGAGGAAACCCACACAGACACAGGGAGAATGTGCAAACTCCACACAGACAGTCACCCGAGGCTGGAGTCGAACCTGGGTCCCTGGTGCTGTGAGGTGGCAGTGCTAACCACTAAGCCACTGTGCTGCCCATAATCAACCAGGATGAGCTGAATATTGCGTCCAGAAGACCAACAAGTGATTCTTTACTGAAGCGGTCAGCTTTCCTGCTCCTCTAATGCTGCCTGGCCTGCTGTATTCCTCCAGCTCCACACCGTGTTATCTCTGACTCCAGCATCGGCAGTTCTTATTATCTCTCATTCTCCTGCCAAGTCCTGTTTCCCCCATTCTCAAACGGCCAGTGTTCAGAGAGGGACAAAGAAAATGCTTCAAGATAACACTGAAGCTCTTCTTGAGGAGCAGCTGCATGACATTATGAGGGGAAGCTGCCAACCAGTCAGCAAAGCAACAACTTGCCCACCAAGCTGCATCATGTTTTGAGTCGCAACATTTTAACGATGACCAAGATTGGCGACAGAGAAGGAAAGAAAAGGGAACAAATCCTGCACTCCAATTCCACTACCCTCTGTGCCTCATGATCTATGCCCATATGAAGTCTCATGAAAGAAAAGCACTACGTTGCATAGATGTCATCTTCAAAATGATAGAAATAATGGAGCAATCCTGATGCTCTGCACTGGGAGGAATCCAAAGACACTTACAATTACCACAGTCCTTTGAACTTGAATGTCATTATGCAGATGGATTTCCATTTAGCCCTAGGAAACAGAGAATTGGTTATCTCCATGATGCAATGATGTACTGTTGCCTACCAAGCGCCATCAACATCACTTGCCTCTCCTCAGGAATTGGTTGCAAATAAATAAAAAACTGTAAGGTAGTTCTGACTTTGATAGCAGCAGCCCATGCTGATATCTCCTGTGAGATCTTGGAAGATGTACAGAGCTGTCACATGTCAGCAAACATCTGCCTAGACAGGTGCAGCCCTCTGATGCACTGTCATTCCAACATATCCAGCTGACTTCTCCCTTTGGCTGTCCTTATATTCAGGATTATCACCTTTGTTGCCTTTCTGGCCCTGGACCTTGCATTCCTATCGAATGGGGGCCTGCTTCATCAACTGCAAATACTTTCCCTCATTATTAATTGAAGTGTCTTGGAATGATTCAATCTGATTTCCTGTTAATTTCTTCCATTCTTTCAATTGGATTGTGGAATCTTCTTGACCAATTCCTGTCCTGAAACCAGGATGTCTGGGTGCGGAGGGATATGACCATCCTTCAGACCTGCCACCCTAAAATGGTCTTGCCTGGAGTGATGAGACTTGTAGATGATTGTCAAAGTGCAATGAAACCAGTTGCCTGTGAGTGAGGGGCTTCCATCTTTAATGGTACCTCCTTCATGCAGTCTAGTCATCCTGACTCCATCTCAGCATTGAGAAACTATGTCAAAAATGTACCTTAGCGAGAAACTTTCAAATTGCCTCTTAAGCAACTGGCAACAAGCCCATTAAAAACTTTAATCTGTAATTTATACATTTTGGGCAGGTTGCCTTTTTCCACTTTCCTCATAGCCTTTTAAAATTTTGGCCTTTCAGTTTTATGACATGTCGACAAAAAAGGGCGATTTTAAGCACTGACCAATCTCCATCCTCAACCTTATGCTCTACCTAACCTAAAATAGGTGTAGTATATTTAATGTGATGAATAAAGAGTGCAGCAAGCACAATTATTGTGATATTAGTTTTGTTGTTGGTCTACAGACCACAAGGCTTCTAAGATTCCCTTTCTTTCCTGAGAGGATAACATCAAATTAAATGGGCTGAATGGTCTCCTCATGTTCTGTATGCCCCTGATATAGGCTAAAAGGGTTGAGTTCTGAAAAAAAAATCCAAAGTCGAACAATGAGTTTTCCCTATCTTTAGTACATAAAAAAAACTCAGCAGTGCATTCCTGCTGCAAACGTAATATATGAGAATTATATTCCATTTCCTCCATCAGCCATGCTTAGGCTTTTTTACAGAAGTTGCTCAATTCACTGAAATAGCAACTAGTTTTGTGCTGTGAATCCACACCTTCAGGAAACTAAATTGAGGCGACCGAAACTCTGTTCATGCAGGCACCCTTTAACTGTGAGATAATATTAATGGATTTTCTTTCTTCCTCTGGCACTGAAGTCTGAACCACAGTGAGACAGAAAAAAAACAAGCAAGAGATTCGTACTTCAGAGATGCAGAATTAAATCTGCTGTAGAGGAAGCTTGAGAAGAGTGCGAAGACAGTTGCGTCTAGCCAATGTGCATCTATGCTTGAAAATGTTGGAGTTATACTTGCAAAAATTACCACTCAATCACAAAACTGATGAATACCAACTGAGGTGGTAATGAATGCAGGAAATGGTTTGAAAATGTGAGAATATATGCTGAGGAAAAGATTGCCTCTAATTTCAAACATTGTCATCGTAGTTGGATCAGGATCAGCAAGTCAACAGTTCATGAGTCTCGTTGAGGAAAAAAATAGAACGACATTTCAGATTGAGCTCATATGCATAGAAGTAAACTAAGCTTGGATGCAAATTTTAATTTGCTAAATGTTTCTATAAGTCTTAAAGTAACAAATTTTACGTATTAGCTGAAAGCTAGCTTCTGATACCGAGCTCTGTGTGTTAGGACCGCGATTATGTCTACTGCTATAACTGCTTATGTAAACTATCTGTCACATTTCTAATGAAGTCACAATGACAGACTGGGAATAATTCCAAGTGACTTCTCAATCTTAGAATGAACATTTTCAGCATAACCTGATGTTATGATCCCAGCTGATAATTGTACAGGATAGGTCAAACTCCAAAGTGAACCTGGCTTAATAGACAATAAGTTTTAATTGTGAAATTCGGTTACTATAGTGGTCCGTCACTACACATACTCATAAGATGATACAAATGTACATTTAATACAATAACAGAAAAACTACAGAACAGAAAAGAAAGAAAGAGGTGTATACATAGAACACAATTTGGGAAGATCTTATCATAAACAGCAAAAAAAAAACTAGCCTAGACCCTAACTTTTTCTTATTTTAAAGGTAGATGCGAAGAACCATGTTACAGATGCAAAGTGATCGGTCAAACTACTCAACATTAAACAAAACGCAATTTATTTAAACACTTTAGTTAAAATACAAATAAAAGAAAGAGGAAATTAGACCAATTTTATTGGAAAACTTAACCAAATAATAAACACAATATCTATTACTAATTAACTATTCCAAAATAGTATTTTCCCATAAATACACCCTTTGGCCAAAAGGCAAATTCAGACACAGATTCTTACATGCAGTTCTCCAGTCTAGGAGGAAACAAAAAAACCAAGAGAAATTTCAGCTAACGTAGCAGCTAGGAATCATTCAGTGAAGCCTCCAACTTTATGAGAACCCAATGGTTTCTGCTGCTACTGAAAAAACCAAAACCCAGAAATCTGGATCTGTGAACATTGAGCATACCCATTTAAGCTGCTTCCATTGTTCCAACTTAAAAGAAAACTCAAGGCCTCACAAGTTGTTTATCTAAATCACTATCAGTAGCCACTTCACACCTCTGCCTTACAACCTCACTTAAAAAGACAAGACAAAACCTTTTAAAGTAACAGTATCATCATGGCTGATACAGGCTAACTCACTGATTTTTCTCACTGAACTCTAAAGATTATTTTCCCTGGTACTATGACTGTTTTAGGCTGTGAAACTGCACATCTGTTAGTGTCAGTCTTTACTTCTGAATTGAACTTGCTTCTGGTCTCTGACCTGTTTTTCTCTGGGTCATACAGACTCAACTTGGTAAATATTTACGCAACGCAACGACAACGTTGCTGGAAAAGCTCAGCAGGTCTGGCGGCATCTGTGAAGGAAAAGACAGGCTTAACGTTTCGGGTCCGGTGACCCTTCCTTAGAAATTTTGGGTCACCGG
>JAHRHZ010000009.1:11602783-11632169 GCA_024137785.1 Ginglymostoma cirratum
GGGTCACCGGACCCGAAACGTTAGCTCTGTTTTTTCCTTCACAGATGCTGCCAGACCTGCTGAGCTTTTCCAGCAACTTTGTTTTTGCTCCTGATTTACAGCATCCGCAGTTCTTTTGGTTTTTATTTGGTATATACTTAGCTCACCAGGCAGCTTGTCTAATCATTGAGCTCAAGTCACAGGGTTCCATGGAAAATGCTATTTTGATCCAGTGATAAAAGAGTTTCTAACTTATAAAAAGCCACCTTCACAGAACAGAAAGTCAAAAATTCGTTTATTATGACTTCAGAACCCAAGTTGCTAAATAATATTATGTCAGTAATCTTCATCATTGCGGCCACCTTTAGAAAATAAATGAAATATTTTTACTTTTTTATCAAAATTTGCTCATTACTATTTTCATTTGTTGACAGGAATAATATATTTACAATAAATACACAGGAAGGTTTATAACAATCAGGCCATTTTGCTCGCAACATTCATTTTTCTCCATATTTGCTCTGACAAAGCATCTACTGTACCATTCTCATCCTGCTACACGAATGTTTTTCAAATTATGTGGTTTCAGCACCAAAAATCAAACAAAACAGTCTCAAAATCTTGTAATTGTAATTATTTTAGAAACTTGAAAGAATTATGATCTATCTAAATAACAGTCTCTGCAGAGATTCAGACATATAGAGTTCAAAGAGTATAACAAATGAGGCTGGAGGAGTGCGCTGTTGCTCTAATCCCATTAGTCACAACATAAAATAAAAATACTTTTGCAGGTTACCACAATGACGAATTAAATACCTTAACCATATCAAGTTTTAAACAACCAGGCTTCGTAAGAAACACAATTATGGGCTTATTATTGAAATAAAATTTACTCTATAAAGATACAGTAGCTGTAGGCAGCTGTAACTAAGGTTACAGGCATGTTCTTATTATGGCTAACATACACAGTCAATAACATAGCATCTCTTCAGTGGGGAAAGAGGCCATTTGTCCCAGCAAGTCTGTGCCAACCCTCTTAAGAGCAACCCAATCAGATCCAACCCATCTCTGTAACACACATTTACCCATGACTAATCCACCCAGCCTGCACATCTTTGGACTTTGGGAGGAAACTGGAGCACCAAGGGGAAACCCATGCAGACACAGGAAAAATGTGCAGACTCCACATAGACTGTCATCCAAGGCTGGAATCAAATCCAGCTCCCTGGCTTTGTGAGACAACAATTCTAACCACTGAACCGCAGTGCTGCCTATAAGGAGCAATGTGGATATTTACCCTATAAATCTTCTAAAAACACACACACACACACACACACACACACACATACACACAGACACTGTTCAGGTGAACAGAAAAATCAACTGATTTATCTGCAGAGTTTGGCTTTCTGAAAAAAGTCTCTGGCTGATAGGTTATTCTGAAGGTGAAAGGATAAATGCTCCCAAGGCTGTAGCTGTAATGTTTGGTACATATCTTTGAGGTCTTGCTGACTCAGTTTGCTTTTTTAATCAGTATTTCAGAAGAACAGTTACATTTCAACTTGAACTGATATAAAGAGTTTCCTTTTCAGAAACAGGAGAGATCAGCTGGGCATCTTGTTCAATGAAAGCTTCTTTCTAACTCAGTTGGCTCTCAGTAGACTTTCCTCGAACTCGGTATTTTTTTAAGCAGGCTTTTTCCTCCAGTGAATCAGGTAAAACACTCAGGTGCCCCAAGCACCCCGCACACTGCCCCTGCTGGAAAGTTATCATCTCCACTGTTAAGTACCCCACGCCCAGCCATGTCTGGAGCTACAGTGTTGCCGCTAGAACCATGTCGCCATTCTTCAGTGCTATCTTCTCTTCATTTACATCGTCGCTGCTATGAGTGCACCCTGGGCTGACCTCAGCAATGCAGCCGATGTTGAAGCTGCAGGGTCCCAAACGGGGATCAGACACCATGCCGTGCCGAAGCAGCCAGTGCCTCGTTCTGGATTACGTTGGTGCCGCTGCCACCTCTTGGGACCGCCATTTCAGCAAAGGAACTCGTCGCTGCCAACACTGCGGGAAGGAGTCGCTCCCATTGCTGGCGACTCTCCAGGAAGGAGCTGCTCCCATCGCTGGCAACATTCCAGGAAAGGGACCAAAGTTGCTGGAAAAGGGGGTAAAAAAGGAAGGGCAAAAATAAAAGCAAGAGAAAGCAAAAAGAAAGGCTGACAGAAGGGGAATGTCAGGTGAGGTTTAGTGTAGAAAAGGCAGGAGAAGGGGAACTGTGGGAAGGATGAGCCCTGCAGGGGGCCCACTGAATGGAAAGGGTCCCCCTGCCTGCCTCCAGCTCCATACAGGGAAACACACTGGTGGTGGGTGGGTAAGTGGTAGCCACACACCCCCTGAAATTAAGATGCTACACTCCTTCCAAACTGCCAGTGGAAGTGAAGGGCACATTGAATCAAGTCCATTGTGTGCTGCGTTTCAGTTCAACGAAACTCATGGAAAAATAGTTCCTTGTTAAGCAAGCATGTTGCCAAATATCAGTACCTACATGGCAATGAAGAGTGATTCTTAGTCTATTCTGACTACTTATTCAAACAAGTCGCTCTTGGGCATTAGGTGTCACATCTAATAGCTTGTACAAAATCCAAATAGCAATTGTGTTCTTTCACAGATTGAAGCTGGCATAAATTTTCTTTGCTTTGTTCTATTTTTTTCTTAATCTCTATAATGAGGCTGGAAGATTTATGAAACTTCTGTGGCTGTTGCTCATATGGAATATGTTCTTGATGATTACAGTTTGAAATTTGAACGGATCCTTCCTTGCAAGCCAAGACTGTTGCGATGATGACGAACCCCGAGTAGAAAATAATTCATAAGATGCAATCAACCAAATCAACCATTTCCATTAACTCATTGATTTTAAGCTCCCCCTTCCCCCCTCAGTACAACTTCCATGGCGAAAACATAATGAAGGGAATCAACATATCTGTGCGTCTAATGTTGTTCATCATTATTAATGGACAAATTACACATCAACTTCAGGCAAGAGCAAATGTATTTTTGAACACAAAAGGTCTATAATATTCTTCACAACTGGATATTCTGCCAGCGTCTTCTAAAAATCGGGATCTCATTATCTGACCCATCAGTTTAATAAATATGAGGCATGAAATGTCTTTATTTATGCTAATAATGGACTAAACTCGACACAGAAAGTTAAGCCTTCTTTATTGCCATCTAAATAACAATTTTAATTATATAAAAGATCTTAGTTATGGTCAAACAACCTTTTTAGCACTAATAATGTACTTTCATAAGCATGGATCTTATTCCTTTGGATTTTAAATGTTGAAGATCTCAGAATTATAGCATAGAAATAGGTTTTTTAGCATATTGTATTTGTGCTGGTTTTCTAAAAGAGCAGCTGAGCAAGCTATACTCTCCTCCAATAGCCCTGCAAATGTGTTCTCTTCAAAAGAAGTTAAGACATATTTATCTTACACAATTTCTGACCTTTTTCCCAGTCTCTTTCTTTGCTTTTATTATGTTGCTTTGTGTACCTGATTTTCACTATGCTGCCTTGGACTTCCTAATTCACATTCTGCACTGTACAGTGACACCACTTCAATTTGATTTGTTAAGGTAACACATAGTTATGCTCCCTGTCAATAAAATCCCAAATGGCCTGCAGAGGACAGCATGGTATTTTGATCAACCACTGACAACAAAGGCTGTTGCCAATTAAATCGGCATGGGCAAGACTTACAAACAATATTTACCCTTTATCCATCGGCTACAATATATTCTGGTGTTGTATCTTCAGTGCAACACAAATTTGCATTTTGAGAGTGTCTTTACCAGAAAGGGACACCCAACAAATGAAATGAAAAGCAGCAGCATTTTCAGTGTATGCTATTTGTGATCTGTTGTGATCAGTTATCAGTCCTTTCTCATGACTGCCAAAAATGGATAGTGGGACTCAATGCACAAATATACATAGTCAAACAAATGCTCTTTGAATATTAACGTGAACCATTAAACAGCCAGAGATTTCACCTTATTAGAAAGTTCAGCAATACAGATTTGCCAAAAGTGGTTAGCCACTGTGCACAGAAAATGTGCCAACAAAAATCCGTAACTGTGAAATTCAAAATGCCATCAGGGAATACATTTTGACACAAATACTTAATTCCTCAAATCTCCTCTTCATGCCCTGTTAATCAACCCAGAATGTTTATGACTTATTTGATGTTTTAATCTGTTTATTTGAAAAAATATCCAGTAGCTATGATTCTTTTTTGGGTCAGAGTGACAGTCTGTGACTGTGCCCATGAGATAAAATGTTTAGATGTTTCTGGATCAGCTGCTTTTAGAAACTCTGATCTGATTGTGGGTTGAAGTTTCCAATTTTTTGGCAAAGTGTTTTTTTTCCAAGTTAGACTCATGTTGATCAGTCTGCCATAGCCCAATTTTTCTCGTGCAATCGGCTTCTTTAGAGTCTGTCTTGTGGAATTGTGTGGCAGGAGGGGCAGAAGTGTTTACATAACAGGGGCATTATGATGTTCATGCCACCTGTGCCATATTTAAACCACGGTTCCATGGCACTTGGCATCTGCCACCTTGTTCTCTTCATGGCCAGAACAGCCCTTCACACTGTTGTTGTGCACCGCTATCCTGAAGGAAATGGCCCAGAAAAGGAACACAGTTTGGTCAATAGAGTCATAGAGATGTACAGCACAGGAACAGACTCTCCGGTCCAACTCGTCCATGCCAACCGGATATCCTAAATATATCTAGCCCGATTTGCCAGCATTTGGCCTATATCTATATAAACCCTTACTATTCATATACCCATCCAGATGCCTTTTATATGTAGTAATTGTACAGCGTCCACCACTTCCTTAGGCAGCTCATTCCATACACGCACCACACGCTGTGTGAAAAAGTTGCTCCTTAGGTCTCTTTTTAATCTTTTCCCCTCTCGTATTAAACCTATGCCCACTGGTTTTGGACTTGTCCACCCCAGGGGAAAGATTTTGGCTATTCATCCTATCCATGACCCTCATATAAACCTCTATAAGGTCACCCCTCAGCCTCCAACACTCCAGGGAAAATAGCACCCGCCTATTCTGCCTCTCCCTATAGCTCAAACCTTTCAACCTTGGCACTATCCTTGTAAATCTTTTGTGAACCCTTTCAAGTTTCACAACATCCTTCTGAGAGGAGAAAGACCAGAATAGCACACAGTATTCCAATAGTGGCCTAACCAATGTCCTGTACACCTGCAATGTGATGTCTCAACTCCTGTACTTAATACACTGATCAATAAAGGCAAGCGTACCAAACACCTTCTTCACTATCCTATCTATCTGCGACTCCGCTTTCAAGGAGCTATGATCTTGCACGCCAAAATCTCTTTGTTCATTAACGCTCCCCAATACCTTACCATTAAGTGTATAAATCCTGCCCTGATTTGCCTTTCCAAAATGCAGCATGTCACATTTATCTAAATTAAACTCCATCTGCCACTCCTTGGCCCATTGGCCCATCTGATCAAGGTCTCATTATACTCTGAGGTAACCTTCTGCACTATCCACAACACCTTCAATTTTGGTGTCATCTGCAAACATACCAGCCATACCTCTTATGTTCACATCCAAATCATTTATATAAATGACGAAAAGCAGTGGACCCAGCACCAATTTTTGTGGTGGCCTGGAGATGCAGGAGGACAGGGTGGGGGTGGGAAAATGACGACAATGCTTTTTTCTGATTACCAGCAAAGCAGGCCAAGTCATGAAATTCGGCCATCCTGGACAAACATTGTGACCCAGGTTACTGCATTGCCCTGGTTGAAGTGAACACACAAGAGTACAGGGAGAACAATAATGATATTCAGCACTTCACAAGGGTAAATAGCACCAGCTTCTCTCTATACTTCACCCTCACAGGGATGCCCCTCAGTCTTATTCTGTTAATGAACAAACTCTTCCCAAAATACAATGGGCTGCCACTCTCACTACTGCAAATAACATGTCCACTCAATGACTTTCAATTGCCTCATCCTCCCAAACTACTAACTCTTTGAGCCCTCAGCACTTCCTACTCATTCGACAGGGATACCTCAGCACCTCTCCTGCCTCTGTATCACCATTTGACATCTCTCCTGTTCCATTGCCATCGTACTCAACCCTACGTTTTTCTTGTTGCAGGAAACAAAAGTATCACAACTGAGCCATGAAAGCAAAGACCATGAGCTCCAGGGTATTCCGATGAAAGTGGACACCCTCGCCAGCTGAGCTTGGGGAACACCCAAAAAAAAAATGTTTTTTTCTAAGCTGCTGGTGCTTTCCTTGATCTTAAAAACAAATCTAAAGCTTTCAAACAGACACCTTGATTCACAATTGTTTACCTTGTTTCGTTGTAAACTCTCCTAAATTTTTTTTAATTAGTTCTGAAAGCTATATCCTTAAGATGTTTTTCTAAGGAATCACCTTACCCTCAGAAATACTAGACAAACCCATATGTTATTAATTCAAAATTCAAAAAGAAACTCAAAAGAAATAAGATTAAAAATACATAGAAGTTTTTTTTTAATTCATTCACAGGAAGTGGATAATACTGACTAGACCGGCATTTATTGCTTCATCTCCAGTTTCCCTGAGAAGCTGGTAGTCTCTACTTGAACTACTGAAGTCCATTGTTCTACATTGATCTAGAATGCCACTGGGGAGGGAATTCCAGGATTCTAACTCAATGACACTGAAAGAATAATGTTCGAAGCCACCTCATTTTTAGGTATGCCTGGTGCTGCCCCTCACTTGCAGTCCTGAACTCTTCATTGAAAACAAGAGTGATTCCTTGGGTTTGATTGTAGTGCTATGCCGTGAGATTGCAGATTATGTTGGAGTACAATCTTGCTGCTACTGATTCCCCACCCTAACTGATGGATGTCTGCAGTTTTGAGTTGCTAGAGCTGTTGGAAGTCTACATCACAGGCAGCTCCAAAGTGTTGTCCTTCAATTTCGTGAATGAAATGTGGTTCAGAAATGATCAGCCCAAGTGAGTCTTTTGAAGATAGCATCTGGTTAAATTTGCTTGCCTCATATGTCAAGGAGGCAATTAGTGCAAAAGATGCATGAGTCATGATTGGGCAGAGCCTGACACTCGCAGCTCCTTTCCAACCTCAGATAGAGTCCACCCAGACAAACCTAGCAGTCTCCCGAAAGGTAAGAGAGCCCAGCAGTGGTGGAAAGAGGTTCACAATTTGATGCTTAAGAAATCAACCTTTGGCAAGGAGGGTTACCATCTTCCCTGTCAGTAGCAAAGTATCTTAGGCAGCAAGAATATGGTGGGGACACAGCTGCCAACCTTCCCCCTTGATTTATGTTGGCTCCTCCCATTCTGTGTAATTGGCTAGCCCTCTGAAACTCCCAAAACCAGCCAACTCCCCAGGGCTGCAATTCCTGCTGGTGGCTTATTTTTCTTAAGCCTATTACACAATACCTGCAAGATTGGCAAGGAAGGAGTTCTGTTGTCATTTGAGTAGCACGGCAGATTATTTCAAAGTTCCATTTACATATCAAGGGAACATAAATGGAAGTGTGTGGTCTGTGTATGAACTCAGCTACAGAGTATTCAATCAATCTGATGTGATGTCCATGGTATGCAGCTGGTGCTGGAGAATTCCACCCCATCTTTAGTGAAGTATTCCCTGTATATTTCTTTCATTGAAACACGCTTTCAGTGTAGGGAAAGGACATAGACACAGACTACTGACAAGGAGCCAATCCAAACAACCTTTTTACTTATTACTAACTAGTTCCTCAATAATAGAATAATTCAAGAGTTTAACTGGCATGGTAATCCTTTGTTTCATTCTCAGAATTAATTTGAGTGTTTTAACTAAGTAGCTTATCACTTATATTTTTGGTATTTTTATAAATTTTGTTATTTAAAGCCCAGAACGAATCCTCCATGTTGTGCTGATTGGATTGGACAAAGTCTTCAAGGGGATTTTTTGAACTGTATTTTTGTCACTCTCGCAATTTTCCAATGTAGCAAACTTTTAAGAGAAATCAGAACTCACTTTGCACACAAATGTAATTAAACATATGAGTCCGATTCAAAGTATGAAGCTTTAATTTAGGGGATTGTAGCAATGTCAAATGAACACCTCGTTTCTGCTGTAAAGATTTTAAAATGCCACTTTTTTGGATCTGCCAAATAATGAGGAAGCCAATCCAATCAAAGACCAAAAGGTAGTCGAGGTTAAAGCCAAGGGAATTAAACATTTGCAGATTTTATTAACACCACAAACTCATGTGCTGGCTATGATGTTATTGCAGCTTTTTCCTGATGAGAACTTTGACCCGCATGTAAATCCTGCTTGAGTGAGCCACACACCTGTGAGAGCGGTCACAAATTATATCTTTATTTTGTTGTATATGTGAGCCTTTTACTGAAAACTCCATGTTGTGGTCTTGACAGTTAGTGATACAGCACTAAGCATCCTTCTGGAGAGGTCAAATCTTGGCCACAAAAGAATTTTAAACTCAGCTACCAAACATGAAGCAGTATTGTGGGTAGACAGTTCGTTGGCATGGTAGAGCAAATCGAGGAGGGTAAGTCTCAGAGGATCGGGGGTTTTTTTTAGCTATAAGTGAGAGTCCCAGCGAGGTATCGTTTTCTGTCAGTCAAAGTGAAATGTCACGGTTGCACATGGTGGAGTTCATGGACCAGATCATTCCAATGTCCCTGCAGACAGGCCACAATGTTCAGAAGATTTCCAGAAGTGGAGAACCACACACTGTGGAACAATATGTGGACCAAGCTGTTGATTTTTACGTCAATGAGAAAAAGTTAAAAAATCAATCTTACATTTCTCAACAGCTTTGGGCCCTGCTCATCTCCTATATATCAGCACTGTTTAAGGTAATAAATTAGGTTTTAAACTGCTGTACTGAAATACGCAAAGAAATATGAATCACGCAGCTGGACAGTGAGTCAGTTTTAAGTGATGTTATGAAGATTGTGGTTCGGTTGCTATGGATATGTGATCACAGAATATGAAAGGTACATGAAATGTGTACTCTGAAAAGGGCAGATCAGGACAAAGATCACATTGCACAGGAAAAATATCATTGTTGGAAATTGCTACAATTTTTTAGCTATTAAAATAACATTTAGACAGGAATTTGTCCAGGTCGGCCCATGGTCTAATCTGCCATGCAAACTTCATTCATTTGCAAAATGGTTATTATTACAATAAACATAGAAAGTCAGTTTCAACTGCAGCTAGATTCTTTGGTAGTTGAAAGTGATTCAGTTTTCGGGGCTCAATATGAGGAGAACTGTACTTAACTTTGGGGGGTCACTGCTGCTTTTTACATTTTCTGAACTTCTCAGATCAGTTATTCTAGAGCAAGCAGTTCCCTACGCATATCAAATTAGCAACTTGTGGAGGTCAAGCGTAGAGGCTGAAACTTCCTTCTGTTTGAACTCTAGGTGAATGGAAATGAGAATTAGACGGTGAAAAGACAGGACATAAGTTTGGTATGAATACATTTTTGCTTGAGACTTGAAATGCCTGGTTTCAGGGTTTTAAGATCTTAGCTGATGATAAAAGTGGACGGTTTAGAACCCAGAGTGGGATGAGGCTTACTATATCATAGACTTCATTGTTTTGCAATTGGTTGCCATGATGATTAGTCACTGAACATATTCACATAAGTTCGTTAACAAAATTGGCTTGCGGGTAGGAAACAGAGGGTGATGGTGAAGGATTGTTTTTTGGACTGGAAGCCTTTGACCAGCGGTGTTCGACAGGAATCGGTACTGAGTCCACTTTTATTTGCCATTTATATAAATGATTTGCATGAGAATATGGAAGGTGTGGTTAGTAAGTTTGCGAATGACCAAAATTGGTAGTATAGAGGACAGCGAAGATGAGTATTTAAGATTCCAAAGAGATCTTGAACAAGTGGGTCACTGGGCTGAGCAGTAGCAAGTGGAGTTTAATTTGGATAAATGTGAGGTATTGCATTTTGGTAAAACAAGCAAGGGCAGGGCTTATATAATCAATGGTAGGGCACTGGATTGTTTTGTAGAAAAGAGAAAGACTCAGGGGTTTGGGTACATAATTCTTTGAAATTTGAGTCACAGCTAGACAGGGTGGTCAAGAAGACATTTAGCATGCTTGCCTTCATTGCTCAGACATTTGAGTATATGGCTCAGGACATCATATTGTGGTTGTAAAGGACGTTAGTGAGGCGTCTTCTGGAGTACTATGTGCAGTCTGGCCTCACTGCTGTAAGAAGGATATAATTAAATTGGAGAAGGCTCAGGAAAGATTTACCAGCATGTTACTGGGAATGGAGGGTTTCAGTTATAAAAATAAGGTGGATGAGTTGGGCCATCTTTCACTGGAGGGTAGAAGGCTAAGGGGCGATCTTAAAGAGGTTTATAAAATCATGAATGGCATAGATTAGGTGAATAGTATGGGCTTTTACCCTAGGGTGGGGGAATTCAAAACTACAGGGCATATTTTTAAGATGAGAGGAGGAAGTTTTAAAAAAGACGTGAGGGGCAACTTTTTTCCACAGAGAGTGGTTCGTGTGTGGAATGAACTGTCAGAGAAAGTGGTGGATGCAGGAGCAGTCACAACATTTAAAAGGCTTTTGGATAAATGCATAAATAGGAAATATTTGGAGGGAAATGGGCCAAACTCATGTAAGTGGGACTAGTTTAAACATCATTAGTATGGACTGTGTTCAATTCTGGTCACCCTGGAATAGGAAGAATGTTGTGAAACTTGAAAGGGTGCAGAAAAGATTTACAAGGATGTTTCCAGGTTGGAGGGTTTGAGCTGTAGGAAGAGGCTGAATATACAGGGTTATTTTCCCTGGAGGGTCAGAGCCTGAGCTTATTCAAGTTTATAAAATCATGAGGGACAAGGATAGGGTGAATAGTCAAGGTCTTTCGTCCAGGGTAGGGCAGTCCAAAACTAGAGGGCATAGGTTTAAGGTGAGAGGGAAAAGACTTAAAAAGAACTTAAGAGACAACTTTTTTCACACAGAGGGTGGTGCGTGTATGGAATGAGGTGCCAGAGGAAGTGGTGGAGGCTAGTACAAATACAACATTTAAAAAGCATCTAGATGGTATATATATAGGAAGGGTTTAGAGGGATATGGTCCAAATGCTGGCAAATGGGACTACATTGATTTGGGATATCTGATCGGCATGGACGAGTTGGACCGAAGGGTCTGTTTCCATGCTGTATGACTCTATGATTCCAAAAGTTCACAAGTTTATAGCAGGAAAGTAAAGACAAAAACAAAAGCAAAACAGTTTAGAAAGATCTTAACATAAACAACAAAACAGAATATATTTATCTGCAACAAACCAAAATCTCTCTCCAGTTCTGACAGCTTGAAAACTTTTATAAAAACTCCTGTGGCTTGGAGACTTTACAAAATCCTCACATGCTGAATATTCTACAATTTAAACTCTCACAGTCTGGAGATTTCCCTAATAGACAGCCCTTCTACACAGATAAGACTGTTCTTGTTCACTGAGAAATCTGATATTTCTGAATTGAGACCTGATTCTGACATGAACTCAAATTATTTGTGGCTATCGGTCTGCGTGTATCATAAAAGTCCAACATTGGCAATTGCAATGACTCACTGGGATAGCACACTGGAAATCAGGCTCCAGTATTCCCCATTCCCTGCATCATCACAAATGTGAAAATATTTAATCAAACTATCCAACGTCCTCAGTTGACCAGGTTAAACAAATGAAGTCAGGTTAAAAAAAAACTCATCAAATTTCTGTACTTAACAGGAAAACAGCTCTTTACTATAAACTAGAGGAGGAGGAAAGCTGACGTTTTGGGTTGGGACCCTTCTTCAGCCTTCCTGCTCCTATGATGCTGCTTGGCCTGCTGTGTTCATCCAGCTCTACATCTTGTTATCTATGCTGAATTTATAACTCATTATAACTTGAACTCTGCCCCTTTAAAATATTCCCACACACTTGTGGGTACACAAAGAAATAAGAGGAGTCACAAATATTAAACATGGATACAAGCACAGATCTGACAGCAGCCTGGACTATAGGTATCAATGTGCCATTTAGCATCAGTTCCCTTCCAGTCTCTTTTCACTCATTGAAGAGGACATGAGATTGAGGACACAACCAATTAAGGACTCACCCTTTCAGTGTCTCTGACAGTGGATTTTTCTTTTTCTTTCAAGAAGTGAATTTTCAGAGAGCGAGGGAGAATACCTAATTGCCTGGATTGTACTTTTATTTCTCCACTCAGAAGGGGGCCTGTAAGAGATATGTTTTCTCCTGTATTGTCTAAATACAAAATTATGGCCACTCAGCCTGGAATCAATCTAGAAGTTGTTGCTATACTGAGTACTCCTGGATACACACAACTTGTCCTGGTTTACAAACCAGTGAAAAGTCTATCAACTGGAACATACTGCCCCAAACAAACATCACACAGTCAAGATTCCGAATATTGTCCCCCACTGCTTGAATAAAGCCATCTTGTGGATACAACATGCAATTGATTTCTGGTACAACAAGCATGGGGCTGGATGAACACAGCAGGTCAAGCAGCATCATAGGAGCAGGAAAACTTGACGTTTCGGGCCTAAACCCTTCATCAGAAGTTTGTTTGTAAAAGTGTAACACCTTTTTCCTCAGTCCCTTGCAGAAGAAGTTCACAGTTCCCATTTTTAGTCCACTGTCCAAAAAACTAAAAGCGATATTTACAAAAATTATAATCAATTCACATCATGAGTCTCCTCTTAGACACTCAAGTCACATGCCTTCTTGGAAATGATGGCCATAATTCACTGCTCCAAATGACTTTCTGGCCTTTTAGTAAAAAAGTTAATTTCAGAGAATTGAAGCCATCCATCAATTTTATCTCTAATTAAAAATCCAAGTTTCAATTAATTTAACGTATGACACATTTATTACAAGGGTTTTTTTTGTACATTGAGCGTTTGGAATTTTTTCATGCATAGCACACTGCTTTGATGCATGTTGCATGCCATGGACCTACACAATCATTCCAGATACCTGTGATCAGAAGCATTTACAGAAACTGTTTTAATTCCTGTATTTTTTTAATCTTACGTATGAAGTCAACAATATAACCTGGTTTTCTGATGAAGGGTTTAGGCCCGGAACGTCAAGTTTTCCTGCTCCTATGATGCTGCTTGACCTGCTGTGTTCATCCAGCCCCATGCTTGTTATCTCGGATTCTCCAGCATCTGCAGGACCTATTCCTGGTTAATTTATGCGGTATACTGAACCTATCGGCTGTGAGCTGTGCAAAAGGAACTACTGTCCCATGAATCACTGGCAGCTGAGAAAAAGCAGCTTCGTGTCCATGTTCACCATCATTGAGTGGTGACAGTAACCATAGTAACACCCACCTTATAAGTGCTGCTGAGCTTTCTGTGGTATCCATACCACAAACAAAGCATGATTACACTACACAGCTGTAACAAAGTACAAAAAAAACCAAATACTTTCAAGCTCGCTGTCAGTATAGTCATGAGTGCGACATCTATCGCCATGGGAATTCATGATGAATTCTCATTCAGCTCCTTTACGCTGCATAGTTAAAGGCACAACACCGACGCAGATAATATGTTGGAACAAAAAAAAGTGCGCCATAATAAAGTGTGTTGAGTATTGACGAAACAGTAGGAACACAATGAAAGGCAATTAGTAATTACAAAGCTTTTACTATGCACAATTACATGACCAGTGTATATCTCTTTTACGAAGAAAGCTCTCAGTACCTGATGCAGATTACAAGCCTAAAGCACTTGGCAACTAACCACAAAGTAACTTTGAAGTTCAAGATAAGTTTCAAAATTATTCAAAGAAATGTTGAATCATGAAATGATTGAATGTGGGCAGGCTGAATACAAGGGATGTATCGGTCTAGATGCAAAGCACATGGGTGCATGTCTTGTGTGAAAACTTACAAGCTAAGAGTCCAGTCAGACATGGTGGTGAAAATTATGCCAACAATTGGTGCTAAGTAATCTCTGTGCTGAGTGCCATATCATCAAGGTAGATGCCTGCATGGCAAGAATAGTTATTGAACAGCCATGACCAGGGATCCCTCTGGATAATAGACTCATAGAGTCATACAGCACAGAAACAGATCCTTTGGTCCAACCAGTCCAAGCCGAACATAATCCCAAACTAAACTAGTCCTGCTTTTGGCCCATATCCCTCCAAGCCTTTCCTATTCATGTACTTGTAATTGTAGATTATGGTGTGTGGCATAAGGAAGCTTGATACGCCAGGATTTGGCACAATTGTTTAAGTCTTTAGCAACCTGTTACTATTAAAGGGTCACTGAACTGAAGACATTAACTTTGCTTTCTTGACATGGATACTGCTAGACCTGCTGAGTTTTCCCAGCAATTTCTGTTTTAGTTAGGATTAAAGGTCTTATGACTGAAGGCTGCATGTTGAAAGCCGACACTTAAACTACACTTCTGACTACATTTACTTACACAATGCAGACACTTGATAGGACAGCTTGTATATGCACCAGCAGTGAATCAATGCCAACTGCAGCAAACCATGAGGAATGGAAGAGAGCAGAAAGGGATTTATAGCTTTCCTGAGGTAAAATTATTCTGAGCCAACTTAAACACCTGTTCGCCACAGCATACTGCCAGAGAAAACCTCATTACTCATGACAAAGGGTTGGAAGTGACTTCTCAATCCTGGGTCAGCTCTCCTCTCACCAATTTCAGTTCCCAGTCAAGGCATCGGATGGAGCGAACCTTTATACCGAGGCTGCACTGTGATTTTTCAGCCTCTGAATCTTCGGCTTATTTCCGATTCCACCGCACTTTCAGAATTGTAGACTCACCTCTGTAAGGCAATCTCCTCTATAGCCTGAAAATAGAATATCCAGAGAGGATTGCACAGTTGGGAGAATTCCCAATTCCCGATATCTGTCTGCAAGACAGGAAAATGGCCCATGGAGTCACTTATGGTGCAAAGGGAGGGAATTTGGGCTGTTGATTCCCTGCCGATTCCCCGAGGAGATGGAAGAAAACCAACAGTGTAAGGAGTAAGCAGGCCCAAACTGGCAAATTTTGTGACTTAATTGGCCACCTGACTGTACTGTCAAGTTTTCTGCTACTAACAGGATGACAGCAGGAAGACATCAGGGACCTTGCTTAGCCTTTCATTTGACAGCTCTTCCACCTTTCTGCCCATCACCAGTGAACTTGGAAAATTCAGCTCTATTTGGCTCCAGCAACAAGCTTCCACTACCTCTGAAAGAAGAGAAACTCCCACTTGGCTAAAACAGCAAGAACCAGAAGTGAGAACGATTTACTTGATGAGCAAATGAACCAATTTCTAACAAATGAAAGAAGTGCACATTATAACAGCAGGAGTCTGAATCGTAGATTCCCAACAGTGTGGAAGCAGGCCATTCAGCCCGTTAAGTCCACACTGACCATCTGAAGAATAACCCACCCAGACCCACCCCCACCCTATCCCTGTATCTCTGCATTTCCCATGGCTAATCCACCTTGCTTGCACATGCCTACACACTAAGAGAAATTTAGCATGGTCAATCCACCTAACCTGCACATCTTTGGAGTGTGGGAGGAAACCCACACAGACAGGGGGAGGATGTGCAAACTCCACACAGACAGTTGCCTGAGAGTGGAATCGAACCTGGGTCCCTTGTGCCGTGAGCCAACATGCTTCCCAAAAGAGTTGCATGGCTCGTTCTAACAGATGTTGCAATAAATGTATTGAAAGACATTGAAAAGAATTATTTAACTTCACCACTGGAATGCAATGCGATTCTGACAAATTCATTCTCTCTTTGTGAAAAAAAGCCCTCAGGAGAAGAATTTGAGCCAACAATGACACTATGTTCCAGTCTATTGAAAGGCACCAAAGCACAAAAACCAGCCATATTCAATTACACCAGATGAATACTTCATAAAACGCGACATCTCAAGAAACAAAGCAGTTGCAACTAAATTAGCTTGGACCAGTTAGAATAAAAGCTACTGACAAAACTTTAAGGGCATAACAGAAAAATAGTTTAAGAATAAACCTCAGAACATATAATTCTCCAGTTTATTTTAGCTGATGTTATCTACACACGGCTCAATTGAAAACAGTAATCTCGAATGTGGAGATAAACAACTGAAATAGAGTACAGAATGAAAAGCTGTATTTACAGAAGTGCAAGAAATTGATCATAAAAACTTTTCATCAACTGACACCCTCAGGCAAGTATTTTTTCCCCCAACTGACAAATGAAGGTGAAGAATCAAGATCCCTTGCACGGAAAGGCTGCAGAGTTGAAAAGGAACGAAATTGAGACTTATGAAATGGGATGTTCAGTGTCAACTTGGATGAAAAATCGGCTCAAGGACAGAAAACAGTGAGTCGTGGTGAATTATTGATTTTTCAGCCTGGAGGATGATAGACAATGCTGTTCCCCAAGGGTCAGTGTTAGGCAGGTTGATTTTTTTTTGCTTTCGATAAGCAAACTGAAAACATACGGCTGTAGAAAACTTTCTAATGCAGTCCAGGAATTCTTGTTCCGCCCCTACCCTTTAAACTACTACTCCCGTTGTGAATATTAGGAAAATTAAAGCTCCCCCATTAATACTTCTTGCATGCCTCTTTAATTTCCTTTAAAATTTGTTCCTCTGCATGCTTAGCACTATTTGGTGTTCTATAGACAATATCAATCAATATAATTCTCCCCTTTTCATTCTTTAGCTCAGCAAAACAGATTCTGCCCTTGACGCCTCGTGGACATCCTTTCTCTCCAGCACTGCATTGTTATCTTTTATCAATACTGCTAACCCTCACCCTTTCTCTCTTTCATATTTTCCTGGGCACCTTGAATTCAGCAATATTGAATATTCTGTCCTGTTCTTCTCTGAGCCATGACAATCCTCTGAAGACAATATTGTATTTTTATGTTCCCACTCATCAATTTTATTTCCCACTGTGTACATTGAGATACATGCAGTGGACCTGCCTTTATTATTTCCTCCCTTATCACCTAATCACTTATTATTTCCTACTCTAGGGCTTCCCCAATATTCTTCGTGCTCTAGCATTCCTTGCTGACGTTATCACCTGGTTCCAACACCCGCCGCCAAATTAGTTTAAGCCCTTATTTTAAGCCCTCGTCAATATTACTAACTCATAACCCTGCAAGGTATTCAGTCCTAGCTCTGCTTAGGCGCAAGTTGTACTTGCTTGTACAGATCCCATCTCCCTGTGAGCCACTCTCAATATCCCAAGAATCTAAAGCCGTCCCCCTCCGGTGCCAGATTTGCAGCCACACATTCATCAGATTTATCCTTGTATTTCTACATTCACATTCACTTGCACATGGTACCAGGAATAATCTGCAGATTACTACTTTAGAGGTTCAATTTGCCAGTTACTACCATACCTCCCTAAATTCTGATTGGAGAAGCCATTTCTTTCCGCTAATATTTTTTGTATGACATGAACATGGTTTGCTCACTTATCACCACCCCATCCAGCCACCTCAGAGTTCCCTACAACCATGTAATGATGTCCCTTGACCATTGCACCAGCGAACCAACGGATCCCCCTGGATCCACATCTATGATCAAATGAAAGCCTGTCTGTTTCTCCAGGTATTGAATCTCCTATTAATATGGAACGCCTGGTCTTCTTCATACCTCCCTTGTAAAGCTGAACCACCCGAAGTGCATCCATTACCTGTTATCCATCACTTCCATCAGCATTCAGAACTAAATCCTGGCTGGAGACTGAAATTCAACCACAGGACTCTGCTCTCCCTGCCTGCTCCTTCTTGGTGGTTAACTTTTCCTTCTTCCTTTGCAAACTGCAGGGTGACCATATCAATACACGAGCTATTCATGAAGCTCTGAGGCTCACGGATGCTATGCAATGATGCCAGCTCAAGCTCTGAAAGTCCAGAGCTCAGGCTGCTACAGTTCATAACACCTAGTGCACAAGTGTCAGCTCCCTCCCTAACAATACTGTGACTGTACATGCATCACATGGATGGCAGTGGTTCAAGAAGGCAGCTCCCCACCACTTTCTCAAGGGCAGTTGGGGATAGGCTGTAAATGCTGGCCCAGTCAGCAATATCCTCATTCCTTGAATGAATAAAAAGAAAATTATAACAATTAGAGGATAAATTTATTTGCAAAATTAATTTCATGACTGGTATGAAGAAAATATAATATTATATTTAAAGAAGTGAAATTGTAAATGTACTTGAAGAGATCTTTCTTCTTAACAATTCATTGTTTGTGCAACTGATCCATTACTAAGGCAATGCCACGGGCTTGTATATTATGAAATGGATATGGACAGTCATGCTCTTTATAAGTATTTTATTACTTAATTTTGCTTTCAGAACATGAATTGAAGACAACTAATCTCAGTGGTCTCATTACAGGCAAATAATTTTAGACATGAAGTTGTAAGTAGTCAAGAGGAGAGGGAGGGTAGTCATATTTGAGACTATTTATAAAAGGTTTTCTACAGCTCCTCAATTTTCAAGGCTCCATTGTCTGGTAACTATCACAATCGGTCATTTCCTTCCTCGATCATTTATCTGGGACTGTGAGTTGCAATATATATTGGCTACTATATTTCCCTCTTCGATAAGTCCTTCTAAGCCAAATAAGTTATGAGAGTTTGAGATCTCTCTGCGCAATTAGGGTGGCACGGTGGATCAGTGGTTAGCACTGCTGTCTCACAGTACTAAGAACCCAAATTCAATTCACAACCTTTGCTGACTATATGGAGTTTGTACATCCTCCCTTTGTCTCTGTAGATTTCTTCCCACAGTCCAAATATGTGCACGTTGGGTGGATTGGACATGTTAAATTGCCAGGGATGTGTAGGTTGGGTGGATTAGCCATGGGAAATGTCAGGTGAGGGGATGGATCTGGGTGGGATGCTCTTCAGAAGGCTGGTGTGGACACGATAGGCCAAATGGCCTGTTTCCAGGAAAAAATATTATAGCTCAGATCACTCTGCTTTGTTTCCTGTAGCAGGAATGGTTGTTGTTATAGGGTTAGTGGTTAGAATTACATCCGAAAATCAATGCTTGAGAGATCAGAAACTTGAGTTCAGAAAACAATGAAGGGGACCATGCTGAGAAAGATGGCATGTTGCAGACTGCCCAGTGGAAGGTACCATCATCAGAACAGACATGATGGAGTCAGAGAAACTGGGAGAACGGAAAGGAATCCTTGCAGGAAGTAGGGTGTGAGGAGGTGCAGTCGAGGAGCTGTAGTGGGAACGCAATGGCCTAATGGTATTATCGCTGGACTTTTAATCCATATAACATTCTGGGAGCCTGGATTTGAACCCCACCAGGGATTTGAAGTCAATAAAAATATCTGGAATTAAGAATCTAATGAAGGCCATGAATCTATTGCTGATTGCTGGAAAAACCCACTTGGCTCACTAATGTCTTTAAGGGAAAGAAACTGCCATCCTTACCTGGCCCAACCTACTTGTGACTCCAGACCCACAGCAATGTGGTTGATTCTGAACTATCCTCTGGGCAATTAGGACATGGTCGATAAATGCTGCCTAGTCCGCAATGCCCTCATCGCGTTAATGAAGGAATAAAGAAGTCAAGTTAACTGGAGGGGTCAGTGGGTTTGTAATGGATATTCGGTAGACTGTCTAGCCCCAGAAATGGGACAACTGAAGTCAAAGAAGGGAAGGGAAGAGTCAGAGATGGACCAGGTGAAAGTGAGAGAAGGATGGAAATTAGAAGCAAAATTGATTAACTTTTCCAATTATGGACGAGAGCCGAAGACATCATCGATGTCTCAGAGAAAGAGCTATGGGCGGGGGCCCGGATGGAAACAATGTTCCATGTACCCTGCACAGAGACAGGCATGAAGTTACCCAAGACCATGGCTTTGACTCAAGGAAAATGGGATGAGTTAAAGAAGAAGTTGTTCAAAGTGAGAACAAGCTTAGCCAGGCGAAAGAGGGTAGTGGTGGTGGACAGATACTGTGCAGGCCTCCTTTCAAGGAAGAAGCAGAGAGCCTTCAGAACTTCCTAATGGAGAACAGATGTGGAGAGGGATTGTGTACACATCAATAAAGAGTAGGCAGCTAGAAGCAGAAAACTGGAAAGTATGGAACAGACATAAAGTGTCAGAAGAATCATGAATGTAAATGGAAAAAGACGGAACAAGGGAGGAAAATCTACGGTTGAGATAGAAATAAATTCAGTGGGGTGGGAACAGCTTGAAATGATGGGTCTGCCAGGATAGTCCTGTTTGTGAATTTTGGGAAGGCGGTAGATGTGGGCTGTGTACGCTTGACAGACTATGAGGTGGGAAGCTGTGGAGAGGAGATCTCCAGCAGACGCTGAGGTGAATGACAGTCCTGGAAAGTACAGCCTAATTTCCAATGGTAAGGTCGTTATCAAGGAGATCAGAAGAAGTGTCTGGGATTTGGAGCTCACCCTCTTCCAGGTAGAGGTCAACACGCCAATCGACAACTGTACCACCTTCATTGATAAGAAGGTCAGAGCTGGAGCTGAGGTAACAGATGCATTGCATTTGCATTTAAATGCATTGCATTTGAACAACCACACATTTGTCCTGAACGGAATTCTGACTGTATCAAATCACCATGCGGTGATAATGGCCTGGGTCATCCTTATGATGTACCTACAGTGGTCTTTGAGAGCTATGGATAATGACAACGAGGTTGGTGGATATGTGGTCTGGTCATTCTCTTTTGCCTCCTTAGGAGATTTTCCTTTGTTGTTTCTCCGTCTGGAAACTGTGACTGCTGCTGGAGTTTAATGTCCTTTTTGGGCTTGCTGATGACTCTGAAAGCAATCCATCCTTCCACATTTCCTTCGCCTGACATTAAAAGTAGAGTAAGAATCTTGCCTTCTGCTTAATGCCAGTATGGAAATTCCATGTAAGAGGAAGTGTCAAACAAATTGAAACAGCAAGTAAAACAATATTCCTAAAAGTTTTGTTAAAACAGTCCCCTAACTGCTTCCAACAAACTTTAACCTGAGGGTGAAAAGTAGCTTCACACTTTCTGTAATTTAGACAAGAGGTTTCTAGTTTCATTATTCCCTCTGGGACGGAAGCCAAGAGAAGGATTAATCAACTTGGCTCAGATTATATTTAAATTGAATAACTCAAGTTGCCCAGGGTTGACTGCCAGTACATGACACCAACAATTCCAATGAGGTTTAACTACACCTAATCATGTAAAATTGTCATTGTAAGTATCAAAATTTAATCTGCAGCCTATTTATCTCTTGCTCAAATTTTCTAGTTTCAGGTTAAACATTCCAGACAGGCTTCCACTGCGATTAGCATCTCAAATAAGAGTGATTGGGAGTTGCATGGTGCTGCAGGATTTTAACTGCTTGCAGCAGCTTTAAGCACTGGGGCTTAGCAAAGCAAGTTTTTCTTCCTAACTCCAACACCATAAATGTTTTTGAAATACAGTCAAAAGTCACAGGACACCAGGTTATAGGCCGACATGGTTATACAAAATCACAAGCTTTCAGAATGCTGCTCCTTTGTCAAGTGATGAAGGAGCAGCGCTCCAAAAGCTTGTATTTTTAAATAAATCTGTCGGACTATAACCAAGTTTCATGTGACTTCTGACTTTGTCCACCCCAGTCCAACACCAGCACCTCCACATCATGGCTACTTTTGAAACATAGAGTAGCAGAGATATATAGAATGGAAACCAAGCCCTTTGGCCCAACTCATCCATGCTAACCAGATTTCCTAAACTGAACTAGTTGCATTTGCCTGCATTTGGCCCATATCCATCCAAACCTTTCCTGTCCATGTACCTGTCCAAATGTCTTTTAAATGCTGTACCTACCTCTACCACTTCCTCTGGCAGCTCATTCCATATATGCACCATCTGCTGCATGGAAATGTTGCCCCTCAGGTCCCTTTTAAATCTTTCCCCCTCCACCTTAAACCTATGCACTCTACTTTTGGATTCCCTTACCCTGGGGCAAAGACCTTGGCTATTAACTTTATCAGTGCCCCTTGTGATTTTACCAGGAAGTTCAGGTGCCGGATACAATATCTGGATTTCCTTAAGATTCAGAAATACAACGGAAGCAAAATCAAATGAAAGTGGAAAGCTCAGCCTTGGACAAAATGGAGTCATAGAGTCATACAGCATTGAAACAGACCCTTTGGCTCAACTCACATATGCCAACCATGTTTCCTCATCCGAACTAGTCCCATATCACTCTATATCTTTCTTATCCATGCACCTGTCTAAAATGCTTTTAGAATTACAGTTAGAATTAGTTTTTATTGTCACATGTACTCAATTATAAGATGAATGTTATGATTTGTGGTTTTGTGGATGGAAGCTCCCTTACCTCATGGAGATTAGACTTTAAGATATAGATGTTCCCCTTCCTTCTTGGCCCTGTTTCTTGAATTTCTGCTTCTGTTTTTTTTTGTTTAAATTCTGCTTTTTGAATCTAAGACAGATGTTTTGGTTTTGTATTTGAGATGTTTGCTTCTATTAATTCCGGGTTTTCTTTGTACCCAGGATGGTGGCGGAGAATAGCAATCGAATGTCTTTTAAAAGTTGTGACTGTTCTCACCTCTACCACTTCCTCTAGCAGTTCGTTACACATACGCACCACCGTCTGTGTGAAAAAGGAATTAGGCAGATACATGAGCAAGGGCTAGAAGTTCCACCATTGTGATGACACCCATGGAGGCTCACTTTCACAAGAGATTAATGGCCTTGCCATCTAGGACAAGTCAAAATGGTTTAGGGACACCCCTCAAGATTACTCTGTAATTCAAATTTACAGCTAATTAGCCCTGGTGGTAAAGGAGGACATCTGGTCTGTCGGAAGGTCAAGAAGTAGAATCAGGATGTGTGGACAATAGAAACAACAAGGGTCAGAAAATTATGGTGGGAGTTGTTTATAGGTCTCTTAGCAGTAGTTACACTGGTGAACCAACTATAAAACAACAAATAATTGGTGTTTTAACAAAGTCAGTGTAATTATTGTGAGGGATTTGAAGCTTCACACAGACTGAAGTGATCATATTGTTGTAGATGATCTGGATGATGAAATGATAAAACGTCTTTGTTATAATTTCCTGAATGAATATGTTGAGGAACCAATGGAGGATAACACTATGTTTAGATCTCGTATTGTGTAACGAACCACAGTTAATTCGTAATCTCAGAGCAAAAGATTCTTTGGAGAAAAGTAATCATCATACAATTGAATTCCACATTACGTTAAAGCTACATGCTCTGCTTCCAAATATAAATCATAAACCTTAAAAGATACAAAAGCAGTAAGATGAAAGAAAAAAGCTTTTCAACATGTTGCACAGAAACGCATTAGCTGAAAAATCAAAAACATCAAAGGATGACCCATTTGTGGCTTGCTAATGAAGTTAAGAGTAATACTAATTTAGAAAGTAGTGTCTTGTATTGTGGTAGAGAATAATAATAAGCCTGAATTTTGGACTGTTTAAGAAATCAGCTTAGATATGCCATAAAATTGATGAAAAAGCAAAAAACAAACATGAGAGTAATTAGCCAGGAATTTGAAAACATATTGTAAACATTTCACACATTTATAAAAAGGAGTGATTGATTGATATGTTGAAATACTGTCACTGGTACTGAAAAACAGTGAAAAGCTTTGTTTACAAGAAGTACAGGCAGATCACAGCAAGCAAAGGATGCACAGATCAAAAAGACTTAGAGGCATACAGGTTACATTGCAGGTTACATTATTTGAGGCTGGAGTCCATTCAACAGTCTGATGATGCCCAGAAAGATTGTAACTGAACTCAAAATTGGCCTGACAGATACAAGAGAAGTTTATTATGAGGAATAAGGAAATGAAATGGCAGAGACTTTGAGCAAATATTTTGTGTCTGTCTTCACAACAGTTACACACAAAAAATCGAAGACAAACAAGAAACCAGTGAGATTAAGGAACTCAAGGCAATCAATATAAGCAGGGATAAAATATGCAGGGAGATTCCAAAGGGGCCAAAATCTAACAAATGTCTGGGACCCAATGCGCTACATGCTAGGGTTCTTGGAGATGTCGCTGCAGAGATAGTAAATGCACTGATTTTACAGAATTCCCTATGTTCTAGAATGGTCCCAGTGAATTGAAAGTTAGGAACTGCAAGACCAGCATTCCAAATGAAAATGGAGAGAGAAAACATGGAACCAAATACCAGTTGACCTACCACCAGTCATTTTGTAAATTCTAGAATGTATTACGAAGGAAACTTTAACAATGCACTTGGAAAATTGTTACATGTTCAGATACAGTCAACATAGTTTAGGAAAGGGAAAATTATGCTTGAAAAGATTTATTCAAGTTTTTTTAATGAGTTGCCTAAGAGAATAGATAAAATGGAACCAGTAGATCTGGTATACCAAGATATAGAGCTGGATGAACACAGCAGGCCAAGCGGCATCAGAGGGCCAGGAAGGCTGACGTTCCTAGACCCTTCTTCATCTGTTTTCCAAAACACATCTGATCATAGTGCCATACAAATTGTTAATATTCAAAATAGGGACTCATGCTGTTGGGAGCATTATTTTAGCAAGAATACAGAGCTGACTGCCTGGAAGAAATGGGTAACTATAGGTAGGGAGTGGGTCTTGTATTGCAGCAGTAGTGATCCTATTGCTGAGTCAGGAGGCCCAGGTTCAAATCCCACCTGTGCCAAAGGTTTATAATAACGTTTCTGCACAGGTTGGTTAGAAAATATCTAGGTATAAGTAAGGCATTTTCAGGTTGACAGGCAATAATTAGTGAGAGTTACCAAAATGATTGCTACAGCCTTAGGGTTTACAATCTACATTAATGATTCATGCAAAGAGACTGAAAGTAACATTTCTAAGTTGCTGACAAGATGAAATTTAGTGAGAATGTCGTGGCCTAATGAGATTCATGTAAAACATGATGATGTAATAGATCACGCGAATCTGACATCCATAAGAGGGATGACATCGGTTTATAATAAGCATGTGAAGGGAGAAGTTTTAGACATTTTCAGAAAACTACAAATGAAATGTACAGTACGTAAGGGGTTAAAGAGCTTTACTTAGTGATAAGCAGCAAACAGCCTCGTGGACAGTGTATATGCAGAGACCCACAGCCTGAAACACTCCATCTGGTACCTCAAACTGCAAGTAGCTGTATTGATTTAAAACCTACAATAAACCAAATTGTAAGTGATGAGAAGATACAAAGAGGCTACAAACAGATATAAACAGATTAAATGAGAGGGTAACAAGAAGGCAGCTGGAGTATAACGCCAGGAAGTGTAAGATTGCTTTTCTTGGCAGTAAGAATAATAAATTGGAATTTTCTACTAAAGTTGAAATTTATAAATGTTAAGGTTCAGAGGAAATTGGATATAACCACGTGAGGAATAAGGAAAGTTAGTATGTAGGTACAATAAGAAATGTGAAGTCAACTGTTATGTGGGACTTTGATGCATCACGATTGAGGTATTACAATAAGGAAATCTGGCCAGAATCATATATCACTTTGTTGGGACCACAACTGGAGTGCAGTGTGCAATTTTATTTTTCATATCTAAGGAGGAATATACTTGTATTGGAGCCAGTACAACACACATTCATTTGCTAGGCTCCTGGAATGTCCTGGGATGAGAGGCTGAATAGAATTGCTTATTTTCTCTGGGTTCAGAAGAATGAAAGGTGATTTAATTGATGGGACAGATGCTGAGAGATTCTTTGCCTGACTGAGGAATCTGGAACATAAGAAGAATTATAAAATCTCTTATAAAATGTGGGGGGGGCTCAATGGCTCAGTGGTTAGCACTGCAGCTTCACAGCACCAGGGACCCAGATTCAATTCCAGCCCCAGGTGACTGTCTGTGCAGAGTTTGCACATCCTTCCCATGTCTGCATGGGCTTCTTCCAGGTGCTCCAGTTTCCTCCCACAGTCCAATGATGTGCAGGCTAGGTGGCTTGGGCCATGCTAAATTGCCCATAGTGTTTAGGGGGATGGGTCTGGGTGGGATGCTCCAAGGGTCAGTGTGGACTTGTTGGGCCAAAGAGCCTGTTTCCACACTGAGGGATTCTTAAAAAAAAAAATCATAGTTAAGTTCATGTTGGCTAGTTGGAGTAATTGGGCACCTTTCAGGTTTGGATTGATAAGTAGCAAGTAATATTCATACTGCATCAATGAGCATTAAATTTCCTCTGTCAGATCCCTGTCCATTTTCCCAGTGTGTCTACATCCTCCTTGATGTCTTTTATTACAACCATGAAAAACCAAGTTTATCTTTTTACTAAGCCTGGAACAATTGTAAGCTGTGAAGAGGACAGGGTGGAACTCTGAAAGGAAACTGACAAGTTGGTGGAGGAACAGATGACATTCAATGCAGAGAAGTATGAAGTGACACACATTGGTCAGAAGAACATAAAATATAAAATGGAAGGTACAATTCTACAGAAGGTCCAGAAGCAGAGGGACCTGGGTATACTGTAAGTGCACAGATCATTAAAGTTTGCAGGATAAGCAGAGAGAGTAATCAATAAAGCTGAGTGGCCTTACTTTATTGCTTAAGGCATAGAGTACAAGAGAGGGAAGTAATGTTGAATTTGTATTGGGCACTTGTTAGATATAAGCTGAAGTATTGCATGCAGTCGTGCGCAGAATATTATAGGAAAGATATGAATGCAGGAACAGAGTGCAGAAGTGAGTTCACAAGAATGGTTCCAGGAATGAGAACCATCAGTTAAGAGGATAGATTGAAGAAGTTGGGATTGTTCTCATAAAAGGCTAAGTGGAGATTTGATAGATGTTTTTAAATTCATGAGCAGCTTGATAGGGTAGATAGGGTGAAGCTGTTCCTGCTTGTAAAAGAAAAGAATAACAAGGGGGCACAGATGTAGGGTGATATTCAAACAAAGCAAGTGTGACGTGTGGAACAACTTTCACGTAGCGAGTCCTTAAGGTATAGAATGCACTACATGGAAACGTGGTGAAGGAAGGTTCACCTGAGTCATTAAAGAAGCCATTGGATGATTATTCATGTAGAAATACGGTGCAGGGGTATGAGGAAAAGGCAGAAGATTGGCACTAGGTAATAGAAAAGATGTAGGCTTGATGGGCTGAATGGCCTCATTCTGCACCAGAACACTTCTGCAATATTCACAGAACCTTTGATACTCTGCATAAGCGGAAGCAAATAGCCTTAGTACAGGAGCTGCATCAAAAATCTAAATTCTTCAAAAGAGGCTCAGAAACATTTTCACTGAAAATTCATTTCTATGCATAAGAATAAATATAATTCCAATCATAAAAAAGACCAATCATCAGGTTTGAGTATGTAACAAACAGGGTAATTAAAGGGGGACGGAATTTATAATGTATTTGGATTTATTTAGGTGGCTCTAAAAAGGTCTTGATACAAATAGCTTATGGAATTTGGGTGATTGGTCAACAAGCAGGAAGCAGAGAGTCAGGATAAATGGGTCATTTTCATGTGTCAGACTGCATAGTGTATCATTGCTGGGGCCTCAACTATTTAAAATCTCCAATCGTGAATGCCGAACACTACAAGATGATTACAATTTAAAATGTCCCCTGCATTTCAAGGTAAAAGAAAATATTCAGAAAAGGGTTCAGAAGTGCAAATTCCTGACACACACCTCAGAGAAATGCCAATGTGATCCTGTTGCCTTTGTGAAAGGAACTCAGATTAAAATCCATTGAGGTGGGGTGACAGTTTTTACGTTTTGCAACATGATTCCTAGTAAAAAGGACAGCTGTTTTTTTTAAGACACGAGAACAAAGAAACTACTGCCATGGTTAAAAAAAAGGAGAATTGTTTCACGGTATTGGACAAACAGGATGCTTTTGGAGTGTTCTGTTTCAAAAAAAAGGAACAGAAAGCTTGAATCACCGAGGGCAAAACAACATGGAGCCGGAGGAACACAGCAGGCCAGGCAGCATCAGAGGAGCAGGAAAGTTGACGTTTCGGGTCGGCACCCTTCCTCAGAAATGTAGAGGGGGAAGGGAGCTCTGAAATAAATAGAGAGAGGAGGAGTGGAGCTGGGGAATGTAGGTGGGATGGTGATAAGTGAGTGCAGGTAGGCAGTGGTGGGGAATGGTCAGTGAGGTGGGAGAAGTGGATAGGTGGGAGGGAAGACGGACAAGTTGTATCAGGTCAAGGAGGCGGGGTTGAGAGGAAGGGTTGGACATGGGATGAGGCCAAGAGTGGGGACATTTTAAAACTGGTGAATCCCATGTTTAGGCCATTAGGTAGTAGGCTGTCGAGGCGGAATATGAGGTGTTGCTCCTCCAGTTTGCAGCTGGTGTCATTGTGACACTGGAGGAGGCCCAAGATGGACATGTCACCGAGGGAGTGGGAGGGGGAGTAAAAATGGTTGGCGAACGGAAGATGTTGTCGTTTATTGCATACAGAGTGCAGATGCTCTACAAAGTGGTCTCCGACTCTACGCTTGGTCTCACCGATGTAGAGGAAGCCACATCTGGAGCAGAGGATACATAAGGCCAAGTTGACGGATGTGTAGGTGAACCTCTGTCCGATGTGAAAGGTTTGTTTTGGGCCTTGAATGGAGGTGAGAGGAGGAGGTTTAGGGGCAGGTGTAGCACTTCCTGCGGTTGCAGGGAAAGGTGCTGGGGGTCGTGGGGTTAGTGGGGAGTGTGGAGCGGACGAGGGAATCACGGAGAGAGCAGTGCCTATGAAAGACAGATGGGGCGGGGAGGGAAATTTCTCTTTGGTTGTGGGGTTGGATTGTAGGTGGCGGAAATGGCGGAGAATGATATATTGGATGCGGAGATTGATTGGGTGATATGTGAGGACAAAGGAGATTCTGTCTTTTTTTGGAGGGGGGGGAGTGAGAGCAGAAGTGCGGGAAATGCAAGAGATGAGGTTGAGGGCATTTTGGATCCCCGGAGGGGGCAATTTACGGTCCTTGGAATAGGAGGACATCTGGGATGTTCAGGAGTGGAATGCCCATCTTGGGATGGCTCGTGGCAGATGTAGAGGAATTGGAAGGGGACCACATTCTTTCAGGAAGGTGGGTGAGAAGAGGTGTAGTCTAGGTAGCTGTGGGAGTCAGTGGGCTTGAAATAGATGTCAGTTTCGAGGCGGTCACCAGAGATGGAGATGGAGAGGCCCAGGAATGAGAGAGAGGTATCAGAAATGGTCCAGGTGAACTTAAGGTTGGGGTGAAAGGTTTTAGTAAAGTTGATGAACTGTTCAAGCTCTTCTTGGAAGCACGAGGCGGCGCCGATACAGTCATCGATGTAGCGGAGGAA
>JAHRHZ010000009.1:11632179-11672301 GCA_024137785.1 Ginglymostoma cirratum
ACCACCCCTTAGTATGTAGGAAGTGGGAGGAGTTGAAGGAGAAGTTGTTAAGAGTAAGGACAGGTTCTGTTAAGTGCATGAGGGTATCAGTGAAGGGGGACTGGTTGGGCCTGCGGGAGAGGAAGAAGCGGAGTGCCTTTAGGCCATCTGTGTGGGGGATACGAGTGTACAGGGATTGGATGACCATAGTGAAGATGAGGTGTTGGGGGCCAGGGAATTGGAAGTCTTGGAGGAGGTGGAGGGCGTGGTGTCCTGGATGTAGGTGGAGAGTTCCTGGACCAGGGGAGAGAAAACACAGTCAAGATAAGCAGAGACAAGTTCAATGGGGCAGGAGTAGACAGAGACAATGGGCCGGCGGGGCAGTCAGGTTTGTGGATTTTAGGAAGGAGATAGAAATGGGCGGTGCAGAGTTGGGGAACGATGAGAGTGGAGGCTGTGGGTAGGAGGTAACCTGAGGTGATGAAGTTATGGATGGTCTGGGAGATGGTGTTTTGGTGGTCAGGGATGGGGTCATGATTGAGGGGGCAGTAGTAGGAGGTGTAAGAGAGTTGATGCCTGGCCTTGGCGATGTAAAGGTCAGTGTGCCATACCACAACTGTGCCTCCCTTGTCCGTGGGTTTTATGGTGAGGTTGGGATTGGACCAGAGGGAGCGGAGGGCTGCACCTTCTGTGGGGGAGAGGTTGGAGTGGGTGAGAGGGGTGGAGAGGTTGAGGTGATTGATGTCGCGATGGTAGTTGGAGGTGAAGAGGTTGAGGGAGGGTAGGAGGCCATGTGGTGGTGTCCGGGAGGATGGGGGATGTTGGAGGTGGGAGAAGGGGTTAGTAGAGGATTGATTAGACTCGCAATTAAAGAAATAAGCGTGGAGGTGGAGACTGCGAAAGAAGTGTTTGATGTCCAAACATGAGCGGTATTCATTGATGTGTGGGCGGAGGGGAATAAAGGTGAGCCCTTTACTGAGGGACTGACCGTTCATCCTCAGTGAGGGGGAGGTCTGAGGAAATGGTGAAGAACAGGCAGGGCTGGGGGCTGGAGCTGGGTATAGAGTTGGTTGTAGAGCTGGAACTTGGTGTGGGGGTGGAGTTAGTGTCGTCGTCGGTGTCAGCAGTGTTAATGTCGGTGGATGTTTTTCCCAGCTCCCTTCCCTCTCCCCCATTTCTGAAGAAGGGTCCGACTCGAAACGTCAGCTTTTCTGCTCCTCTGATGCTGCTTGGCCTACTGTTCCTCCAGCTCCACACTGCGTTATCTCTGACTCCAGCATCGGCAGTTCTTGCTATCTCTGAGGAATCGCCAAATTATGTTTTACAGATGGCAATTGTGTCCAGTTGGAAAGCTGGGAATCACTATGGGACAGCATGACAGTCATTAGTGTTACAAACAGTAAATGGGTTTTTGTGATGCATATTTACTTACATTATTAGTTAATGAGAAAATATCTTTTCTTGAGTTGTCTATTGAACAATGTTTGATTCAATGTTGGCTTTAATTTGGTAGTTGCAGCAAAATTCTTTAAAAGTGAAATCTAGTCCCTTTGATCTTTTTGTCAGTCATTGAGAATGACATCCCTTCTTCAAAGTTACCAACGTTTTACCTTACGCCATATTAAATGACTTATATGAAGGAACCTGGTGTATTGTAGCCACACTTGCTGAGAATATAAGAGCTAGATAGGAAATTTTGAAAACGTCATAGAGTCTACAAAGGGCCAAACGTTTTGCAAATTGAAAAACTGAAAAGAATGTGGAACAATACTGGTTGTTTACTTTGACAGGAAGAGCAGAATATTATTTAAATAGAGTGAGGATGTGAAATGCGGCAGTACCAAGGGATCTTTGTGTCCTTGAGCACGAGTCACAAAAAAAAATACACATTGCAACTACAGCAAGCAATTAGGAAGATAAATCGAACATTAGCCTTTGTTATAAGGGGAATGGAGTATACAGGTAGGAAAATCTTGGTAAACTGTACAGGGTGTTGGTGAGATCATGTCAAGAGCACTTCATACAGTTTTGGTCTTCTGACTGATGGAGCAATGTATTTCAATTGAAGGCCATCCAGACAAAGTTCCTTAGGTCGATACTGAAAATGAATGGATTGCCTTCTGAGGAAAGGCTATGTTTCACCTGGGGGTTGGGGAGGGGGGTGGGGGGAGAGGTGAGTCGGCTGGGGGTAGTGGGGTGCGGTGGTTGCTGATGGAGATAAAAAGAATTTCACTGAACTAATTAGTACCACTAAATGAAGGAACTGAATAAATAGATTATCAACTTTGGGGTTAGGCCACAGACATAATGACAAAATCCAGTTTTTTTCTTTATGCCAAGTTGTTCATTTTGACCAATTGTATCTGGAGCAGTATTCAGTGGAGGTACCTCATTACAAAAGAAGGACAATCAAATTATTTTGTTAACCCACATCCTCCTGACGTATACCTCCGTAGATGGTTTTAGAAGAAAGGAACAACGTGATTAAGCCTGCAGTAAACATAAACCTGGCCTTGGCCAACACATGGGGAACAATGAACAGTCAGGTTTACCTGATGATTGGTTTCAATTCCAACTAATGGAATGTTTTTTGTGAATGCACTAAAGCATTGTGGTAGTTTGACAGCTATTATGTACTATGTAATTGCGTTCCAAGTGAATGCGCACAAATAGGAGATCATGGATCCTGGTAATATTTAAGTTGAAAAAAATGTCAATGCATTCTGGCATGAAGGGAGGGGGAGAAGTTACTATATGATGTATACTTGCATTGCAATGCAGCAGGCGAATGTAGGCTCGAGAAATTCGGGTCTGATCATAGATATTGGGATTGGGGGTAGGGTTGATGAGAAGGTAAACTTAAAGCCGCAACTGGATCAGCCACAGTCTTATTGAAAGCTTAGCAGTCTCAGTGGACCGAGTAGCCTACTCCTGCTCCCGTCTCTTGTGTTCTGTCCTCTTTCTTTTTCAACCAAAGTTGGGAGAGCATACTGAAAATGTCCGACTTCAGGAGCAGTGTAAACTGTGCCACAAGTGCAACCTAGAGGAGAGAAGGACATGGGTCACATTCTTAATTCTGAGTTTCTGATCTCCACCGTGCCATTGATGAAAGCTTTGTATTTCTGCTAAGAATAAAAGAAACTTCAAAAAAAAGAGGATTAGAGGGCTAAACATGCCAGGAGACTGATTAATCTACTGACAATAATATATTTCATAAAAATAGGAAAGAGAAAGAAGGAGAGGTAATGGAAGTGGTGTTAAATAATACTGCGAAAGCACTGGGGTGGGACGGGGAGGGGGGAGAGGAATGATTGGAATTAAGGAACAAAAAAAGAACTATTATGCTAATGGTTGTCTACCATAGACCAGCAAATAGTGGGAAACCACAAAGGAACCAATTTGTGGAAAAATGCAACAACAATAAAGCAGCGATATTTATGGATTAAAATTCCCATAAAATGAACTCAGAAAAATAAATGCATTAAGGACAAAGTGCAGAAAGAATTTGTGAAATGTGCACTGGAGTCATTCTTTAGCAATACAACAAAGGAAGGTGTTCCAGATCAAGTTGTGTGGAAGGAGGCGGTGCAGTACCTTATGTTTGAATGGGACAGCATTTGGAAAAGAAATGATCACCCTCACCATTAGAGTAGTCACAGAAAAAGGCAAAGTATAGTCCAAAGTGAAAAGCTCCTTTAGAGGAGGGACTAAGTTTGTTGAGTTGAAAAGGAGTGCAAGAGGGTGAGAATCAAAATTTGACAGACGGAACAGCAAATGGGCATTAGGAGACCTTTAAGGGGAAACAGTTCAACTGCAGGCTGGGCATATTTCCTTCAAGGAAGTAAAGAAAGAGGATCCAAATCTACAATTCCCCGAGTAATAAGAGTTTGGAGATAAAAGTGAAAGAGAAAATAAAAGCTTATAATAAATGTTAAAAATATGTGGCCTCCTCGGCATCGGTGAGACCAAACAGAAGCTCAGAGACCACTTTGTAGAGCACCTGCGCTCGGTTCACGACAAGCGACGACACCTTCCAGTCACGAACCACTTCAACTCCCCCTCCCACTCCCTGGGTAACATGTCCATCTTGAGCCTCCATCAGTGTCACAATGATGCCACCCACAAACTGGAGGAGCGGCACCTCATATTCCACCTTGGGAGCCCACAACTCAATGATCTCAATATAGACTTTACCAGTTTCAAAATCTCCCCACCCCCGGCCTCATCCCTTGACCAACGCTCCCTCTCATCCCCACCTCCCTGACCTGACACAACCTATCCATCTTCTCTCCCACATATCTGCTCTTCCCACCTCACTGACCAATCCCCACCACTGCCTACCTGCACTCAGCTATCACCATCCCACCTACCTTCCCCAGCCCCACCCCTCCTCTCTCTATATATTTAAGAGCTCCCTTCCCCCTCCCTCATTTCTGAAACGTCAGCTTTACTGCTCCTCTGATGCCTGGCCTGCAGTGTTTCTCCAGCTCCACAATGTGGTATCTCTGACTCCAGCATTGGCAGTTCTTACTATCTCTAATAAATGTTAACTTAGTGATGCGACAGGTTGAATTCAAGGTGCAAAGTGAAATAAAAGTGTATGTGAGTAGATTTGCCAATAACATAAAAATAAATTCTAAAACCTTTTCTTAACATACTCTCAAAATAACAGTGAAATCAAGAGCACTGGGACCAAAAGGGAGATCATCTTGCAAAGGGGGAGGCACTGTCTTCACTAAAGAAGAGGACGTTAACATTGTCACATTAGAAGAACGGGGTAGCAAAATTGATTAGTTCAGCTGCAGGTTAGACATATTCCTTCAAGCAGGGGAAAGAAAGAGTATCCAAATCTACAATTCCCCAAGTAATATGAGTTTGGAGATAAAAATGAAAGAGAAAATGAAAGCTTATACTAAATGTTAACTTAGTAATGCGACAGGCTGAATTCAAAATACAAAGTGAAGTGAAAGTGTATGTGAGTGGATTTGCCCATAACATAAAAATAAATGCTAAAACATATTATTGGCATGCTCACAGAACAACAGGGAAATCAAGAGTGCTGGGACCAAAAGGGAGATCAACTTGCAGAGGGTGAGGCACTGTCTTCACCAAAAACTAGGATGCTATCATTGTCATATTACAGAAAGTGGCAACAAATTTGATTAGGATAACAGTAATTAGAAAGAAGTATCAAAAGGAGTAACAACGCTTGATGTAGTCCAGCTGGGATCAATTCTAGATGACCGAGAGAAGAAAGGACGCAAATAATGGAGATTCCAGTCACAATCTTCTAATCTTCCTACAATATGGGACAGGCACCAGATGACTGAAGGTTTATAAATTACAGACCTGCTGTGCAAGAAACGGAAAAGTGTTAAAACTGACAACAAAGCTCATCTTAACATCTGTGATGGGAAACCTTTAGAGGCAATAATCCAAGTCAAAATTATTTGATGCTTGAAAAACATGGATTAAACCATTAAAACTCAGCTAGACTTGTTAAAGGCAAATGGTGTCTCACTTCATTGAATTCATTAATGAAGCAATGAAAAGATTTGATGAGGACACTGTGACTGATGTTGAATGGGTTTTGATAAAGTAACACATAACAGACTTATTAGCAAAATTGAACCCCACAAGATTAAAGGAGTAGTAGCCACACGATTAGCTAAGGGATAAAGTGCATTAAGAAACTGGGGGATAGTAAGATCTGCCGTTGCTGGAGTCAGAAATAACACAGTGTGGAGCTGGAGGAAAACAGCAGGCCAGACAGCATCAGAGGAGCAGGAAAGCTGAAAATGAAGAAGGGGCCCAACCTGAAATGTCAGCTTTCCTGCTCCTCTGATGCTGCCTGGCCTGCTGTGTTTCTTCAGCTCCACACTGTGTTAAGAGACTGGGGTTAAGTTTTGTTTCCCAGAGGTGTGTACAAGGATGGCTACTCTATTTGACATACTATTACTGCTGTTAATGTGAGTATACAGGACAATGTTTGTAGATGACACAGTAATTAAGAATGGAGGAAAGAGGAAAGAGGATATGAACAAATTTCAGGACGACTTAGACTAGGAAAGGTGAGAAGATGCACTGTTATGCAGAGAGCAGTGAAGTGATAGACTTTGGGAGGAAGAATTAGGTAATGCAATATAAATTGAATAGTGCAATTTTAAAGAAGGGGTGAGGGGCAGGATCATAGAGATTCAATGATTTATATTCATAAATCTTTTAAATATTGGAAGAAAAAAATTACAGCACAAAAGGAGAACGTTCAGTCCACCATATCAATGCTGGATGTAAAAGAACAATCCAGGTTAATTCTTTTATCCAGCTCTGACTTGTCTTCAAGGTGAGAGCTACGGTTGCTAATATGATGACATGACCCCTATGCTCCTGTCAATTGTTGGCTGACACATCCACCCTTGGAATGAACTGCCAATTGGAAAGTAAAAAGACTCATTAACCAACTGGAGAATGCTTGACTATGAGCCAAACAATTTTTCCCATCACACTTTCCATATTCAATGTTTTTATATCTGGTAATTAGGAATTTTCAAAGAAAATGACAAAAATGATTTTATTTTAATGTTTCTATTGTTTTTCCCAAGGCTTGCACTTAACAGTGTCCTCAAGATTAATATTCGATTCCTGGAGTTTGCAGGCCAATCTGGAGAATTGAAGCTCTAGCGAACAGAAATTACAAATGAGAGAAAAAAAAAGAATTAATGACAGGTATTAGGAACAAAATAACAACTGAGAACCAAAATAAATACAGAAGGTTTAGAGGGAAGTGAGAAAGCTTAATAAAGAAGCAAACAGACGTTACGAGAAAAGACTGGCAGTCAGCACAAAGGGGAATCTCAAAGTCTTCTATGGGCATAAAAATAATAAAAGTGTGATTAAAGGAAGACTAGAACAGATGCCACATGGAGGCTGGTGGCATAACTAAAATATTAAATTACTACATTACTTCTGTCAATACCAAGGAGTTAGATGATACCCATGCCGTGATGATAGATGAGGAAATACTGTCAACTAAAAGTGTTTCAAATTTTAAGGAGAAATGCTGGATAGAATGTTGGTAGTTAAACATAAGAAATTAAGAACTAGAAGTATGGGTAGCTCATCTAGCCTTTCAAGCATATCCATCATTCAAAAAGATCATGGCTGATCTAACCCAAATCCTTTTAGTGTGAGCTTGTCACAGCCCTCAGCTCCTTAGTATGTCAAAAATCTATCTACCTTCTCTTTAAATACTTCCAGTGATCTAGCCTCCACAACTCTCTGGGGTAGAGAATTACAGAATTTACTATCCTCTGGGAGAGAATATTCCTTTCTGTCTTAGTTTTAAATGAGTGTAGCCTTATTATATAACCACACCCCCTCGTTTGAGATTCCCTTACTTGAGGAAACTTCTTCTCATCATTTACTCTGTAAAGCCTCTTCAGAATTTTATACGTTTTAATAAAATCGCCCCTCATTCTTCTAAACTCTAATGAATTACAGGTCTAACCTGTTTAGACATTCTTGATACGTCAATCCTTTCATCCCAACCAAGTGAATCTATTTTAAACTACCTCCAATGCCAAGATAATTGAATAGAAGAGACAGAATGAGTGTGAGCTTTTGAAGAGAAGGTGGTGGCACTAATACCAGTGGAATGATGAGGGTCATTGAGCTTCTTCCTACACTGCTGGGCATCCCTCGACTCCACTGACCTGGTAGCAACCTTTGACCGGATTATAACCTCCACTGCCTGATCTGAGGGAGCAGGATGTCCTGCCTCTGTACCATCCTATCCTGTAGGACCTCACTGCCCACAAAGCAATTTTCTCTTGTCTGAGATATTCATGACAAACACCAGGAAGTATGCAGTGCAGCTCTGGAGTAATGGTGCTTGTCTGAGTGTACAAAGCCCTTTTAAAATTGGTGTCGATGTCAAGGATACCAATACATTTCAGGATATCCTGGTGGTGATGAGTTGTTCTGGTTACAGTGAGCAGTATGGGGCTGGAATCAGAAGAGACGAATGTCATGGGGTGGGGTAGGTAGTTAATGATGCAGATTTAGTACCAGAACAGAAATTGCTGGAAAAAACACAGCAGGCCTGGTAGCATCTGTGGGGAGAAAGCAGAGTTAATGTTTCGGCCCACTGACTCATCTTCAGAACTGATTTGTAAAGTGAGAAAACTCATCAAACCTTGCAGAGAGAAACTCTCTACAAAGGTCAACAAAACTGGCACTTAGCCAAAAGAACATAAGATTGAACTCGTCCTGCTCTTCTGAAGCTGCCTGGCCTGTTGTACTTCTCCAGCTCCGCACAGCGTTATCTCATAAGATTGAACTCCCTGTTTCCATTGACTTGAAAGTGTCAGGACACAGTTGTAAGGTAATTGGCAAAAAGAACCAGAGGCAAAACGAAGAGAAGAGAGAGAACAAGGTGTGGAGCTGGATGAACACAGCAGGCCAAGCAGCATCAAAGGAGCAGGAAAGCTTGATGCTTCAAGCCTACACCCTTCATCAGAAATGGGGGAGGGGAAGAGGGTTCTGAAATAAATAGGGAGAGAGGGGGAGGCGGATAGAAGATGGATAGAGGAGAGGATAGGTGGAGAGGAGGCAGACAAGTCAAAGAGGCAGGGATGGAGCCAGTAAATGTGAGTGTAGGTGGGGAGGTAGGGAGGAGATAGGTCAGTCCAGGGAGGACGGACAGGTCAAGGGGACTGGATGAGGTTAGTAGATAGGAGGTGGGGATAGGGCTTGAGGTGGGAGGAGGGGATAGGTGAGAGGAAGAACAGGTTAGGGAGGCAGGGACGAGCTGGGCTGGTTTTGGGATGCGGTTGTGAGAGGGGAGATTTTGAAGCTTGTGAAATCCACATTGATACCATTGGGCTGCAGGGTTCCCAGGCTAAATATGAGTTACTGTCCCTGCAGCCTTCGGGTGGCATCATTGTGGCACTGCAGGAGGTCCAGGATGGACATGTCGTCTGAGGAATGGGAGGGGGAGTCGAAATGGTTCGCGACTGGGAGGTGCAATTGTTTGTTGCGAACCGAGCGCAGGTGTTCTGCAAAGCGGTCCCCAAGGCTCTGCATGGTTCCCCAATGTATAGGAGGCCACAACGAGTACAGCGGATGCAGTATACCACATTGGCAGATGTGCAGGTGAACATCTGCTTGATGTGGAAAGTCTTCTTGGGGCATGGGATGGGGGTGAGGGAGGAGGTGTGGGGGCAGGTGTAGCACTTCCTGCCGTTGCAGGGAAAAGTGCCGGGTGTGGTGGGGCTGGAGGGGAGTGTGGAGCGGACAAGGGAGTCACGGAGAGAGTGGTCCCTCCAGAAAGCAGACAAGGGTAGGGAGGGAAAAATGTCTTTGGTGGTGCGGTCGGATTGCAGATGGCAGAAGTGTCGGAGGATGATGCTTTGGATCCGGAGGCTGGTGGGGTGGTACGTGAGGACGAGGGGGATTCTTTTTTGGTTGTTATTGCGGGGACGAGGTGTGAGGGATGAGTTGCGGGAAATGCGGGAGGCACGGTCGAGGGCGTTCTCGACCACTGCGGGGGGGAAGTTGCAGTCCTTGAAGAATGAGAACATCTGAGATGTACAGGAGTGGAATGCCTCATCCTGGGAGCAGATGCGGCGGAGGCGAAGGAATTGGGAATATCGCAAAACGAAGAGAACTTTTTTTTTAAATGCAGCAACTTATTATGACCCAGAATGCACAGACTATAAGGGTGGTAGAAACAGACTGAGTGATTTATTTGGAAAATACTTGAATAGATGAAAATTGCAGTGCCATTGAATCAGAGCAAAGTTGGTGGGAGCACTGGCTGGATAAACTTACTGAATAGCTCTTTCACAGAAATCTGGCACAAGCACAATGGGCTGAGTAGATCCTTGTGCAGTAAGATTCGAAAAGCCTGTGATCTGCTGAAACCTAAACAAATGATGGAATAATTGTATCTAATTGAACACAGCCTTCTTGCAATGATTCACTATTGTATTTGTGAAAACATGCAGCACTGTCACCAGCGAATGAGTTGGACTGGTGTTGACAATAATTCTTTAAATGTGGCTAAGCTCAAGGGGAGGCATGAGCAACAGTTTCATTCCTAAGTTACCACTCTTGGTCACAGGCAACCCAGATAATGTTAAATCACATTGTGTTCCTGAGCACAACAACGCCAGGGAAACCCAATTCGGTTGAAAGCTGAGACTTGGACAGGGATATTCCAAGTGCTCCACTGAAACATGATAGAGGGGTACTGAAACACAACAAGAAGCAGAAATTCTCATTTACCACAGAAAGCAAGAGTTGTCTATGTGTGTGCTTTGTGTACAATGCTGATAGTATTTCTATCTCTCGTACTTGAATGTTGGTAACCATTTTTGAAAAACAAATGATAGTCAAGATGGCATAGAGGAGAGAAAAGTGCCTGGGGTGATTTGAAGCGAAAGCAGGGCTAACTAAATCACAATGGTGTTTTTACTGGAGCAATCTGAAGGATTTCCTAATATAAAGGAGCATGGAAATGCTGACGTTTATAAATTAATTCTGGAGAAAGCAATAATTGGAATATATAACATGGATATTTTTGCAACATAAATCACTTAGGAAATTGTCATGATACACAAGAGTGTAATGCAGATCTTGCAGCAATAACGACTTGGGATATGTATAGGTAAAGACACTATGGTCTGACAGGGCCAGAGGGTTGTTCTTTTATTACAGAGTGAAGGCTGATGGTGGTTTAACCTGACGATCACTGCACTTCAAGGGAAAGGTTAAGAAAGTGAGTCCTTCATGGTAACATGAGTCTCTTCAGGAATTGAACCCACACTGTTGGCATTACTATGCATCACAAACTAGCTGACTAGCCATCTGAGATGAGCTAAATAATTGATTGAATGTCCTAAACTGTGATTTTATCATTAAGATTTTGGGTGGGACATTAACGTTTGATTTCATATGATTCAGACCCAAGGCTAGATCCTCCTTACAGCCTTTGTAATAGCATAGAGCAAATTCTTCTCACCTCCGAATAGTTGCAGAAAAGCAACAGAGTGCAATAAAATGAAACAAAGATAAAGCAAAGAGCTGTAGCTACTGATCTCCAGCAATAAATTACAACTTCTTTACTCTGCCAGGCTCTTCTCATTAGACCAGAAGATAGCTGCCCTCATGCATATTGAACCATGTAAGACCCTAAAAACCCATAGACTTAGAAGATGTGGATGGAAGCACACATAACATGGTGATCAGTAGGAGATCTAAAGGTTTAACAAAGTCAGTCCTGAAGAAGCAACATGCTGGTCTCCCAGAAGACTTCAAGGAAAATAGATTATGCTAATTGCTGAGGATGATAATCTCCAAAAAACCTTGTGAAAACACAGAAAAATATTTCAAAGAACGGCAGAGAACATTTTGTATCTGAGAAGAGACTCACTGGAACAGAAGACATCTGTAGCTCCAAGGCAGAGATAGAGCTGCATCATGAAGTGATGGTCCGTGGGAATGGACCTGAATCATTATGTTCAGCCATAACGTGATCCAACAGCAGAGACTGCACGAGTCAAAAGGGGAAGTAATTCAGGCTGAAAGGGCAATAATTTAAACACAAAACAATTTGCAGTTCAGATCTGGTGTTGTAACCATTACACATGGATATCACAAGATATGGCTGGACAGAAAGAGAATTAATAAGACCAAGAGAGAAACTTGCATAATCTGGGAGCAGGCAATTATGATAATCGTGAACCTAGTGATTTAAAGTAGATAAACATGAAGAAAGTGAGTGATTCTGGACTAATATGGCAGTTTTCTTGGACTTGTTCAGAGTGGCAGCCAGTGACTAGCAGGGGTACCACAGGGAACAGCACTAGGACCCCAGCTATTCACAATTTATATCAATGACTTAAATGAAGGAATTCTATGTAATAACTCCAATTTGCAGATGACACAAGACTGGGTGGGAGACTAAGCTGTGAGGAGGACAGGGAGATACTTCAGTGTGCTTTGGACAAGCTGAGTGAGTGGGAAAATGTATTGCAGATACAGTATAATGTGGATAAATGTGAGCTTACCCACTTTGGGAGCAAAGAAAGGAAGGTGGCTTATTATCAGAATGGCTAGAAATTTATGCAATGAGACCTAGGTGTCCTTGTACATCAGCCACTGAAGGTAAGCATGCAGAAGCAGTAGGTGGTCAAGAAGTCAAATGGTATGTTGGCCTTCATTGCGAAACGATTTCAGTACAGAAGCAAAGTTATCTTGCTGCAATTATACAGGGCTTGGTGAGACCACACCAGGAATATTGTGTACAGTTTTGATCTCCTTATTTGAGGAAGAATGTTCTTGCTATGGAGGGAATGCAGTGAAGATTCTCCAGACTGATTCCTGGGATGGCAGGACTGACGTATGAGGAAAGATTGAATCATTTAGAATTATATTCGCTGGGGTTCAGAAGAATGAGGGAGAATCTCACAGAAACCTATAAAATTCTAACAGGACTAGACTGCGTAGATGCAGGAAGGATGTTCCAATGGCGAGGGAGTCCAAAACCTAGGGTCACAGACTATGGATATGGAGTAGACCACTTAGGACTGAGACGAAGACAAATTTCTTCACTCAGAGAGTTGTGAGCCTGTGGAATCCACTACCACAGAAAGAAGTTGAAACCAAAACATTGTATGATTTCAAAAAGGAGTTAGATATAGATTTTAAAGCTAAAGGGATCAAAAGATATGGAAGAAAAGCAGGAACAGGCTATTGAGTTTGATGATCAGCCACAATTATAATGAATGATGGAACTAGCTCAAAAGGCTGAATGGCCTACTCCTGTTCCTATTTTCTTTGTTAACTGGCTATTGCAGGTGGATGGATATTACTGCTGGGAGCCACTTCCGGAAAAGCAATAGGAAGAGGAACATATCAGAAAACTTGTCCAACATATTTATTTCGAAATGTTCCACTTACTGTTTCAATATTTAAAATCAACGGGATAAAATGGTAAAAGATGCCATTATTCTGCTGGTGAGAGCCATGTCCTCTGCTAGATGACAGACTAAATCCCTGTGGAGCTCAAATTGGTAACAAAGAAGGTGCACAGCACACAGGTTGCATGGCACCACTTAAATACATTAGCAGCTCTTACAGAGATAAAAGCAGCTGTTGCTGCTGAAGTAGACGTGCAGAGAACAGGAACTGATATTCCTGTCTCAGTGACGGATGCCTGAGCCTGTTGTCACAGAAGCTGTAGACATTGGGTGTGTAATGCATGTGAAAATTGATTGATCGTGTGATCCACCAGGGCTATCAGGTATTAATTACCTCTCTGCAAAAATCAGCTGGCCTTGTTTCACGATGGGCAACGAACCCGGTTATGTATTTCCTTTGATGTGGAGGTGCCGGTGTTGGACTGGGGTGGACAAGGTCAGAAGTCACACCAGCTATGCTCCAAAAGCTTATGATTTCAAATAAACCTGTTGGACTATAACCTGGTGTCATGTGACTTCTGACTATGTATTTACTGGCATTCCCGGAGTGTCTGTGTAACATCCATGGGAACATGATCTGAGTGTCTGTCTAAAGTACCATCTTTAAAAATTTGCCAGTCTTTTTGCTTTTGCCAAGTATGAAAAGCAGAGTCTATGATTGGCCATCATTTGCCTCAAAATTAAGTTGACTCAGCAGTGACAGGAGAGTCACCAAGGAGTAAATAAAGCTAAAATTGCTTAGAATAGCACATCCACCAACGCTTCCTAAAGCCTGATCCAAATAGGTGCTGAGAGACGAGAGGATTACTCAAATAGATGTTCCACTCACACCAAGGGAAAACCTTCCCTCATGTTCAATATCGATCATATGGAAGCCATTGTATTGGACTCCATTGATCTGGCTATTGAGAACTCGACCCACTTCAAGCACTTCAGTCTTACACTGGTATTCTTTGCTTAAACCTGTGCGTCCTCTCTTTAAAAAAAAAGTTTGTGTAGAATTTAACAGGTCATGGGATTACTCCAAGGAACCTACCCTTAGTCAAAACGAAGTTTCCTTTTTAGCTGCCAGACAGTTTGATTGATCCAGAGTTTCTTTTTGTCTCAACAGAACCACCTGAGCGTAGTGGCCACTGCTGGGACTACAAGCTGTGGATGTTCTGGTGTTGGACTGGGGTGGACAAGGTCAGAAATCACACGACACCGGGTTATAGTCCAACAGGTTCATTTGAAATCACAAGCTTTCGGAGCACTGCTCCTTTGTCAAGTGAAGAGAGTAGCGCTCTGGTCACTTGTGATTTCAAATAAACTGGTTGGACTATAAGCCGGTGCCACGTAAATTCTGACTAGGACATCAAGCAGTTCATAATTTCAGCCAAGATTTAGGGACAAGGCTAACCTGGGGCATAAATTTGAGGACAGGTCAGGAAAAGTTGGAAGGATGACAGAAAGCCCACCTGGGTAATTTAGTCCCACCTAAACAGCTGCTATCCTGGTGCAGTCCATTATATTCTGCCCACAGCAGTAATATAAATTACATCTATGTTTCCCATGTACTGGCTTTGCACTTATTTCTCCTTACACATCCTCCTGGAAACAACTTGCAATCTTCTTTTTCGATAACATGCTACATAAATGTCTGCAACATAAGGATGAACAGGCATTAAATGAGCCAAACCAGTTACAGTTCCACAGCACTTAGTATGACCCCAAAATTTTGCACATTACTATGCAACCAATCAAATAAACTTTTGAAGTTGTAATACAAGGAATTTATGCACAGCAAGTTCCCACAAGCAAGGAGATAAAAGATCCGATCATCTTTTTTAGTTGCATTAATCAAGGGTTTAATATTCACCAAGCGATCAGGAGAACTCTCTTGCATTTTTGTTCTTGAATAATGTCGTCTTTTATATCCATTTGAGAAAGCAGGTAGAATCTATATATAATATGCCATTCAAAGATGAATCGAAACAATGACTACCTGCTTCAGTTAACAGCAGTTCAATCAAGATAAGTAGACACTGCAGGGATGATAAATATTAATTCTGCGCTCTCTCTTCTCCAAGGGTGACATGACCTACCTCAGTGTGGCCCTGAAGATTGCATGCATCTGATGAGTGCAGTGCAAAGAATGAAGGTGACGATTAGGTGCGAGGATGAGGAATGTGAGTAGATGGCTTTGAGGGTTTGGCAATATTACCACTTCAGGATATATAGCTTCAGGAGGTCATACAAGGTGAAATAAGGATTGTGGTCACAGTGATCGTGGCCCATGAAAACTGGGTGTGAATATGCTAGTGGAGTAAGAGTTACGTTACAAACATATCATAACAAATATGTTCACAAAGTGATCCTCATAAGAAGACTAATGGTCTAAATTTCATTTTTTCTAATTACTACTTTGGCAATCATCATGAATCAAGCATGAATTAACAGGTATTTGTTGTCAATGTGTACTACAAGTTACAAGTTAAGTGGCTGATACAACAAAACTACCTCCCACAAATTTATTAGTCTGTAGCCAGCATATCAGGTACCAAATTCAGCCACAGAGACTTCAAAGATCAGGTAGAATCCTAATTCCGTTTCTTTAAGGATTTAGCCATGAATTCTCATCCAATAGCATCAAGCCAACCCAAGTTATACAGGCAGAATCTTCACCAAAATGTTGCACTTTTGAAGAGTATTGTCAACTCATATTGTGATGGATCCACCAGAAAACACCTTTATTCAAATGTTCAGCAACAACACTGTGTCTCACATAGCCAGAGTTGGTCAATCAGTTCCTTACTTTCCCTTTACCCTCGATCCCAGATCCAAACTTCCTGTTCATTGTTTTCTAATTGCACCACTGGGTAATTAAACTCAGATGGGCCTATCCTTCTGTTTGTTTTAGTTCCTCTAGAAAACAGAAGATTCAGTTTCCTATTAGACCATAAGACAATAAGACATAGGAGCAGAAATTAGGCTATTTAGCCCATCAAGTCTACTCTGCCATTCAATCATGGCTGATAAGTTTCTCAACCTCATTCTCCTGCTTTCTCACTTGATCCTTGATCCCCTTCACAATTAAGAACCTATCCATCTCCATCTTAAATATATTCAATGATCTGGCCTCCACAGCCCTCTGCGGCAGTGAGTTCCATAGATTCACCACTCTCTGGCTGAAGGAGATTCTCCTTATCTCTGTTCTGAAAAGTCTTCCCTTTACTATAAGGCTGTACCTTCGGATCTAGTCTCTCCTACCAATGGAAACATCTTCCCAACACCTACTCTGTCCAGGCCATTCAGTATTCTGTAAGTTTCAATTAGATCCCCTATCATCCTCTAACCTCCGTTGAGTATAGACCCAGCGTCCTTAAACGTCCCTCATATGTTAAGTGTTTCCTTCCTGGGACCATTCTCGTGAACGTCCTCCAAACCCGCTCTAGGGCCAGTACATCTCTCCTGAGATATGGGGCCCAAAACGGCGTACAATACTCCGAAGGTGGCCTGACTAGACCATTATAGAGCCTCAGAAGTACATCCCTGCTTTTATTTAGTTAGGATCTGTTAGGGTCTGACCCAAAACAAAAATGAAACCAATGCACAATCAACAGAACGCTCCACAAGTTATATGTTTTAAACAAAAGCCAGCAAATGGTCCCAAAATATTTCACATGGATTCCATTGCAGAGTGTAAGAAAATCCATTCACTCATTCTGATTTGCAATGAGAGTGATATGGTGATGAGGGATGGTGAATAGAATAAGACTGATAAAAACACATTGAGAGAGGATTCATTATAGGATCAGTTTGAAAAAGCAGCATTGTCACTTGTATTGCCTAGTCAGGTATCAGTGCTCTTTGCTGCACTGATTGTATGATTCTTCACCCCTTCTGCTCCAACAAGTCAGGTTATTTTGGGTGGCGATATTCGAAATTTTGTTCCCATGTCTTGGGAGCAACACAATACTCCATCGTGTAGCACTATTAATGTGCTAAATGGACAAACCTAGCTATTCAAAACTGGATAGTCATGAGCCTTTAGCACCATTATAAGAGTATTACAACATAATGTGTTACCTCATGGTCTGGCATATTCCTCACTCTATCATTAGCACCAAAGTACGAGATCAACATTGACTAAATAAAAAGTATAGAACAGTATGCCTGGACAAACTGCAAGCATGCCTAAAAATATATTGAGTAATATATGTTGTAGGTACAATATCTGCATGTTAAATAGCAGAAGCAGACAGAAACAAGATATCCTACAGTGAATGAATCAATTCAAAACTCTGAGATCTTGGAGTATAGTCATGATTGGTGGTAAACAATTGAACAAAAAATGGAAGAAGGAAGCTCCATGAACACCTTCAACCTCGATGATTCTGGATTCAATGCAAAATACAGAGTTTTAGAACTTGCATGGCTGAAGGTTGTGTGTGTATTCATCTGTCTAAGAAGTCAATCTTTAGCCAAACTGATATATTACACATGATTCCAAGAAATGGGCACAGCAAAGTTTATGAGCCTCAATAAAATCCTAGCTGTAATGCTAAGTACTTGTGCTCCTGCCCTACCAAGGTGTTCCAATACATTGCAACACTGGCTTCTACACATTAAAGTGAAAAAACCTCAGGAGTGTCCTGTCCACCAAAAGAAAGAATCCATTCTTAATCATTATCAAAATAATGGACAGTTTGGGTATGAATGGCCTAAACTTTACATTTTAACACCCTTTCCTGGTCAGGGAATGGTGCAGGTTTACTGTTGAGTCAGAGTATCATTAGTAAAATTTGTCATGGTCATCTTGAAAAACCTAATGTAATATACATTGTGACCTGCCAAGGTTGAATTAATCCAATGGTACTTTTTATTCATTCTTGGGATGTAGGCATCCTGTACATCACCAGTAAGCCCATCATTTGTTGTCCACTCTTATATGCCCACGAGAAGAAGTTTCCTTAAACTGCTGTAAGCCATGTAGCTGTGGCACTCCTACAGTGCTATTAGGTCAGGAATTCAAACATTTACAATAATGAAAAAATGGCATTTTATCTCCAAATCAGGCATATACTGGGCTTGCTGCCCAGGACTTGCTTCATGGGGAAGTAGATTTCTTCATTACCTAAAGAATTGTGAATTAGCTTTAACACTGCATAATTAGTGATTTGTTTCAATTGACATGCTTTATTATAGCTCTTTGGTGCCTCGCTAGGTTATATGTTACTTCAGAACAAGCTCAGTCACTCTGTCCTTCCCTTTTCCTGCATCCATTTTCAAAACATTTTGTCCTGGAGAATAGGTTTCCACTCCTGCAATCAGGATGCTGTCAAAATCTTATTGTCATTGGTGTGTTCACATAGCTGTTTCTTAATATAAGGTGGCATGAACTGAGTTGGCTGGAGATTGGCTTCCACAATGGTGGGGCTATCAGTAGCCTAAAAATGGTTATCCACTCAGCATTACTCTTGGAGGTATCATGAGCAGCTCAGTCAGGTATTTTACACACATGCTCTATTCCACTCTCATTCAGGTTGGAATGTTCATGAAACCTTTGCCTCCCATTGTTCATCACCATTTGCAACTTGATGTGACAGGACTGTAAATTTTTGACATGAACCATTTGTTGGTTATGTCATCACTTGGTTCAATCTATTTGATGCTGTGCAGGAATGTGTCCTGTATTGTAATTTTAACAGATTAGTATCTCGTGTTCAGTTTTCCCTCGTTCTTCTCCTGACATGTTCTTCTACATTCCTTTTTGTTTTGGGGTTTGCTCAACTGACTTCTGAAACTACACTGGGATTTAGGATAGCTGCATTCAGCTAAACTTTGCAGTGTGACAGGGACAATACAGGCAATTTCTATTTCCTGCTTAATAGGGAGATCCCCTCAATAGTGGTTGCTGAAGTCACCATTGCTCTTGTACAAAGTCACAATCTTTGCATCTAAGAAATGAAGAAAATTGGCTGTCCGCTGCTTGGAAGATGCTCAGTGTTGACTCCTTATGACAACAGAAGGCATAGCGTTAACAATGCCAGGCATCAGAAGGTTTCTAGATCCGCAATGGGGTCAGATGTGTTTGCATTCTGGTATCCATATTCTGACGTAGTCTTCTCTTTGTTGCTGATTTAGATTTAAATTTTATTGGCATGTGTACTCAAGTACAAGGGTACAGTGAAAAGTGTATAATGGCACATGGCACCATCTTAGGTACCAAGGTACCTAGGTATAAAAAAACAGTTTAGGTACAAAGTAGCAAGAGAAATGAGAGTTAAAAAGTTAAGAATTACTTCATAGAACAGTAGAAAAATCAAGAAATAGGTAATGGTTTACATTAAAGTCTTTCATAGCTTAAACTAGGAAAACAAGGGAATAAGTTAAAAATTCAACAGTCTTTGATGAGTCTTCCGCTTATCTTGCTCTGCTGTCTGTTCTCGATGTTGCTGCCGCAGATACCATCGCTGCTGCTGAAACTGCCACCTCTCGCTATTATCTGGAGAAGCATAGCAATGAATTTGTACATGGCAAGGTCTAGCAAGTAGCAATGAGATAAATGGCTGTAGAAGTGTCTGAAGAAGAGTCCTGACCTGAAACATCAACTTTCCTGCTCCTCTGATGCTGTCTGGCCTGCCATGTTCCTCCAGCTCCACACTGTTATTGCTGACTCCAGAATCTGCAGTTCTTGCTATCTCACTCAGAGTCACATTGGATGGTCAGCCTTGGTTCCATTGTTGAAGCTTTAAGATGTGATGTGAGCACATCCACTCCTGACTCTGAAACAAAAGTGTTAACAATTGAGCCAGGATGAAGATGTCACAAAAACACACAAAATACATGAGAATGTGAAAGTAATTGGTCAGAATAAGCATACAATCAACACAAGAACACGACTATGAAAAAAATACTACTATGAATGTTTCTATATATAAAACAAAAGAACCCTAGAAATCAGAAGCAATAACAGGAATTGCTGGAAAAGCTCAGTCGGTCTGGCAGTATTCAGAGGAGAGAAAACAGAGCTAATGTTTCCTGACCCAAAATTTTAATTATGTATTTTTATAACTCTGATGTATTTTAACAAACAATAATTACAAAACCAATTAATGTAAACAAAATATGATTACTATTAAGAAACATCTGAATAAAATGAAATAGATATCATTATGAACTGCCTTTCAGAGCTAGGTTTATGGAGGCAGACTGGTCAATGAGAAAAATCAGCTGAATAAAGTAGAAATTAAAATAAACTTTAACATTCCAAATTATAAACAAGAAGGACTAAGAAGTAGACAAATAATGTTGCCTAATCACAGTAGAATGGGTCATCCCAGATGCTGCTTTTTAATAGAATTTCAAGAAACAACTGACAGAAGGAAGATTCAGAGTGATATGAAATCACATGATCAGAAGCTGCTGCAATTCCCGTAACGCTGATAAAGGCTGCATTCAGATCAGATAAACTGAAAGGGGGGATGGTACAGCTGGGATTCTCATAACACAACAGTCAGTCAAAAGCTGGTCTGTGTACACTTCAGTAAAACACCATCAAAATAAGTTACACCTTAAACTGTAAAGGTTTATTGCTCCTCGATTTCTGCAAATAATAAAAATCTTTACTGTCCTTGCAACCAAATTGAGAGGGTCAAAGTAACAAGAGATTAATGGCTTGATTGTTTTCTAATTGTTGTTTTACTTCCTTTGTTGCTCTGAAAACTCATCTACTAGCTCAATCTGCTGAAGTCATTTCATCTCAGATGCAGCTAAGAGCACATCAGTGTGTGGTCATGTACGTGTGGGAGTCCTTCATTATCTCTAATGATGGTAGGGTTCCTCCATGTAACTTACATTGATGGATTTCTCCTGAAAAGAATAGTTTACTTTCAAATCCCTCACAAGGATGAAACCTCTTCAACTTCCTTGCAGTGGTAGGCTTCACACGTTTCCATTTGCCCCCGTAACTTCTCACCTGGATCCTGAAAGACAGCTGGGAAATCTCCTAGAGGTTTCATCGAGGTGAATGATTGGCTGCACCATTTCCTTTGGGCATACTGGCATGGGTGCAGAACAGACAAATTATAGCGTCAGTCACAGTGCGACATTTACTTAATGTTAGCCCTGCTACATTTTCACATTCCAGCTGAAACCCTCTCTTAGGGATCATAGAAGAACCATTAAATATACAACAAAAGCCCACGCCAGAACTTTACAATAGCGATCCAGTTACTCCAGCAACCCTGTCCTTTCCCCATCAGACTAAAACTTTATACCTTTATGACTTTTGAAAGTCTTGATTGGACATGCCTCCAATCTTGGCCAGTGCATTCCAAATCTGGAGCCCTCACCACATTAAAAAATGTTTTCTTTCTTACAGGTTTCTGCTATGGTTCAATTAGTAAAACTCCAGTCTCTGGGTTTGAGACCTACTCCAATACTGAAGTACAAATATCAAGGCTGATACTCCAGTGCAGCACTGAGCGACCATTGTACTATCAGAGGTTCTGTCATTTGATTATGACATTTCAGGAAGTGCTTTGTTCACTGTAAAGGTGAAAGATCCAATGTTCATGAAAAGCATCTCATAAATACAAGTCCTTATTGGTTTTGTTTCCTGTATGTCTTTGATTCTTTTATCAACTACTTTAAGTCTTTGTCCACTATCCACAACACTTCCACCAATGAGAAGGTTTTATTTTTTCTCAGCCCTTTATTTTGAACACCTCTACGAAATTACTTCTCCACATTTTTCTGAGGCGAATAATTGCGTTTTTTGGACATTATTCCCTGGTGCCAAAATTGAACACAATACTCCTGATTGGTCTAAACTAGTGTTCCATAACAGTTCAAGGTAATTTTTTGTTTTTATGCTCAATGTCTTTATTTATGAAACCTAGAATCATGCATATGTGCCCTGCCACCTTCACTGTTTTATATACACATGTACGCAGGTTCCTCCATAGATACCTTACAGTGTGGAAGCAGGCCTTTCAGCCCATTGAGTCTACACTAACACTCTGAAGAGCATCTCATCCAGACACACACCCCTGTCCTATCCCTGTATCCTTGCATAACCCCAAGTCTAATCCGCCTAGCCTACACATTCGTGGGCACCCAAGGGAAATTTGGCACGGTCCACCCACCTAACCTGCAGATCTTTGGACAGTGGGAGAAAACCAGAGCACCCAGAGGAAACCCACACCAACATAGGGAGGATGTGCAAACTCCACACAGACAGTCGCCCAAGAATGGAATCAAACCTGGGTCTCTGGCATTGTAAGGCAGCTTTGCTAGCCACTGAGCCACCATTCTACCCCAATCTCACTGAGTTCTCACATTCAATTTAAGATTGTACGCTTTCTTTGGATTTCCGCTCCTTGTTCTTCATACTAAAAGTTCAATTTCTCCACCGTCAAATTCATCTGCTGCATATGCACTTGTACCTTCACCCTACATTTTCCTGAAGTGCGATAGTATCGTAATGCCATTTTATAACAAAGAAGGTGGTTATTCAGCCCATCAAGTGCACTCATTCCCCATGAAGCAAATCAGTCATCATCTATCCTCAAAGCCTTCCAAATTATTTTCTTCAAGGGCCATTCAATTTCCTTTTGAAATCATTGATTGTTTCCATTTCCACCACCTCCAACCCCATGAGTTCCAAGTTGTTAACAAGCAGTGCATTAAAAACAACACTTAAATTAACAAAAACTTCCTTACATTCTCCCTACATCTCTTACCTTAATCGTTGGCCTCTATTCCTCATATCTGCAGCTAATGGAAACAATTTTATATTCTATACCTTTTTCAAACCTGTCATAATCTTGTAAACCTCTAACAAATGTTCCCTCCTCTGCCACAGGGACAATAACACCAACTTCTCAAACCTAACTGTATATCTGAAAAAAAATCTCTGGATTCAATCTGGTAGATCTCCTTTGCACACTTTCAAGAACCCTCCTGTCCTTCCTAAAGCCTGGTGATCAGGACTGAAAAATATATTGTAGTTGTGACATAACCAGAGCTGCATATAGGTTCTGCATAGTGCCACTGCTTAATCATATCTCTACTGATGAAATCCAAGACCTTTTTTTGTAAACCATTCCCTGAGAATATTCTGCCATTTTCAATAAGAAAACTTAGTATCCACAAGATTTTTTTCTGCTCTTTCACCACTCTTTCGAGTGGTGCCATTGAGATATATTTCTTATTTCTAGGATCAGTTTGAAAAACTCACACTTCTCCACATCTTTCTTCAAACTCATAATACATGTCTCATTATCAAATGCTGAAATTGTGTCTGTATAGACATGTTTAAGTAATTACTTTGTATCAAGAAAACAGTGGGCCACGTATTATTAAACTAAATAAGACAAAGAACTGCAGATCCTGGAGGTCTGAAATGAACAAAAACAGAAATTGCTGGAGAAACCTGACAGGTCTGGCATCTGAGTCTGCTACAGGTCAGCTATTGAGTTCCTCTAGCAGCTTCAGTTTTTTGTTTGTCTCAGCCCTCATTTCTGCCTCTGGATATCCACTGTACATCTTTCTACAATCAAACAAAATACTGACCGCTACTCTCCTCTTGCGTGTCACCGAAATTCATACCAATCCTATCACTGTCCCTTTCATTCTACAGGCTTCAACTCTGCTGGTATGCCTGTTATGAGGTCTGTTAATATCTACAGATGCATCACATTAAATGCATTATCATCATCAAATCTATCTATTGTATTAAACAACTCAATTAACAAATCCATACTTAATTAATCTACATTAGACTAAGTGACTGTTAATATTGTCTCAGATTATTTTTTCTGCAACATTTCCCATCACAGCCGATGCTCAGTTTATTCTGTTGTATGTCTACCTTATCTTCAAGAGCGCTGGCCTCACAGCACTCGTGTTGTGTATACACAATGTTGCAACTCTGCCTGACAGTTATTCCGCTGCAGGTCTGCAAGCTACGCACGCTGAAATGAGCTGGTTACTGTAATGTCTGCCTCATAACTTTTACTATGTTTTCCAGCTTATTTATAAATAAACTAACCAATGGGATTAATCATTCCCTAACTAGATTGATTATTAGATGATGATTATTAACATCGTGTCGTGAACACTTGTGGAAAACGTTGTGCTGAAGAGGCCTTTTGAATAGACAGTGAAAAAGTTAATATATAGATCAATAGATTCAAATCATGCTAAAGTGCCTGAGGCAATTTTTAATCTTCCGCACAGAATTGAAAGACATCAAAAATGCAGCAGCAGACAGATTGTTATCAAGAGCAGAGTTTAATTTATGTGAGAAAAACAAATGTTTGGGATGTCTGCTGGATCAATAGCAAGCAAGACAGGTCAAAGGCATATTGGCAGGTTGTCCACAAAATTCTGTAATTTAAATTGGAAAGCAGCAAATATCCTAACGGAATAACAGAAACATCCCACCACCCAAAAGTAGCAAGACGTGTGCAACATTTGGCTTTCAAAGAAATCAAATGGGAAAAAGATCTAGTGAAGCTGCACAATTATTAGAGCAGGTTATAAGGAAGAAAATATGCCGGCGGGTTCTGATTTTGATTGAATTAGAAGAATTAGTCAAAACAGAAGCTTCAAAGTGACCATGAATAAGGACAAAACAGCAAATCGCAAGACGTTTTGAACCAATCCAAATAGTTTGGAGAATAACGTTATTCAGTAGTTAATCTTAAATAAAGGTTGGACTGTGGTGCATCAGGTTAAGCAAGTTCTGGTACAGCAATTGCATTTCATGAAAGAAAAGCTCGTCAACACAAACAAGATTGACAGACAATTTCACTGAGAACTGTGAACAATCAACTGCACCTCCAAGGTCCCCATTGTGAAATCTCGCCGATAACAGTAGATTACCTATGTATTATGGACACTCATAGGCTCACTTACTGTTCTAAATAATTCAACATTCTTTCGCAAAGGAAGAGATTTAAGAATGTATACATTGCCTTGAAGAGATTTTACCTTTAAGGACTCGTTATGCTGTGCATGTAGAGAGTAATACTCTGCCTGGCAGTCTGCAAGCTGCACATACACAGAAATCAATTGGTCTGTCCCAATATCTACTGTACTTGTTATGTATTTTACTGTTTCAAATAAATTAATCCACAATGAGTGATGAGTATCAGATTAATGAATAATAAGATGACATATGCTCCCACCTTTTTCTGAATAAACGTATTACATTTGTAACTCAACAGTTCTCTGGCACCATCCCACCATGCCTTTCCAGCTTTATCTAAGGAAATTAGAAGATTTTGGCCAGCACATCGATAATTTTCACTCTTACTGCTTATAGCATCCTCAAATACATCCTATACATTCAATCATCAACAAGTATGCCTTTAATTTCTATTGCACACATTCTAAGTTTGTCAGTTGAACACACATCAAAACAGAACAGAATGACTTTTCACCCAGAGTTATTTTAAATGAATCAACATTTATTTACTTTTTTGTTGCAAGTTGATTTCTTTGGGCTATTGCTACATTCCTCCATATTTTAGTTGGCCTCAGATTAAATTTCTAGAAAACAAAGGTTCTCTCTCAGCATGCTCCTGCCACAGGACAGTGCCCCCAACCCAACCATCAAACTCCATGGTGAGCCCATGGACAATGTGGATCATTTCCCATACCTGGAGAGTCTCCTGTCAGTGCAAGCAGTCATTGACAATGAAATCAACATCGACTCCGTTACACCAGGTACAGCCTTCAGATGCCTGAGGATCATGATCTCAAACCCAGTACCGAGTTCATGGTCTGTAGTACAGCTGTGGTCCCCACCCACCTTTGTGCATCAGATCATGGACAGTGGACAGCAGACACCTCAAATCCCAGGATGTTTCTCACCAATGCTACAAATCCACTGATAGGAAAGGCTTACCAATGTGAGTGTTTTGTCCTGGTTCAGAAACAAGGCATTGGCCAGGAACAACCAGCTTCAATGGGTGGACCATATTGTCCATATGTCCAACTCAAAACTCCCTAAACAACTGCCCTCCTCCACAATGATAAGCAATCACAAGGAAGGCAGAGGAGATGTTGCAAGGACATCATTAAAGCCTCCCTAAACAAATGCAACAACTCCATCAACACAAGGGAATTGCTTGCCCTAGAACTGGAAAAGAAGTATCTGCGAAGGTGGCAACCATTTCGAACGAGCACGTACAGGCCAAGCCAAGCCATAGAAAAAGTATTCAGAATCCACAGTCTCCTATTCACTTACTCTATACCTCATCAAACAGCGCCATCTGTGACAGAATCTGTCGCTCCAGGATTGGACTTTTCAGCAATTAAAACAGAAATTGCCAGAAAAAACTCAGCAGGTCTGGCAGCATCTGTTGAGAGAAATCAGAGCTAACCGTTTTGGTCCAGTGACCTTTTTTCATAACTGACTGCAACTAGGAAAAAGCTGTATTTCATGCAGAAGATAAGGTGGGGAGAGGGGTAGGGAGTAAGCAGTATGTGGAGATAGGACACGGAGAGAGAGGACAGTTGGGCAGATAAAGGGGTGGATAATGTGGCAAGGAGCTCCAAACATGCTCAATCCTCTGAGAGTAGAAATCATTCCTCGCCTCAGTCTTAAATTGGCACCCCTTTATTCTGAGGTTACTGTCTGAGATAAAGGTCAACCGAGGGAGAATGAATAGCTGCTAATGGGGACTATTAGTGGTGAACAATGGGTTGTATGTAATAGCAGGCCATGTGATAACAAGGCCTGGAGTGTAGGGGCTGGGGTAAGGACAAGGGAGAAGGTGTGCAAGCCTTAATATCGTTGAACTCGATATTGAGTCCAGAAAGCTGTAGAGGTCCCAAGCAGAAAATGAGGTGTTGTTCATCCAGCTTGCATTAACATTTGCTAGAACACTGCAGCAAGCCTGAGACAGAGATGTTGGCCAGGGAAATGTGTTAAAATGGACTATGCCGCCATTGCAGAGACAATATCTCAAGAGTCAATGCAAGTCATCCTCAACCTTAAGGGACTGCCAAAGAAGAATGCCTTACTTTAATGCTTTCTAAAGTTGATTGAAGCTTCAAGAATGATGTGGCAGATCTGGAATTATCTATTGTTGACTTTAAAAGTTCACCTTAGCATTGAGGGCACTGGACTATCAATTCATTACCCTATTAACTAATGATCTCTAGCCATGTATTCAATCCCACAGCCGCTGTAGAGCTTAGTTTTTTTAATGAATTATGGTCTCGATTAAAATGTTACGATTAATATTGATGACTATGGGCTGAATCTTATATTAATTTAGTTGTATCATTTTCATGGAGGGTTTCTCTCTATGAGGTCAATCAGGTGTTCTCTGCTATCATTCTTAACTGGTCTCATTAATTACCTATCCTATGGCACCCCTCCTGTCTAGTGATAACTTGATTCTGCCATAGTTAGAGCTCTCTGCCCCTGCCAGGTTATGCCGTGATAGCCAGGGATCCCTGGTGCCAACACTAACTTTAAAAGATCATTGTCTTAGTCAAATGCTGTCAGCCTGAGTCATCCTTTTGGGTCATTTTCACTAAACATGGCAGACAAGGGGAAATTGGTTCTCTGCTATAAAAATACCACACTCAGTCAAAGGCGGACTTGATGTCAACGACAGTAACTCTCCTCTCCCCTCTGGGGTTCAGCTCTTTTGTCCATGTTTGGGTGAAAACCGTAGTGAGCTTAGGAGCTGTGTGGGCATCAAGCTGGCTATGGTTGAGTAAGTGCTATTTGATACTGCTGTTGATGACACCGCCTATTGCTTTGCTGATCATTGAGAGAAGCCTGATAAGACAGGAACTGGTTAGGTCGGATTTTATCCTGTGTTTGGCCATGCCAGATAGATGCTAATAGATTTGGAAGGCACTGTTGGAGGAATCTTGGTGAGTTGCTGCATTTTGTAGATGGTACGCAAAACCCCTGTGCAGTGAGAAAGTGAATGTTTAAGGTGATGCATGTGGCTCTGATCATGCAAACTTATTTATACTATACCCCAGCTCTCCAAAGTAAGTTGCTCTAAAATTGCTCACATTTGTGAATAGAGTACGATAGGAGAACACAAACATAAGCAGTGTGGAGCTGGTGATCTTCCTAAAACTTAAGTTTGCGCCAATCGCTTTTTAGTTATTCTTACTTCATTCACTCCTACTGACGTACACTTGTGTACAATGCAAAAATACACAATATATTGTGTGAGTAGGTTATCTTGCAGCCTGAATTCTAGCAGATGTTCTCAGACTATGGTTCTATGAATTGAAAGACCACAACCAGCAACTCATAGCACCCAGCTATAAACCTCAGACAACATCTCCTGGAACACTCCTGAGTTTTAGACAGTTAACCTATTAATAACCACTGGGTAAACAACATAGCAAAAGTGATGGTATAGATGTGATGAAATTGTAGTAACTTGATGGCCAGATCATGTTCTTCATCACCTGCAAAGCAATGGAACTTGAACCATACAAAAGAAAATAGAGACTTGCTCAAGTGTGCAATATTCTTTAAGCATGTCTGAGGCCTTGCTCAAGGTCTATGGAGGAGAACCAACATCTGTACCATTGTATAAGGCAGCTTCAGTAACACAAATATTAAACAGTCCAACATTCTCAGTGCAACCATGAGACAACAAAATGTTAGCTAGAACTGCAACCAGCTGGGATTTGTCCTTAACATGCTAAGATTCATGTGATGTTAGACTTCATCAAGCATGTATCCAGGTGTCTCAATACAGCAACCTTTCAATGTTGCAATTCTGAAATCTGGGAATTCACCTGTTTTCTGCAAGCCCATCACACTGTTACCAATTCTGTGAACTAACCCAGCAAGTGACAGCCCGGAGAGCAAAATGGAAACATACACATTACAAGAACTTTCCTAACTCTGCTTCCCCCATATGTTTGTGAATATAATGAAGCAATTTCATGATCCCTTGCAGGACAGGTAAGTCCAAAGTTTAATTTCAATTGTATGGCACACTCCAACCTTCAGGAAAGAGAAACATTAACTAAGCACAAATGTTTTGAAACCATTAGAAGTGGCACATTTCCAGGAGTCAGGGTCAGGTTCCTCTCCTCATGGGGTTGGGGTGGGAAGGAGTTTGGTGAAGAGCTGAAAACTTATCTTGGCTCTTTCTGCTTTTTTGCAGGCTGCTTTGTCTGGGACAGAGAGGCAGGAAGGGGTTGAGTGAAATGAAAGTGTGTGGCACTGCTGTTAGTGCTGGTGCTGGTTGGGGTAAGGGTCTCACATAAGTGAGTTCTTACTGCAGAGATCATGCAGGCTTTTAGTATTGGGGCATTGGTGGGTGAAAGCCAGTGAGGCAGATGTTGTAGACAATAGTGAGAGTGGCAGAGCATGAGCTTGGTTGGGAAATGGGTAAATAGCAGAGACAGAGTGTGAGGTGGCAGCGTGAAAAGGGCGATGTTTACCCGGGTTTAGTGGAGGATGTCATTGACCTTCTTTCTTCACTGCTGTGTATTCTTCCAGAAGGCAGAAACCACATGGATCTGGGTGGCAACTTCGGACCTTACTGACAGGGCCCTGTGCTGTAGCATCCACCACCATCCTGAGGAAAGAGGACCTTCCTCCTTAGCATCTCTCCATTCACCAGGACCTCTGGGTCTCTATCCATAAAGCAGGACAACAATTTCCATTTGTCTGCCATGTCTGAGGCAAATGTCATTAACCATGCTTGGTGGCTCTTAACTTGATAAGGTTTAAACAGTTGCACAATGGCCTTTTAGAGGTGGCCCTGATTCCATTGGTCCCTTGGTATCCTGGTATATCCTGGCAGTGGCAAATAGTTCTGCCAATGTTGAGTGGGAGAATCTGGCTAGCAAGAGATGAGAGGGGTACCACAGGGGCATGGTAGGTCATAAATGAGGTAAATTTGCGATCATCACATGAGAAAATTCACTCAGCGTCATGGAGAGAATCCCATCTTGAAAATCAATAAAAATTACACTTCATCAAAATATGGTCAAATTCAGCCCTGAGATTAGTTTTGAGCTGGATCTTGGGAAATTAAGAATTTACTTAAAAGTAAATGGAAAGAATAATTGTGGTGGGGGATTTTTGGTCATTTTAAAAATTAAATGGGAGGACCTTTCTGCAGTTTGGAGTATAGGTATGTAAAAGAAAAGTCATTTTTAGTTTGCTTGTTACAGTAAAAGTCTCAATACTTGAAACTTATCATTTGATCCTGTTAGTCAATGGAAATTCACATGTCATTTTAAAAGTTATCAGTCTCTATGGGGATTGAAATAAATTGAAGGTTCTTTATGGGATTCGAATCAAGAAGCTGTGAAAAGAACAGTGGGAATAGCCAGAGGTTAAGCAGATAATATTTCATAGTGACATTTGTTATGTTATAGTAAAGTGAATACGGCTATGTCTATTGTGGAAGCATTTGCCAAGTGATAGATCCTGTCTGAGGATGCCTTGCAGCAGTTAACAAAGGTTAATTTGAAGACAGTAGCAGAGAAATTGGAATAGATTTAATAGTAAGTGCCAAAAAGGCAGAAATTGTTGATGCATTGGCTCAGCATCTGAATCTTGAGGAAGGAAAAAGTAATCTAGATCAAATGCAGCTTGAATTGAAATGTAGTTTCATAGAATCGTAGAATCCCCACAGTGTGGAAACAGGCCATTCAGCCCATCAAGTCCACACCAATTGTCCAAGAGCATCCTACCCAGCCCCAGCCCTACACCCTAACCCTAAATATTACCATGGTTAATCTACCACCTGGACACTATGGGCAATTTAGCATGGTCAATCCACCTACCTTACACATCTTTGGACTGAGAGGGGGAAACTGGAGGACCCAAACGAAGCTCACACGGATACAAGGAGAACGTGCAAACACCCCCCATGCTCTCCATAAAGATTTTGAATCTTTAGAGAAAATGTTTACAATGTTAAAATGGTCAAAGAAATTTGGGAAATTTTGGAGTCATAGAGTCATACAGCATGGAAACAGACTCTTCGGTCTAACTAGTCCATGCCAAGCATAATCCCGAACTAAACTTGTCCCAACAGCCTACTCCTGGTCCATATCCTTTAAACCTTTCCTGTTCATGAACTTATCCAAATGTCTTTTAAAAGTTGTAATTGTACCCACATCCACCACTTCCTCAGAAAGTTCATTCCGCACACAAATCACCCTCTATGTAAAAAATTTGCCACTCATCTTTTCTAAATCTCTCTACTCTCACCTTAAAAATGTGCCCTCTAGTCTTGAAATCCCCCATCCTAATGAAAAGACAACTACCATTAACCCTATCTATACCCCTCATTATTTTATAAACTTCTATAAGGTCTAATATGAAGTGTTTTGATAGGAAAAGTATTAAAGGTATATTTAGCCCTATCAGATAAACAGTTTGCAAATTATGATATACCTAGACCAGCTGAGCACAAATCACATGAAAAAATAGTTTCAAAAAATGCAGGCAAATAAGTAGCCTCTCAGAAGTAGATTTCCGGGGGAAGTATTTGTTAAAGAAAAAAAATGATAGATGGTATTAGACCATGAAGCTGAAGCAAGGTGTTGAAAACATTAGAAAGTTCATCTTAATGGAAAGACTTAAAATCAGTGTTCCATGAGGAAGAAGGTCTAACCTAGAAGATTGCAATGTTTTTAAAATAAGAGGACCCACTATTTACAAACTAACCCATAGACACCAAGGTGCTAACAAATCTTTGTTTGCACACACACAGAAGCTGAAGGAGTAAAAGGAACGATAATCATGCTAGCTCACTGAATGGGACAACAGAAATGAAAGAACAGATGCTCCTCAGAGTAGAAAAAGAGACAGTGGAGGGTATGTATGATTCAAAGAGACATTTTTTTTCTACAGAAGGAGCCATGTAAAAGCAGATCACTGGAAATTAATAGCTAAACTGGTGGCTTTGTATGACTGAGAAGAAATTTCAGTAAATATTAGTGTATTGATAAACTAGAATATTGATAGAAATTGCTTCACTTAGAGAGTGAATTTAAACTGTGCTTTAATCCATGATTCTGTTAATATGGGATGGTACTGAACTTCCATAGGGGTCTGGAGGAAAGAAATTACTAGCATTTATGTTGTGCTTTTCACAACCTCATAATGTTCCAAAATGGTTTACAGATATTGACCAGATAATTTGATACTTTGATGTTGATCAATGGATAAATACTGGCCAGGGTACCAAGGATAGCTGCTCTGCTCTTCTTTGCAATATTGTCCTAAGAACTTTTATCTCCATCTGAGGGAGCAGATTGGATTTCAAGTGGCAACTCATCTGAATATCGGTATCTTTAGCCAGGCAGCATTCCTTCAGTACTGCACTGAGCAACAGCCACATTTTTCTGTTCATGTTCCAAGATTTAAACCTGAAACTATCAACCTTCTGACTTAGAGACGAGGGTGCTACCGATAGAGGTAGGGTTTCCCAATATCTGACCAGAACTCCAGCAAGAAGTAGGATTGACTCAGTGACAAATCAGGATAAATCACACCATTCTTTTCCAACTTTTGAATTGGTAAGCATTTTTCTTTAATTTGTAATTATATGTTCTTGAACTGGCAGCATAATTTAGGTTTATGATGTGTTGAATGCAGGGTTACAGGAACAGGGCAGGGGTGGGATCTGGGTGAGATGCTGTTCGGAGGCTCGGTGTGGACTCAACGTGCCAAATGGCCAGCTTCCACATTGCAGGAACTCTATGAGTTCTATAAGATATGGAGCTTGATATTAGTGTCAACAGATTCTATGCCAAAACTTCTTTACCTACCAGGGAACTTCAATATAAGATTGGGAACAGATAATGCAACATGGTCCTCCTAATTTGGACATCAAGGTCTTTTAAAGAAAAATGTGAGAGACAGAAGAGATTTTCTGCTACCTCAATCTTTATGAACTACTGCCATCTTCTTTCGAAACAAGCCTTGCCCCAAGGTGACCTAGAGCAATTCAAGATCAAGGACTTGGAACCAGCTGGATGTAATCATTACCAAACATTACTCTCAGAATGGCATCCTCATCAATGAGCTACCACAGCTCTGACAGTGATGCAAATCACTTGTTGGTGTATATCAGGGTTAGAATGTAACTTTTGATGTTTTTCCATTCAAAAAAGAACAGCTATACTGTCTACTGAGTTAAAAAGCAGTAGTTCTGTGAATCAATTACCTCTGGCATTCCTACAGAAGTTCAAGACACCATCTACAATTCTCGATTCTAACATATGGAAAGCAAAACAAAAGTTGCTGACAGTTTTTTTTCACATCAATGAGAGCTCTGAACCAGTCATTGAAGCCACACGGTTTGTTCTTATTAACAACAAAAAAGATCAAATTGAGAAATCTCTGAATGCACATGTTTGAACTCAAAGTAAAATCCTCCAGACAGTCTGGAAATAGCTACTGTTTACAACTTTGCCATAATATGCAAATATCCATCAAAAGGAATACAAGGAAAATGAATGCCATTTCCCTGTGCAATCAACAATCTATCTCATCCAACATATCACCTTCTATGCCCCTAATAGGACCCAGCTGCATTTTACTAGCTGCTTACTATTTCCACGCCAGTAGCTTTCTACCTTTTAAACTAATTGCCGTTCTCATTTTGTCTCTTTGAAATCTTACTCTCTTCTTCACTCCTCCACTCAACTTACCATATCTGTTTTGGTTTTAGCTTGAATTCACCTGACTTGTATAATACATAAAATAAACCAAAATATGTTGGAAACACTCAGCAATTCTGGCAGTGTCTGAGGAGACAGAAACAAAGTTCGAGGTTTGAGTCAAATATGGCTTTTCTTCAGATATGCTGCATGTTCAGAGCAAGGCAGGTTAGACTGAGTAAGGGGAAGAAAATAAAACAGTTGATGAACGCGTATGGTTTTTACTAAAAAGATCAAAAGCAGGTAAGAGGACTAAGGAAGGTGTCCATGTGGAATGAAAATACTGAAGTGAGGTAGTTGGTTGGCTGGTCAGAGGTAGAACTCCTGATCAAAGAGGTGAGCAAGGAGGTAAAGGTAATGGAACAAGAGCTCAATGTCATGTGAACTGGGAATTCATTAAGATGGGTGTTTAAGTTGTTAAAATTGAGTCTTTTGATCAGTAAAGCTTTTCAGTATCAGAGAGTAGAAGGTAATAAAAACAGGGCAAGAAGTGGTATTAGAAAAGGGATGGGATCAGATTGAAGAGAAGGGGAAGATAGTTCTTGAGGACTATCAGTCTACATGAATTGTTATACCTTGCTAGATGGGCAATCATGGTCATTATCAAGTGTTTGCCGACAAGTTTAACTTCTGAAGAGAAGAGAGAAAAGTACCTGTCAAAACATCAGATGAAACAAAGAATGTAATCATACTGAGGACCAGGACAGCATTGAGATAGTGTGAGTCAGAGCTAGTGGAAAGACAGCTTGAATGTGTGCCAGTGGGCACCACATGGCAATGATCGCAGATCTTGGAAAGTAGGGGGGAACAGCAGTCCATGGAATATGTATGTTTCAGGGTATAGGTATTTGCTGGGTGAGTTGAAATGAGAAAAAAACATATGAAGCTTGCCCAATGGAAAAGTTAATCAGTGGGATGGTGACTTATGTGTTTTCTGAAGGAATTTATGCGTTTATAACTCAGTAGGTGACAAATTGAACTACTGACACCGTGTCTGGCTGAACTTCTGATTTAAAACAAAGGCAGGGCACGAGATGTGAATGCACCATTTATCAGCAGAACAAAGTGCAGTGGCTCACTGAGTTATGCCGTGTAAATATTATGTCATTGATTAAACAACACTAAAACTGCCAGGAATTAGCTTATCTGAACAACCTGAGCAGGCTGGCCTGAGGTCAGGGCTCATTAAACCGAAAGATAAGCCTCTTTCCACAGAAAGCAAGGAGTTGTCTTAATGAGCAAAAGATTATTGGCTATGGGAAGATGTGACACACTGGTGATATTTTCCAGTGGTCAAGCCAATCAATCACTGAAGACTGGACAGTGTCAAGGTTTTATCACACAAGTTGCTTGCAAGGAAAAGGCATATAAGAGAATGTGCCTCAGAGCAATTGCTAATTAACTCGGGATTGGGAGTCATCTGATCAAAGACTAGAGGTTGGGACCGGGTCACTTGTAATTGTAAGCTTTGCGTGGGTAAGCTTTTGATATATTACTATGATTGCAGTATTTTTGTAGTGCACCTTACTTCAATAAAGAATAATTGAGCATATCCCATTGTTGGGGCTGCCTTAGTTTTTTGATATCCAGAGTAAACCTGATGGACCAGGGAAATTAGGAATAAAAACCTATAAGGGAGAACCATTATCCTGGTGTGGATTTGAAGCATCAAGGAAAGGACATCAGCGTTGGAATATATCAGAACTGGAGATAGTTGCTGAGGAAAAAAGTGTGGCTCCAGAATTGATCTGTTTACTACCTTGCAAATCTCTATAGTGAAAATAATTTACTATTACTCGTGAGATCTATGTCACTCATTTTTTCTTCCTTTCGTGCATTGTATCAAATTTAACTTGACATTTTTCATATATTGAAGCTCCCAGGCTGCATCCCCCCAAAATAACTGCTGAATATACTTGAATATCAAATACTGTCTGCAAGACGTTCTAATCAACTATAAACCTCCTTAATAAAACTTTGTTCATCCCTAATTATGGGCTTGCTGGACCTTTTCAGAGGGCATTTGAATGTCACCCACATGGCTCTGTACCTAAAGCCATCGTTAAGGAGGGCAGATTCCCTTCCCTAAAAAACATTGATGAACTAGTTGGGTTTTTCAACAATTTATGATAAAGTCAGGGTTGCTGTTCCCTCTTGACGTTCAACCTCTTCAACTCCAACATAAGACCATAAGCCATAGAAGCAAAAATTAGGCCATTTGGCCCATCGAGTCTGCTCTGCCGTTTAATCATGGCTGATAAGTTCCTCAACCCCACTCTCCCACTTTCTCTCCGTAACACTTGATCTCCTTGATAATCAAGAACCTAGCTATCTCAGTCTTAAATGTACTCAACATTTACTAAGTTGACTCTTTAGTTGGCTTTGAGAGGGTAACATTGGAACTTTTTCTTTAAGCATTGTAATGGAAATGGTAAAATGTTCCCTTAATGTTGTTAGATGGGAGTTTTTATATGTTCAAGCCCAGGTAACAATATTGTTCCCATGCACCTGATGTCCTTAATGCTGGAGGTTGCGGGTTTGGAAGTTATTGCCAAAGGGCCCTTAGCAATCTTTAGCATTGTGTCCTGCTCATCGGTCACAAATAGCAGCTATGGTGCTGCGATGGCAAAAGGAGGGGATTTTTAAGGTGATGGATGGGTTGTCAATCAACTAGGCTGTTTAGTCCTATGCCAAGTATTTTGAGTGCTGTTGGAACTTCATTATCCAGGCAGGTGGAGGGCATTCCATCACTTCTGACATCTACGTTGTAATTGCTGAGACAATTAACAATTGGTGAGACATCTAACAATTACGTGGCATGAATTTTGCTTGCTACTTGCTATAGTGTGGCTGCATGGCTATTTCATATTCGAGAAATTGTAAATGCAGCTGAACACTGCAATCATGAACAAAAAGAAACTTTTAAACTTAGCTTAAGTGAAAATCTTTGATTAAAATTTATTTTGCCATAGATAGAAGCCATTACAACCAGATTTGATACTGACTTCAACTGGGGCTATATTTTGAGCTTTTAGGCAAGAGGACAAGAAATTTGATTACGTTGAGCCCATTTTACAGGAAAAAGCAGTCAGCTAAGATCCTAAGATGGCTCGTGCATGTTCATCATTCAGCAGAAATTCAATGGCCACCATATTGGATAGGGCTGCTCAAGAAGTGTCCAGAACATACACCTGATAGATAAATGTCCTTGTGAGGCAGGTCATGAGTGTGGCTGGGCAGGATGTAAGCTAATTAGCTAAGCGGTGAGGCAGAGCATTGTAGTATATGAATGTAGAAAAGAAGAATCTTGCTACTTTATGGATTGAAAGTATTGGATTATACTTGAGAAAGAAGTAGTCATGGAGAAAAACAAGGCATTATATAAAATAGAACTTTGAAATAGGAAGAGAGGTTAACTTTAATGGGTTAAAAGGGATTAAGCCAGGGAAAATAAATCCAAACACCAAAACAGAAGTTGCTGGAAAAACTCAGCAGGTCTGGCAGCATCTGTGAAGAGAAACCAGAGTTAAGATTTCAGGTCAGGTGATCCTTCCTCAGAATTTCTGTTTCTGTTTTACAGCATTCGCAGTTCTTTCATTTTCTATAAAATAAATCCGAGGTTGCTGGAAAAGCTGTAACAGAATAGCAGGTGATCTTTAAGTCAGACTGTTACAAATACATGTCAAATAAATGCCAATGAGATGAAGAGGCAGCAAAATCATAAGGTTGAAGAACGGGGGATAATAGAGCATATAATGAAACAAAAAATGTGTATGAAGCATTAAAAATAAAAGCAAAATATTGTGAATGCTGGTAATCTGAAATAAGAATGGAAAGTGCCAGAAATGTTTCAAATTTCCAGCAACGACATTATTATGTTTAAATATTACTACTTAATTGATTGCCACTTTTCTCCTATGAGCCTGCCCTGAAGGTGTTCTGCTCTTCTAACTAATGGGATTTCTCTTTTCTCTTGTTCATCTTGACAGCTTTCTAGCATCAAATATTACTCCAAAATGCTTCCTGAGGCTTTTAACCAATGGTGACTATACCATAGATATCAGAAAATCCTTCCTTACTCACAGCATCTGGAGTACTGTGTCCAGTTTTGGTTGTCATGTTCTCGGAACGATATTATCAAGCTGGAGATGGCTCAGAAAAGATTTACAAGGATGTTGCCAGGAATGGAGAGTTTGAATTATAAGGAGAGGAATGAGAGGCTAGGATCTTTTTTTCACTGAAGTTGAGGGGTAACCTTACAGCGGTTTATAAAATCATGAGGTATATAGATAAGGTGAATAGTAGGTGTCTTTTCTGTAGGGTGGGAGATTTCAAGACTATGGGGTATATTTTTAAAGTGACTAGAGAAAGATTTAAAAAAGACTTGAGGGTCTTTTATTTTTACATAGATCGTGGTTTGTGCATGGAATGAATTCCCAGATGAACTGGCGGTGCTGGTACAGTTACAACATTTAAAAGACATGTGGAACGATAGACGAATAAGCAATGTTCAGAGTGATATGGGCCAAGCGCAGGCAGGTGGGACTAGTTTAGTTTGGGATTATGGTCAGCTTGGTCAAATTAGGTGAAAGGGTCTGTTTCCGTGACTCTATAACTTGGATGCTATGCTAAGTTTATCAAATGGTCTTCCTTGTTGACATATTTATTGTGATTCTATGGGTTGGATTTTTGAAGCTTTCTGGACGATGACAGGTAGGTCCAGAGTTGGGCAGTGTCCACCAGCTTGCAACATTGCTAGCATCTTCCCATCTTGGGCCTATTTTATGGAAACAGGTGATTGGTAGGTGAAAACTGTTAATTTGAATGAGGCCTATTCAGGGTAGTGATCGGTGACCAAATGGCCACCCTTGGCCAATCAAAAGGCAACGTTCCAGAATCAACTTGAGGACTTCTTCAGCCCAAAGCTGTCAGACCTACACAGCCACCATTTCAGCCAGAGCTGTTTTGTGACAGGGTAGGTTCCCTATTCTCAAAGGCGATCCAGTAGCTGTAAGTGTTGCTTTTTTAAGAGTGGTCAAAAGTGCTTTGAAGCCTGTCTCCTTTACCTGCATCAGCACGCTGCAGCTCCTTCAGTGCTTTTTCCCCTCTTTTTTTCAAAGCTCACTCATTATTCTTAAGTGAACGCAGCACAACCTCTGGCTGGTGATTGGCTTTTCATTGAAAAATCAGTGCATGGGTGTTAAAAGCAGGAGCCAAAATTTATTCCATCATCAGACCCCTGACTCAAGAATGAAAATCAACTCCTATGTTTCCAACCAGAACATGAGAGTAAAGTTTAACTTGTGTGGTATAAAAGAGGGAGAAGCAGATGAACTGCCTGTGACACAGCCTATCTAATTCCATTAAACTAACTGGAAAGAAAAAATGGGGAGGTGTATTGTGAGTAAACAGTATACTAGGTATGTCCTTGTTGAAAGTGAATTTTACCTGTGATGCATTTTAATCTAATAGAATATTTCTTGAAATCGAATATTTTGCAATCTATTTTAATTAGGTTTCACACTGCATTCAGAATGAAAGAGGATGAGCTGGGTAGTTTTTATCTCTCAGTATGAAGCAGTGCATGTAAACATTAAATAGTATCCAAAACAAAGCCATAAACCCAGGTCTGTGATTTCCTGATGGCTGAAGCCATGTGATTTCTAAAAAGTATCTTTTAAAAATAATATCATTTTAGTTGCCCTTTTCTGTTAGAAAATATAGTCCAGGGATTTATATTCAGTCTTTTCAAATGAGCCCATCGTCCCCAAACCATTGAATGGAAATCCTTAAAAAAAATGTATTAATAATGAAGCTTCATAACAGAAATGTATTATACACTCAGAAGTCATTCTGGAAAATACAGCCCACTGCAGTTTCTCTGCATAGACAAGCCACAAATAATAAGTATACACTCAAGTAAATCACAATGTTATAGCCTGAAGCATTTTGGAGACATAATTGCATAAACAGTAAGTATTCAAGTCAGTGTAACTCATCTCCCTCGAGGAAAATGAATTGTTCGTGAAGGATGCCTTGTTTCTCAATGAGGCTTAAGAGAGTATTTGCATTTTTTATTGATTTATTAAAATGTTCCTTGCAATTTATGGAACTGTAATGATTATTTGACTAGTCAATTATTTATCAAAACAACTTTCTAGTCGTTTGAAGGTTGATAGTTGATTAATTGTGATTGTTTAAACATAGTAAAACATTTTGTTTTAAGATGTTGTGTTAAGTAAAATCGTAGTTAAATAAATTGGTTGATAATAAACCGGGAGAAGATACAAGTGAATACTTAACATGGTGCCAGTTATTACAATAGTAAACAGTTACACAATGCAAATCTTCATCATTAACACAGACTGTAGTATATTAAACCAATATAGCTCGCTTTATAGTTTACTTTTTTGAAAAACTCACACATGCTTTTGTCATCCTACCACCGTTAGCCTCCCACCCTGCCCTCTGTTGGGAAGTA
>JAHRHZ010000009.1:11672311-11703120 GCA_024137785.1 Ginglymostoma cirratum
CATTATTAGCCTCCCACCCTGCCCTCTGTTGGGAAGTAATCATTATTCACATGCTGGCCTTTCAATGATCATTGTGACTACAGAGATGACATTTCAATCACATCATCTACAGACACAGAGATAACAAGGTGTAGAGCTGGATGAACACAGCAGGCCAAGCAGCATCAGAGGAGCACGAAGGCTGACGTTTCAGGCCTAGACCCTTCTTCAGAAATTGGGGAGGGGAAGGGGGTTCTGAAATAAATAGGGAGAGAGGAGGAGGCAGATGGAAGATGGATAGAGGAGAAGATAGGTGGAGAGGAGACAGACTGGTCAAAGAGGCAAGGATAGAGCCAGTAAAGGTGATGTAGGTGGGAGGTAGGGAGGAGATAGGTCAGTCCAGGGACGATGGACAGGTCAAGGGGGCAGGATGAGGTTAGTAGGTAGGAGATGGAGGTGGGGCTTGAGGTGGGAGGAGGGGATAGGTGGGAGGAAGGACAGGTTAGGGAGGTGGGGACAAGTTGGGCTGGTTTTGGGATGCGGTAGGGGGAGGTGTCTAGGCCCGAAACATCAGCCTTCCTGCTCCTCTGATGCTGCTTGGCCTGCTGTGTTCATCCAACTCTACACCTTGTTATCTCAGATTCTCCAGCATCTGCAGTTCCTACTATCTCATCGACAAATACATATGTGTGTACTTAACAGCAGGGTACATTCAATACAAACAGGAATCAAGCTTAGTTCTTTCCCTTGTTATTTCAAGAACTCAGGCCAATTATATGACAGCCAGTGTTGTCATCACTATTGACTCAGAAAAGAACAGGTACCAAATATCTTGCTTTGGACGACTGCTTTTAGATTTATTGAGATTTTGTGTTAACATCGCTGTTTCCCTACATTTAGGTTTTTCTGTTTTACATTAAGATAAGTATTTATTTGCCCTGAGAAAGTGAGGTGGGCTTTTTTTTAAAAGCGGCAATTTTTTTTTCCGGTATTAGGATAAAACTGGTAACTTGCAAACTAGAAACAATTTTTGTTTGGGTCTGAAGCTATATTTGGCTCACCAGCTGATTTTCTTCCCTCAGCTTAACTTTCCCCGAACCCCCTCTGTCCTTGCAAATTATGCCCCCAACTTCAAACCCTCCTTCATCTCCAAAGGACATTACGTCATCCGCCAAATCAGTTTGTATCTCTTTCAGAACTCTATGTTTGAATCTCTCAGCCACAGTGCTGAAACACTCTTTTTTTAAAGTATCCGTGCCGTGGAAGTGCCAGTGTTGGACTGGGGTGGACAAAGTTAGTAATCACACTACACCAGGTTATAGTCCAACAGGTTCATTTGTAATCACAAGCTTTCGAAGCGCTGCTCCTTTGTACTCACTTCACCTGATGAAGGAGTAGCGCTCCAAAAGCTTGTGATTTCAAATAAACCTGTTAAACTATGACCTGGTGTCGTGTGACTTTTGACTTTTCTGTAAATTAATAGGCAATAGTTCGTGCAACTGTAAAAATTTAAAATTCCTTTCCTTGTCCTTCTTAATCTTTCTGCAGCCTTTGAAATGGTTTACTATGTCATCTCTCCACTGTTGATGAGCTGGGTAAGATTGCACGCACCTAGATTCCTTACCTATTTACTCACAGCTACAGAATTACTTCCAATGGCTTCTCTTCCCACTCCTGCACCATTAACACTGATGCAGTTCCAAACAGCTATCTTCAGAAAACTCTGATTTCTCGTCTACACTCTTCCACTCAGTGAGATCAAAAGCACAGGGGAGCCAATGGCCTTGTGGTATTATCGCTGGACTGTCAATCCAGAGACTCAGGTAACATTCTGAGTACACGGGTTTGAATCCTGCCATGGCAGATGGAGGAACCTGAATTCAATAGCTATTTAGAATTAAGAGTCTAATAATGACTATGAATCCATTATTGATTGTTGGGGAAAAATCCATCTGGTTCACTAATAAACTTTAAGGAGGGAAACTGTCATCCTTACCTGGTCTGGCCTACATGTGACTCCAGACACACAGCAATGTAGTTGACACTTAACTACCCTCTGGGATATTCAGGGTGGGCAATAAATGCTGCCTGGTCAGTGATGCCCTCACCTTTTAATGAATAAAAAAAAGCTTTCACTTATTATATTCAACTCAACCTCACTCGACTCCTCGACTGTTATTAAATTATCAGAATGCTTCCTCCTGTTAAGTATCGCAAAAAATATTTTCAGTCTCCTCTCCCGTTAGATACTGACTCCATCCCTCTCCCTGCCAAAAGTCTGAGTTAAGGCAGCTAATCCATGACTTTGATGTTGCATTTGATCATGAGAAGTGTTTCTAACCACATATTTGTGTCACCACTAAAACCACTTATTTCCAACTTCACCCTATGTTAAATCATCTGCTGCTGAAACTCTAATTCATTGCTTTGTTAGGTCTAGCAATGACTATTCCAATACATTCCTGATCTTTCCCATTCTATCCTCCTTAAAATTAAGGCTATCCCAAACTCTTGGCACAATGGACAAAAAAGTCCATTGGACCCAGGAGATAAAACCTTTAAATGATCAACTGAGTATGAACAGCTGAAGGGATATGCTGACTCAAGGCAAAATTCAGCAAATGATGAAAATCTGAAAGAACACAGAAATTGCTGGAGAAACTCAGCAGGTCAGGCAGCATCTGTGGTGAGAGAAACAGAGTTAATGTTTCAAGTCCAGTCTGATTCTTTTCTTGTTCTAGCTCTCGTTCAAGTTCCCATAGAAGAAAAGCCATACCAGATTCTCTCTCCACAGATGCTGCCAGACCTGCTGAGTTTCTCCAGAATTTTCTTTGTTTGTTGAAAGGATATGCTATTTGATATGGTCTACTGGTGTTGGGGTCACATGCTTACATATGTAAATGTAAGCAGTACTGAGGTTTATAAACAATTTACTCCTTTATGCAAAAGACAGAATGTCCATTTGGCTTGGCGGCAGCATCTAATTAGCGGCAGACACCACTCATGTTGTTATGGTATAGTAGCCATGTGAATCTCTATCTTCATCTGCTATTCAAATGTATGAAAGCTCTTATACTCATAAGGTAATTGAGGTAGACTTGAGGGACTACCTTAGAGCTTTTCCTGAGTTGGCATCTCACTTCTTATATAGGTCTATGATCAGCCTTTTTCATAAACAGACCCTGAGCCGTTTGTGCACGATGTAAGCTTGATGCTGGAATGGAATGCATCAAAGCCATCGGCAGGATGGTGGCTACCGTGACCGGATCAATCCTCACTGCATATTGCCAACCAATCAAAACTCTCTTCTCATACAGTATAAATATTTGTTTTCTCTTTGAGTTGGTAATCAGTAAATTGTGCCAATGGTGGGAAGATAAAAACTTCAACCAAATGTGTCTTTTTTCAGTAATACTCAGCTATATTACTGGTCATCTGCTGTCATTGGGCAAAAATCCTGGATCTGTCCAACATCACAGGAGTACGTAAACATAAAAACACAGAAATTAAAGCAGATGTTGTCATTTGGCCGTCCGTTATTCAATATGATTATGGCTGATCCTATGTATCAATGTCAAATTCCACTTTCTCCCCAGACCCATTGATGTCTTTCTTAACTTTAAAAATACTCCTTCTTGAAAATATTCAGTGACTTGGCCTCCACAGCCTTCTGTGGTAGAGAATTCTATAGGTTAACTGTCCCTTAAGTGAAAAAATGTTTCCTTGTCTCAGTGTTAAATGACCTACCCATGTCGTGAGATTGTGTCTCTGGTTCTTGATTGCCCAAAATGCAAACATTCTCTCAGCATCTAGCCTGTCTAGTCCTTTAGGAATTTTATACATTTCAGTCAAATCACCTCTCATCCTTCTCAACTCTAGTCAATACATGCCCAGTCGAACTATTCTCTCCTCATAGGAAGCTCTCTCAGTCTAGTGAACCTCCACATCAGTCCCTTGTTGGTAAGTAAATTCTTTCTGGGATCATCACTGGTACTTTTTCATTTTTGGTTTGGAACTGTAAGCTGAAGTTAGAAGTTGAACTTTGGACTTTGATCAGCAGCTTGCTTTTTGAAAAAAGGTAAAAACAAACAAACTATCATTCATGGGAACTGGCCTGGAAAGTTAATTGCAGGTTAATTATTGTTCAATGAACACTACAGATGTTTCAGCACCTAAGATGTATTATGCTCAAAACTAGTAGCTGCTAAATAGGTCCATTAAAAAGTCACTAATGCTGGTCAGTCAAAAAGAGAATATTGAAGAAACAGAAAAAAAACTAATGTTGAACTAGTTTGAACTGGATTTTGGACAGAACGCAGTGTAACTGTGAAAGTTGCTGGATGGAGGTTCGATTGGTCTTTCATTATCCTCCAGTTATTGAATTATTGAATGTTCTGAGAAAATAACCCAGTTTATAGGACATACATAGAAGCCTTTGACGGTCTGAGAAGCTTTTTGTATTGATCAGTGACTTTGGTATTCCAACATGATATTCAGTCCCACGTACCTGTGAATAACTCTTTATTCAACGATTGTGTAAAAGGTTAGTAAACATTCTTCAGAACTGCTAAAGAGAACTGGTCAGTTATGATTCTGTTACTTTCTTTTAAATTTAACCCTTAACTGTGTCTGTGTGCCTGCCTAAGACTGAGTTTAAATCATTAACATTAATTAGATTACTTTGTTTTTAACTTTGCTCTACTGAAGTTACAATACCGGGCAATTTGAGGGTGATTGAATATTTTAATTTTATTGTGATGTGATATCCTGTATTAGTGAGATAAAAGGTGAGTCTGATTTGGTCTGACTTGCTATCCCTGTGTCTTAACACTGACCAAACTTGCATGCAATGATCCAGCTGTGACACCACCAAGGCACTGTATAATTACATCTCTATTTCTGATGTCAAATCCTCTGGAAATGAAGGCAAACATACAGATTGCTTGCTGCATCTGCCTGTCTACTTTTATTAACTGCTGTGAAATGATATCCAGATCACTTTGTATATCCATATTTTCCACTATATCATCATTCAAATGATACTCTTCCTTTTGCTTTTTCACATTTAGTCATGTAGTACAGCATCTACCATGTGTTTGCCCACTCACTCAACTTTTCTGAATCACCTTGAAGCCTCATTGATCCTCTTCACAACTCACAATCACAACCAGTTTGGTGTCATCAACAAAATTGGAAATATTGCATTTGGTTTCCTCATCTATGTTTTATTTATATATATACATATATTTTTTATACTATATATATAATAACCAGCTTGGGCCCAAGTACAGATCCTCGCAGTACCCCAGTAGTCATTGCCTGCTTCCTGGGAAAAAAACCACTTATTCTCACTCTTTGTTTCCTGTTGGTCAACCAATTTTCAATTCACGCCAGTATATTACACCCAATCCCCAAGCTTTAGCTTTGCCTACTAATCTTTTATATTGGGTCTTACCAGAAGCCTTCTGAAATCCAAATACACCACATCCACTAACCTCCAACCCACCTTCTGGCAGTGAGTTCACTACCAACTTCTGAAGGGCAATTAGGGAAAGGAAATAATTGCTCTCCAAGCCAGCAACAATTACATCCCTAGCATGTTTTTTTTAAAAGACATGGAAATTTTACAGAACTAAAATTACAGTATTAAAATTTACAGAAGTAAAATTCTTAAAGAGAAAGAAATTACAGCAGGATTGAAACACGGTGGAATTTTAAAGGGGTCAGGTCACATGAATAAATATTTTCATTAGGAAGAAATAATAGGAAAAATAATATTGCTAGAAGATCTAATTTCTGAGACAGGCTAAATATAACACAGGTTTGGACATCTTGGAGAAAACAGCCCTTAATTATGGAGTTGGTTCAGACTTAAATATTAAATTACAAGCACAGCAAATTAATATGCTATTATATTCAATAAAGCCTATACCTGATGACATTATTAATTACCAAAGCATAAAAGAAAACGCAGATAATTTTGAAGAAGTTCTACAAATTTTTGAAAATTGTTTTATTCTGGAGCATATAATTTAACAGAAAAGCTTTGCAACCAGAGTAATCATCAATAAATCTGTTAATGATCTCTACAGATTAATGGAAAACTGAGATGATTGAATTCTACAATCAGAATCCATAAGATACGGAAATGTTGTTGGGGATATTTAGGATTAATGTTGGAGTTATTTCAGTTTAAACAACAGAAAAATGTTCAGGTTGTGCTGGAAGCAGAACCAGAAGGACCACCAATAAATATTGAGGGTGGAAAGACAATGTTAGCCCAAGAGAGCAATAGAATCCATCCACTTTATAAGGTGTAAATACTCTATGCCAGATGTGAGAAACCAATACAAAGAGCAGGCCAAATAGAAGATACTAACACTTGATGTCAACACTGTGAAAAAAAAGTCTCACAAGCATAAGCAGTGGCTAGATATGACAAAGAATCATAGAATCCCTACAGTGTGGAAGCAGACCATTTGGCCCATTGCATCCACACCAAACCTCCGAAGAGCATCCACCCAAACCAAACCCCCTACCTTATCCCAATAACCCCGCATTGTTAACCCATCTAACTTACACATCCATGGACACTATGGGAAATTTAGAATGGCCAATCCACCTAACTTTCTCATCTTTGGACTGTGGGAGGAAACTGGAGTACTCAGAGGAAACCCATACAGACATGAGGAGAAGGTGCAAACCATTCTCTTCACCACTCCTTAGTTTGTGCCACACTTCCCCCTCAAACATAGACTAGGTGACCAATTTGCTGAGCATCTTTGCGTGGCCCAAAACACCCAGACTAACACCCGGTCACTGGCCATTTCAACTCCCCAACCAACCCCCTTCCTCCGATATGTCCATTCTTGGCCTTGCCCAGTGTCACAGTGATTCAGATCACAAATCTGAGGAATAACACTTTATCTTCTGCCTGGGCATCCTACAGTCTGGAGGACTTAACATTGACTTCTCTAATTTCAAATAACCTTCCACCCATCCCTAGGCTCCCTTTCCAGCCCATCTCCTCCCTTCTATTTCACCTACCACCTCCTCCCTTCCATTCCATCTACCAATTGGATTCATCCCTTCCATCGACCAACCAGGTCGTACCTTGTACCAGTGTCCACTTATCACCACCATTCCACTACCCTCCTCCCACCTTTACCTGCAGGTCTCCCTACCCCCACATCCAGTCCTAAAGAAGAGTAATACCTGAAATGTCGACTTCTCCTCCAGATGCTGCCGGGCTTGCTGTGTTTTTTCAGCCTCCTGTTTGTCTACCTTGGATTCCAGCATCTACAGTTTTTTTTGTCTCTAACCAAGTAATATCAACGATTGACTTGTATGTTTAGCAAACTCTGAATCTGTAGGTATCGTTCAGTTGATGGTGAATGGTTGTTCTCCCAATTTGCTTTTCCACTAGGGACTGTATTCTGAGAAGATTTGAGAAGCAGGTAAAGACAGAAAAATCTAGCTTCTGCTGTACTATTTTCCCCTCTTTAACACTGTTGCTCAAAAGCAGATGTTGAAATATGTTCAGTGTATATTCCTGAGTCTAATTTGCTTGTCTTTCCCAGCTGGCTAATCAGTAAGCAAACCTTTCATCTTCCAAGATGTGAAATCATCTTACACAATGGAATTTAAACCAGGGATGTAAATTTCTTGACATTGACTCGGCTTTTTGGTTTTACTGTCTTTGTATAAAATGGTAATCTCAATGCAGCTGGTTTTGTTTCTTCTACATGAAAGAAATGTTTGAAGTGGGTAAGCTGGTATTTTTTTAAACTGTAACCTATTATTCAAGGATCTCCCACAAAAGGAAATATCCTCTCCACATCCACGCTACCAAAACTTTTCAGGATGTTATACATTTCAATAAAGGCACTTCTTACCTCTTCAAAGGGGTCCAAAAGGTTGGACTAGTATGATTTTCCTTTCACAAAACCATATTGATTCTGCCTGATTACCTTGAACTTCTCCGAGTGTCCTTTTATAATATCTTTATTAATAGCTTACAACATCTTCCCAATAAGATGTTTAACTAACTAGATTGTGGTTTCTTGCTTTCTCTCTCTCTCCCTTTTCATAAGTAAAGGAGTTCTTTTCATTACTTTCCAACCTAACAGAAGGTTCAGCAAATCAAGAGAAATTTGGAAAACCAAAATATTAACTATCCCACTAGCCACTTGTTTAAGGTGAAGTTCAACTGAAGCTGGAACTTGTCAGCTGGCAGCTTCATCATTCCATTCCCCTTGTAAATTGTAATTTTCTTGAGTTAGTCCATTCCTTCCATTTCCTGATTCACAGCTATTCATGAAATGTTGCTTACGTCCTCTAACTGAAGACTGATGCAATAGACCTGTTCACTTAATTTGCTATCTCATTATTTCCCCTTACTATTTCTTTAGAGTCACTTTCTAAAGGATGACTTTGCTAACAATTTCCTTTCTAAAATATTTATAGAAACTCTCACTATGTGTCTTTCAATTTTTACCTGGCTTTCATGTTCTGATTTTCTTTCCTTATTAACATTCTTAGTCTATCTTTGCTTACTTTACATATGGTTCAATCTTCCTGCCAACTGAGCAATTATAATTTTTTTATTTAAGTTTGATATATATTTACCTTTTCATTCCACAGATGGTGGGTCGACTTCTTGGAAGTTTTCTCTCTTATTGGAATGCATCTATTCTGTGTATTCTGAAATATTTTCTGAAATATCTGCCATTGCATTTCCATTGAGTCTGCACTCATGTCATTATAATTTCCCTGTTTAAGTTTAAAATACTAGTCTTGGATCCACTGTTCTCTCCCTCAAACTGAAAGCAAAATAATCATATTATGGTCACTGTTATCTAGGGACATCTTCACTCTGAGGTAATTAATTAAGCTTGTCTGTTGCACAATACCAGATCCAGTATAGACTCCTTTCCAGGGGATCGAGAATGCGTTGTTCCAAAAATCTATCCCAAAAATATTTGATGAACTGCTCATTTAGGCTAGCTTTGCCCGTCTGATTGTTCCAATATACATATTGATTAAAATCCCCATTACAATTTCCATCCCATTTTGACAACTCTCATTATTACTTCCTTTATACTCCATATGCTCTTGGCCTCCTTTTGATTGGTGGATTCCTGTGGATTCTACTGATGGCTCAAATTTGTAGTTAGTCTGTTGTCACCACTGCTGCTAGAATGAAGTATGATGAGTATGACTTTTGTATAATGTTTAGCTGTGTCTTTCAGTAAACTTGGAGGTTTGTCTCTCCCAAAATCTAACTTTTGTTCCTTTAATTGATATGGGCATTGCTGATGAGACCAGCATTTGTTGCCCATCCCTAATACTATTGACTGAATAACTGGTTCTGCCTGCATCTCACTGCATTGTACATGTTAATTTGCTATCCCATTCCTCATACCTGTTTTTATTGCTATCCAATTTGATGCCTATTGCATCCTGTAATATTGAACGACCAGTTCTATTTTTTTTATTAAGCCATGTTCCAATTATCCTTTCTACAAATTATTGCCTCCAGTTCCTATGTTTAGATTATAATAGCATCATTACAGCACAGAAGGAAGCCATTCTGTCCATTGACTTCATGCCTGCTCTCTGTAAAGAAACTGAATCGGTTCCATTCCATTCATTTATCCTGGAACCCAATGTGTTTAATTCCCTCCAAGACATCTCCAATTTCCTTTTGAAAACATTGATCATCTCCAGTTTTACCACCTCCCTGCCAGCTAGTTCCAGATCATAATTGCTTGTTGCATAATAAAGTTCTTCCCGAGACCTTACTATATGTCTTCCCTTACTTTAAATCTAGTTTGCTATTCCTTATACCATCAGATGATGGAAACAGCATTACCTTATCTGAACCTCTGATAATAAAATTGCATTTGAATTTACCTTATTTTCTGTGCTTTGGATACTTTGACCAATTTATATATTAGAAACACTTTACCCAAGCGCTCTTGTCAGTGAGGTGGACAAAGGGTTCAAGTTGATTTAATTAACAAAATAGTCCTTATTTAAAAACACCACTTGAGCATTTCCCAAATTCCCACAATATTTACTCTCTATCTAGCTCTATCCTTCTGAGAAAGGATATTACCCGCAATGATCTATGGGTTTGAACTGGACTATTGGACTTTCCTTCCTCTCTGATGAAGATGGGTCTTGCAGGGTAGGTCAGATCTTCTCTCTCTCCAGGCAGGAGCTCTTCTACTGGACCAGGTCGAGTCTTCAGTGAGAGTCTTCACTGAGGGGCTCGCTTCCAAATGACCCAGTCTACATGGGAATTGCTGGTCACTGATCCAAGATGGGACCTGTCCTTGCTTAGCCTGCTCGAGGTTCTCCCTCAACTATTCGGTCATCCACTGGCCACAAACTACCCAGGATCCAATTTTGCTGCCTATTGTCATAATCTTTTCTTCCCTGGATGACCATATTTATGTTCCTGGTGAGCCCTTCTCACTCGTCTCCCAGGGGTTGGTCTGCCTGATTTTCTTCTCTTTCCCCCTCAGCATCTTGCTGATTGTCCAGATTGATTTCACCCAAAGTCTGTTTAACTTGCTGGGTTAAAGGTCTGAGCTTATTATCCAAATTAGTCAAATCAAGGATATTGATTGTAGACACTGATGCTCCATAAGCTACTGCCAAATCATTCAACATATATCTTTTACTCCATCCTGTCTCTGGTCTCCCCTGTGTCAATCTCTGCTTTCCTTCCTAATGGCTGATGGGTCAAATATAATATCTGAAGTTGGGAAGTGCCCTACTCTGACAGTTGGGTTCCCGATATATCTAACACCACTGGTATCAATTCGTGGTATACGTTGGTTGTACAGAGTTTTGCCAGTGTATTTTAAAACCATCCTATTATATGTTCCTGGGGTGGTTCTCAGAAAAAAACATGCAAAGGTGCACTTCTGGCTAGTTTTAGCCCATTTCTAATTTCATACAGAACATAGATCTCCCTTTTGACTTTCCAGGGCATTGTTGCCTAATTTCTAGCCCTTAGTCCAGGCCAGTAGCCAAACATCCTAGTTCTGTACATCTGTTTGTGGAAAACCCCACCAGCCACCTATGGCATGTGTGCTCAGGTAGCAATACTCTGAGTTCCCACTTGTCATCCTATACACAACCCGCTGATTGTTACGCTCAAACGTCAGGGATTTTTTAGGATGAGCCCACACCACCGTCATATTCACCTGCCTCTGGTGGAGCAAACCTCTGTGCACTCTTACCAAATTAGCTCCCGAGGATCGTATCCCACAATCCAGCCGACAATATAGACCAAAAGGTTGCATGTTGTCGTCTCAGAAAGGGGGTCAAGGCGGTGTCTGTTATTATCCTTATATAATATCTGCTCCCCACCCTTCTCCACCTGTGGACATTTTTTTTCGAACTCTGGTCTTACCCTGCTGTCAGGCAAACTTCTCCCAAAATTTGGCATTATTGAATTCTCCCAATTCCCCTTTTGTCAGTCAATTGTATGCGTCATGCCTCATGTCAGTCCTGACATTTGCTAATCCAATATGCTTATCCTTTGGGACTCTCAATCCTGGCCACAGAGAATAGTACCTATTCCCCTGCCTATACTATCCCCGATTACAGGTACATTTTTTCTTTCCTCCCCCTTTTGAATGGCTCCCTATACCATGGTGCTATGGTCAGTTTGCTCATCCTCCTTAGAGCCAGCACTCTCATCAACACAGGGAGGAAGAATCTCATACCTGTTAGCCAAGCTCAAGGGATAAGGCTCCTTCAGCACTACTCCCTGGATCTCTCTACCTTCCTCACTCATAATCACACCATCCTGGCACTAACCACTGGCCAAGTTTTAGGTGGTTAATCTAAGGGATGTGACTTTCTCCTGAAGCATAGCGCCCGGGTAACTCTTCCCCTCCCTGATGTGTCGCAGTGTTCAAAGCTTAGACTCCTGATCATCAACTTTGAGTCAGAGTTCCTCAAGCAACTAACACTTACCACTGGTATGGTCACTATGACCTATGGGATTCTTTTTCGGGAGGTCAGAGTATTGCACAGGTTTAGTGGCAAAACAGTCAATATGGTTCAGTTTTTCACTAAGCACAGAAAGGAATGCAATGAGCTCATCTTCCTGGGGAGGGACAAACAGATCATGACCTCAATGCACTTCCCTTCTAGTTTGTGTTTCCCCTGAATGAATGCAGTTCTCAAATATGAGACCTGGGACCTCATGGTCTTAATGTAATCTATTGTTGTCGCATGTACCAAGATACAGTGAAAGGTGTTGTTTTGCATGCACTACAGGCAGATTGTACCATAGAATGTGCATTAGAGTAGCAGAACAGAGTGCAGAATACCATGTTACAGCTGCAGGGAAGGTGCAGAGAGAGACATCAAATCAACATTTGAGATTGAATGGGTATTCAAACTTTTATATATTCTGTTTGATGGAAGAGAGGGGAAGAGACAATAACCGGAGTGGAAGGGGTCTTTGATTATGTTGGTTACTTTCCCGAAGCAGAGGAAGTATCGATGGAGTCAACAGACGGAAGGCAGGTTTGTGTGATTCACTGGGTTGTGTTCATGATTCTATATAGTTTCTTGTGGCCCTGGGAAGAGTAGATGGTATACCACACTCTGATGCATCCACATAGGATGCATCTATAAAAATTAGTAAGAGTTTTTGTGGACATGGCAAATTTCCTTAGCCTCCTGAGGAAATAGAGGCATTGTTGTGCCAGCAGGGTAAGATCCTAGGGGTGCTGAAGGATCTACTCCACCTGGAGAGGGAGGTGGGTGTCCCCAATCTTCAACACTCTCTGGGTATCTATGGGCTTGTTCTTCTACTTCCTCCCAGTCTATCCCATAATCACTGTCCCCATCTGATTCTATTGTCTCAAATGTGCATATCATACCCTTTGCACAGGGAGTTAAGACTTTAGGTTTTCAATTTCACGCTGGCATTTCCAATAGTCAGTAACATGGGCTCTGTTTTCTTTGCTGGCCAGGTATGGGGCTCTGAATGCAGTCTGTAGGTTTTTGCATTTCTTGGTCAGCTATTTGGGTTGCATCCCAATCACTGACCGCATGCTGCTCCTCCTGGTACACTCCATCACACCGGGTCTGATACTGTCCCACGTGTACAATGTCCACCTGGTTCCTCTGTTCCTGCGCTGCCGCTTTGATTCTTACTTTTTCCAGCTCTTCAGAAGGATGGTGTGGACTTGTTGGGCTGAATGGTCTGTTTTCACACTGTAGGGATTTTATGACCACTTTCTCCAACCAAAATCTATTATTATAGTCAATCTGCACCCTGTCAAGAACCCTCACATCCTTCTTAAAATGTGTTGACCAGAAATATATGCTATACTCTAGTTTGGACCTAACCAGACCTTTATAAATGTTCAGCATAACTTGCATGCTGTTTTTACTCAATACTTCTCTTTATTAAATCTCACATCTGCACTTTGCTCTGATGCTGACATTTCTGTTCATGACATACTGCACTCTTCCAGTGAAACTCATTGCAAACGCGAGACCAGAGTACGTCATCTTTCCATTAGGCACTAGACAGCCTTCCAGACTCAAAGGTGAATTCAACAATTTTAGACTGTAGGCTTTACCCCATTTTGTCTCCTTTTTTTTGCTTATTTTGCGGCTTCTCTTTCAAACAGCAGAGCATCTGCTCTAAGCATACCTTTTCTTTCTTTTCTTCTCCATCACCATTCTCATTGATTATTCAGTTATTCCTTTCACCCTATCACAGAACTTCCTCTTGTCCACATCACAACTACCCTTTGCTCAAAATGAGAAATATCACAGACATGAAATATTAACTCTTTCCCTCTTCCCAGATGCTGCAGAACCTGCTGGCATTTCCAGCATTTTCCATTTTTATTCCCTATACTAGCAGATATTATCTGCTGGTGTCTGGTATTGTTTTTCCTTTACCTCGCCTTGTTTTTCATGACCTTGGGATATCCAAACATGTCTTACAGCCAATGGAAAATAATAAATATAGTCCCTCTTACAATTATTTTAATGATGCTGTTTTTGGGAATAGATATTAATCAGGATACATAAAAATCCATCCGTTTTGTTTGAATCATGCCACGGGAACATTTGCATCTGCTCAAGAGGGCAGACAGAACAAACAGTTTGATGTCTCTTTTCAAAGACATTGGGCTGGATTTTCTGTTGCATAGCTGTTTCACACAGATTGCCACTTTTTCTTTCTTGTTTAGCAACTAAAGAGCTCTGCATTCCTGGTATGAGTTTCAGCTTGGGATTCAGAAGCGCAGAGCTGTAATTCCATTCTGACTGGTCCCTCCCCAGTATGTGAACTTCCTCGGCTTGTACTTAACTATGAATCATGAAACACTGATAGCCTTCGTGTTTCATAATTTCCCCCTCCTCCTCCATCATGTTTATGGTGATTGTAGCCAAATCTCTGGTCATAAATTTCCAGACTTTACTACTCCACTGGTGTGTTTAACTTTTCAGTGTTGCTATCTATATTAAATGCTGTGGAACATTACACAGGTTAATGATTTTTAACAAGGCCTTGACCAACAATGTTGGCCTTTTAGTTTGTTTATCAATCTTTGTTCAACTTTGAGGGATTTGAATGAAAGAAGCAGCACTAAACACAAATGATAACTCTGTAAGTATCCTTAACTGACCTCCCAGTAATTAGATTCGTCAATAAATGAGTGTTTCTCACCATGTTTTAATCTACAATAAATATTCATTGAACATTGAAACTAGCATATAAGAAAAAGTTAGTTCAGTTGGCGAGGCAGCTAGTTTGTAATGCAGACTGATACCAACAGTGTGGGTTCAATTCCTGCACTGTCTGAGGTCGCCCTGAAGGATTCTCCTTCTCAGCCTTTTCCCTTGACTGAGATGTGGTGACCCTCAGTTTAAACTGCCATGAGTTGTGTGTCTCTCTAATGAAAGAGCAGGACTCTGGTGACTTTAATTACTTTACCTGGAGTAAGAAACGGTTTATTTTAACGTTTTCAATTCAAGATTTAAGTGGTACATACTTCTTTGTAGAATATGATACATATGTCATTTGCGAAGAATCTTTATTTATGAAAATACATCTTTGTAGTTTGAGAACAAAAACAAACAATTTGTATTTTCAGACCACTGCGAGAATTTCTTTGTCGGTACAGTATGGATTCAATGCCCATTATTATTTTCAACCAGTTTTCTGTGGTTATTTTTATTGATAAGATGAAAAACCAAGTGGTGTTCCAGTATCCTATAATTTAAATAAATAGGCTTACATGAGTTCTGTCTTAAAAATCATCTTGATGATGTTACTGTAATATAATTTACCCTATACTTGTCATTTTGCGTAAGTATGATGGCTTTTCCCATTATCTCCTAGGAGGGCCAGGTCTGGTTATGTGACAGCTGTATGATTGGGAAGAGGCACTGTCATGATTTCTGTCTATGCTGATGATCAAATGGCTTCAGCATATTTGTGATAAAATATTATATTTGTATTATATACAGTACACAACAAGCTGACTGCAAGATTGCTATTCACAACATGTTATTCATTTGTTTGGTAGCCTAAATGTGCATTAATAGATACACATCCACAGGAAGCTCACCCTACAACTTAGTGACACTTATTTATACACCTTTTCTGTGACACTAATAGTCATAATTTGGTATTATTGCCAGTTAATTAACTGCTTAATCATGTACATATTGACAACTACATCATTTCTGAACTACATCGTGTTCGATAACATCTTATAATGTTTGGCATCTTGGTTTTAATTATCAGTTATAATCATTTGTGAAAATTGCAGGAGGTATCTATAAACTATCTGAACATCACAAGAATGCTTCATTTAGGCCTTAAATATTGGTATCCCTGTCACATTTTAATTTGTAAATGGAAAATGTACACAACATTTGAAATTTAGCTAAAGATAGAGGATGCAAAATTCAGATTTTTTGCGTTACAACTGCGAAGGCTGTTTTTGCAGCTGCCTTTTTCTTTGCACTAGGAATGCCTTTTAGAAACCAATAACTGTGTGAAAAATGATAGGTATAAAAATCATATTATGTAATACATGACTATTTTATGCCACTGGATTACCACAATAATAATGTTCTAAATTTAACTTATTGGAATTCAATAATCCACTAATTGAGGTAAAGGTTCTCTTAAAGATGGTTTAAATGAAAGGGCTTTAGAAGTGGTGAAAACTCACCACTTTCTGGGTGAAATTTCTCATCTCAGTCCTAAATGACTTACCTCATATCCTTAATCCGTGACCCCTAGTTCTGGATTCCTCGGTCACCGTGAACACTCTTCTCACATTTATCCTGTCGAGTCCTGTCAGAATTTTATATGAACCTGTGCAATACCCCTTTTAAACTCCAGTGAATCTTGTCCGAACTGATCATATTTCAGTCCTGCCATCCCAGAAATCAGTCTAGCATTTTTTGAGGTATACTGTTGAAACAGCACAGTCTGCAGGAGTTCCCAATATTGATACTAAGTCTGAAAAATGACAATCTTCTAACAAATGCAGTTTCTCAGCTTGACAAATGCAAAGTTAGGTTGAATAGAAGTTTTTGACATATTTACTTCATTTCAAAAAGAGCAAATTTCTTGTATAATATTCGTGTAACACTTCACATGTTTCCAATCTATTCAGCTGCTTATTTTCTGCAACCTTGCTCAAAGCAGAGTTTAGAAAGTATGTTGCTAGCGGAATTATATATTAGCATTAGTTGTACCAGGAAAAAGTACATAAATCACAGTATCAAAATTTAGAGTGGAGCTCTGACCATTTTATAAAGGTTGCAGGTAACAAAGTCATAAGCAAGCCCAATTTTTAACATTGTGCAACTGGATGGTTAACAATAGGCGAGTACAGTCCAATTGGTATGACTTGCAGGTATGGTTTGCAGACTGTGCCAACCAGCTGATCTGCATGTAGTTGTCAATTATATTATTGAAGTTGGCTCCTTGAATAACAAGGGTAATGGCTTCTGATTGCTATCAAATGGCTTGTGTTGGGAAGTTAAGTCTATGTGGTTATGCATAGGCTCAAGGTGCCTTCTTCAAATGACTGACCTGCACATATTCACTGTCTATGTTAGACAAGGTGCCAAAGACTTAGAAACCATTACCAACAGAAAAACACAAAACCCTGAAAAAAGGCATCAAAAATTAGTACATTGTAACAAAAGAAACGTAGCCCACTCAATTATGAAACTATTTTTATGTACATGAATGAACAGCTATTGCCCTGTGAATAGTGCTGTTTTCATGGTACTAGACAACACTGGATGTCACAAATTCAAATTCCACCAGGACCAATAGAGAGGATAAACATTCTGTAGGTGCAACCAATGCCAATCTCAGGATAACCAGGAATGAGCAATCAATGCGTCCTTGCCAATTCTGCGCATGTTCTGAGGAAATATAATTATAATTGCACTAAAAAGAAACTCCACAAATGTTATAAACAGAAAATGTTGTGAAAATCCACACCAGTAAGTAATTCACAGAGACATGTTTCAAATTTCCAAGCAAAGTTGCCACAAATAGGTAGTCTGCTTTTCGTTCTTAAGAACAAAGGAACCTCCTGCGCATTTTTAACATTTTTCTGCAGCTGTTGCCCTGGTCTTGTGATTATTTTACATTCTTTTTGAAAGGTCTGCATTATTTTTCATAATATGGTAATCTACTTTGATACTTAGTCAAAAATGATTGCAAATTATGATTGCATTTTAAATTAATTTCAATGCTAGTTCATTATGATCACACTTGCTTTGCAATAGCAGAAGGCTAAAATTTTCATAGGCGTTAGTTTTTACTTTAATATGTCTAATAACCTCGCTGAACCTGAATGAATGTAATGTATTCATGAATATAGAACAAGTTAACTTAGACATTCGGACACATAGAGCATTACAATCACAGAACTGTTAAGATGCAGAAGGAGGCCTTTTGGCCCACTGTTCCTGAACTGGTTCTTTTACCCGTTGCCTGCATTTACCTTCATATCCTTGTACACCATGTATATCTAAATAATCATCCAATGCCTTCATGAATGCTAATATTCACTACAGTTAAATATCACAGAAACAGAAATACTAGAAAACTTTGAATTCATTGATATTGGTCAGTGCTTTAAAACTAAGTATGGCAATTCCAATTATATTACATAGAAATGTTTGCAGTACAGTGACCAGCAATGGATTATCACAGATCTTCAGTAAGTCAAATTGAGCTGTAAATACTGGTACAAAATATTTAATTTTTTTCTGTTTGCACATATGAAATCTAAGATTTTTATATACTTTAACTGAATTTACAAAACATATATATACTACAGAAATATATCAGAATAATTGACTATGTAAGAGCTGCATAATTCATGTTCACAGGAGCAGAATCCATTTCAAGTCGCTTAAATTGTAATGAAAATCATTAAAATTGTATCATAAACTACTATTTTAAGTCTCCTTATGCAGTCATTATTACATTTTAATGATGACTACATTTTTCAACATTTAGCTGGCGTTACTTTAAGAAGTGATACATTTGCATTTTGTAAGTGCCTGAACTTCACGTCCTGAAAAGACCGAACGATGATTCCAACACCACGACACTCATGCAGCGTAACTTTTACAGTTAGAAACATTTCCCAAAACACTGCTCCATGTCATGAAACATTGACAGGACACGAGTTTGAAATACAATGAACAAACGCGGTTGGGGTTGGAAAGCACGCTGTGCCACACTAAATCTGTAGTCCTCCTTTGCAAGGGCATTGCTCAGGTCAGATCCTTCAACTTCGCCCCGAACGAGGGCATTTTTTGCCGGGTGCCTGGCAGCAATGTTTGCCTAACCGATGTGTGCAAAGACGACAATATACACAAGAAAGAACTGAAGCGGCACGTTTGGCTGATGGAACAACCCGAAAGGATAAGGGAAAATCACGGCGAAAGGGAAGAGGAGAAAAAGGGGAGAGAGGAGGAAGAGGGTAAAATGCAAAGCCACGGGGAAAAAGGAAGGGGGAAAGGAAAGAGGGGAGAGAGGAGGAAGAACGGCGAGAAGAGAAATGGGGAAAGTGGAGGAACAGGGGAAAGAGGAAGAACGGGGTAAGTGGAGGAGGATGCGGAGAGCGAAGGAGAGAGGAGGAACGGGTAGAGAAGGAAGCGGGAAGCCGGAGAAAAGGGAAAAGAGGAGGAAGAGTGGAACGAGGAGGAAGCGTGGAGTGACAGAGGGGAAAATGCGAAGCCACGAGAAAACAGAAGAGAGGAGCGGGAGAGTGCAGAAAGAAGAGTGCAGTTAACGTTTTGATGGCAACTTTGCAATCACACAAAAAACCAAAAAAAATCAAATCATACGCCAACAAGCCGGAGGGGGGGGGGGGGGCGACGGTGGAAACTGAACAAGACCGTGAGTTCACGTTAACTGAGGCACGCACGGTGTCTGTGTGTACGTGCGTGTAAGAGGAGGGAGGGGAGAATGAATGAAGTAGGGAGGGGCTCGGCCCGGGGTGTGGGGAAGGACTGCAGGGTGTGTTTGTTTGATGGAAGGGGAATGTGTCTTTTTGATGGAACGGGAATGTTAAGGGGGGGGGGTAATTGTTTGATTGGGGGCTTTGTATTAGTTTGATGAGGGGGTGTGTATTTGTTGGAATGGGAGTGGAGTGGGAATAGGGGTGTGTGTGCATTTGTTTGAAGGGGTTGTGGGCTTGTTTGATGAGGGGAGATGTTAATGGGTGTGTGTGTATTTGAAGGAGGTATGTGTGTTTGATGGCGGATGTGTATTTGATGGAGTGGGTGTATATTTGTTCGATGGGGGATATGTATTTGGTGGGATGGGTGTAAATTTGATGGGGCTGTATATTTGTAAGATTAGGGTGTGTGTTTGATGGGGTGTATATTTATGTGATTGCGTATTTGTGTGATTGGGGTGTATATTTGTGATTGGGGGTAGGTTTGATGGGTGTGATGTATTTATTTGATTGGGGGTGTGTGTATTTTGGGGGTGTATGCTGGTTGTGTATTTATTTGATTGGGGTGTGCAGTTATTTGATGGGGGTTGTGTATTTTACTTGATTTGGGGTGTATTTGATTTGGGGTGGTCTGTGTGTATTTATTTGATTGGGGGTATATATCTGATGGGAGTGTGTGTATTTATTTGATTGGGGTGTGTGTATATTTATTTGATTTGGGGGTGTGTGTATTTATTTGATCGGGGGTGTGTGTGTATATTTATTTGATTGGGGGTGTGTGTATATTTATTTGATTGGGGTGTGTGTGTGTGTATTTATTTGATTGGGGTGTGTGTGTGTATTTATTTGATTGGGGGGTGTGTGTGTATTTATTTGATTTGGGGGTGTGTGTGTGTATTTATTTGATTTGGGGGTGTGTGTGTATATTTATTTGATTTGGGGGTGTGTGTATATTTATTTGATTTGGGGGGTGTGTGTGTATATTTATTTGATTTGGGGGGGTGTGTGTATTTATTTGATTGGGGGGTGTGTATATTTATTTGGTTGGGGGGGGTGTGTGTATTTATTTGATTTGGGGTGTGTGTGTATTTATTTGATTGGGGGGGGGGGTGTTTGTTTGTAGAGGCCAGTGCTTTCCCCCCAACACACCTCACCCCCTCCCTCCCTGTGCCGGCGCGGCGCTGCAGCCCGGGAGCCGGAGCTCGCGCTTGCTGTGCCCGCGGCCGCGTGTCCCTGGCGCCGCCCCGGGGGAGAAGAGCGCGCGCGCTGCCGCCCTCCCTCCCGTCTCCGTGTGCCTGTCTCCGGTTAAACCTCCACACCCCCCTCCCCTCCCTTCACACACACACACACACTCACTGAGCTCAAAGATGGCGGGGACACAGCCTCCAGCAGCACCGTTACTGCTCGCGACGCTGCTTCTGTTACCCGGTAAGGACCTCCCTGCCCTCCTCCACCCCCAACCGTTTGTTAGTTAGTTATTTATTCTGTATCGGTCCGTTATGTGATTTTTTTTTTTAAAAAAAATCTTTTATACACCGGCCGGCTGGGGTTTTCGTTGACTTTTTTTTTGCTGGAATTGTCTCCGCCGGGGGTTAGTGAGGAGGAGGGGGGTGGGTTGGTTTGAGGAGGTGAAGAAAAGTTTTTTTTTTGTCCGGTTTTGTCGGTCGCTGGAAGGGAGGTGACAGGGGCCTTGCTCCGGTTCAGTTCCCCCCCACTCCCCCCACAACATTAAATACCGAAAGGACAGCTGAACTTTTCCTCTTCCTTCCTCTGCCTCCCCGGAGTTTGGTCTCCGTTCAATGAATTGAAATTCGTATCGCGGTTTCTGAGTGTGTGTTTTGTTTTTAAATTTAAAAATCCGGTAACTTTTTTTTTTCCCCACCCCGCTCTGTGTGTGAGAATCTGAGAGTTTCCAACTTCCAACATACTTTTCTTTCCCTCCCTCCCTCTCTGTTTTGATATCGAGTTTTCAAACCTTGTAAAATCTCACACGGGGTTTGATTTTGTTTTTTTCTTGTGTTTCGGGTCTGTCGTTGCGGTTTGTGTCGGGGGTTTGTTGTTTTATTTTTTGGGGGAGTGTCGCGGGTGTGCTGCAGGTTAGTTAAACCTGCCGGTGTCATGGTGACCGCATCCCTCTACGTCTTAAAACTTAACCGAAGGAAAAAGGCAACGGGGTTGTCCCTCTAGCAGACAGACTGCAGGTTGAACGGCCTCCGGGAAGACACTCCGGCATTTACTGCGTTAAAAGACTTGGAATATCACTGGGTTTGTTTCATTTGGAAAACTGTGGTTTCTATTTCATCTGCAGCAGACGAGTGTCTGTTCAATGTGGTGTTAAAGCCCTAGTACATCTTTGTAGCAAACTTGTACATGGCGGAACCGTGACTTTCGTGGGAATGCATCTGAAATATTTTTCAAATGGCTTGAAAATTAGAACGAAGAAAAATCGCAGTTGAAGTACAGCGCGTGCCTTTTTGAGTTTTTGCAAGGTGTTCATAGGATGGGCAACATATTTACAATGGAATGCAGTGAACAGATTTGTACAAAGTTCAGGCATACAGTGCGAACTTCCTCCTGGGCACGGTTCTAGATAACACCTAATAACCAGTCAATGAATTCAGACAATTGGTATATTGTAATGTTCAAAACATAATTGCAGTACTTTGATTGTGAAGTATTTTAGTGCTGGGGGAGCTGTACTTATTGCATCATATGTAGGGCACAAATCAATTTGTGTTTAAACTGAAATTTGTTGGAGTTTTTAATAACTTCTGTGTTTACAGTTAATAGCTAATGTGAACATTTCAGAAAGTCAGATTTTCCTCCTTAGCTCTAAAGCATTGCAATGTGTCATATGATTGGGTCATACAAGTATTCATAATACATTGAATCGGTGTTTAGGTGTGCTGTGACAGATTTTTCTTTTTTCCTCCTTTACCCATTTAACGAAGTAATTAGCACATTTCATATGAAAAAGTGAGGGGAAAGGAATTGTTAATGCCTTTTTGCACACTTTAAAACAAATTTAGCCAAGTTTTCCATGTATTAAGTAGATTTATAATGGATCATGGCACACTAAAATCAAGACATGGGACCTTCGTATTTACAGCTTTTCTGCAATTCTATTCACATTAGCAGTTAAAACTGCCATAGGTACAGAGAACTGTGGGGCTGCTATCTACATCAGAGAGAGCCGACTAGTGGTGAGTTTAATCTGGGGGTTACATTGCTTCACGTGAGAGCCAAGGTTGAGAAGGTGGTGCATTCAGGGTAACCTCAGCCAGTGTAGGAATCAAGCCCATTGCTGTTGGTGTCACTCTGCGTCGTAATCCATTCATCCAGCCAGCTGAGCTAAGACCACAAAGATGCTAGGTGTGGAATGTAAACAAGCGGCTATCAAGGTGGTGTGGGAGAGAGTTTAAGTAAAAGGCTGAAGGGAAGGCAGCAATAGAATTTTAAAAATAAAAGAACTCCAGCTTTATTGCTATAATTAAATTGCACATATTTCACTTGATACACTTCTGCAATCCTCCTCTTCCATACACAATGTGAATTTGTGTTGTTGTTTTCCATATGGAAAGTTGAAGAATAAGAGCTCTAAAAAAGGGCAGTGTACAGTTGACAATGGCTTATACATACCAGCACATAGTTAAACACCGGAGTTCATTTAGTCATACACAAAGAAACATGCGATCCTCTCTTTCTTATTTTTGGGAACATTGCCTTATGGTCAGAATTGCTTTTTTAAACTCTACTTTTGAAAACCTCTGCATATTTGTACCAAAGAGCCTTGTAAACTGGAATGTGGTGAACTTATCTCCTGGAATGCCATAATATGGAATATTGAAAGCCAATATTTTCCACTTAGCAATGGCAAGAATATTAATTTCTGCTTATACTTGTTGGATTTAACTGATTAAATTATATTGCCTTTCCAAATGTTATGCAATATTATTACTCTATTGATATTTTTCCTGCTTGTTCAAAGATGTTATGCATCTGATTCATTTCTTCAAATGTAATAATTACAGCAAATATTACAGATGGTATATCAAGTACTGTACAGTCAAACATATAGATATGAACAGTGATAAAACTAGAATCCACACTTTGACAATGCAGGATTTTCATTTGTAGAAGATTGGGAACAAATTGCAAACAATGTCCAAAATTTCTGAAAGCTTCACAATGAGTTTTGTGCTGACTTTTTTTAACTGGCAAGCGCAAATCTTTCAGTTACTAAAATGCACAGAGCTTAGACAACAGCACATAGTAAAGACCTGTCTGCTCAGTGATATGATTTCAAACTTAGCTGCTAAAAAGTATTGACCTAGTTTGGGTTTACGGGACAGGTTTGCTGTTTTCCATTTACACCTGTTGGTGTTTTTGGGTTGATTCCTGCTGACAGACTTTGTTGGGACAGTTGTTCTGCAAGCACAGCTGTGTGGATTGATTGCATGCAAACCTGCACAAATGTGGTTGGACTGTAAAAACTTCTGAAAATATTTGAGCTATGCACGTTCTGTAACTTGTGATGCAGTGGGTCTTTTAACCATGTTTTTAATAGTTATTTTGACTTAAAGCTGTACTTTACTGACAGCATGAGAATTTGAGATTTGGGATCTATTAGAGTTGTAAGTATTTACTTTTTTCTTTAGTAGTGTTTGTATTAAAAGAAAGTAATTAGGTTTTGTTTCCTTGGGTGGATTTTTCTTTGTCAGGCTCTTTTTTTTTTCCCTCTCCCATTATGGATGAAGTGATGGTTGCCGAGTTGTGACACAAACATTCAGAGAGCTGCTGCTTTGTCTCAATGAAATGTTTCATTAAAATCATTTGCTAACAGAATCTCAAGATTGTGAGTAATTTAAAATTTCTGAACTAATTTCTCACTTTCATTAGATATGATAACAGGAGTAAGTTACTCTGGCCCTCCAGGAATTTTGGTCTTTCAAACAGATCATGCGAAATTCCTTATGGAATTCAAAAATGAACTTGAATCTCGATGAGAGAGAGAATTTCTGAAGTGTCCGGACCCAAAACGTCCACTTTCCTGCTCCTCTGATGCTGCTTGGCCTGCTGTGTTCATCCAGCTCTACACCTTGTTATCTTTGAAAATCAATGAGTCTTATTTTCTTCACCTACTAATTTTGACTGAAAAAACTCGAGAAGGAGTATCAAAGCTATGTTAATGTTGTCAGCAGAACCAGTAATGTACATGAAAAAGCAAAGTTCATGCTTGTCATGTAGGCAGGTTAAGAAATTTCACTACCTCCAAATAAAAAAAAATCATTTGCATCTGTAAACAAACAAGCCATATTTTTAAGTTTCACTAGCTGAGTGATAGCAGATTTGGTTCTTGGGTCAGAATTTGTGGATTCATGCTTCCCTCTAAGACTGAATCACATTATCTAGACCGGTACTGTACTTCATTTCAATGCTGAAGGAGTGCTGTACATTTGAAGGTGCAGTGTTTCGATGAATCGCGAATGCCCATCTGGTCTGAAGTGATATGAAAGATCCCATTAGGGGCAGGAGTTCTTTTGATGGCAAATGGTTATGACTCAATCCTGCTACCAGAAATAGTGTCTGGTCATTTATCTTACTGCTCTATTTGAACTAGTGTAAACATAGTCTGACATTTTCCTACATTTCAGCAATGACTACCCTTTAAAAGGTCTTTTTTTTTCGGGGTGAAGCATCTTTTAACATTCTAAAGTTGTGAAATATGCCATGTAAGCACAAGTTTATTTGTTCTTTTTTTGCTGCATCCAACAATTCTTGGGAAACTGAAGGAGTTCCAATCACTATATCTAGATGTGTGCCTGTTTTCTCCCTTTTTTTTCCCCTACTCTAATTCCTTCCATCCCAGGAGCTTTGAAAGGGAGGTTTTTAAAACGCAGAATTGCTTTACTATTATTTCCATGTTGTCTGTTGTTTTCGGCTTGATGTCCTGTACTATGATCAGTGATTTGTTCTGAAGAAAAATGACTTTTTCCTTTTAACCTTAAAACTGCAACACAGATATCAAAAATCTATTAAACAAGCTTTGTTTTCATTCAAATTTTATACTTTAAGAATCTCTCTGCTATCTCCGCATTGTTGATTGCAATGATTTATTTCTGTTCGTAAAGCATATTTTTATTTGGGTCGCACAGATAATCGAGGAAAATATAGCTATATCCATCACAACCCGATTAATGCAATACTTCCAGAACACACACATACTGCGTTACAAAAGGACCTTGAAAGCTTTTAATGAAATGAGTAGAGCTCGTGTTATTTCATCTTTTGGTAATGCATACAAATTTTGAAAATGCTCAGATATTCAAAAATCTGTCATTTCTTGACCTATCCCTTCCTCTTATTGCCACTTCCAAACACTCCAGATTTTAGTGGAAAATTGCTTATTGTTTGAATATATTTAGTTTTCATTTCCAAGTAGTCTTAATACACATTGTATTTTGATAAAGGATTAGATTTAATGCATCATATGGTGATGTTTGCAATCAGCTCTGGTATTTGTTTCTTTTACATAACCCAAGGTAATGGCAACACGTTCATTGTGTCACTTCTAAAAAGTGAGTTGAGAGTTTAAAATACTACTTTAATCTTCTGTTAAGCACTTACACCACAATTTGAGCTTTTTTTCCGTAATGTCTTGTTTAAGAGCCTTTCAGTTTACTGCCATTTATCAATTATCTTGTGTAACTGCTCGCACTAAAAGTCATTTTACTCCATTGTGCAATTCTGAAGATAGCCCACTGAACTAATGCACTTGCAGTTCACAGCTGAACACTTTAACGCAGCCAAAAATTAAAATAATAAATGTCCGCGAGATTTTAAATGATCATACTCATTAGGTTGGCGCAGCTGTAACTTACATCAAGCTAGGTTTAAAACTAAGGGCTTTTCCCAATGATTTTCTTATGTTCACAACTTTATGAGCAGATTATTCCTCTGATGAAAGTTTTATGTTTTGACCAGGAGTATGCTAGGTTGATCCTGAAACTTCATTTCTCACTTCCCATGTTCTGTGTCATTAGAAATTGAAATCAGCATCCCAAATAATTCTGCATTAAGAAATTTACTACTAGATACATAGAAGTCCTGCAGTGTAGATATAAACTATTTGGGCCATTGAGTCCCTACTGCCCCTCTGAGGAGCATCCCACCTGGACCCACCACCTCTCCTGCCCTAACCCTCTATTAACTGTAGCTAATTCACCCATCTTGCACATCCCTGGACAATTTAGCATGTCCAATCAACATAACTTGTAGATCTTGTACAACAACTGGAGCATGCAGATTCAAGTAGAGTGTACAAACTTCACATTGTCATCCAAGCCCAGAATTGAACCTGGGTCCCTTGCATTGTGAGGCAGCAGTGCTAGCTACTGTGCTGCCTCATTAAGAGATAACTGAGGGACAAGGGTATAAAAAGATATGAATAAAAAAAGACAATGAAATGTATAAACTTGTGGCATTGGGAAACTAGGAGCTAATCTACATGGAAAAGACAGGACTAATGCAAGAAGTGCACCCAACAAGCGGCATAGGATCTGTGCTGTCATGTACAGTTGAATGAGGATGGTAGCTGTTCAGTAGAACATTAAAAAGGTTGGATTTGGAATTGAAAACAATGATGAGCGTTTCAGCAACTGACGGGATGAGGCAAGGGGGAAAAAAATTGGATAATTTCTCAGGTCTTTGAGGGACAAACAATGGAATCGAGTCAGTCATTTGTTAATCCTTATACAGTTTACAAGGACACTCGTAAGCATTAAAACCTTTATTGTGGTATTTCAGAAGTTACTTGATTTGCATGTGCAAAAGGAAATCTGTCAGTATGGAACAAAGTTATAGTAGTAGTGGTTTTGGATTTCTTTGCAACTCATCCTGGAAATCCATTTCTCCTTTATACATAAGAAATAGGAACAAAAAAATCAGATGACTTCTTTGAAAATCAGTCTCTGAAGAGTTATTCAGTCACCACTTATTTACAAATGCATAGCCTTTGACAATAATGTTGCCCTTCACTGAGTCAGGTATTCAGCATATCAATATGCCCAACATTTTAAAAAAAAATTAATGACAGCCAGGCCTCACTGATTGGGGCTGTTAGACTGGTTCAAATCAGGGAACTCATGAGGCAGCTTGCAAGAGCAACTGAAGAAGGAGGGCGATGCAAAGGTGATAAGTACAGCACCATGAATTCAAAAAGTTGGAATTGACCTGGTTATTTCACTTCATGTGTTGCCATTCAGTTGGCTGACCTCATTAGGATCACTACATCCCTCCTCTGAGTCAGTAGATGTGGCAGTCCGATTCCTTTGAGAAACACCTAGGGTGGTCAGGTTCTACCAGTTTGGAATCCAACATGGAAGGTGCGTAATGAACAAGAGCTGGCGTCTTATACATGGAATATCTTTCAGACTTTCACACTCCTTCCGGAGGCCAAAGTACTGTGGTGGCTGCTTCCATCATGTCCATCTCTGATTCAGAGGACTCAACAATGTTTGAGGTCCCTGAAGTATTTCTGAAGGCTCCGAGGCACAGTGCAAGTTTTGCTACTGCAGAGTCTGCAAATTTGCAGTCTTCAATTGGTCCACGTGTGTATTCAGGACAGTCGTACCCTCCTGAACTTTATAAGTCACTGGTTCTGATCTGGTGTTGATCATGCCTCTTACTCATGATTTCCATGATTCTTGCACCAAACTTTATCTTCTTTGTCAGGCTGTCTCTCCTGCTTGGCAGAGTCTTGGGCTCTCAATGCCATTTCTCACTCACAAGTGTGACCAATTGCAGCCCCTCACAGACTGTGTTTCGTTAGAGCGGCAGTTGGACAAAACCTGAGGAGCATACAGGGGACAGCATTTGATAGACACTAGTTACAGGGAGGTAGTCACACCACAGGTTGAGTCAGGTAGATAGGTGACCGCCAGGAGAGGCAGGCAGGTAATGCAGGAGCCGCCAGTGGTTATTGCCCTCTCTAACAGGTATGCTGTTTTAGATACTGTTGTGGGGGATAGCCCCTCCATGGAGTATAACAGCTCGTGGCACCACAACTGGCTGTGCTATAGAGTAGGGTCAGATAAGATCCGAATGAGATCTTTAAGTTCACCGGTATTGACTGGAACTCCCTTAGAGCAAGAGGCTTAGATGGGATGGAATTTAAGCGCATCTAAGAGGGTTTCTTGAAACAGTATGTGAATATACTGGCCAGGTGACTGATCTTTCAATGGGAGGGAATTTTAGTAACAGTGATTAAAACTTAAGGAAGAACTGTAAGAAAGCTGTGAGTAAGGATAAGTCAGGACCTCGGAGGAGGGCACATTACATCAGTATTAAGCAGGAGCTAGGGAATGTTAATTGGGAGAAGCTATTAGGTAAGTCAACATTAAACCTTTGGGAACTGTTTAAAGACCTGGGGAGGGTTCAAGAACAGCATGCCTCAAAGGAGGAAGGACAAAGATGGCAAGGTAAGGGACCCTTAGATAATGAGGGAGATTGTGAATTCAGTCAAAATGGGGAGGAAAAAAAGAGCAAGGGTAAGCTTTAAGAAGCTAAAATTTAGATGGGGCCGGTGGCGAATTAGGAGAGCAAGAAGGGTCCATGAAAAGACCTTGGCAAATAAGGTTAAAGAGAATCTCAAGGCATTCTATAGATACATTAAAAACAAGAGGATAACTAGGGAGAAGGTTGGACCGCTCAAGATAAAGGAGGGAACTTGTGCTTGGAGGCAGAGAATGTGGGTGAGATCCTAATGCATACTTCATATTGGTATTCGCCCAGGAAAAGGAATTGGCGGATAGTGAGACTTGTAAGGAGCATGCTAATATGGTAGGGCATTTTGAGAAGAGAAAAGAAATGGTATTGGATCTCATGAAGAGCAATAAGATGGATAAGTCCCCGACCCCCAATGATATCTACCCCAGGTTATTGAGAGAGGCAAAAGAGGAGATTGCTGGTGCCTTGACCACGACCAAGTTGACATGCAGCTGAGTCCAAAGTTTACCCGGCCGCTCTCACCAAGCCTGGCAACCAGACATAACTCCTTACTAACATCTTAACCTTAGAAACCCCTGAATAGGTCTGGTGGAGTTTAGCCAGTATTTGATGGCGACCTTTGATTGTGACAATCATTCACTCACGTAACAATATGCTGTCCTCTACCGTGAGCCGGTCTCTGAGACCACAGAGTTTTAATTCAAGTTGTGATGCCCCTTTGGTTTTCCCAATTAAGGCCAATTGTTCCAGTTTGGAAAGGTCTGGATCGTTGGGTTTAAAAACTGATGCTGTTAGTTGTAACTGGTAGTGTGTCCAGAAAATTTCCATGTATGACAGACTCTTCCAATGGTGATACCTACTGATCTACTAATGGAATGCAGCTCAGTGCATCTGCATCTGCTACTTGTCCTCCTGGATGGTGTTCTAATTTATAATTATAAACACTTTTTAATGTTAGAGCTCACCACTGAATGTGGCCCAAAGCTATGGGGACCACTACCTTTATTCTCTTTAAGCAGACCAAGTAGAGGTTTGTGGTTCATGATTATCATGAATTTTCACCCGTAAAGGTATCGGTGAAACTTTGACTCCAAATTTGACTGTCAATTCTCCTTTTACTATTTGAGCAAATTTAATGCTCTGCATTAGCTATTGGGTGTTTGTCTCCAATGGGCCATCTGTGAACTCACTCATATGGGGAGGCATTGCACGTCAGTACCTAATCTTTCTTGGAATCATAATGTGCCAACACATGAGAGGATAGCTATTTCTTTACATCATCGAAAGCTAGGGTCTATGAGTCCACTTCCAAGATGCCAGGTTGTGTATGGACTTTCCGTAATAATTTATCAGACCCAGAAATGACCTCAGCTCCTGGACAGACTTAGGGGCTGGGCATCTTTGATTGCCCTCACTTTATCTGCCAGCGGGTGTAACCTAATCTTGTTGATCCAGTAGCCCAAATAGGTCACTTGGTGGGGTCTGGAACACATGTTTTTCATTTCTTAGGTATTCATCTGCCTCAGGAAAAAAAGTTGCTTAGGACCACAGATATAAAAGGTACTGCAGATGCCGGAGAATCTGAGATAACAAGGTGTGGGGCTGGATGAACACAGCAAGCCAAGCAGCATCACAGGAGCAGGAAAGCTTGACGTTTCAGGCCTAGACCCTTCTTCATCAGAAATGGGGGAGGGGAAGAGGGTTCTGAAATAAATAGGGAGAGAGGGGGAGGCGGATAGAAGATGGATAGGTGGAGAGGAGGCAGACAAGTCAAAGAGGTGGGGATGGAGCCAGTAAAGGTGAGTGTAGGTGGGG
>JAHRHZ010000009.1:11703220-11748401 GCA_024137785.1 Ginglymostoma cirratum
CCAGTAAAAGTGAGTGTAGGTGGGGAGTTAGGGAGGAGGTAGGTCAGGTCAAGGGGGTGGGATGAGGTTAGTAGGTAGGAGATGGGGGTGGGGCTTGAGGTGGGAGGAGGGGATAGGTGAGAGGAAGAACAGGTTAGGGAGGCGGGGATGAGCTGGGCTGGTTTTGGGATGCGGTTGGGGGAGGGGAGATTTTGAAGCTTGTGAAATCCACATTGATACCATTGGGCTGCAGGGTTCCCAGGCTGAATATGATTTGCTGTTCCTGCAGCCTTCGGGTGGCATTGCAGGAGGCCCAGGATGGACGTGTCGTCTGAGGAATGGGAGGGGGAGTTGAAATGGTTCGCAACTGGGAGGTGCAGTTGTTTGTTGCGAACTGAGCGCAGGTGTTCCGCAAAGCGGTCCCCAAGCCTCCGCTTGGTTTCCCCGATGTAGAGGAGGCCACAACGGGAACAGCGGATGCAGTATACCACATTGGCAGGTGTGCAGGTGAACATCTGCTTGATATGGAAAGTCTTTTTGGGACCTGGGATTGGGGTGAGGGAGGAGGTGTGGGGGCAGGTGTAGCACTTCCTGTGGTTGCAGGGAAAAGTGCCAGGTGTGGTGGGGCTGGAGGGGAGTGTGGAGCAGACAAGGGAGTCACGGAGAGAGTGGTCCCTCCGGAAAGCTGACAAGGGTGGGGAGGGAAAAATGTCTTTGGTGGGGTCCGATTGCAGATGGCAGAAGTGTCGGAGGATGATGCTTTGGATCTGGAGGTTGGTGGGGTGGTACGTGAGGACGAGGGGGATTCTTTTTTGGTTGTTATTGCGGGGACGAGGTGTGAGGGATGAGATGCGGGAGGCACGGTCGAGGGCGTTCTTGACCACTGCGGGGGGGGGGGGGGGGAGTTGCGGTCCTTGAAGAATGAGGACATCTGAGATGTATGGGAGTGGAAGGCCTCATCCTGGGAGCAGATGCGGCGGAGGGGAATAGGGGATGGCATTTTTACAAGAAGGGTGGGAGGAGGTGTATTCCAGGTAGCTGTGGGAGTCAGTGGGCTTGAAATGGACATCGGTTTCTAGGCAGTTACCCGAGATAGAGACAGAGGAGTCCAGGAAGGAGAGAGAAGTGTTGGAGATGGTCCAGATGAACTTCAGGTTGGGGTGGAAGGTGTTGGTGAAGTGGATGAACTGTTCGAGCTCCTCGTGGGAGCACGAGGCGGCGCCGATGCAGTCATCAATGTAACGGAGGAAGAGGTGGGGTTTAGGGCCGGTGTAGGTACGGAAGAGGGATTGTTCCATGTAACCTACAAAAAGGCAGGCGTAGCTTGGGCTCATGCGGGTACCCATGGCCCCACCCCCTTTGTAGGAAGTGGGAGGAATTGAAAGAGAACTTGTTGAGGGTGAGGACGAATTCGGCTAAGTGGGTGAGGGTGTCAGTGGAGGGGGATTGGTCAGTTCTGCGGGACAGGAAGAAGCGGAGGGCCTTTAGGCCATCTGCATGGGGAATATCGGTGTATAGGGACTGGACGTCCATAGTAAAAATGAGGTGTTGGGGACCGGGGAATTGGAAGTTCTGGAGGTGGTGGAGGGCGTGGGTGGTGTCACGGACGTAGGTAGGGAGTCCCTGGACCAAGGGGGTGAAAATGGAGTCTTGGTAGGTGGAGAACACATCTAGTTTTTCTAAGTGTTCCTTTTATTAGTTTTTTGTTATCAGCAGATCATCAAGGAAATGGTGACCTGAGGTAGACCCCCCAATGTTCTCCATTGTCTGCGCAACAATTGAACAGACTGACGATGTGCTGAATGGCAGTCTCCTAGATTGGTACAAGCCCTTATGGGGATTAATTGTCGCATACGTCTGTGAATCCTGCTGTAAATGCACTTGCAAGTAAGCGTGGCTAATGTCAAGCTTTGTGAGGGACAAATTCTCTCGCCGAGGGATTGGATATTTATCAAACTGTGAGAAACAGTTTGCTGTTTGTTTAAAATCCCCACAAAAGTGAACAGGCTTCACAATTGGTATGGCTGGTGCTGCCCGTTCCGCGAATTGGACTGGTTTGCTGATTCTTCCGCTCTCGCTCCCACTCTCAGTTCTGCTTCTATTTTTGCCCATAAGACAAATGGTACTGAATGGGCCTTGCAGAATTGCTTTCTGGTCAACGCGCAAGGCAATCTTGATTCCTTTGATAGTCCCCAGATCTTCCTGGAAAACATCCAGGAATTTAATTAGGGCTTCACTCAGACAGTCCTATTCTAATTAAAAAATGCTGAGCCAATTTAGGTGGATCTTTCAGAACCAATTTCACCACATGAGTCTTGGGTCTGAACCTTCTAATACAATCACTGGTAAACAAACCAGCTACCCTTCGTAAGAGACCGGGACAGAGGTTGTATAAAATCTGCAGAGGTTCCCCAGTACAAGGTCATAGCCTAGCTGAAGACTTGCACAAATCTAACTGCTGGAGTGTAGAGCAAATTTTATTTAAACTGGTTCTGCAATCACCACGTGGCTCTGCTGGTATCGTTCTTCATTTGAACCAGATGGCCATTTAGCCAGATGTTTATCTGATTTGGATGTTGCTAGACAATTTAACTATTCCAAACCAGCTGCCTGTGAAGCTTCCAGAGCTTCCACACTTTCCTGGATACTGGCAACAAGTTATCTTCTGCCATTTAAGCCTAGTAGGACTCTGCTGTACCGAATCTGTAATAATTACAATGCCTTAGCAGGCAGGATCCTGAGGAAAGTTGTAACTGTTTGACCGAGACTTGGTTTTACTTTGGGGTTTATGCTGTGAGCTGACCTAGAGTTACTCCTATCAGGATATTCCCTGAGTGAGGCTATGCAGTTGCCTGTACTCGAGTCAGTCTGCCTGAGCTTGGGGGCACATTACGAGGGTGTCCACCTCCATTGGAATACCTTGCGATCCACGTGCTCCATTTGCTGCATTTTCCAATGATAAAGCCAGTTGTAGTGCCCGTTGGAAGTCTAGTTGAGCTTCGACTAGTAAGCGTTTTTGCGTAGTCATGTCATTCATCCTGTGTACTAGATGGTCTCTAAGCATCTAATTTAAGGCTTAAGCTAAATTCACAGCCTTCCATCTTTAGCTAGTCAAAAATCCTGATATAGATTACTCTGGTTCTTGAATTGCTGAGTAAAAGCGATAACATCTCAGAATTGAAGAAGGACTGGGGCCATAATATTCCTTAACTATATCAATCAATTCTTGAAAGGTTTTAGCATCTGAGGGTGCCTCAGGAAATGTTAGGCTCCTAAATGACAGAAAAAAAATTGCAGCTGCACAGGCTTACTTGTTGCTTTTCGTCTGCCACGATCTTGTTTGACTGGAAAAGATAACTTCATCTTTCCACATAGTGGTCGTGGTCCTGGATGGCAGGGTTGAAATAGTCAAGCTTCCCAAACAGGTAAGAAAATGCTTACCCCAACTGCAAAATGACTGAGCGAGTTTCTTCATGATCGTGCTTTACTTTCGTCTCCACTGAAATCATTCTTCAGAGGCCTGCATCCCATCACCAATCACTTTGTTTACAAATGCATAGCCTTTGGCAATAGCACTGCCTCTTACTGAGCCAGGCATTCAGCATATCAATATCCCTGCCATTTAAACTTTTATGTAAACTAGAATAACAGCCCCAGTTAGGGAACTTGTATTTTGAGGTCCAGCTGACCTTGTTACAATCTCTACACTCTTGAGTCTGCTTCACCTTTCTCATCGCTGATCTCGGGCATCAATTCCAACTCGTTTCCCACCTGCTCCCTTATCCCTTGATTCCCAGTGAAACCAATAATCTCAGTCTTTGAATATACTTAATGATACTGTATCCAGAAGCCTCTGAGGATGTGCGCCTCAGCTTCTCTATTTTAAATATACAAAATATGTAAGATCTTTGGATCTGTCTATTCAGAAGTATTTTCAAACTATTTATATATGTAAATCATTTTACTTTAAACCTATTTCTGCAACAAGACTTCCTGACCTATCTGTTCTTGGATTCTTTCAGAACAAAAATTTGCTGCCAATTTTTATACCCAAACATTCATGCTGTACCATGGTTAATAAATATGTTTGTCACACTCATCAAAATCATTATTAATAATTGTTATTTCAGTCATTAATTTCCTTGTGCATGTATAGCTTGCAAAAATAATCAGACATTTGGAGCAGAATGTGATCTATCGTCCTCAATAGGATCCGGTTGTCTACCTGTTTATCTTTGGCCTGTTGTAGTATGACTGACTGATTATAGTAAGGCAGGTCAGTTTGACCCTGGACTGTGCAACATATCCAGCACATGATATACAACTCAGCTTAGGTCACTTAGGATGCCAAGATTGAGTGGTCTGGTTCAATTTGAGATGGTTGCTGGGAAAAAATAAGCAAAGGATGGTGTTTGCACAAAAAAGAATAACCAGAATTTTACCACTGTTTTAGTGAAGAAAACGACAACTGATGCTAAGTTATGTGCCAGATCTTTCAGCCATGGTGTTGCTGTGTGCATTGCTGACTCTGAAAATAATCGCACGCTTGTATTTTTGCTTATCTCCGCCAAGGCTTTCAGTCTTGGCTGGAACAAGGAAGACTTGATGCAGCCGTCTACAGAGAAGACAAGTGAAGGGGAGCAGTACTGAGGACATAGCCTTTTTATGGGATCAAATACTGTTTTTTTTTTTTTAAAAAGCATCAAGTTGGGTTATTGAGTCAGTCGACTAGGGTGTAGATGAGGGAATGACAACGAATGGTTTAATTCTGGTGGTGGAGGCGGGTAGCTGCGTCTGGTAAGATGAGAATATGAATGGTGGACTGGTTATACTGTAGAAAACCAGTTTACACCAGAGATTAAATGGTGTAACATCTATAGTGTGTTGCTGGGGGGGGGAAAAAGGTCTGTTGAATCACTTTTTTTTTCTTGCACTTAGCCGGGACAGAATCACAAAAAACGAAATCACCAGAAAATTTTATATAGTATGAAACTAAAGTGTAGATTTGTTGGTCATTTGTTATGGAGCATGCATCGTAAAGCAGTTAAAAGGCAAGCGTTTTAAATTTAAACTAGACCAATTGATTATGGTCAACATGTTGTAATGGTGAATGTACCAGGGAATGGCCATCCAGCAAGCTTTAGTTGAAAAGACACTGTGGAAATGCTCTTTTGATCTTCTAAGAGCAGGACTTTGGATAATGAGGCTTTTTGCACTTGCACGTGAACCACACTGCATGTTTGGCTGATTATCTTAAATTGGTTGTTCATATAATTCATAACACAACTGAGTTTGTTTAGGAAATGCTGTTCAATCACAGAATCATATCTAATGTTGAACACTTGGGATTGTAGCAAGCATGGACTGGTTGAGTATGATCAATAATCTTGTGTGAAGTGCCACAGAGCTATTGTTTGACCTGATCCACCAATCTGAGACGTATAGCCTTCATTCTGAGATCGCAATTCATATTCCATGTTTGAGGAATTCTTCTTCATCTTGAAGATATTATCCAGTTTAGAGAATATTGCACTTCTTGCTCAGATTTTTGAGGCACCTTACCTTTACAAACTTATCTGAGGAAGAGTGGGTACTTTTCAAGACCAAAACTGGTGCTATTAGGCCAATTCGTGAGTTTACACGATATATGGCATGTAGTGATCTAATTGAGGTGGCGGTTATCCTGTAGGGTAGCTTTGTGTCCTACTTAACATTAAACTGTTTCGGTGAGTGTTTGGCCCTGTTTAAAGGTATTGACAAGGCCAGTCTTATACGGTTTACATCTGTAACAATTCCAGCATGTTTTAGAAGGCACTGTAGGAGGACCTTGTGTGAATTACTGCAGGGCATTTTGCAGATGGCATATAGTGCTGCTACAGTAGCTTAGTGGTAGGTGAGGGGTGAAACAAGTGGGATGCTTGGCCTTGGTGTCAGCCTTCTAGAGTTGCAGTTATCCCGGCAAGTGGAAAGTAGTCCATCATATTCCAGAATTGTGCACTGTGGACAATGGGGAGACAGTAGGTGAATTAAGAAATTCCTTCTAATCTATCTTGCTGCAGTACAGGCTTCTGTGGTCTGTGTGCCCTCCTTGTGGAAATGGAAATTGGTACATCCAAACACTAATTGGAGTGCGCAGACCTTCCAAATGGCTGCGTAGCTTAGAAAGAACATTGATTATTTTCTGCAGAATTCCTTGTCTTTGACTTGTTCTTGTAGTCGCATTGATATGAATCTTCCTAGAAAACCCCAGGACACTGACAGTGGTGGTTTCAGTGGTGATACTGTTGAACATCAAGGGGTGATGTTTTATGTTCTTTCTTATAGTTGGTGATTCTTAGCTGGCTCTTGAGTCTGCAAATGTTACTTACCATTTGTCACCCTAATCCTGGATGTTGTGCAGGTGTTGCTGTGTATGGACAGACTTGAACCATGTCAGTATCATTTCTGCATTTTTAAAATATTCATCTTAAAGTCTTAGTGCTCAATTTCCATCCCACAAGTGTATACATTCAAAAGATCATCTGCTATTTTTACTACAATCAATAGATATTGAAAACAAATGAACATATGTAACTTCCTATTTCCTCCCCTGTCAGCTGTTCTCTCTGTGGTATCCTGGTCCACCCAACCCCATCATTTCCAACTCACAACACCACCTCTTCACCCACCATTGCCATGGCACTTTCCAATGTAACTTCAAAATGTATAACACTTTATAGAAAGTGTTGCCCCGACACTGTCCAAGTCTACATGGTCAAGGCAAAGCAGCCATTTAGTACTTTTTTGATCTAATCTATTGTATTCACTGCTAACAATGCAGTTTCCTCGACCTTGATGAAATTTGGTGCGATTACTTTGCAGAACACCACCACTTCTCTGTTGGCAAGATTCATCTCGACTTTTCAGTTGCTTGTCCTTTCAATTAACATCATGTTGTGCTGGTTGTTTTATCCTAGCTCTGCTGCAGTGTTCTAGTGAAACCCCCAACACAAGATGGAGGCATAGTGCCTCATTTTTTTGCTTATGAAATTTTATGGCCTTCAGGATTCAGAATTGATTTCAACACCTTCACACCATGAATTCTGTCCTCCATTTTGATTACCACCTAGCATCTTGCTGGCATAGATTTGCTCTCAGCAGAGCTGACCTATTTTTCTGCACCTACACTGCTCACCTATCTATATTCCCTCTGCATCGGCAATAGCATTTCCTTTGCAAATTGCTCTGGGGTATATTTCCTATCTCTTCTATGTTCTGCTCCACCCTCTTTTGAAAGCAATCACTTTTCTTGCCCCCTTCATTTTCACGGGAGTCATCGTGGATTCATGTTAATTCTGCATCTCTTTAGCTAGACCTTCTGAGTTTCTCCAGTTTTTATTTCAGATCTTCAGTGTTTGTAGTACATTGTTTTGACACCTTTTTATCTCTAAGCAGGCTTAGGGCCTTTTTGTTTTGCAATATCCATACGAAACTGCTTGGGATCACCTATTTCAGATTTGGCTTTCTGCTCAAGATAGTACGTAAATGACTTATTGTAGAACCGGAATTGATCTACGTGAATGTTAAGAAACTTCTTTGATCTTACAGTCTCTGGTACGTGGTGTTCAGGTTTGATTCCATTTATCTGTAAAGCAACATTGGTAGCAATTGCTGTTTTGTTTAGTAGGTGTGATGTTGTCAATTTTTTATCACCATACAGTATATTTCCTGTAGGTAAAGTGTATGTATGTATGTACGTATGTATTCATACATTTAGAACTGTTCCCTAGGCATCAAAGCAAGTTTACTTTAATTATAAACATAACAGCCATTAGACCTTTAAAATCATTATTTGACAAACCAGTTTTGCATAAGTGGCTGATCCTCAAATTAACACTGATCTCATTCAAGGAATTGTAATTTGGTTAGTTCAGAATTAATGTTCAGTGAAGTTCTAAAACCAACAAACCATCTCAAACATCATGATAATCAATAGTCTGTCCATGAAACACTTAGACTGTACTGAAACTTTAGACTAAGTTATGCACCTTTGCAATGTAATATGCAGATTTGGAGGGGCACTATTTCTGTCATTTAATATCCTATAATCATAGAACGGATTGTCTAATATTACAATTGAATGAAATTTAATATTTTTAGGAGGATAGGTAGCTAATATTTATTGTTTCTTTTTTAAAAAAGTGCCTCCAACTTCTGCATTTTAAAATTAAAATTTACATCAAAATTGAATTTAAATTGAACTTTTCTGAATTCAGTTATCAATGATCAAGTCAATCAAAAGCATTTAATGCCACAAATATTATTGCAATGGGAAACACACGAGATCTCCCTCAACTTGATTATTTGTATTTTAAAGTAAATTTTGCAACTTTTGATCTTTCAGCCAAGTCAGAGGGCAGGCAGTAAATAAATTCCTCTTCGTTCCAGAAGTTGGTTTTAAAATCTTTTATCTTTTAAAAAGATGTGATTTTGTCAAATTACTATGTACTGGGCCATGTGAAAGCTATAAGAAGAAATAAGCCGAACATTCTTAAGTTACCACAATTAAGCAGTTTTATTATACACTCAAGGTAGAAGAGTTAATGAAAGGTCTCTTGTGGTACAACGGTATCCTTATCTCTGAGCTTAGAACCATGGCTTGAAGTTCCTATTCCAAAGGTCTATAATAGACTAGCATCTCTGAAGAGATTGATTAGAAAATACTAAAAGTTATTAAAAAGGGAAAACCCATCCTGAATTCATAACATACAGTATGGCATACTATGCATATCATGCAATGCAGAACAGATTAACTGTGTTCGGAGCAGTGTTCCCTCCTGATTTGACTTTTTCCCCTGCTAGGTAGACCTCCAAGGTATGTGTCTCGCAGCGGCTTCTGGAAGTGGAAGCTGATACTTGGGCATGCCAGTTGGCGCGCATGCAACTCCAAAGGCCGAACAGCTTAGCGGGAAAGTCGGTGGAGTGTTTTGAGTTGTGAAAGATTGTGACGTCTGTGTCAGATTTCCAACCCACTCTCTATCTGCTTGACTCTTCTGTACAAGAGACTTAAGTCTGTCCTTGAATATTCCCAAAAGAAAACTAGTAATGAGCCAGACCTGGTCAGTCAAGTATCCTGACTGCCACGTATGTTAAAAGAAAAACTGTGGAATATGTTCAGCACATTCTATACATTGTCCTATTGAACAAGGCAGTTGCCAACAATGATTAGATCCAACACTGGATCAGCTGCGTTAGCTAGTCCTTTAAATTGCATAGCTGTCGTCACCACACTTGCTCCAGTTGGTGAGGTGAGTGACCCCTGTCCCATCAAGGCTACACTAGACTGAGTGTGGTATCAAGCAGTTGTAGCAAAATTGAATCAGTGGAAATCAGGGGCAAACTCTCTGCTGACTAGAGTCATACCTAGCACATAGAAAGATGGTTGTGTTTGTCGGAGGTCAGTTGTCTCAGCTCCGTGACATCTCTGCAGTAGTTCCTGAGGGTAGTGTTGTGGCCCCAACTGTCTTAAGTTGTTTCATCAATGATCTTCCCTCGGTCATAATGTCAGAAGTGGCGATTTAGATGATTGCATAACGTTCAGCTCCATTAATGACTCCTCAGATACCGAAACAGTTCATGTTCAAATGCTGCAAGGTTTGAATGATATCAAGGCTTGGGCTGACCAGTGGCAAGTAACATTCATGTCATGCAAATGCCAGGCAATGGCCATCTCCAGTAAGAGACAATCTAACCATCACTCCTTGATTTTCAGTGGTGTTACCATCACTGAATCTCCCCATTATCAACGTGCTAGGGATTACCATTGACCAGAAACTCAACTGGACTAGCCATATAAATATAGTAGCTGCAAGAGTGGGTCAGAATCTAGGAATAATGCAATGAGTAACTCACCACCTGATTTCCCCAAATCCTGTCCACCATGTACAAGACATAAGTTAGGAATGTGATGGAATTCTCCTCCCCACTTTCCTGGATGGGTGTACCTCCAACAATACTCAACACCATCTGGGACAGAGCAGCCACTTTATTGGCACAGCAACCACAAGCATACGCTCCCTCTGCCGCTAAAGCTCAGTAACAGTAGTGTGCACTATCTACAAGATACACTGCAGAAATTCATCAAAGATCCTGAGAAAATGCCTTCCACATCCACGACCACTTCTAACTAGAAGGACAAGGAGGGGAGATACATGGGAGTATCAACACCTGCAAGTTCTCCTCCAAACCTGTCACCATCCTGACGTAAGAATATATCACTTTTCTTTTACTGTCTCCGGGTCAAAATCCTGCAGTTCTATCCCTCGGGCCATGTGGGTCAACCTACAGCACGTGGACTGCCATGGTTCAAGAAGGCAGCTCGTCACCACCTTCTCAAGGACAACTAGGGATTAGGCAATGATTGCTCACTGGCCAGTGCCGCACATGTTCGATCAGTAAATAAAACAAAAAAAAATTCCGCTTTGAGAGCTGGATGGTGTCACAGAAACATAAAAAAGCAATAAAACAATCCACCAGCATTGCCTCTTGAGGCCAACTCTACAAGCATTCGGAGTGAAGCTTTCGCAAAAGCAACCAAGATGAACTGGACAAAACTTGTTGAAAAAGTCTTTTCCCACTCTTTTTGTTTACTCAGCTTTCAAACGGCAGCTATTCGGGTGGGCATAGACACTCTTTGAAGTGCTGAGGCATTGATATTGAGCGGGAGGAATTTAGTGACCACTGTTTATCAGACTGCATGATGCTTTGAATCCATTCGTGATAAGGACATGTAGCAGTGCAAAGGAGGAAAGAAAACAAAGCAAATCTTCTGTGGGGTCACATTAGCTCCTGGGATGTCCTGCCCCTTGTGCCTAAAGATCAGCAGGTCAAGAATTGGTCTGCTCAATCATATCAAGAATCATAACTTCTACTCAGGTTCATGAGATTTTATCCTCTATTTGACAGCTCCTGATAGTTTTGAAGTTGTTTTGTATTTTTACTTTCAAACTCTCTATCCGTTTCGTGCGTTCGAACTTATAACAAAATAAAAGTCTAAACTTAAAGTTGTTGAGATAGCTGGCATTATTCCTTTTTGACATTTCTCCAATGCTACTCTCTTGCTTCTACAATAAGCAGAAGATTATTTTTATTTCTGTATAGGTCAAGTTATTACATGCAATACGCAATGCCTGAATCCTGTGTATCATTCTTTTGTAAGAATCATGAAATTACTGTTTACAGTAAAATTAGTGGAAAAATTATAATGTTGTTCCTGCTTGATATTCTTGTTCAGCTCTCCATGTCTATTTTTTTTTTGAGAAAAGTAATATTACTGGAATTGAAACAGAAAATGTTCTTGTGTCAATATTACAGTTCAGACACTGTCAGATTTTATAATGCAATTCATTACTGCTCTTGGTGTTGAAATACTTTTTGAGCACTCACTCCAAGTCTAGAACCTTGAGTGACTTTGGTCTATCTAGTGGAAAGCATTTTTTGGCCAGTAACAATAGATGTCACTTTTTTTTGTGGCTCATATATTCCCTGCATGTTTGAAGCAGTACTTTTTTTTTTCCTGCCTCTGTTTATGACAGGCTTTATATCTTTTGCTGTTTTGCAGTGTTCTACTGATGGCTTTGAGTGTCATTTGACCAGTTGTTTTAGGCAGATGAGAACCGCAGCATGAGAATGAGTTTGGCTCAGAGTATGAGCAATCAGATTCCATCAATCTCGATTTCAGCTAAAACTTCAAATTGAAGCATTTTAATCTACTGCCATTAAAATTTAAAAAGTTAAGCTTATTTTCAGAAATGTAGGAGGAAATAAAATAGAAAAGTGCATCCCCAATCTTTTGCGTGGGTCCTATTGTTCTGGGTAGGGATGAATAAATTCAGTAGCTGGCTGTGACTTGTTCTTTAGTTTTTATATTTTTGAGCTCCTGAATCAAACTGAAAAGGAATCGGCTGTAAGTCAGCTCACTGAAGTTGAGACCCCTTTTTGATGGTAGGCTGCTCCAGTGTGACTGAGGTCATGTCTAATATGTTGCCAAATGCTCACTGGCTTATCCTGTGTACTTAGAAATATGACAAATATGTAATTGTTTTTATACCATTTGTGCCTATCTAGTCTAGCTTTCTGTGAACAAAGGAACAGGACTAGGCTAATCAGGTTCTTGAGTTTGTTCTGCTGTTTGATTTAGACCAAAGTAGATCAGATCCTTTACGTTTAGCTGTCTTAATTCCATTATCGTGAGCATCGTTGTGTAATGAAAATCCAGTAATCACATTTCTGAAGTTAACTGACTCACCTTTTTGGAAAGAAGGTTACAGATTTCCCCTACTATATGTATAAAATTATGGATCCTAAAAATACCTCTGAATGACAGAGTTCTAATTTTAACATTTACTTTGGCCCATGAACTCTGACATATTTATTAAAACTGCCTTATTTGCATATCACCAAATCCAAAATAGTCTGATCCGTCGTTGGATCCAGAATAATTTTCTTCTAGGAAAGTGTCCTGAATACACACTCCATGAATTCTTCCTTTTATGGCTTCGGTCCATCAATCTGACTGACTATCCCAAACTACATGAAGATTAAAGCCTCCCATGATTAAGGTACTACCTTTTTAATTCATGCCACATTATCTTCTGATTTATTGTGTTTTACCATATTGCTACTGTTAGTGGCCTTATAGATTGACCATATAGATGTCATCTTTTGTCTTTTAATTTTTCTGTCCATTCGTATGGATTTTATGTCATCTAGTCTGAGATCATTTCTTGATATCATGGTTATTCCAATAAGTACTAACAAAGCTGCCTTAGCGCACTGTTTCTGCCTGTTCTTTTGAAAAGCCATGTACTTCCGAATGTTTAGTTCTCAACTTTGATCTACTTGTAACCATGTCTTAGTAATGGCTATAAGATTGAGTTCCAAATACTACAAACATTCAAGTGAAGTATTGACCTCTTACCATATTTCCCCTTTTTGACCTCATTGACTGTTGTTTTCCTGTTTGATTATTCTGTCCCTTCCTATATCTAGTTATCGATACCCAAATAGTTGCTATGTAATACTGCCATATACTTTTTGCTTTATAAGCCCACACTTTTGCTCAGCCAAGCCCCCCCTCCATCTCCTAGATTAGCTTTAAAGCTCTCTCTACAGCTTTAGTCAATTCACAGGACACTGGTCCCAGCATGGTTCAAGTAAAGTCCATCCTATCAGACAGCTCCCTTCTACCTCAGCACTGCTGTCATGATGTGAAACCCACTCTAATCTTTGAGCCATGCATTCAACTTTTTGACTATATTTACTCTATGCTAGTTTGTTTGTGGCTTAGGTAGTAATCAGATATTATACCTTTTGTATATTCTTTTTAAGTTGGCTCCTGACTGTTTAAAATCTTTTCAGCGAATCCTATTTTCTAGTCCTACCAAAGTCTTTGGTACCAGCATGGATGAATACTATTGGGTCCCTTCTCTCCTCCTTCTCCAAATTCTCCTCCACCCTGGAGGAGATGTCCTTAACCCTGACTCCAAGCAGGTAATTTAGCCTTCAGAAGTCCTCATGGTTGCAGAGAGCATTATCTATCTTGCTAACTGTACTGTCTCCTACCACAACTACATTTCTATTGTTATGGACCAGACTGAACCCTCTCAAAACATATCAAGAACTGTAAGAGGAAGTAATGGAAGCGGGTATGATTACAACACTTAGAAGCAATCTGAATGGGTATATGAATAGGAAGGGTTTAGAGAGTTACGGGCCGAATGCTGGCAAATGGGACTAGATTTGTATGCAATATCTGGTTGGCATGGACGGGTTTGACCAAAGAGTATGTTTCTGTGCCGTGTATGTCTAGGAATCCGTATCTTGAAGTCGACTTTAACACTTATTTAAAGGCAAGTGAAAGATGCTGCATTCCAGATACGATTCATTCGGTCAAACTACTAGGAAATAAGCAAATCACACTTTATTCTTACACCATGGAGTTAAAATATGTTACAAAAAAAATTGGCATAACTTTAACATGATCAAAATACTTAACAAAACAATGTGTTATTTAATTACTACTCATCAACTGAGTAGGTCTGATTAGGGATAGTCAGCATGGATTTGTGCACGGGAAGTCATGTCTTACAAATCATTTAAAGTTTTTCAAAGAGGTAACCAAAAGGATAGATAAGGTTAGGGTAGTAGATGGACTTTGGACTTTAGTAAGGCTTTTGACAAGGTCCCCACAGCAGGCTAGTCATGAAAGTTGGGTCACGTGGGGTCCAGGGAAAGCTAGCTAATTGGATTTAAAATTGGTTCAATGCTAGCAAGCAGACTGTGATGGTTGAAGGTTGTTTCTCAAACTAGAGAGCTGTGACTGATGGCGCGCCACAGGGGTCAGTGCTGAGACCTTTGTTATTGTCATAAATGATCTGGAAATGTACGAGGCATGACTAATTTTTCAAAATTAGGCGGTATCCTTGATAGCGAAGAAGGTTATCAAAGATTTCAGAGGGATCTTGAACAGATGGGGAAGTGGTCTGAGGATCGGCAAATACAATTCAGTACAGATAAGTGTGAGGTGTTGCATTTTGGAAAGATAAACTAAGGTAGGACTTATACAGTAAATGGTAAGGTCCTGAGGAGTGTTGTGGAGCAGAGGGACCTAGGATTACAAGTACATAGTTTGTTGAAAGCCGTGTCGCATGTGGACACGGTGGTGAAGAAGGCATTTAGGATGCTGACCTTCGTTGGTCAAGGCATTAAGTATAGGAGTTGAGATGTTATGTTACAGTTGTAGAAGTCGGTGAGGTCGCGCTTGGAGTATTGTGTACAGTTTTGGTCACCCTGTTACAGGAAAGACATAGTTAAACTGGAAAGTGTGCAAAGAAAATTTGAGGATGTTGTCAGGACTAGTAGGCCTAAGGTATAGGGAGAGGTTGGCCAGGGTAGGACTTTAATCCTTGGAACATAGGAGAATGAGGGATGACCTAATTGATCTGTATAAAATCATGAGGGGGTATAGATAGGATGAATGCAGGTTTTTTTTTCCCCTCGGGAATGGGGAATTGAAAACTGGAGAGCATATGTTTAAGGTGAGAGGGGAAAGATTTAAGAAGGACCTGAGGGGCAACCTCTTCATGCAGAGAGTGGTGTGTGTATCTAGTGGCCTGCCGGAGAAAGTGGTTGAGACGGGAACAGTAGTAACATTTAAAAAAAACATTTGGGCAGGTATGTGGATGAGAAGGGTTTAGAAGGATATGGACCAAATGCAGGCAATTGGAACCAACTGAGTGGACGCCATGGTCAACATGGACCAGTCTGGGCCAAAGGGCCTGTTTCTATGCTGTATTACTCTGACTGTTCCAATGTAGCACCATCCCTTAAACGCACGCTTGGCAAAGGCAAATTCAGGAAAACAAATTTGTTCACTTGTTACTTTCTCCTGGAGTGGAGGAGATAACACAAACAGAATGAAACTTACAGCAGAGGGAGTTGTATCCATCAGCTTCAACTCCTGAAACCCCAACTTCGAGTGCCTGACTCCACCCACTCTTCTTTTTTCTGAAAATAAGTCAAAGTTAGTCTGCTTTCCATGGAACAGGAACTTTGGCTCCAGGTTTGTAACACTTCTCTTCAAGAGAAGCAAGACATAACAAATCCCTCAAAGGCACATTTTGTCACTGTATTTGCTTCCCTTACTTGAATGACTCCCTGTACCAAGGTGCCATGTATAGTTCCCTTATCCTCCCTGCAGTCACCACTCTTAACCGCACAGCTTGCAAGAGCTTTGTAAGTGTTGGACAGTTACAGAACTAAGGCTTGTTAACTTTAACGGCAAAGCCCACCTAGCCTACATATCCCTGGACACTGAGCAATTTAGCATGGTCAAGTTTGTTCTGCCTTTTTAACATGATTGTGGCCAATGATCCAATTCAGTACCACTGTTTCCACTTTTTCTCCCCATATCCTTTGGTCTCTTATGCATTAAGAACTGTATCGACATCTTTCTTGAACATCTTCAATGTTTTGGTCCCTGACAGTTTCCTGTGGCAGAGTATTCCACAGGCCCACCGTTCTGTGGGTAAATAAATTCCTCCTCATCTCTGTGACCGAGTCATGGAGATTTGCAGGAAACAGACCCTTCAATCCAACTTGTCCATGCCAGCCAGATATCCTAAATAAATCTAGTCGCATTTAGTCCATAGACCCCTCAATCCTTCCTGTTCATGTACCCATCCATTTTAAATGTTGCAATTGTACCAGCCTCCGCCACCTCCTCTGGCAGCTCATTGCATACATTCACCAACCCCTGTGTGGAAAAAGTTGCCTGTGAGGTACCTTTTTAAATCTCTTTCCCCCTCTCACCTTAAACCCGTGCCCTCTGGTTTTGGACTCCCCCACCCTTGAGAAAAGACCTTGGGTATTCACCCTATCCATGCCCCTCATGATTTTATAAACCTCTGTAAGGTCACCCCTCAGTCTCTGATGCTCCAGCTCTGTCGTAAAAGACCTACATTCTTACGCACTGATCCCGGCTTTTGTGCTCCCTGGTTATCAGGAATAGCCTTCCTGCATCTTCCTGTTAGAATTTTATAAGTTTCTGCAAGGGAGATAAGTATTCTTCTAAACTCTAGTGAATATAGTCCTTATGGATGCAGTGTCTCCCAATAAGTCAGATGTGCTCTGCCAAAAATCCATCTGGTAAAACTTTGTTGCACTTCCTCCTGAGGCAGGACATCTTCCTTAAGGTAAGGAGACCAAAACTGCACAAGTTCTCAGTGTGATCCAAACAGTGCCCTATACAGTTGCAGCAAGATGTCCTTGCTCCTTTTATTGAAATCCTTTTTTCTATGAGGTTCGGCATACCGTTTGCTGCCTTCACCACCTGTTGCATCTGGCTTACTTTCAGCAACTGGTGTTCAAGGACACAGGTCTTGTTGAACCATGCCCTTTCCCAATGAGAGATTCTGCCTGCCTGTTTTTGCTACCAGAATAGGTAATTTCATGTTTATCCACATTGTACTATATCTCCAAGCATTTACCCACTTATCTGTCCAAATTATACTGAAACTTCTCTGCATCCTCCTCACAGCACACCCTCCCACCTAATTGTGTTGTCTGTGATTTTGGAGATATGATGTATTAATGATTTTAGAGGAGGAAACTTTGGACTCCAGCTACTCTCAACACACTAATCCCTGGGTACCCTCCACTAGTCATTGCCTGTCACTTGGAAAAAGACATGTTTATTTGGACTCTTTGTTCCCTGTCTGCCAACCAGTTTTCCATCTATTTCTGTGCAGAATCTTCAATCGCATGTGCTTTAATTTTGCATGGTCATATCTCTTTAGGACCTTTTTTATCGAAAGCCTTCTGAAAACCCAAGTCAACCACTGGCTACCCCCATCCACTCTACTAGTTGCATCCTCCTAATTTCAGCAAATTTGTCAAGCGTGACTCCCCCTTCATAAATCTTTGCTAACACTGTCTGATCTTGTCATTATTTTTCAAGTGCTGTGTTATTGTACCTTTTATTATGGACTTTAGCAATTTTCCTACTACTGACGTCAAACCAACCAGGGTATAATTCACTGTTTGCACTTTGCCTGCCTTCTTTAGTGGAGTTAGATTAGCTACCTTCCAATCCATAAGAGCTGTTCTAAATCTATAGAATTTTGGATGGTGACTACTAGTGCATCTGTATCTAGGGCCACCTCCTTAAGTATTCAGATGAAGGTTATCAGGCCCTGGAGATTTATCTGCCTTCAGTCTCATTTACCCTTCTAATATTAATCTATTTCAATTCTGCCTTCACGTTAGACCTTAAGTTCTGGTAAATTTTCAGTGTTTTATTTGTGTCTTCCTTCTTGTGAAGACAGAATTAAGAAAATATTTAATTGGTATTCCATCTTTGTTCCCAATTATAAACTCCTCAGTACCTGGCTGTAGGGGCCTATATGTGTCTTTACTAATCCTTTTTCTGTCCACGTATCTTCAGAAGCTTTTACTAATAGTCTGTATGTTCCTTGTAAGCTTACTCTTATTCTTTATTTTAACACCTCTCAACCAGTCTCTTTGTCTCCCTTTGCTGGGATCTAAACTATTAGAAATCCTCAGGTCTGTCTCGCTTTTCCTGGCCAAATTGTATGCCTCTTCCTTGGGTTTAACACAACCCCTGCTTTCCCTTGTTTGTCGTGGTCCAGCCATGTTTCCCATTTTATTTTTATGCTAAACTAGAATGAGAAAATTTTATAGTATCCGAGAGCTCTTTAAATGTTTGCTGTTGCCTTTGTACTGATCTCTAGTTTATCATTGCCAGCTCGTGCCCCATACTGTCATAATTTCCTTTAATTAAATTCAGGATCCTAGTCTAAAACAATGATGTCACTCTTAATCTTAATAAAGAAATTGATCTAATTGCATTTGATTTTGATTTATTGTCATGTGTACTTAAGTACAATGTAAAGCTTTGTTTGAGAGCAGTACAGGCAAATCATAGTAAGCAAGGACATCAGATCACAGGCCGAAAGAAAAGCTTGGACAGGGTAAGGCATACAGATTACACCCCCACAGGACATGTGCTAGGCAAGGTCAACGTTATCCAGGATCTGCATTATTTGGATTAGAGTCCGTTCATCAATCCAGTGGTAGGTAAGAACTGCTTTTGAACCGGCTGGGGGGTGTGTTTGTGTTTTCAAGCTTCTGTATCTTCTGCCGGACAGAAAAGGTTGTCGGAGAGCATTACCAGGGTAGGGTGGGTCTTTTCCGTGGAATGGCTGCCAACATCAACAGGACATGTAAATGAAGTCCACGGATAGGAAATTGGCTTCTGTGGTGGTCTGATCTGGTCTGCGCACAACCTCCTGTAGTTTCTAACGGTCCAGGGCAGAACAGTTGCTGTACCAGGCCATTATGCACCCAGACAGTATGCTTCCAATGCTGCATCTGTAAAAGTTGGTGAGACTCCTTATGAGCCACCTGAGAAGGAAGAGGCGTTGTTGCATCTATGTGGGGAGTCCAGCGCACGTTGTCGATTGTCATTCCTGGGAACTTGATGCTGCCGACCCTCTCCACCTCTGCTCCACTGATGTAGATGGGGGTGTGTTCTCCTCCTTTCTTTCTGAAGTCAATGATCAGTTATTTGGTTTTGCCAGCATTGAGAGAGGTTGTTATCATTACACCATGTTACCGAGCCTTCCTATCTCCTGACTCATTGTCTGATATCTGTCTTGACATGGTGTCGTAAGCAAACTTGCTGATGATGTTTGTTTGGAATTTGGCAACACAGTCGGTGTATGGGGATTACAGTAGGTGTTTGAGAATGGATCCTTGGGGGTCACCAGTGTTGTGTTATTGTGGAGGAGGTGCAGTTGTCTATCTTCACTGCAGTATATGGGCCAGGGAGCTAAGGATCCAGTTGCAGAAGGCAGATCTGAGACCTATGTCTGAGTTTTGACATCAGTCTGGAGTGGATAATGGTGTTGAAGGCAGAGATGTCGATGAGCAGGAGTCTGATGTAGGTGTCATTGTTGTCCAGACGTTCCAGGGATGAGTTCAGGAGTGGGGAAATGGTGTTTGCTGTGGACCTGTTAGGTTGGTAGGCAAATTGCAGGGGTTCGAGGCAGGCTGGGAGACCAGAGTTCATGTGTACCATAACCAGTGCCTCGAAGCACTTCATGATTAGAAGTCACAACCACTGGGCAGTAGTCTGTGGTCTCTCTTCTTTTCGTAAATGCCCACACACTTGTTTGTTACACAATAAGAAGTCAAGGGTTTTATTTTCTCTAGTTGGATCCTCAGGGTGTTTATCCATTAAAACTATCTGTACACACCAAGAATTCCTCCTTACAATATTTCTACTGATTTGGATTTGCTTGATCTATAGGCAAATTAAAGTTGCCCATAATTACAGCTGTGCCCCTCTTTCTCACATCTCTAATATCCTTTTTAAACGCCTTTCCAAATATCACTGCTACAATTTTGGGGTCTATATATATTTTTCTCTGACTCTTCTAGAGTCTCATTTTTGGCCACAGAACCATCTATCTGTTCCCTTTTATTATTGAATTCTCTATTGTTATGGAATTCCTCCAATTTTTCCTCCTTTCCTCTGCAGCAGAGCCAATTGGTGCAGTGAAGTTGACTGCTGCTTTGCTCAGAGGCCACCCCCCCCGCAATCGGTAGGAGAAAAGCTAGGAAAGAGAGAGAGGCTGGAGTTTCCTGAGCAAGGCCTAGTGACCCCCCCCACCCCGAATATTTGTGAGAACCGGGTTTGGCACTGCTGTGGTGTCGTAATGCTTTTCCACTGATTTCCTTCATTCCTTGTCCAGATGATTTCTTGTGTGTCCGCTGAAGTATCCATCCTCAAGTGTTATCATGGAGGAAGGACATTATCACAGTTCAACCTCTTTGCACATGCCCACTTCCAGTTAGTCCATGGTTGAGGGTGAGTAGTTTTCTTTCTCTGAAGATCATAATGAAAAACAGCAGGACTAACACATCTTGACTGCTTGAACCTGCTGCATCATTCAATAATACAATTGCTGTTGTAAGTGTTGTTTTAACCCCTCTTTGCTGCCTGCTGCCATAACCCTTATTGATTAAACATTTGTCTAACTATCCTAATGGCATCCACCCTGATGAGCGTCCTTGGAATCTTATCTTTTGTTTTATTCATTCATGGATGTGGATTTTACAGACGAGGCCAGTATTTATTGCATCTCTTGCTTGGAAACTAGGAATGTGCAGTGAGCCATTGCAGTCCTTAGGGTTTAGGTCACCTACAGTGCTGTTTTGAGGAGTTCCAAGGTTTTGACCTAACAGCAGTGAATGGTATACAGTGCCAATCAGGATACTGTATCATTTGGTGAGTGTAACTTGCGGGTATGATGGTGTTTCTATGTATCTGCTGCCTGGCTTTCTAGGTGAAATGAGGTTGTGGTTTTGGACAGTGCTGTCAGAGGAGCCTTGGTGAATTATTGCAGTCCATTTTTTTTAGTGCTACAACAGTGCGTCGGTGTTGGAGGTCATGAGGGGTTGAATGTTGAAGGTGGTGGATAGCGTACCAAACAAGTCAACTGCTTTGTCCTAGATGGTGTCAAGCTTTGAGTGGTGTTGGAGCTGCACTGATGCAGGCATGTGGGAATACTCTTATTACGCTCCTGAGCTGTGTCTTTTAAATAGTGGATAGGCACTGGAGAGCCAGAAAGTGACTTACTATCTGCAATTTTTGTATCTTCTGACCTGAACTACTGGCAATAGTGTTTGTGGCTGGTCCATTTCTGTTTCTCGTCAACTGTAACTCCCAGAATGTTGATGGTGGAGGATTCTGTCATGGAAATGCCATTGACTATCAAGGGACAATAATCGAATTCTCTCGTTGGAGATTGTTATTGCTTGTTACTTGCTACTTAGCAGGCCAAACATGAATATTGTTTAGATCCTACTGAACATGGAAACAGAGATAACTTCAATACTTGCAGAGTCGCAATTGGAGCTGAAGATTATGTAATCATCAGGGAACATTCCTACTTTTGACCTTAGGTCAGAGGGAACATCATTGATGAAGCAGCTAAAGATAGTTGAATCTAGGACACTACCCTGACGAACGAAGGTTCTGTCACAGCGGACCAGTACCCCCCTCTCTGAACCAGGAGGTTCCAGAGGTACGTTATAAAATGTCTGGAATACCTACAAAAGGTTATCCTGAAGTATGCTTGCAGAGATGACTGCCCTCCAACGACAACCGTCATCCTTTAGTGTTAGGTATGACTGCAACCAGGGAATAATTACTCCTGATTCCGTTTTGCTCGGGTTTCTTCATGTCATATTGGAGAAAATTCGGAGGCATGGGATTGAGGGTGATTTAGCGGTTTGGATCAGAAATTGGCTAGCTGGAAGAAGACAGAGCGTGGTGGTTGATGGGAAATGTTCATCCTGGAGTTCAGTTACTAGTGGCGTACCGCAAGGATCTGTTTTGGGGCCACTGCTGTTTGTCATTTATAAAAATGACCTGGATGAGGGCATAGAAGGATGGGTTAGTAAATTTGCGGATGACACTAAAGTCGGTGGAGTTGTGGATAGTGCGGAAGGATGTTGCAGGTTACAGAGGGACTTGGATAAGCTGCAGAGCTGGGCTGAGAGGTGGCAACTGGAGTTTAATGCGGAAAAGTGTGAAGTGATTCACTTTGGAAGGAGTAACAGGAATACAGAGTACAGGGCTAACGGTAAGATTCTTGGTAGTGTGGACGAGCAGAGAGATCTCGGTGTCCATGTGCATAGATTCCTGAAAGTTCCCACCCAGGTTGATAGGGTTGTTAAGAAGGCATACGGTGTGTTAGGTTGTATTAGTAGAGGGATTGAGTTACGGAGCCATGAGGTCATGTTGCAGCTGTACAAAACTCTGGTGCGGCCGCACTTTGAGTATTGCGTGCAGTTCTGGTCGCCGCATTATAGGAAGGATGTGGAAGCATTGGAAAGGGTGCAGAGGAGATTTACCAGGATGTTGCCTGGTATGGAGGGAAGGTCTTATGAGGAAAGGCTGAGGGACTTGAGGCTGTTTTCGTTAGAGAGAAGAAGGTTAAGAGGTGACTTAATAGAGACATACAAGATGATCAGAAGATTAGATAGGGTGGACAGTGAGAGCCTTTTTCCTCGGATGGTGATGGCTAGCACGAGGGGACATAGCTTTAAATTGAGGGGTGATAGATAAAGGACAGATGTCAGAGGTAGGTTCTTTACTCAGAGAGTAGTAAGGGCATGGAATGCCCTGCCTGCAACAGTCGTAGACTCGCCAACTTTAAGGACATTTAAATGGTCGTTGGATAAACATATGGATGATAATGGAATAGTGTAGGTTAGCTGGGCTTCAGATTGGTTTCACAGGTCGGCGTAACATTGAGGGCCAAAGGGCCTGTACTGCGCTGTTATGTTCTTTGTTCTATATTTAATCATATGCTGCCTTGGTGTTAAGGGTAGTCATTCTCACCTGGAGTTCAGGTCATCTTGTTTTATGTTTCGAACAAGACAATGAGGATAGGAGCTGAGTGTCTCTGGTGGAACTGAAACTCTGTCAGCGAGCAGGTTATTCCTTTGCAAGTGATGCTTGATATCATTCTTGACTATGCCTTCCATCACTTTGAGAATAGACTGTCGGGAGGTAATTGACCAGGTTTGATTTAGCCTGTGTTTTATGGGTAGGATGTAATTAGGCAGTTTTTTAATGCATAGATGCCAGTTAATTGTATGAAGAGGTGACCTAGTAGAAGTCTTTCAAGATGAGAGGTTTTGATGAACGGATGGTGAAAGACTAGCGTCTTCTCAGTATGACTCAATAATAGGAGTGCATTGAATTAAAACAGTTGGAGAAAGCTTTTTTACAGAAGAGACAGGTTCTGAAATGCTCTACCTGATAAAAGGTGTTTGAAGTTAATTCCGTTATACATATTAAAAATAAATTGAACTGTATTTGTGAATGGCAAAATTACAGTTGGCCGCCTCATTTGGTAGACTGGTTAACGAGGTTAGATCAGATGGAATACAGGGAGAATTAGCCAATTGGATGCGTAACTGGCTCGAAGATAGGAAACAGAGGTAGTGGTGAGGGTTTGCTTTTTGGACTGGAGACCTGTGACCAGCGGTTTGCCACAAGGATCAGTGCTGTATCCACTGCTTTTTGTCATTTTATGTAAAATGATTTAGATGTGTGTATATAGGAGGTATGGTTACTATGTTTGCAGATGATATCAAAATTAATGGTGTAATGGACAGCCAAGACTGTTACCTCAGTACAATGGGACCTTGATCAGATGGGCCAAATGGGCCGAGGAGTAGCAGATGGAGTTTAATTTAGATAAATGTGAGGTGCTGCATTTTGGTAGGGCAAATCAGGGAGGGACATATACACTTAACGGTAAGGTCCTGGGGCGTATTGCTGAACAAAGAGACCTTGGAGTGCAGGTTCATAGTTAGTTGAAAATGGAGTCGCAGGTAGATAGGATAGAGAAGAAGGTGTTTGGTATGCTTTTATTCATTGATCAGTGCATTGAGTATAGGAGTTGGAGGTCATGTTGGGGCTGTACAGGGCATTGCTTAGGGTACTTTTGGAATGCTGTGTTCAATTCTGGTCTCCCTGCTATTTGCAAAATCTTGTAAAACTAGAAAGGATTCAGAAAAGATTTACCAGGGTAGGGGGGAGTTGTGCTATAGGGAGAGGCTGAATAAGCTGGGGCTTTTTTCCTTGGAGTGTTGAAGGTCACTCAGCCTCCATAGAGGTTTATTAAAATTTATGTGGGGCATGGATAGGGTAAATAGCCAAGGGTATTTACCTTTTTCCCTAGGGTAACATTTGTCCTGAAGCATGAAGTCATTCACACAAAAATGAATGTTCACACTTTCATATATATGAAAAAACTTCATGCGTTTTTAAGTCAAATGCCTGGTCAAATATCAGATTTTAACCTTATGAAATGATGAGTTCAAGTGCCAGTTTGCCATTTTGCTTTTTGTTGGTTTCTGTGTTAAGATTTGATGTTAATGGGTAATATCTTTTTTGAGGCTCTAATTACGCTCTGCAGATTTTTTTTTTTTTTTGTCATGTTAGCTTTCAAATTTAATTCTGGAATGTTTTAGCTGCAGTCCTTTCCTGTCTGGAACACTTTTTTTTGAGTACACATTTTGATTCATTCAGCTCGGGCTGAAAGTAAATCAGTTGTGATGCACTGCAAATAGTCAAGGAAAACAAATTCCTACAGAGCTTGGGTAAAGGGCAGAGATCTGTTCCTAAAATTAGTTTGAATTATGAGCAAACCTGCTTTTATAGCCTTTGTCTGCCTCGTACAACTTTTTGGATGTTCTGTTGATTGTAGTTTAAATACAACTGGTTATATTTTAAAAGTATGTCAAGCAACCAGAAATAATAGTAAATCTTTGACAGGAAAGCGTAAGTGGTAGATTTATTTGTATTTATATTTATTTTTCCTTGTGTGAAATGCTCTGATTGTGATGTTTTAAAAAAAAAAAGTTTCTTTTTCTTTTTTCCTTTTCCCTTTTCATGGGCCTTTCTTGGATTGCGATCAAAAGGCTGAATAGAAGGTGCGTGACTTTCTTGTAGTGGTGGAATCGTTTAGTGAAGAATGCTTTTTTAGCACATCAATTTAAACAATTAGCAAATTTGGTCTAAACCTAGTTAAACCAGTCCTTCGTTCTGTTATATTGTATAAATTGATTGGTACTAACTTTGAGAGCTGCAAGGGCAGGTGGATAGAGTATATGGGGTTGTATCTTCACGTATAAATGATTTAAATTTGATCCCATAACAATCTGAAAAATTTGAATCTGAACACCCCCTTCATGAGCAACCATTTTTGTGTCTAGGATGGTTACTACTGTATGGGTCAGTGTGTACTTATTCGCTCCTGCTATCCAGGGGGGATATATTGAAATAAATAAATTGTATCACATTACTGCAGTATCTCTGGTTGTTCCTAGCCTGCAGATGTCCAAGTCTTTGTAGTACGTTGGGTTCACTGTACTGTACAACCGTCATTTGACATGTTTGCTTCCAATAGTACAGATGGCCTGCCAGTGGGAGATTGAATACAGCCTCACTACCTTCGTAATGAACTGTCATGTAGCTTTATGCTCAGAACTTTTTTGCAAGAATATGGTTGGTTATTGTTGTGCTTCATGGTTATTTAAGTAATTATTTCATGTAGAAGAGAAACTCAATAGGTGATATGAGATTTGATCAAAAAACTAACTAATATATGTAACATTGAACATCACACAACATTCACAAATACAGAGAGGATAGATAGATGTAGAGTTGTTTTAAAGAGTAATTGCAAGTAACTGTTGTGTCACACAGTGGCAGATGATGACTATCTCCAACGAGAGATAATCTAACCATTGCCCTTTTATATTTAATGGTATGAATATAATTGACAATAATAATATTGATATCCTCACTTTCAATATTCTGGGGGTTACTATTGGCCAGGCACTGAACTGGACAGCCCATATAAACGCACTGACTAGAAGAATGGGTCAGAGGCTAGGAATTCTTTGGTGAGTAACTCCTGATTTTCCCCAAAGCCTTTCTACAAGGTATAAGAGTGGGATGGTATCCTCTCCACTTGTCTCAAAGGTTCCAGCAGCAACTTGCTTGATTAGTACCCCATCCACCACGTTCAACATTCACTTTCTTCACCCTGCATGAAAAACAGAATATTTTATAGATAGCAAATCATCATCTTTTAAAAATCAGTTCTTTCATAGAAATGTTTTCACGCTCCTAAAGAATCTTGGAGTATTCCATAAGGCAATATAGTTATCTTTTAAGTGCAATCAATCACTGAGCTATTGTTTGCAAACGTTTGGTATTGGAATGCTTTGAAGATATTAGAACACAAGGAGATCCTCTTTTAAATACTAACATTTAGATATTGAAAATATTGCTCGATCCCCTGCCTTAATATCCAAAAGGCAGTTTTGATATTCAGCAATAATGTACAATTGTTTCCTTTTTAAGTGTGTGCATCAAATTAGATGAGATCCTACAAACTAAGTAAATAGGCCTGTGATATGGCAAATCTGCTTTGCCATTCACTGTGACACTGGTTGATCTTTCCACTTTCCTGCAGTTCCTATCTCTTGATTCCATGAAAAACTCAAATACACAATCCCAACATTTTAAATGAATTCAACAATGGAGCATCAACATTCTTCTGAGGTAGAGAATTCAAAAGTTTTACAACCCTTTTGCATGTAATGATTTTCCTCTTCGGTCCTAAATAGTTGGTCCCCTATCTAAAGTATGTGTTACTATGTTTAGGCTTCCCCAGCCAGTGGAAGCAATCTCAGCATCTACCCAGTTGAGTCTGCTCAGAATTGTGTATGTTTTAATAAAATTACATTGTATTCTTCTAAATTATGCTCAATTTAACTGTGCAGCCACAGCAAGCCCTTTTTATTCCTGTACTCCAATACCCTCTAATTGAAGCTAAAATTTTATTTGCCCTCCTAATTACTTGGGGCTGCCTGTATTAACTTGTTGTGGATTCTTGCCTTTTGGAAACCTGATACACAATATCTGTTGGTTGCTCTTTATCTAGTCTATGGTCAATCTTGACAAAGCTAATGAATTGTCAAACAGCATTTCTCTTCTCTTTCATAAAGCTGTGTTGACTTGTTCTAATTGTGTACTTTCCTAAATGCATTAAAATTTCCTTGATAGATTTCAGCATTTTGTTCAGGACAAACATTATGCTAACTGGCTCATAGTTCCCTACTTTCTATCTATCATTTTCTTGAAAAGTAATGTTATGTTTGTTAACTTCCAACCTGCTGAGATTATTCTTGGATCTAAGGATTTTTAAAAAATGTTTCTGCCATCTCTGCACCAATTTCTTTAGAACTGTAATGTGAAAGTGATCTCGACGGACTCAGAAGCTGTCTTTATTCTCTGTAGCAAAAACTACTTTGCTTTATGTCTGAAGAAAACACCTTTTATTATTCCTTTGCAGTTGCTGTAAACTGTGACTTTTAATTAATAAGTCAGAAGCTGTCCTTAAGTGTGATCCAATCATCCTGTGCCTCCTGAAGCCAAGTGAAAGTATCCAGAACAGGAAGATTGAGTGTGAGAATGATCTAATCAAATTCTATGAACAGGAACCACTGAACTGATTTCCTAGTTTTTCCCTGCAAGTATGATAGTCATTTTTTTTTTCTGTATGCAAGAGGAGAGAGCTAGTTTATAAAGCTGCTAAAGTTTTAATGAATAGTTTATAGACCAACAGTTCATAGTTGTTTACCTGTACCTAGAGTCACTTATTATGTAATAAATAGTAATTCTTGTAAGATCAAAAACCTGGTCTGTGCTTTCAGTCAACCTGAATCCTAAATTTCATTGTATTGGGGAATTCTGCATACCTTTCTTTTTTAAAAAAAAAGTTAAAAGACTTTTGTTGTGATTATTCCCAGAATCCAGATTTGACTTCTTGCATACTTGAGGTGCTCGTTTTCAATCAGAGGCAATGGGAGTTGAGTGTGGTAATCGTAAGTAGTACGCAGGTGAAGGAAGTAGTCAGATTCTGGGCTGCATTACAGACATAGCACTGGAAACAGCAAAGGACTTCCTACAGGTGACAGATTTGTCCCCGTCAGGCTTAAAGAATTTTCAAAGAGCAAATTGATTGATTTAGTGGGTAAACATGAGGTAGCATTGCCTCACCAAGCCAACTATGCGCACACAATATGAGATACCGGCACAGCTTCAGTTTAGAGGAAATACGAGAGAGCTCAGATACTGAAAATTTGGAAAAAAATCCCAAAAGAACTGTGGATGCTGTAAATCAGGAACAAAAACAAAATTGCTGGAGAAGCTCAGCAGGTCTGGCAGCATCTGCGAAGGAAAAAACAACAGTTAACGTTTTGGGTCTGGTGACCCTGTCCTGAGGAAGGGTCACCAGACCCGAAACCTTAACTCTGTTTTAACCTTCATTGAAAATTTGGAATTGGGCAATATTCAATTTGAGTTAATGGCTTGAGCATGAAGGGAGAGTGAAAAACTTGGAGGTGGAATTCCACTGGGAAGTAAATGATAAGGAATCAAAATACTAGGAAATGGAATTGAAAAGAATGCAAATGAGGGAACTAGGAATAAGTTACCAAAATGGAGGGGGGGAGAAAGGTGAGGAAACTTGAATGTAAGTTTTAAAATGTTGTCATTAAAGCAAAAAGTGGCACGTGCTGATGCATACCGTGGTGTAAGATTTTGAAGTCTAGTAAGGAAAGTTTTTAAGTTCGCACCAAAGGTGGAGGAAATGATCCATGTTATGTGATAAAGTGGCTGAATTGAATGAAAGAGGACTAGATATTGCTCATGTAGAGTATATTGGCAGATAAAGTACTGGAAATTTACACTTCTGTCAGAGGTGGTTTCTTGGGGTTATGATGCTATAAAGAAAACTATATTGCCAGCTTATAAGTTGATGCCTGAGATATATGGGCAACAGTTCTAGAATTTAAGAAAATTGCTGGAGCAAAACATTTTTCTTCCAGTTGCTGCGTGTTGAGTATTTTTTTGAAGTAGAAGTTCAAAGAGCCTTGAGGATAAACCTATTGCAAACAGTGAAAACATTCAGAGAAGGAAGATTAGAAATGTTTGTTCTTGTACCGAACAGATCATAGCAAATCCCATTTGACAGGAAAGCAGATAAAGTGTTCCCTAGTTTTTCTCGCCACCTGTAACACCCATATTTTGTTCCTATCTGATTGTGAGAGCAGAAGGGGAGTTTAAGGGGGTTAGAGTTTTAACGAGTAGAGATGTATGCCAGTGGTTCATAGTTGGTTACATGTAGCTAGCGTCTACTTGTGTAAAAACAATATTAATTCTTCTTAAGTATTGAAACCTAGTCCACGCTTCCTGATAACCTGGGTTTGAAAGTCAGGTAAATTGGGGAACTGTGCATACTTGTAAAATTCTCTAACTTTTATTACACCTCTGGAAATAACAGGGCTTGATTTTTCAGTGCACTACCCCAATGAGGTATAACATATGCAACCTGTGTTCCAACTGCACTGATTAGGGATAGTCAGCATGGCTTTGTGCCTGGGAGGTCCGTAGAATCCCTAAAACGTGGAAACGGGCCATTTTTGGCCCAATGAGTCTGCACCAACCCTCCGAAGAACATCCCACCCAGACCCATTCTCCTAACCTATCCCTGTAAGCCTGTATTTCCCATGGCTAATTACCTAACCTACACATCCCTGAACACTGGATAATTTAGATAAATATGAGCTGCTGCATTTTGGAAAGGACTCATACACCTGAATGGTAAGGTCCTGTGGAGTGTTGCTGAACAAAGAGACCTTAGAATGCAGGTTCGTAGTTCCTTGCAAATGGAGTTGCAGGTAGATAGGATAGTGAAGAAGGTGTTTGGTGTGCTTGCCTTTATTGATCAGTGCATTGAGTATAGGAGTTAGGACGTCATGTTGTGGATGCACAGGATATTGGTTAGGCCACTTTTGAAATACTGCATGTAGTGCAGGTCTCCCTGCTATAGGAAGGATGTTCTGAAACTCGAAAGGGTTCAGAAAAGATTTACACGGATGTTACCAGGGTTGAAGGGTTTGAGCTACAGGGAGAGACTGAACATTTTCCTTGGAATATCGGAAAGTGAGGCGTGACCTTTTATGGAGGTTTATAAAATCTTGAGCGGCACGGATAGGGTAAGTAGCCAAGGTCTTTTGCCCAGAGTAGGGGAATCCAAAACTAGAGAGCATACGTTTAAGGTGAGAGGGGAAAGATTTTGAGAGAGACCTAAGGGGCAAACTTTACACGCAGAGGGTGGTGCATGTATGGGATGAGCTGCCAGAGGAAGTGGTGAACGCTGGTACAATTATAACATTTAAAAGGCATCTGGATGGGTATATGAATAGGAAGGGTTTAAGAAGGATATGGGCCAGATGCCAGCAAGTGGGACTGAAGGGTCTGTTTCCGTGCTGTACATCTCTTTTATTAACACTTGTTCAGTGTTTCTGCCATAAATCTAATTATGGATGTTTTCTTCTGTCTCTGCTTCCAAGGAACCAATGCTTTAGCCACACTGTCCTTTTTGTACTCTTCTAAAAGTTCTTATAAACTGTCTCTTTTTTTTGACCTTTTTAACTTTTAGGCATTATCACTATTTCCTAGTTGATCTTGAATTGTGATATTACTAATGAACCCTCATACTAAACTTAGGATAGCTTTATTTGTTCTGAAATGACTACATGTTCCAGAAAACTTTCGAGAACATTTTTTACGTATACATCTTCTCTTTGCCAATTTAAGTGTGCCAGTAGATATAAATAATGAAGTATCCCACAATTTATACTTTGCCTTTGTTACAGGTGTCAATAAATCCTTGTTCAGTACTCCATCCAATGGTATAGCCACTGTTTATAAGCACTTTATAAAAGTTTGCCAAACAATTCCCAACTGAGTTTTCGGACTCAATAATAATTCTGCTTCATGCTCCTCTGAGATCTGATCATTTCCTCGCCAGTATCCTTGTCCTTTACTGCTAAGGCTACCCTACCACATCTTGTATCCTGAAAATTTATTTCTCTGCCTCGATCACCTTTTGAAATGTCTGTCTTGATCACCTTTGAATCATGGAGAATATATTTAAACCATACAGCACTATCTATAGAGTGATACAGCATAGAAACAGACCCTTTGATCCAACCAGTTCATGTTGAACATAATCCCAAACTAATCAAGTCCCACCTGCCTGCTGCTGGCCCATTTCCATCCAAACCTTTCCTGTTTATGTACTTTTGCAAAGTTTAAGAGACATTTGGATTTGTACCTGCGATCACTGCTTCCTCAGGAAGTTCATTTCACACAAGAACCATCCTCTATTTTTAAAAAAAAAATTGCTCATGTCTGTCTTAAATCTCTCTCCTCTCACCTTAATGTGCCCCTTAGACTTGAAATCCCCCAACCTAGGGCAAAGACAACTACCATTAACTGTATCTATATGACTCATTATTTTATGAACTTCTGTAAAGTCACCCCTCAACCTCTTAGACTCCAATGAAAAAAGTCCCAGACTTTCTTTGACTCAAACCTTCCATCCCTGGCAACATCCCAGTAAATGTCTTCTGAACCCTCTCCAGTTGGAGAATATCTTTCCTATATCTGGGTGACTAGAACTGGACACAATATTACAGAAAAGGCCTCCCCAATGTCCTGTGCAACCTCAAAATGACTTCCCGACTTCTATACTCGTAGGACTGAGTAATGAAGGCAAGTGTGCCAAACACCTTTTTAACCACTCTGTCTATAGATGACACAAACGTTAAAGAATTATGTACCTGCATCCCTGGGTTCCTCTGTTCTACAACACTACCCAAGAACCTGTCATTAATTGCATAAACCCTACACTTTATTTGTTATACAAAAAATGTTACCATTGACCCATTTGATCAAGATCTTTCTATAATCTTAAGCCTTTTTCACTCTACTGTGCCACCAATGTTGATGTCTGCAAACTTAGTAACCATGCCTTCTATATTCTGATCCAGATTATTTCTATAAATGACAAACAAAAGAGGACCTAGAACCCGATCTCTGTGGAACACTGCTGGTCACAAGCCTCCAGTCTGAAAAGCAACTCTCCACCATTACTCTGTCTCCTGTCGTTAAGCCAATTATGTATCCAATTGGCAAGCTTACCCTAAATCCCATGTGACCTAACTTGACTAATTAGCTTACCATGCAGAACTTTGTCAAAAGCTTTACTAAAATCCAAATAAATAACATCTGCTGCTCTGCCATCATTAATCTTTTTAGTAACTGCCTCAAAAAAACTCAATCATGTTTGTGAGACATGATTTTTCTAACACAACCATGCTGACTATACCTCGTCAATTTTTGCCTCTCTAAATGCCCACAAATCCTATCTTTTATAATCTCACCAACTTACCCACAGCCAAAATCAGACTCTGGAGAAACCAGGGAACTACAGACCTATGTGCCACTAGTTTTTCTAACTTATGGTTAATGTTTTGTGAGGACCCTTTGATATTATTTTTGCTTCTATGTCCTGTATTGATATTATTTGCTGATTCATGGTTTATGGTTATACTCTGACTGTCTGAATACTTTAATTGGAAAGATGTAGCCAATGATGTTCTTCAATTTATTTTTAACAACTTGAATGAAGGAATAGAGAGTTGTATACCCAAGTTTGTAGTTACACTAAATTCAGAGTGACAGCAAGTATTGCAAATGTGACCTGAAGTTTGCAAATGAACTAGGATTAAAAAAGGCATATATATGCCAAATGGAGTTGATCCTGTGCAGATTTGAAGTTGTCCGGTTGAACACCAGAAAGGGTTTGGGTATCAAAAGCACAGAAATCATTAAAATAAGTATACAAAGCAAATCTAACATCTCGATCCTCAATGGCTGAGCCCAGAACCTAACTGCAAAAGACAAAGCTGAAGCATTTGCACCCATCTTAAGCCAGAAGTGCTGAGTTTATGATCCATCTCAGTCTTCACATAAAATGCCCACCATGACAACTGTAAGTCATCCCTGACCGCCTACACCCTGTCACCATCTACAAAGCACAAGTTAAAAGTGTGATGTAATACTCCTCGCGTGCTAGAATATTTGTAGCTCCAACAATGTTTAAGAAACTCCGCATCATCCAGGAAAAGCATTCTGCTTGATTTACACCTGTCCACCACCCTCTACATTCAATCCCTGGCAGCACTTTGTTTCACTTGAAAGGTATGCAGCAGCAAATTGCCATACGACTTCAAAAGCAACTCCAACCTGAAAACGTTCGTTACCTGGAAGAGCAAAGAATGCATATAGAACTACCATCATGTTTCTACTCCAATTTCTTCCTGTAAGTCAGATACCATATAGAATGATAGAATCCCTACAATGTGGAAACAAGCCAGACATGGGGAGAATTTGCAAACTCCACACAGGATAGAATCGCACCTGGGTGCCTGGCGCTGAGGTAGCAGTACTAACCACTGAGCCACCATGGCGCCAAAAGGGAATGGAGAATGCAGGCATCGATCCCGCTATACCTCACATGCAAAGAAAACTACTTGAGCTAATTCCATTGGGGTTTTTTTTTTTTGGACAGAATCCTGAAACCTGCTCTTGTATGGCATTGTGGATATACCTGCACCACCCAATTGGGGCATTTCTGGAAGATAGCTTAACACCACCAAATGGACCTAATGGTGGCCTTATTGGGGAGGCCCATATCTAACGAGTTAATATCAACCAAGATTTCATTTTTTTAATCCAGTAAGTGTCTAGAAAACAGAAGAAATTATGCTTCAGTTACATAGAACCTTAATCAGATTTATGATGGAGTACTACAGTGAGGTTTAGAGAGCAACCCAGGGAAAGATTGATTAAAACAAATGTGTAGAAATAGGTCATTTTTGCCACTTAGTAGTTAGTAAGACCATATCTGATTATTGTCTTCACGTCACCATTCCACGCTATCCTATTTATTTAGAAAATGAAAATAATTGATATCTGATAAAGTACCTGCCATTGACATTGATACGAGTTGGAGACAGATTGCCAAATCAAATCAGTCTTCCTCTGCGCTTGCAACACAGTAAAATCAAACCTTCAAAGACCCTCACAATTGGTCCCAGTGGTTCCTAACCAGAAGTTTGAATAGCTAATCCCAGATTCTGTGAATAATCTAATATTAGTCACCAGGTTTGTAGCTTAAGCAAAGCCTTAACTATTTATTAATACAGTAACAAAACACCAAATTTAAAGTAATCTAATTGATGTCTGTGATCTAATCCCAATAACCTTTTGTTTACAGCCCCATTCTCACAAAAGACAGACAAACCAACACAGTTAAGGAATAAATAAAAGAAAATAACAGAGCTAGCCAGATTACTTGAGCGGTTTTCATGCTGCGTTGTTCCACAGGCATATATGATGGTTGATATTTCTGCAGATGTCGATCTTTTTAGTTCACTCTTAAGGAAGGTTCAGCAATATTTAAAACTTTGTGTGCTCAGAGAATAGAAGCTATGACTGATAATGTGTGGTTAGGCAGGGAGCTTTCTAATCTTCACACTGCAGCATCAGTAGTCAAATTCCTCACAGAAACACATTGCAAAAACGAGTTCACACTCTGGCCCTCCCTTTGTTTGACCACCCTGTTCCCTTCCAGACTTGCTGTCACCAATTCCCAAGTACTAACCTTGTTAATGGCTAAACATCTGTTAATTGGTTAGACATACATGCTTTCCTCAGTGGTGAGGTATCTATGGAGCACTTTGATCAAGAACCAATTCTTAGTTAACTTTCAGGCCTGGCCCCCTCAAACAAATGCTTGTCTGTCCTTTTATTCAAACAAACACTGCTGCCATAATACAAAGGTTCTTAAGTTCCCAGTTATAAGTCAAAATTGATAAAAGAATATATAAGTAAAGAAAAATCAGCAAGGGTTCTAAAATATTTAAGGCAGCATTGGGTCAAGTATGACATCCAGGATCCCTAGTAAAATTGCTCTGACTCAGAAATGAAAAGTCTTCACTGGCTAAAAGTCATAATTCACATAAGGATGATGGTTTTAGTTTTTGGATGCCTATTATCTCAGCCCAGGGCACCACTGCAGAAGTTCCTCAACAGTATTCTAAACCTAACCAACTTCATTTTCTTTATTAAAAATCTTTTCGCCGTTATATTGTTAAACATAAGGTTGTCTGCTGGTTGCATAGTCATGAGTTTCATTTGAAGTTTCTCAGGGAGGCAAGTCTTGCCACTTGCATGAGACCTGGGAAACAATTGAACAATATGCTTCACGCTGACAATCTACAACACACTCTACACAATGACAAAAATTCACAAATTTCAAATTTTTGATGGAAAACATATTTCTCTTCTGAATCCTAAATGACTGACCCGTTATTTTGAAATTGTACTCAGACCAAGTAGTTAATCTTCCAATTTTGGGTAAATGACTTAAATTTCGAGGGTGTAAGTAAAATGGCTGTAGGAGAAACATTTTTAATATTGATTTTGAAGTTTAGGCTTTTGTGTTCATTGTACTTTTTAATATTTCTAAAGTAACTGACCAAGATAGTAATTATTGTATTCATGCTGTTTAATTTTTGCACAGAGAAGCCACATCTGTGGCTTCATTTTGTTCCAGTGAGTATATGGGTTTTCTGACTCTAAAATATAATTAAACCCATTACTGTTCTTTAATGAGATTTTAACAGTAGAATTGGTGATCAACATTCTTCAAAGCTTTCAAGCTTTCTAACTTGATTGGCAACTGGAGTCACTGCAGAACATTTGGGAGGATATGCAGTTTGACATCCTGCAAACCATTAGGTGCTCAGCTCAGTGAGAGTTCAGGATAGTAGATGAGTGGCCATCCAGAAAAGAAGGGAAAGTCAGGGGTATTTGACACTGTGCCATTTTGAAACTGGTGTTGAGCATCAGCCTGCTGGCAGTGATAACATCTTGAAAGAATGCAGACCAGATTAATGGTCAGCATCTGCAGAGGTGGGAACACCATGAATAGAAATGCTGTTCTTATGAGATTTCTTGTTCAGGAGATAGACAGATACTTCTGTAACTGTCATTGAGAGTTCTGCATGAAGTGCTCCTGCCAAAGTAGCTAACTTTCCACTTATCTGTCTCAAATTCCACCTTCTGAGTTCTTGATTGATCGATCGATCACTCACTCACTCTGTTTAAATCTGCTGAAGCCACTTTGCCTTCTCCTACAATTTCAATTCCTATCAAGTTAGCTGTATCCAAACAGATTCTGCATCCTGTCCTTCTAATTGGCAATCCTCCATTGAATACACTGATCACAGCTTTGATCATCAGCACTACACCATTTTTATTTTTCTTTTATACCTAAGTTGACATAACTCAAAGATGGTAATCTCAGGATTTTAATATGCCAGAATAAAAGGAGGAAGATCTGGAAAAGTGTTACATGTTGTGAGGTGTAGTGCAGGAAGGAGGGTTACAGATTCAGTATTTACAACACAGAAACATGCAGTAGGGGAGCGATGGCCTCATGGTATTATCACTGGACTGTTAATCCAGAGATCCAGGTAATGTACCAGGCACCCAGGTTCACTCAATCAAGTGCCATTATTTCTGAAGTCATCACAATATTAAGGTTTTAAAAGAAATACATGAAATCTCCAAAATGCCTGATTTTCAGATGCAGCTTTATAGAAATTATGGATCATGTTACTGTACTTAACAAGAAATCACTTTATTACAAGCCATTAAGTTCTAGTTACAGATAATTTAAATGAAGTAAACTCTACAAATTAAAATTCTAAACACTTTGTAAATGTCACCTCTCAGGTAAACAGACAAACGTAAGCAGGGGAGGAGAACATGGTGGCGGAAAAACTAAGTGTCATAGTCTTGTTCCCACGTACTCTTGGATTGTTCTTGCTGATTTGACATTTTTCCTTGATCTTCCTTTTTCCAAATGCTTCCACTGGTTTACAAGAGGCACAGGGTGTGTTCTGCTGATTTCGGAACTTGCAGAATCTGTTGAAGGAAATATGAGCTAGTTTTCCTCAAGCTTAAAGGCTTAGAGAACTGAGATTTTTTTTGACTGCCACAGATCTGTTTGTTTCTCTTCTAGTCTGACAGAGCGTCTGTCTTATTCATAGCCCAAGCTGTTCAACATGGAACATAGAACAGTACAGCACAGTACAGATCCTTTGGCCCATGATGTTGTACCGACCTGTTATCCTACTAAGATCAAACTGCCCTGCGTACTCTACGTTTTACTATCCTCCATGTGCCTATCCAAGAGTCGCTTAAAAGTCTTTAAAGTATCTGACTCCACCACTGCCGGCAGCGCATTCCACACACCCTTCACTCTGTGTAAAGAACCTGCCTCTGACATCTCCCCTATATCTTCCTCTAATCGCCTTAAAAATATGCCCCCTCGTAATAGTCGTTTCTGCCCTGGAAAAAAAAATCTTTGACTATCCACTGTATCTATGCCTCTCCTCATCTTGTACACCTATCAAGTCACCTCACCCTTTTTCGCTCCAACAAAAAAAGCCCTAGCTCCCTCAACCTTTTCTCATAAGACCTGTCCTCCAGTCCAGGCAGCATCCTGGTAAATCTCTGCACCCTGTCTAAAGCTTCCACATCTTTCTTATAATGAGGTGATCAGAACTGAACACACTATTTCAAGTGTGGACTAACCAGAGTTTTATAGAGCTGTAGCATAACCTTGCGGCTCTGAAACTCATTTCCCCTGCCGATGAAAGCCAACGCACCATGCGCCTTCTTTACAACCCTATCAACTTGAGTAGCAACTTTGAGGGATCTATGGACCTGGACCCCATGATCCCTCTGTTGCTCCACGTTGCCAAGAGTCCTGCCATTAACCCTGTATTTTGCATTCAAAATGAATTGCTTCTCACTTTTCCGGATTGAATTCTATCTGCCACTTTGCCCAGCTCTGCTTCCTGTCAATGTCCCGTTGCAACTTACAACAGCCCTCCATGCTTTCCACAACTTCACCTACCTTCGTGTTATCAGCAAACTTACTAACCCACCCTTTCACTTCCTCATCCAAGTCACTTATAAAGATTGCTACCTGATAGCCATTTGCCTCGTTGACAGGCAGAGGACATTTGTTGTCGGTTTGTGGGCTAGGGACGAATTATCAATCTGCTTCACTTATAACCAATCCCTCTTCTCCAGTTTGTCTGCATACTTCTGGAGCCCACAGCAAGCAAACAAAGTTTATAAAAGGTATCAAATTCCTTGTTTTCAAATTCTTTGTTTTCAAATCATCGTGCAGATATCCTTGTAAATCCCTGGGTTTCAGAATAGGCTTTTTGGTCTCATTTCATTTCAGTCCACAGTTTAAAAGCTATAAAAATAAAAGACGCAGTCTTTACACTTGCACAACAAGTATAACTTTTCTGTTTTTTTAACATTCGTACAAGTGTAACTTTTTTGTTCTCACACACCTTGTAAATTGCAACCAATCTAGTCCCTCCATATCCTTTTTTTAATATATGTAAACCCAAGATGAGCACAAACTATGAAGTGCTTACTCAAAGCACGATGCAAGTGTGACGTAACTTCCTTATTTTTCCTTTTTATCCCTTGAGAAATTCGGCTTTGGTTTTGTTTTGCTTTATGACCTTCGTAATCAGTACCACTAGTTCTGGTCATTTGTACGTCTCTACCCTTAATCTTTGGTTTTCTACCCTGGTTAGACTCGTAGTTAAAAGTCTGTGGTCTCTGTTCTTCATACAAAATGCACCACCTTAAGCCCTTCTTGAAATATACTGCTGAAAAACAGGATGAGCTGTCAAAGCCTCTCGTCATGCCGGCACAAGAATGCCAAACATCACAGGGAGCCACAGCCTGTGTGAAGTTAGAACCCGATCTGGGGCAGGTTCCTAGCCTTATGAGGTGTGGGGCTAATGGATGTTCATGAATGTGGTTGGCGAGGACTTGGACTAAATGAGCAAGAGTGTGTGCACGAGCACACAGTATTCCAGGATATTGATAATACTAGAGAAGGGGGTCGTACCGTCCTTAGGAAGAAACCAATTATGAAAGATCTCAACACGATAAGTTTGAAATATGTTTGTAAATGCGCAAAAGTGTAGTTAGTAAGTTTGGTCAACACCCTCAAATAGTAGGAATATGATGTGGTAGAAACAGAAATGTGGCTGAAAAATGGTGAGAACTGGGTCCTTAGTACTCAATGAGGAGACTAACCAGGGCTAAATGGAGTAAAAAGCTAACAGAAAAAACAGTAACCGAACAATGGACAATTGCCGTCTTAACAATGTTTCGGGCACCAGTGAAGAGATACTTCCCAACTGGAGCAAAATGTAGTTTTATTTTAGGGTGACTAATGAGGTAAGAAAATATGATAGAGTATGGTGTTTGTGTAACAGGTAATTTATTCAAGTCAAAACCAGATCAAATACAATAAATTGATATGGACAAGGAAGCAAAAAATAAGATTCGAAAAAAAGCAACAGAATGGCATTTAACATAAAAGGAATTCAATCTTCAGCATGTAAATAGTATGTGGATACAAAGTGGCCATATGTGCTTGGAGGTGCTGGATAAGGATAGAATTCTTAATGAATTACTGTACTTTGTGACAGTTACCTTAGGAAGAGATTGTGGATAAAATATTATTGGAAGCACAGAAGCGAGAATGTAATAAACGGGATTAAAAGTATACAGGTAGGATGTACTGGAAAGCCTGCTGCCTTAGTGGGGATAAATTACCCGGTTTGGATGACTTGTACTGTTGGTTACTGAAGGAACTGGTGGGAGATGGAGAAAGAGCTTGCTGTAATCTTCCAGTCATTTTAAAAACTAAGGCGTTGAAAGAAGGCTGTTGGCAAATGTGACCATGTTAGCATCTTTAGTAACAATAGGGCAAACTGTTTAACAACGTAATATTTGATAATCTATCTGGGAAAACAGTGTGTAACAAGCACTTGATGAGGGTTTGGTTAACAAAGGCGAACACAGATTTGTGACAAACTACCAGGTAAGAGCAGGATAGCAAAATTATAGATCATGGAGTTGCAGGGACTGCATCAACTTGGGTTAAAAAGAGGTACTCAAAACAATGGTACAGTTCTAAAAATCTGGCGTTGTTTTTTGTCGAGACAAAGAAGATTTAGGGAAGATTTGATTGAGCATGAGGTCAGGTTCAGATAATAGTGGAAGAGAAAGATAGCCCCTTTGGCTGAAAATGCATGGGGCAGGGATTTAAGAGCTTGGGCAAGAGACGCAGGAGTGCTGTGAGGAAGATTTTTTTTGTAAACACAGTGAATAGTAATGACCTGAAAGCAGCAATATAAATTACTGCAAAGAGGAAACTGGATGGCCATTTGAAAGACCTGAGAGGGAAAATGTGACTGACTGGATTGCTGTGCAGAGAGCTGCAATGGACTTGATGGATTGAATGGATACATCCTGAAGCTATAATGTTTTAATTCGACATTTTTTATCAGCTTATACACAGATGTTATTACACACGTCTGGAACAGATGGACCCTGAACCCGGGCCCCTCGGTCCAGGGGTAAGGACACTACCACTGCACCATGAGGGCCTACCTCCTGTGCCTGTATATCTGTGGTTGTAGCAGGGACCACATTGTTCCAATTTACATGAATGATCAGGATGCAGAACCCTTGCAAAGTATTCCAATTCCAATCAATCTAGAAGTAGTAGCTCAAATTATAGAATTCTGAACAAAATGTTTTATTATAAATGGAATTGAATTCAGATAAACACAAAATACTGCCCAAAGAAGAAAATTGAAAACTACAAATTCCACACATTTCCTGGTTGATACTGAAATAGTTGAATGTGAATGAGATCCCGGCAGCACCAAGCATGTCAAACAAATGCAGAGCAGCAATCAGCAAGGGCAGTAGAATGTTGAACAGCTTCATCTCAGTGCTGAGAACAACTGTCAGATGAAGGATTAACACAGTTGGACATAAAAACATGCCAAGACATTTGAAGAACAGCAGAGTGCTCTCTTGGTGTGCTGGGCAACATTTTTGCTTCAGTCAAGTAGATGAATTGGTTGTTTTATTTTCATTGCTCTTTTGTTGTTAATAAGGCGAACGTAAATAAGCTCTTAGTAACAAAGATAATTTACATGTGTTTTAATTGACCTGAAGATGTGAACGGTATTATGTGGACGCAACTTCATTTTAACATGAACAAAGTAGTAAAATACAGTTGGGAATTTATGGTCGAACTTCAAGGTCTGATCAAATCTCACTTGTGACAACCAAAACTGGCTTCATTATTGAAGATCCAAGAGAAACGTTTCAGGCTCTGCAGAGAAGAATCACATGGCTAATTGTATTTCCTGTGAAACTAGCAATGTAATCCCTCCAGTTCACATTCTTAGAACCACAAATTTTTAAATTTTGGTATTTCCTGGATTAGGGAATGTTAGAATGCCTAACCATAAAGGAACTAGGTGTAAATATTTACTTGAGACTCAAAAATGCTAAAACTGTTAAGGCAGCAAAATACGCTTATATCTATTGATTACAAAATCTGGGCTGATGCACGGTAATTTGAATAAAACTGAGTATTTATCAACAATGAAGCAATAGCCCCTTTTCAGTGTTCTTCAAGGCTGCTAGTTTCCGGTACATTTAATGTAAATTTTGAAGTCACTTATGGTTGTGACAAGTTCCTACCCAATTCGCACCCTCCATATCAGTACTTCTGAAAAAATTTTAAAACACACACACCCATCTACCACTGTGTGCACACTCAGTCCTATTATGAAAATGTGTGTATTATCAGATATTAACTTGTAATTCCACTGGCTGGTCACAAACTTTTTTCCCCACAATAAAAAGTGCTAAGCAAAGAACATTGACCGCACCCTAAGATAGCGAAGCTAATTTTCATCACTATGTAGCCATATCATTTCTCCTTCAGAGAAACTTTTTATGGGTTAAGGACACACTGGAAGTGAGAACCAACTTTCCTATTGCATCAAGGTGGAGAATGAAACATTGAAAGAGTAAGTAGTTATGATTTTCATTGTCCAAAATTTATTTATTGTATCATCTGTTGAGTATATAGAATTTATTTTTGGAAAGAACACTTCTGCGAACACATGTTACATTCGCAATAGTGTTGCATTTTCAAAGAGCAAGCTGTTTGAATGGAGACACTTGGCAGTGATTGTGTATGAAACGCTGAAAGCCAGCACAAAAGTGCAGCACCAGGAAGGCAACTGGAATGCTGGCCCTAATTTCAATGGGGTTGGAGTAAAAGAAGTTTTCCTGCATCTGTATAGGTGCTGGTGAGACCACATCTAGAGTAATGTGAGCAGTTTTGGCCCCCTCTTTAAAGAAAAGGGTATTATTTCTTGGAGGCAGTTCAGAGAAGGTTCACCACGATGATCCCAGTACGGAGGGTTTGCCTTATGAGTAAAGGTTAAGCAGATTGGGACCCTTCAATTGGGAATTTAGAATAATGAGGGGATCTCATTGAAACACACAGGATTCCTAAGAGGCTTGACAAAACAAATGCCGAAAGGATGTTTTCCCACAGGGGAGGGCTGAGAGTCTTTGGCATTTCTTGCCATACGGTACAGTGGGGACAGCATCCTTGTGTGTACTTAAGGCTGAGATTGATTCCTGTACTGATCAAGAATCTAGGGTTATTGGTAAAAGGTGAGAAGGCAGATGACAGTGTGTTGGAGCAGGCTAGAGGAGGCAATTGGGTTTTCCTCCTTTTCCTATTTCTTCTGATCTTATTGTCATTATATTTTGTGGGTATAAAAATATTGATTTTTGAACACTGAGCAGACTTGTCATTGAGGAGATAATCATATCCCACCCCCTCCCTGCTGCCATATCAAAGTACGAGAGTTTGAAAACCCATCTGAAGACCTCCATCACTGCAAGTGGAGTGTCCTTAAAGGACACCTCTGCCTCCCTGAAGGCAGAATGTAGACACAATGGCCTAGTGGTGGTATTGCTGGACTATTAATCCAGAGACCCAGGTAATGTTCTGGGGACCTGGGTTCGAATCCCGCCATGGCGGCTGATGGAATTTGAATTCAATAAATATCTGCAATTAAGAGTGTAATGATGACCATGAATCCATTGCTGGTTGTCAGGAAAAACCCATCTGGTTTGCTAATGAGAGATAAAAGGTACTGCAGATGCTGGAGAATCCAAGATAACAAGGTGTGGGGCTGGATGAACACAGCAGGCCAAGCATCATAGAAGCAGGAAAGCTTGATGTTTCGGGCCTGGATCCTGATGGCCTGCTGTGTTCATCCAGCCCCACACCTTGTTATCTTGGTTTGCTAATGTCCTTTTTTAGAGAAAGAAACTGCCATCCTTACCTGGTCTGACTCCAGACACAATATTGTTGACTCATAACTGCCTGATTTGCAATAAATGTTGGCCTCGCCAGCGATCCCCTCTTCCCATGAATGAAATAAGAAAAAAAGGGGATAGGTTAACCTGCTGGAACTGATCCAAAAAAGTGCCAGTAACTGTATGTGGAAACTGACTTTGTCCATTTGCTGGTCTGTAGCCAGTCTCTGGGGAGAAAATCTCCAAATGTGATTGATTTGGTGTTTGGTCAGAACGCTTCTAAGTTACAACTGTAGTGGAAGTTGTGTCTCACTTTGAGAAAGATGGGAGGATATCTTAATATGTTTTAAAATTGGAGTTAATAATCTTTGTCTTTGCTTGAGCACACTCTTTTTGGCAATAAATTTGTTCTTGTTACCTTTAAGGAACGTCTGACTTGTTACTCATAGTTAGCTGTATGGCATATAATGCATGTGTAATTGATATACTTTCCTTTTTAAATTCAAACTTTGTTTTGGCCAGTGGAGAATTGGGAAAGGCTCAGTTCACCCACCCCTTACTCGATCATAACAATTGAAACGTTAAATATTTAATCACAGCAGCAATGAAAGTGTTTACAGGGAAGCTATGTAAGCCATGAACTATTCCTCTGTATTCTAGACAGACAATCTCTGGCAGATAATTGAGTTAACTTGTAGATCCATAATTTTGAAGTAAACCAAGATCTGGAAATGATCACAGACTAGCAGATTTACACCATCCGCAGTTCTGTCGGTTTTTATTTAGAAAAGATAGAAGATGGACAAATAGAATCAAGACAGGCTGAAGAGAAAGAAGGAATAATGAGGGAAAAGCAGAACATACCCTAAACTTTAACAGATGGAACCCAGAAGTGAGAATGGTAGTTAATGCCACCATATTTTTTCAATGTGAGAAACAAGACATTTTAAACTCTGCAGAGAGTCTACAACTGTCAGGGTTTGAGGAGGAGAAGGTGATGCAGATGCCCTGTCAGAATTGTATGGAAGGGTACTGTTGTTAAAAAGAATAGCTAGAGAAAGATGATGAACATTCTCCAATACACTGTTGGCTTGCAAATATTGCTTGAAGAATTCCCACTTGTAATTTCCAATGTACTTATTATGGGACAGCTGCAGAAGCACTTGCAAAGTTGATCCATCACTGGTCTAGTAACAATGAGTGTGATCTGAACCTTGCTCAGGCAAGGGGTTACTTGAGAAACAACCTGGCAGGCGAGTGTTATAACCCTGAAAGGTCAAGCTAAGGAGGCTGAAAAAGTTGGAGAAAACCAGCAAAGTTCTGCAGAGGTGCAAAAATCTGAAGTTCAGAAACCCTAGATGGGATAATAGAACCCAAGCAGGTTGATGTGGCTAAAGAGAAGCCGAATAAGCTAAGAGACCAGGTGCAGTCCAGCAGAGTTGAAAATAAACTACAATGAGCCTGTTGAGTTGGCAGAAGTTGAAACCAAGGTAGTGTATAGGTCAGGACCAAAGAAAGTTCAAGGATTGAAACCAGGCCAATCAAGGTAGGAAAGAACCATGGAGTTTATAAAAGATGAAGGGAGTGATCGGGTTGGCACATGTCATTTTTCAGATTTAAATTGGGACCAAGGAGGCTCTCAGACAGGAAAAGAGAGATGGGGATCTCAATGTCTCTTAATTGAAGAGACACAGGGAAACACAGCAGTAATAGCCAACCACATTACTGTGGAGAGAGATAAAAGGTACTGCAGATGCTGGAGAATCCGAGATAACAAGGTGTGGGGCTGGATGAACACAGCAGGCC
>JAHRHZ010000009.1:11748801-11761643 GCA_024137785.1 Ginglymostoma cirratum
TATGATGCTGCTTGGCCTGCTGTGTTCATCCAGCCCCACACCTTGAGATCCACAGTAATGTGAGATAACAAGTTACATTCAGGCTAGACCAGAAAATGGTAGATTTCCTTCCTTTAATATTGATGAGCCAGAAGAGGTTTGAAATAATCCATAATAGTAACAGTGACTACAAAAACAAAACTAACTCTAACTCTATATTACATATTTATTAATTCATATTAAATTCCATAAGCTGCCGTGGTGGAATTTGGACATAGTGTTCCTAAAGCATAAATCTGGGCCCAGATTAGTAGTCTAATGGCATAATGACTGTTGCACACTGTCCTTAGATTTACATCAACTCCTTCTGACAGCTGATGTGCAAAGATGATAACTATGGAGTCAACCATCTGGGTGCTAGCGGTCATGAAGGTTGGCATAGCTAATTGAAATGCTAGTTAAATGTCAAATCTGCTTAGGCAATACTCGTTTTGAAATTGGAGGAAACAGGAACACAGTTCTGAAAACAGCATCAGTATTTATGCATACTCCGAAATAACCAACAATTTCACAACTCTTAATACAAGGATATTTAGGATATCTTATCAGCACGGACAAGTTGGACCGAGGGGTCTCTTTCTGTGCTGTATATCTGACTCCAAGAATAATATTCTCTTAAAGACGAGAGATTTTGATTCCTTTTATCTTTCAGTTGCTGGTTATAATGTCCACTTGAAGCTTTCCAACATTCAATTAGTTGAGAATTAACTGGATGTTAAAACTGAAATAGACCATAACTAATTCAATTAGATTAAAAGTGTGCATGAATCAGAGTCCCTACAGTATAGAAGGGATCATTCAGTTCTGTTGAGTATCCCATCCTACCAACCTATTCCTTGTAACCTCTCATTTACCATGGCTAATCCACCTGATTTGTACATCCCTGGATACTGCAGGGCAGTTCAGCATGGCCAATCCACCTAACCAGAAGCACAAATGTGTTTCTCTCACTTTTTTCCTTCACTCTTCTATCAAGATCAGTTTTCTTTTGAAACCAGGCAAATATACATCTGTTAAGTTTTATTCTAGTTTATCAATATGGTTTTAATATATGTACCAAGACTTTGACTGTTGAACAATTCGTTCTTTTTCCATATTGTCTAACATCTTGAGTACAACTAAATTAAATCCTTTGACATCCTGACAAGTAGTTAATACTGGTGCATAACTTCAAAATTTGTTCCATATCTATGGCTGTTCCAGTTTTTGGTATATATTAGGCTTCCTTTTCTCTCCCACCAAATGATTGCAGTTTCAAATTCTAGGATTTGAGTATTTCAGTTTAGTATAGGTGAAATGTTGCATTGATTAAAATTCTGTTTTTGTTAGAGATGTAGCTTCAAAACCTCATTTGCCTGCTAAGTTGGATGTGTAGGCTTATGTGGCACTATTTGAGTAATGGTTCCGGAGTTCTGTTTAGTAACCAATACTCATCGTTTAATCATCCGACAAAAAGAATCTCATAATCCATGTCCCACAGTCTCCACAAGCATCCTGTTCTGGGACAGCTCATATGTTTGGGAAGACTGTGTATTGACTTGAAGGGTGACACAACAATGATGACCAAAGTATGTAATAACAATTGAATAAAACTATTTCGAAAGAGGAATTAACGAAAATAGTATGCAGCCTCCCACAGTCCAAAGATGTGCAGACTCGGTGGATTAGCTATAGTAAATGCAGGGTTAAGGGTGTGGTGGGGGTGCGGTGGCATGGTGATTAGGTCTAGGTGGAATTATCTTCAGAGTGTCAGTGCAGACTTGAATGGCTGAATGGCATCTCCATGCACTGTAGAGATTCCCTGAGTCTATGATTCTATAAGGTGCAATTTTGAGAAATTCACATTTGTATCAAATCAGAAAATATTTTTCAAGATACAAAAGTGTAGCCAGAATATTGTGGAGCTATGGTGTTGGACTTTGGCCAGTTCAGTGTTACTGCATAAACAAAAGCTGACTTAGCACTAACTGAAATTGTTTTGTGGTTTTTACCAATGTGCCTTTTACCCAGAACCTCTACAGTGTTACAATTAAAACCAAGACTACGTTTTACGATTACCATTTTGTGCATTGCTGCCTAAATATCGCTACTTCCTCCTTATGCAGGTTCACTGCAGAATCTGCAATACTTTTGTTATTTCTAGACAATTGGACCAATGCTAGCTTTTTTGAATGTGGCAGTCACTGGCAAGGCTAGTATTTGTTGCCCAGCCCGGTTGCCTTTTGAAAGTTACACTTTGAAAGCACACAGTTGTCTGTGCCTTGGAGAGGCAGTTGAAGGCATTGCTGTTCCAATCCCTTGTCTTCCTAGGATATGGAAGCTTGTGATTTCAGCAGTGGTACCCTGTATCCTATTGATAGCAGTCAGTTAGTCTTGATAGTATTGTACTTTTAAGTATTGTGGAGCTGTAATCACATTTTTGCTGTTTACCTTATCAGATGAATGGAGGTTTTGGGGAATCGAATTGATCTACTTGACACACTGGCCTGCTTTCCTATAGTCATCAAATTTACATATGTGATGTGCTCATTACCTTAACTGTACATACATTGATATAGGCCAATTCCTGCTGCATGCCGGCATGGAATATTCAAGTATTTTTAAATGTTGCAATTGGAGCTGAAAGAAAGAAATCATAGCCAACAGCCATTCTACCCTCAATAAAACAGCTGAAAATGACTGCGCCTACGGCACTACCGGATGAAATCCTTCAACAGTGCCCCAGGGGCTTACGTGAATGGCTTCAAATGACCAATAACCATGTTCCTTTACGCCACATATGAATAACTTCACCCAGCAGAGAGTTTCCTTTGAATGGGGATTTTGAGAGGTGTGGTTGAGAAACTTCTATCTGACCTAGAAATAAATCACTTAAATGGCACAGGCAGCACAGTATATAACCAGAATGACCTAGATTTCCTGGTTATGGAAGGATCCACAAGATTGAGGATCATGGACAGGGTGAAGAATAGAAAGCAGCTGTTCCCCTTGGTCAAAGGGTCAGTAATAAGGAGGCACACACACCTAAAGTGAAAGGCAGGAGGTTTAGAGGGTATTTAAGGAAAATTCTTTTTCACCCAGAGGGGTCTGGAATGCGCTACTTGGGAAGGTAGTTGAAGTGGGTAACCTCTTAACTTTTGAAAACGTACTTGGTGTGGGGAAAGTGGAACTCATAGGAAATAGTGTTTTCAGTGGTATAGATTCAATGGTCTCTTCTGTGCACAATTTGATTGTCTATCCCCAGACCTCCATTTACCAGAACTGCTTATTTCCAGAGGGTCAGATGCCCTGCTGTTGCACTTACCTCACATGCCCACATTTGGATGAGACTGTAAAATGACCTTGATCTGAGTGGTTCTGGTGGATTCCAAACTAAGCATTTCTGCTTCATGACATTGGCAGCAGCTCCTTCTGTCACTTTTTGATTGTGATAGGCGAGCTGTTGGGTCATAGTGGCATTGCCGCTTGACTAGACTATTAATCAGACTCCAGTAATAATCTGGGCACCCAGGTTTGAATCCTGCCACGGCAAATGATGAAATTTGGATTCAAATTAAGAAACTGGAGTTTGGAGTTTAGTGATGACCATGAAATTGTTGATTCTGTCAGGAAAAACTCATCTTGTTTACTAATGTCCTTCAGGGAAGGATATCTGCTATCCTTACCTGGTCTGGCCTGACTACAAACCCACAGCAATGTGATTGACTCCTAACTGCCCTCTGGGCAAATACGAATGGGCAGTAAATGATGGTCTCAGCAGTGATTAATTAAGAAAAGGGTTACTTCTTGTCTGGGTTTGATTCTGACTCTAGCCATTGTTGTACACAGTTATGGGTTGAACTAATTATTTGCAAACTTAGTGACCTATCTAACATTGAACTGAGATAACAAGGTGTAGAGCTGGATGAACACAGCAAGCCAAGCAGCATCAGAGGAGCAGGAAAGCTGATATTTCAGGTCTAGCTGCTTCAGAAAAAATATATTCAGAAATAACGTTGAACTGAGCTTTTTCCCCCCAGCTGTTCTGTTCATAAAGCCATTTACTTTTACATGAGGCTGCTGCAAACGATTACAGAGGACAAAAATTAGGAATCCATAAAATAGAGAATAAGAACAATATCTCTCGCAAAAAATGTGATTGACATAGACACAGGCAAAAAAAAAGCAATGGACAAAAGAAGAGGGAAAGAGTCTGAGATACAGAAGTCATGGAATACATACTGGTAAGATTAGTAGATTAGAGAAAGGGGAATACAGGCAGACAAGTTGGACCAACAGAATGGTACAGCCAAATATCACAGGTGAGGACACTCACTGTTAAATGGCACCAAAAGTTCACTGTAGAAAAGCAAATGTCAATCCAAGTAGGTTACCCCCACTGCACTCCTCATCTGTTCTGTTTAGTTTTAGATCTTGTAGCTCGACACTGCAGTATGGAGAAATAACTAAGATATCCCAGTTCATTCACTTGACATGTATTGTATGTATGCAGTTGAACCTGAAATTCAAGTAAATGAAGCCTATTTGCTTGAACGGAATTTCCAAATACTCCATATCAATGCCAAGGCCAGTTGAAATGTTGGATTTTATTTCAGTGATTTGAAATCAAATGTTTTCTTTCTGTATGTATATTTACAAACTAATGTGTATGATGATGGGATATTTTATTTGGAATTTAGCTGTGGGAATGGCCAGGCTGATATGCTTTTGTGCTTTGTAAATCTTTGCAAGCCTGCTGTACTCACAAACCACATTTTTTGAGAGTCTATTTTTGATAAAATTCTGGAGCATGACAAATTTTCTTACCACAGTAAAATCCTGTTCGATTGAATCATGCAAAATCCTTTGCAATAAAGTAGTATTGCATCCAGGAACATTCAGTTTCAAAGATGTGTACTGTACAGGGCTCAAACTTTTGTGCTAGAACTCCTTGAATTATGCTTCTAGAAGTTCAGACAAGCCACCATTATATTTACAAAATATGAGCAATTTACAGATTTTTTTAAAAATTGGTTGCATAGTTGAGTGCATTCATGTTCCTTCAGATTCTGCTGAATACTGTCAGTTTTATATCAGTGTTACAAATGTGTACTTGCTTAATTTGACTTTTTTAAAATGAACTTTTTATAGTCTAACTTCCTCTTACCTTCAGACAAGTTTTTTAAAAAATGATCTTTGCTAACTCTGTTTATATTTTACATTTGTCAGTTGTGAACCACTTTAGTTTTACTTTACCCATTCTAATACATGCTTGTGCATTTAATTGTTTTGATCCATTCTGTTGTATGTGGTGCAAAATTACCTCAGCTATGTAACCAGTGTAAGAATCTGCATGCTTTAAAAACTTTTGTTACCAAAAAAATCTGAGTTTTATGCCTCAGTATGGTGTATTTCCTCCTTAACACAATTAAGAAAGGCAAACATGCATAACCAATTGTAAAACATGACAAAACTAAGTAAGAAATTATTTGCAACAATGTTTGACGGCTGCACATGGGCACTGCACCAATTCACAGTAGTCTAGCCAACAACTTTCAGACAGAAACAGCAGGGTGGAAAATAACAACAATTTAGTGATCTAGAAGTATTTGAATGTGATTTTTCCTGGCTGCAGGAATTTTGTTTGCAATTTTTGAAAAAAATAATTGAGTAAATGAGCTGATTGGAGTTGGATGATTTACCCTGTAAAGACCATATCTCTCTCTGTTTTCGATCGTGGCCTAAAATGTGAAAACCAGGTTTTTTAAGAAAAGAAACCAAGGATTATGGAAAAGATTTCTGCACTTTTTTTTTAGAAAAAAGACAAGTTACTTGATACAAAGTGCTGTTTACACTGCTGTTTGTTCAAGTGATTGAAAGTCAGATGTCCGTAAATTCAGGACCCCCTGTACCTCGAAGAGCAGTAGGCCCTGACAATTCAAAAAGATTACCTCAGCCCTGTGACCAGGGGTCTCTGAACTTCTTCCCCACTTTTTTTCCTCTGCCATAACACCCATTTTTCTTTATATGCGTGCACAGTTGGGGTTTTATAAGGAGATTAAAATTTTAATTAAGAGTTCTATGTTGACAGTTTATAAAGATTTATCTGTAGCTAGAATTATTTATTCGTAATAAATAGTAATTCTTAAGTAGTACATCAGGTTTGTGTAGTTATCAACCTTGGTCTAAAAGGAAGATAAACTGGGGAATTTTGCATTCTTTTATAAAATCTTTAATTTGTGCAATGACTTCTGGAATGCAGGAGGCTTGATTTCCAGTCCCCAGTGAGGTGTAACAGCTTTTTCTGTTCATGTTCTGTCACTGGCTTTAATGACTCCAGTCGATTTTCTAGTGGTCTGAAATGCAGAACTGTGCTTTCTTTTGACTTTTTCATAGTGAAATTAAATTGCATAATCCTTCTAATTAATTAAAGCTATTTATTAGAACATAAATGGAAATTGCAAAACGGTATATGAAAATTTGTGGAAATGTTTCGAATTTTAATCTTAAAGATTTCTCAGAACATGGACCAAAGTCTAGTTGCCTTTCTGAGGGTGAATCACCACTCGGAAAAGGCAGAAAAGTGGAACTGAGAATAACCTGATCAGCAATGATATCATTGAATCCATAGAATCCCTACAGTGTGGAAGCAGGCCATTCAGCCCATTGAGTCCACACCAACCCTCAGAGGAGCATCCCACCCAGACCCACCTCTTACACCATCCCTATATTTCCCACCCTACACACTATGGGCAATTTAGCATGGCCAATCCAATTACCTGCACATCTTTGGACTATGGGAGGAAACTGGAGCACCTGGAGGAAACCCCCACAGACGCGGGGAGAATGTTCAACTCCACGCACAGTCGCCCGAGGCTGGAATCCAACCTGGGTCCCTGGCGCTGTGAGGCAGCAGCGCTAACCACTGTGCCTCTAAGCTGGGCTGAATGACTGACTATTTCTGCTCTTCCATCTCATGGTCTCGAACGGCTGGATTCCAATTTGATGAAAGCATTCCTACAGGACTGTTAGGCTCGGTTGCAGGATTTTGACATCGTGATGAATGTACGGCAGTACGTGCCCAAGTTGGAATGTGAGTGAGCTGAATGAGGATCTGGAGCCAAAAGGCCATCCAGGGACCTGTTGCCATTGTCTTCCTTGTGGCCTTGAGCTTGGGAGATGTTGCCAAAACCTCTTGCAATGCTGCTTTGAATGAACTTCTTTTAAAAACACTTCAGTGAACTAGTGGTAATATTTAATATCGATTCACTAGAAATAAAGCAATAATGAATTATAACTTTATTTCCAACCTATTTTAATGTGCTCTGGTTTCTAATTGTGCATTATCTGTCTGTCATGTCAAGTATTTTTCTTGTAATATAACAACAATTTGGTTAGTATTTCAGATTTTTATGATGAGACTTGTCAAGATATGCTACATTAGGAGTTGGCAAATCTTTTGCAAAATCTGCTGTTTCTGCCCTCATGGGTTCAAAACCAAGCCAGATCACAGCAGGCAGTCTTTTGCACTGAGGTTCAGGATGTATCTGGACAAAACGTGACAGAGAAACAGCGGTCACGGTTTCTCGGACCCATGAAAATCATTGGGAGGGAGGCACATTTATGAGCGCTGTTCTCATGTATGTATAGTTCTGACATGATTCCATTCCTGAAAATCACTATTTTTAAGAGATTGACATTGTTACATAAATCATTGATTCCCATAGAATCCACGTAAAAGCCAGAAGTCCTATAAGATCTTCCTTTCAGGAAAATAAAGTCACAACGTTAAACCTGTAAGTTGAAATGATGTACATTGCTAAATTCCTACAGTGCTAAATTAGATAACTTTTGTAAAATATATTTTGCTTTTACATTTTTAAATTTAACTGTCTACTGACAGTAACTTCTTAATACTTTCCCATCCTGGCCCACCAATTACCCTTTTCCTTACAGACTGTCACCCTTTTCTAGAATCAATCCACCTATCTTATTTCCTGTTCCACTAGCGGTGGCTACTCTGTCAGCCAAACTTATCAGTTGTTGAAACTCCTTTCATCAGCATTTCTGTTCCTTGAATTGTTGAATGTGATTCCTGATGCTTTCTGTGATGAGTCGTGACATGATTTTGATTACCAAAGCTGCTGCTGCCTCTTGCCACTCATCCTAGCTTACATTGGAAATCGTGATATTTGTTCAAATCTGTGAAAAGTTTCTGAAGTGAAAACAGGCTATGGAGATTAAGGAATGTGATTAGAACTTAGTCAGTTGCTCTTCCAGAGACGGTTTGGACATGCACGGGCGAACAACTCTATAATCATGAAATGGTAACAAGAGTTATAGATTTGGTGGTCATTTTGTACATGCTGCATTAAATGAATGTTAGTGATTTTTAAAAAAATTTTAAACATCATATTTGAAACAACGCATAATAGATTTCAATGTATATTTGAACCACCATCGTAGCAATTTGAAAACCATCTTAAAGGTGGTACTTTCCGTTTCAACCCTCCACAGAATGTAACCATCCTCCCCATCTAACAAATTGAATATTCTACATTTTTCTAAATTAGTAGAACACCACAATTTGGTTACAAAGCCACACAAAACGTCAAGGGGGTGGCAGGGCAGGGCAGCACAGATTTCAATTATTGTGAAAGTTTTCTTTCCGTCACCCATCCATCCATTGATTCCATTTGATTCAAGCTAAAATGACTGTACTTCCTCAATTCCTACATCGTGTAGGGCCTTGATTCCATTCTCCCAGTCTCTGTCATGTCAGTTCTGACACAACCTTCCACAACGGCATTTGAGATCTCTCTTCCCCCCCGCTCCCCCTCAAAACCAAGTATATCCTCACCATCCTCTTGGATCTGTATTCCTATTCAGTGTTACTAGGTCAAAATCTTGAACTCCCTCCTTCAACAGCATGTGGGTGTATCAGTACCACATGTACTGCAGCGGTTCAAGAGGGCAGTTCACCTTGAGAGGAATTAGCTTTGGGAAATTCAGTGGATGCTGGCTTAGCAGTGATGTCCAAATCTTGTGAGTGAATAAAAAAAATTAACCTTTTGGGTATTTTGTGTATCTTCTATGTTTTGTGTAATATTCTGAGGTTTAATTTTGAATGCTTTGTTAATATTTATTGCCTCACTGCTCGTTGCCGGTGAAGCTGTGATCTTTGCACTTTTTCCTTTCAAGTCTTTTCCCTTGAACAGCCTGAAAAGACCATATGTTTTTATTTTTCTATATTTTTGATTTTGGAAAGAAGTGGGAAAGGACAGTTGTAAGATCCAAGAAATGTGGAAGGGATTGCTCCACTTCTTAAAAACCAGCTACCAACACTTGTACAAGTACTGTTTACACTGTTGGCTGTGCATCTACTGGGAAAGTTTAGCTCTAGACAAATTGGTATCCAAGAATGTGTACCGTGTGAGATGTGGCTAGCAACAAGTAACTGATCTGTGCAGTGATGACCATTGTTGATGATGAAAGGCCTTCTACCTGTCAACAATTGAGATTGGCTCTGAACTAGCTGAACAGTACAGTTAGGTGTTTTCAGACCTCTACAGAGGGTACTAGTGTTCTTTTACTCTGAAGTTTTTTTTAAAAAATGCATAATGCCTGAAAAAAGCCAGTTTATTTCCTTCACCAGTTGTTGTAAACTGTTTCTTTTAACTAAGTGAAAGAGCATGGAGAGGGCAGCAAATGCTGGCAAGCCTAAAAGCTCATGTCGGCAAATCTTATGGATAGGAACCATTTGAATTGCCTTCCCAGTTTTCCCTCCAACCATGACACTATTTTTTTTGCCTGCCTGCATGTGTGTGTATAGGGGGAGCTTTTACAGATGTGTAGTGTTTTAACAAGTGGAGTTGTTTATTGACAGGTCGTAGCTCTTTACCTGTAGCTGGAAACTACTTATTAATAATTAAGGACAGAAACCTGATCATGCTTTCTGCCAACTTCTGTCTAAAAAGCAAGGTAAATTGGGGAATTTTGTGTACTTCTGTAAAATTGTTAACTTTTGTGATAAGTCCGGGAATAACGCAGCTTGATTTCTAGCACTATGCTGGTGAGACGTGGGTGGCCCTTTGCCTTAAGTTCCAGCTTCTGAGAATATTATTGCCCATATTCCATCCAGCATTATGCCTGCTTCGCCAACTTATCTATTCTCAGTGGAGTGGACTGTCTTCCTGTCTCACGTTGCTAAATTTTGTCTGTGACAGTGCAGTAAGAGAGAAGTAACTGACCAGATCTATGGTGATGTGATTTTTGCAGTAGCATTCAAGGATGGGTTGAGTCTCTTGTATGCAGAGTTGAAAAGATCTACAATTACTTGCAAATTGGGTGCAGAGTAGCAGTGAAACTGCAGTCGTCTGCATATGACTGGTCATGATTGATCCAAACCCAGACCAACTTGCCAACTCATCTTTTTACAAACTATGCCATTGAGTCTTAAACAGTCTTAAACAAGTCACCGATAGTCCTAATGAGCAGAGCAATTGGTATCATCACACTCCTGCACTACTGAGAGAACTGCACTGTCTATCAATGACACATAAGAGCGCCAGAGAGATTCTGTCAGGAATGACTCCATTTTCTGGATTCAACAGGAAGATCAGTGAACAACTGTGAGTGCCGCCCTTAAAGCCTGCTCAACAAACATTCAGGGAAAATTCTTGCTAAACCAACCATTAAAGAGTGGGCACTGTGTTTGCATAGCTGGAAGTGTCTTTGCCAGGTCCTGTTTTCTGAACTCCTAAATGGCCAGAGATTTCAGAAGGACAAAAAATGTGAAATAGACACTCTGAAGCCCTCCACGAAGCATAAAGCATCGTTAATTCATAAGTTTTATTAATTAATAAAAGATTCATGACTGGAAGGAGCTTGCAACAATAGTGTCAGTGGCAGCAACTTGTCCATCAAGCTTTGATTAAAACGCCTTCATGATGATGCACGAGGGTGATGAACAGGGAAATAAAAGGAAGCAAATCCTGAACCCTGGCTCCCTTTACCGTCTAGGACATTTAGTCCCATGAGGCCAAAGACCTGTGGTTTAAGAATTGGTCTGTTTAGTCAGCACAAACCCTGCCTAACTCTGTGCAATTCTGAATAAATATCATTCTCCAGTAGAGGCATGGCTGATGACAATGTTGAGGGAGAGAGGTGTCTGTTGCAGAAAGAAAATGGGAACTCGGAACATCTCCTGGGCACCGCAGAGTCTGCCAGAGTATAGCTTCTCAACCCAGTGCAACACCTTTGAGAACCTGGCTGCTGTGATCTAATCTGATCATGTCTCTTCTCTAATTGTCATTCTTATCATCTTGTCTATTAGCAATACATATAATTATTCCAACGTGCCTGTTAATATTTCCTTGAATAAATATTGTTAAAATGTATAGCAGAGCAAATATGCAAGCTTTACTTCAGTTGCTTGAAAACCAATACATTAGCAAGTGCACAAAGTCTTAGCAAAATGAAATTTGGCTGGGAGACCAATTATTAATCAGCTTCTGTAATTTATTCTCTGTCCAGCATGAAAATATTGCTAACATTGAAAAACTGGACATAAACCCTGAATGCTTTTGCACAGTAAACAAGCTGAGATGACAAATGTTTCATCAAAGCAAACTGTTTTATGTACTGTAATTGGTGTGGTCTGGAATGAAAACTTCTATAAAGCTCACTTTGATTCTACCTACCTTTGTTTCAGAGCTTTGTGCTGTATTTTTGATTAAGTAAATCACTTAAGATTCTGGCAGTGTTTGTACATGATTTACTGCTTGTTTACTAGATGTTAGGGGTAAGAAATTCACTGCTCACACGAGTAGTTTTTCATCATAAGCTGAAGAGGTTATTTTGCAGTAACGTGCAGGAAGATTAGGAAAGTAAATTAGAGTAAGTTGGAAAAGTAAGAATTGAGTGCTTTATTAGGTTTTAATGTATTATTGTAGTGAAAAGCGTGAACATTTTATTTTAAATTTTAATCAAAAACCTAACAGGAGCAGGCTTGAGCTTGAGTTCAGCCATTATTGTGAATGACAGTTTTTTTTTCCAGTAATATCCCCCTCAGAATTGTGCTAATTCAGCTCTCTCCAAAAAGCAATTCTTGATCTTGTCCTCCTTCTGAACTGTTGCCCCACGTCTAACACCCTTGAGCATGTTGTCACCTGCAAAATCAGTGTGATTTTTTTTTTTTCTGCATTCCATCTTTGAATCTTTCCAGTCAAGTTTCCACACAGGCATGGTATTGAAATGGTTCCTATTAAAGTTACAATTATACTTTTGTCACCATCACATAAGCTATCTCCTTGTCCTTCTCACCTTTGTAATTTTTCATCATGGCTCTCCATGCTGTTGGCATCCAGTATTTCTTCACGATTATCCAGCTGTATCATGGCACACTTAGTGGTTCTCCTGTTATCTATCCAAGTTGCACCAAATCTAATCTGCCCAAAACATTTTTGAGTTGTATTGGCTCCCAATTAAGCAACACCTCAATTTTAATAAAAAAATCCAGTAAGAGGATTCCGGAGCTTTAGGCCAAGGTAACTGAAGGCATGGCCACCAATGATAGTGTGAGTGAAATAGGCCAGAAATAGACAAACATATATAGCATTCAGAGGGTTGTGAGATTTGAGGAGATTAGTGAGGCTGTGAAAGAGTTTGGAAACAAAGATGACAAGATAATAGAGATAACAAGCATGGGGCTGGATGAACACATCAGGTCAAACAGCATCATAGGAGCAGGAAAACTTGACGTTTCGGGCCTAAGCCGGGTCTAGGCCCGAAACGTCAAGCTTTCCTGCTCCTATGATGCTGCT
>JAHRHZ010000009.1:11761743-11776951 GCA_024137785.1 Ginglymostoma cirratum
CTGAATTATTTTTCCATAAATGTTTTCAACTACCATGTATTTGTCTTTTTCAAATTTCTTGTGCTAGGACCCTTTTTTTAGATCATTGAATTTTTTTTCTGCCAATTAACCACTTTGATATTTTCTGGTCTCTATTCATAAATCCTTTAAAACAAATTATGATGTGATCACTGTTAGTTGATGACCTACTGTAACGTTTGCCTTGCTACATTTCCCAGAGCAAGATAAACACTGCTTCCTTCCTCCTTAGACTGGAGATGTCTTGAATGAGAGAGGTTTCCTGTATATAAATTAGAATTGCCTTATCCATAAATAGCACAATAATTATTTTAATGCAGGGCATGCAAAGCAAAATTTTCAACTATTGCCTCCTTATTTTTGTGTTAGGCTGAATTTTGCTATCAAATTTGGTCCTGTATGTGGAAAAGAAATATTTGCAACAAAGTAACAGCTCCCCAGTTCTCGGTAATCCTGTTTTTTTTTCCCCCCCTCCACCTTCAGTCTCATTCAACAATGGCCTACTCCTTGGTGGTCAAATCTCTCTTGTCCTTGAGTCAAATAAACTTGGTTTGGGGACCTTCTAGTAAATTCTGTAACATTGGGCTCTAAATAATTTTGCCACATTCCTCTTCCACTCCTTCCTTATCAATCCTGAATCCTGGCAATTATATATATTAACCCACTCCTGTCCTTGTTTGAGCCATTTCTGTTAATACAGCTGTCTCAATATCATGCAACAATTTATGCAGTTTATCAACCTTTATGAACATGCCTTCTTTATCGATTGTCTTTCAGATTTGGAACCTGCATTTTTTTGGAATATGATAGCTGCAGAAACAATAGACTTGTATCTGTGATAGTTTCTGTTCCTTGTTGCTGTTTTCTAGTTGCCCAATCCATGTTGAATTCCACTCAATGGCACTAATTAATTTGAGATATTTGATCCTGTCTTTGGTCCCAATGTGTACAGGTGTTCCTATTACCAGAACCTGTCTGAATATCCCAACATTCTACTTTTCGTAGACTCAGTAGTTTAATTAACCATTTGAGATAACAAATGATTTTTTTTTAAAAGTACACAGACAGTGTTAACCTTATGCAATTCTTTTAAGTGGTAACCAAGATGAGATGTAACCAGTAAATGATTGAAGTTCTCTCAGTAAAAACTAGTAGAACTATATATAAAGCCATGTAAAGTTCAAGCTCCTGTGTACATAGTGTCAAATTAAGCAAAACTGAGTTTGACTAGAAATCCATGGTAAATATAAGAATGCCTTGTAAACAGTGACTTGTAAATGGCGTGAAAGCTAATGGAATGCTGGCCTTTATGTCTAGAAAACTGGAGTACAAGGATGCTGCAGTTAGTCAAAAACCTGTCTGCTGTTTTCAGTATTACAAAACTGTTCTTCTTCTGATATTTGTTTTCCCTTCACTGATAACACTTCTGTGTAATTTTTCTGTATATTCGTGAGTTTTAAAAGGGGTAAATTAGAAATAGTACATAAATTTGAAATACTGTTCTTAAAGTTCAGTGTTATGATAAATAGTTCATAGATAAATAGCTGAGGAAGCCTGGCATGGATTGCTTTTGTTCTGAGGTAACATTCAGTCAGAGGAAAATTGGGATTTTTGGTCGTGTTTGTAAATCTTTGCATTTCGGCGATCCCAGAAACAGTGGGGCTTGATTCCAGCACAGACCACCTTATCCCATGAATCGTGACTACTGCCTTCACCAGGATCCAGATTGAGATGTCTCCTGGCTGTCATGTCCCTGGCTCCATGTTATGGCATTAAATTTTCCACAGATTTATTCAAATATTTGTTGTACTCCTTCCTATTGCTACATTCTAAAAAGGACTAATTCTTTTCTCCTGGATTTTTCATCCCTATCAAGTCATCTTTGACTTTATTACTGGTATGTGCAGCTTCTGAAAATGCTTACTGTATGTGTTTTTTTTAAAATATATTCCTCTGGTAGGATCTCTTCTTTTGAAAATGAGAGTCTTTCTTCCTACCATTCATTTCACTGGCTTCCACATTTCACATCATCTGACATTTCTACCACCTGTGATGCAATCACATCACTCCATAGTCTCTCTGCTACTTTGTTAAAATGAAACTGCAACATGCAGTTGATCCTGTGTCATTCTTCCAATTTTAGATTTTATTTTCAAACAATATGCTTAGTGTTGAAGACTTATCTTGTCTCAAATTATTCTTTATTTCATGTGAGCTGGAATTTAAATCCATTTCATTAGATCTGGAACATAATGCCGATCTGAGTAATGGTGACCATAATAACTGTCATCAGTATTTATTTTAAACAGAACACCTGTCTGGTTCATTTAAAGTCCTCTGGGAAGAAAATCTGCCATCCTTACCTGGGTCTAACCTACATATGACTCCAGATCCATAGCAAAGTGGTTTGATCTTGACTATACTCTGAACTAGTTAAGTAATGTACTCAATTCAAGGACAGATAGGAAAGGGCAATAAATCCTAGTCTTGCCAACAACACTCTCTCACCATTTCCAGTGCTTATTGGATTCTTTTCTCAAAGCCACAGTGGATGCACATGCACGACATTTCCAGTCAGTGCATCCCAAATGCTATGTGAAAAAAGTTTTTCCTCGTGTGACTGATTGGCAAAAGAACAATTATCTTAAGTTGGTGAACCCTTGGTTTTTGACCCTTGGGCCAATAGAACAAAGAACAAAGAAAACTTACAGCCCAGGAACAGGCCCTTCGGCCCTCCAAGCCTGTGCCAATCCAAATCCACTGTCTAAACCTATCGCCCAATTCCTAAGGATCCGTATCCCTCTGCTCCCCACCTACTCGTGCATCTGTCCAGACGCACCTTAAATGAATCTACCGTGCCTGCCTCTACTACCACTGCTGGCAACGCGTTCCAGGCACCTACCACCCTCTGTGTAAAGTACTTTCTGCGTGTATCCCCCTTAAACTTTTCTCCTCTCACCTTGAACGCGTGACCCCTCGTTATTGAATCCCTCACCCTGGGAAAAAGCTTATCTCTATCAACCCTGTCTATACCCTTCATGATTTTGAAGACCTCAATCAGGTCCCCCCTCAATCTCCTTTTTTCTAATGAAAACAATCCTAACCTATTCAACCTCTCTTCATAGCTAGCACCTTCCATACCAGGCAACATCCTCGTAAACCTTCTCTGTACCCTCTCCAAAGCTTCCACATCCTTTTGGTAATGTGGCGACCAGAACTGTACACAGTATTCTAAATGCGGCCAAACCAAAGTCTTGTACAATTTTAACATGACCTGCCAGCTCTTATACTTAATACCCCGTCCGATGAAGACAAGCGTACCATATGCCTTCTTGACCACTCTATCCACCTGTGCAGCCACCTTCAGGGTACAATAGACCTGAACTCCCAGATGTCTCTGCTCATCAACTTTTCCCAAGGCTCTTCCGTCTACAGTATAGTTTGCTCTAGAATTAGACCTCCCAAAATGCATCACCTCACACTTGCCCGGATTGAACTCCATCTGCCACTTCTCCGCCCAACTCTCCAGTCTATCTATATTCTCCTGTATTCTTTGACAATCCCCTATGCTTTCTGCTACTCCCCCAATCTTCGTGTCATCTGCAATGGAACCAGTTAGTCTCTATCTACTCTGTCGAGACCCTTTGTGGTTTTCAACATATATCCTCTCTACAAAAAGCAACCCAACCATTCCAATTTTTTTTAATTCACCTAATGCACATGAGCGTCACTGGCTCGCCAGAATTTATTGCTTATCTCTAGTTGCCCTTGAAAGTGGTGGTGAGCTGCCTTCTGGAACTGCTGCCATCTATGTGCTATTGATAGACCCATAATGCCCTTAGAGAGGGAATTCCAGGATTTTTGACTCTGCAACAGTGAATGCGTGGAGGTCTTTCCAAGTCTGGATGGTGAGTGGCTCGGAGGGGAATTGCCAGTGTTGGTGCTCCCATGTCTCTGCTGCCCTGTTCGTTCTACTGGAAGAGTTTTGGATTTAGAAGGTGGTGTCTAAGGATTTTCAGTGAACATCATGTAGATATTACACACTGATGCTACTGAGCATCAGTAATGACACAACAATGCCCCTCATCCCTGAGACCATTCTTGTAAATTATTTCTGCACCCCTCAAAAGAGTTTCTTAAAAAAAAATGTTCTTTTCTAAAATGCAGAGCCTAGAATTTGATGTAATATTCCAGTTGAGACCAAACTATTATTTTTTAAAAGTTCATTCTAACTTATTTTTCATTCTAAGTCACTATTTATAGAGCCCACGATCCTATATTGCCTTTTTAACAACTTTTCAACTTGCATTACCACCTTTAAACTATGTTTGCATATATGCCCACTGGATCTCTGCCCCAATCACTTTAGAATCATGCCCTTTTACATTTCCTAGTTCTTCCTACCATCGTTTCATACCTCATTGCATTAAATTTAATCTGTCACATGATTCCAAAGCACTAGCTTCTCTGTCCTGTTGAAGTCTGTCACTGTCCTCCTCAGTTCACATGCGTCCAGGTTTTGGGCTATCTGCAAATTTTGCAATAGTGTCAAGGTGATTTATATACTTTATCGTGAAAAATGGGTCCTAAGTACTAAGCCCTGGGTAATCATACTATGAAGCTTCAATTCAAAAAAAAAATCCATCTGTCATCACTCTGTTGCTGAGCCAACTTCATATCCAAGCTGCTGCTGTCCCTTTTAATGTTGCTGGCAAGACTAGTAATTGGCGTTTATATCAAATAAATGTCATTTGAAAGTCCAAGTGCACCACAGTCACCACATTATCCTCAACAACCCTCTCTCTTACCTCATCAAAAAAAGCACAAACAAGACAGTTAAATAGAATTTGCCTTCAACAAATACATGCTGGCTTTTCCTAATTACCCCACACATACAAACATTGTGATTTCCACACAATTGTTCCTAAAAGCTTTCCTGTCACTTGGGTTAAATTGACTGCCCTATAATTGCTGGTTTTTCCTTGCACTAGTTTTTTGAGCAAGTATGTAATAGTTGCAATTCTCCCTTTGGCACACTCCTTGAATTCACAAAATCTTTTAGTTTGTGAGCTATCCTAAAATTAGAAAGGCAATGAAAGATATTGAATCCTGAACATTTCAAATAAAGGCTTCGGGGAAAGGAACTATTCATCCCTAACCATTTAACATGTGTCCCCCTCCGTCATGCAATGCATCATTCGCTGATAACGCTGATCATTTTGCAGTTACACTACTTTGAAGCAACCTGGCAAGTCATTTGATTATAAAAACAGATGCAGTACCAGGTTTGTGTCTCATGTCTCTGTAGATCTACTGGAATCCACTACATGACCTTGCAAAGAACATCCTGCTTTGATTATAGTTTTTTTGAAAATCACCCGTGTACAGCTTTGCATGGGTGCTGATTTTGAGATAAGCCTGAACTTACACAGGCTTAAATCTTGCTGAACCTGTCCATTCTGATATTTAAAATCCACTGCAGTCTCCTCCCTTTCTCATCCAAATTAACTATAAACACTTATTCCTTTTCTCCTTCAAATGATCAAGCTTCTGAAGTTGTACTCAGGAACAATTTAATTCAAATACTGTCCTAAATTTTCACCACAATGGGGTACATCTCCCTTGTGAAAATACCAGAAGTCCGGAATCCCATGTCTGACCTCCAGGCCCGACATTTCTCCCTTTCACAGGGCCAAGACCTGGGGCCAGTTGTAGTTCGAGTATACATAGTTGCCAGAGGCAGCTGGCCGTATAAGTGATCAGTTGCCTCTGCGTAAACTAGATTTTGAGTTCCTGATGTTGGACCAAGTTAAGAGCAGGTTTATTCTAAGGACATTTGTCTTTGGAGAGCTGAGGTACCCCTGAATTTATAGTCTCGTACCACCTTTGGGGTGAGGGTCAGGTGCCATTTGGGACTGTTAATCAGTGAAGATTGTGTGAAAGGTGCATTCAGCCTCTTAGAATAGTTCAAATTAGCAAGATCTATCAAGTGTCAATTTGTTTTTCAATTGTGTGATCTACAGTATAGAACACAAGACTAAAAAGTTTTTTTTTTAACTCCTCTGTGACTGGGTACTTGTGGTTAATGAAGGAGTAAGCATGGTATGTGAAGGGAAAAGGGGAGTGGGCAGTAGTGTACGTTAAATTGGCATGGGATACGAGGGACCAGGAGATAAATAGAGAGGCATAGGGTAGCGCAAAGGATGCCAAGGGGATCTGAGGGATGGATACAGAACAATTAGGTTGCATTGGTGGCACGAGTGTTTGTGGATGAAGGGTTTGGAGGGATGATAAATAGAGGATGGTTTTATAGTTCTCCCCTTTTTTGGAGAGAAAAAGTATCTCTTTTGGATTGAGTATTGAGGCATGCTGCGGGGAGGCGATGACCTAGTCGTGTTATCGCTGGACTATGTTTTGGAGACCCAGGTAATGTTCTGGGGACCAAAGTTTGAATCCTGCCAACGGCAGATTGTGGGATTTGAATTCGGTAAAAAATGTAGTCTGGAATTATGGGTTTCATGAAGACCATGAATCCATTGCTGATTGTCAGGAAAAACTCATTTGGTTCACTAATCTCCTTTTAGGGAAGGAAACTGCCAACCTTACCTGGTCTGGCCTAGATGTGACTCCAGACCCACAGCAATGTGGCTGATCCTTAACTGCCCTCTGAGCAATTAGAGATGGACAATAAATGCTGGCCTAGCAATGACCATATCCCATGAATGAATAAAGAATTAAAAAGAAAGGTAGGATAACCTTTGGGAGAAATGAGAAACTTTTTTTGGAATTGTGAAAAAGCATGTATTTGGCTGAAAAGTGCAAAATTCATATGGACTACCAAAGTTGTCAGTTTTTAAACAAAAGGTTTGAAAAAGTCTATCAACAGATTTAAGAACAGCTTCTTCCCTGCTGTTATCAGACTTTTGAATGGACTTGTCATATATTAAAGTTGATCTTTCTCTGCACCTTCTCTGTAGCTGTAACAATATATTCAGCATTTTGTGATATTACAGTGCTGTAGTTTGGAGGTTATGATTTGCCTGATTAGTATGCAAAACAATACTTTTCACTGCATCTTGGTACACGTGACAATAATAAATCAAAACCGTCCAAACAAAAAGTGGATTTCAAAATAAGTTTTAGATATTTGAGTGCCTGTTCGTACAACACGTGCAGTAATGGCTTACATGATTGATTTGTTAAACTATCCTTTTCAGACTGGGGTGCCTGCTGTCATGTCAGCATCAAAGTGGACAGCACCAACTGCACGTAAAATAGGAATACTTGCTTACAAAATGCATTGAGCATTTGAGTAACGTGGTTGGCTGTGGGAAGAACCACTGAGTCTACCTTTGTCTGCCCTCAACATACGTATACACACTTTCTACTATAAAACGTAGCTTCTGGGGCCCTAACAAGAGGAGGGACAGACATTTTGACACTTTGAACCCCTCTGCGTCCCATTGCCTGGACCTATTGGTGGCCTTTATTTTGGCCAGGCCCAGGAGCTGTGCCTCCAATCCAGGAAGGCAATGGCCTAGTGATGTTATCATTGGAGTGTTAATCCAGAGACCCAGGTAATGTTCTGGGGACCCGGGTTCGAATCTTGCCACGGCAGATGGTGGAATTCAATAACAATCTGGAATTAGGAGTCTGATGGCTGTGAATCCATTGTCAATTGTCAGAAAAACCCATCTGGTTTGCTGACGTCCTTCTAGGGAAGGAAGCTGCCATCCTCACGTGGTCTAGCCTACACGTGACTCCAGACCCACAGCAATGTGGTTGACTCTTAACTGCCATCTGGTCAATTAGGGCAATAAATGCTGGCCTGGCCAATGATGCTCACATCCTGTGAATGAATTTAAAAAAATCTGCTCAGCTCCCTTCATACAGGATGCCTAAGGGTTAGGGCACGGTGCTGACCTGCAACCAAAAATTTAAAATACAAGGCCACCTTACCATGACCCAGAAAATTAGAGATATTACTGAAGTTTATTTTTGCTTCCTCTCAGTTTGTGGATTGTAAACAATTGTAGCACTTCAGTGCTCTCGCTCACACAGCAGATTGAATTTCACTTATTGATGTGGAGGTGCCGGTGTTGGACTAGGGTGGACAAAGTCAGAAATCGCACGTCACCAGGTTATAGTCTAACAGTTTTATTTGAAAACACAAGCTTTTGGAGCCTCACTCCTCCTTCAGGTATTAGTGATAGAGGTGGAATCCGACAGAATTTATAAGTAAAAGATCAAAGGGTCACACCATTGATGAGGATGTACTAAACAAACCTAAAGATGCTGTTAAATCTTTAATCAGTTAGAAGTATTTAATTGATTAATATGGATATGTAAATCCCCAAATTCCTCTCAAGTTACTGCCCTGAGAGAACCAAGAGTTTTCTCAGTGTAAAGAAGAGGTGACATTTTTGATCAGACAATGCGTGTTAGGTGTGAGGCCTAATTTAGAATCTGTTTGTGTTTTGGTTTGGAGTCAGACTGGTTTTATTTCTAAAGTAAATTTATGAAACACCATGGTCTATAAATTGTGCGCTCTTTTGAACAAAATAGAAAGTATCTGCAAATACAAATTCACCCGATAGGGGTGTGTGTGAGAGAGTATGTAAGGGGGTGAGAGGGAGTCTCACGCAGTCATGACCCCCTCTCTCTCACACTAACTGCTTACAATAAGCAGTAAACCTTTCAGAAAAACACCTACAGAAATCTTTGCTGTATTGATGCATCAATCACTTTTCTGTAACCCATTAATATCTCTCAATCCTTCCAGCTCACTCTACTTCCTCCAGTTTCTACTTTGTTCACCAATTAATTCCAAGTTGAGAAAAGTGAATTTTCACTTGAGAGATGGCTAGATTTCTCAGCAAGGTTTTCTTCAAGAAAAGTGGCAACCGTTCTTTGCCACTGATCACATTTGTTGTATCAGCTATACAGGGCAGAAAGAGCCTGTTTTGACACCTGTAGGTGTTCCACAGTGGGAGGCGATGGCCTAGTGGTATTATCGCTGGACTGTTAATCCAGAGATCCAGGGAATGTTCTGGAGACCTGGGTTCAAATCCGGCAATGGCAGATGGTGGAATTTGAATTCGATAAACATCTGGAATTAACAATCTAATGATGACCATGAGTCCATTGCCAATAGTTAGAAAAACCTGTCTGGTTCACTAATCTCCTTTAGGGAAGGAAACTGCCATCCTTGCTTGGTCTGGCCTACTTGTGACTCCAGACCCACAGCAATATGGTTGACTCTGAACAGCCTGCTGGGCAATTAGGGATGGGCAGTAAATGCTGCCTGGTCAGTGACGCCCTCATCCCATGAATGGTTGAAGGAAAAAAAAATTTCTGACTCTGCTGTGTTGGGCAATCTGTCATGGCATCATACAAGAGGCTACAGTTGCTATAAAAGTGAAATACTCTGGGTGCTGGATACTTTGAATAAGAAGAAAAAAGATTTAATTTTTCAGATTGATAACCTTTCAACAGGAAGATTAGCACCTGGTTAATTTTGGCCCAGATTTTGCAGTGCTAATAGCAGTGACATGTTCAGCATTGGAGAGGCCTGAAAATTTGCAAAGTGTGTGCTTGCATACTAATCTTAGAAATCATTGACAAACAAATGATATACCTGAGGGTCTGCCACTTAGCACGCAGCAAGGAGCTAGCTTGAGTTAGGGTTAATTGCTCATAAACTTCAAACTAAATAAAAGTTTAGAATTTCCTGTAATATCCAGCGTAATGGGTCAATACTTGTTTCACTACTACTTGGTGAAATGACACAACATGTTAGAAGTTGAAATGGATTTTTTTTAAACCTAAGAATATGTCAGTAACTAAATTTCAGAATTTCAAGTTTGAGTAGAAAAGCTTGGAGTGAGATGAGAAACGTTTTTCACTCAGACTTGTTAGGATGGACTGCACTGCCTGAGAGGGTGGTGGAGGCGATTCCATAGGCGGTTTCAAAAGAGAGCTAGATACATATTTGAAATTGAAGTTAAAGGAAAACAAAGATAGAGCTGCAGAGTGGGACTAGCTAGGTAGTTCTTTCAGGAGCTGGTACAGATGCAGTGGGTTGAGTGGCCACCTGTGGGTATTGTAAAATTCTATGTTTCTATATTTGAATTTTTTTCCAAAAAAAATCTTGTTTGAAAAGTAAAATCTCACTTTTATCATAATTTAGACTACTAAAATGTCATTTAAATTGATGTATGTAACTAGAATGGTATTTTTACTTTATCTTTTGAAGAACTGTTTAAACATTTTTATAAAATTAGAAGGTATACTTTGTAATATTATCAAATATTGTCACCTAAAATGTGATTTTTCCAGCATTTAAACAAATTTGCAGAAAAACATTTTGGCACATGAGAAGGGGAGATATAAAATATATTGATTCAGGTATATTAGGCAATCTCATTTTTCTATTCTATTTGGAAGCCAAACTTCTGTCTGTGTTAATACACTACCCTAACACCATGGGCACTTATTTTGTTAAGAAGTCTTACATGGAGTACCTTATCGAAAGCTTCTTAGAATCTAAATATATTACATCTACTCTTTCCCCTTTATCTATACTGCATATTAATTGCTCAGGAAAACATTCATAAATGTGTCAAGGTATTTCCACTTCATGAAGCCATGCTGACTTGTTTATATTATGCATTTCCAAATACTTCATGCATCCTTCAAAGTAAACTGAACATTTTTCCAATGAAAGATGTTATCTGGCCAATGGTTAGCTGTTATTTGTCTCCCTTTTTTGATTTAGTTACATTGGCTATTTTCCAAACTTGCTACTTTTCCAAGACTTGCAGCTTCTTGGAAAATGCTGTATTCACAATCTCTGTAGCTAGTTAAAATCTAAGGATGCAGTCCATCACACCCAGGGGGGTTATCAGTCTTTACACCCCTTAGTTTCCCTAGTATGTTTCCTCTAGCGATTGTTAATGTGTTTATTCTCTATCCTACTCCTTGCCCCTTGATTATTTAATACTTTAGGAATACTGTTATCCTCTACCATGAAGACTGATGCAAAATATTTATTCAACGCCTCTATTTCCTGATTCCCAATCATTGTTTCCTGCACTTCACACTTTGAGGCCGATGTTTACTTTGGCCTAAGGTAACAAGCATGGGGCTGGATGAACACAGCAGGTCAAGCAGCATCATAGGAGCAGGAAAAGTTGACATTTCGGGCCTAGACCTTACTTTGGCCTTTCTCCTTTCAATATAATTTAATTTAAGGATGCTCTTCCTGTCTGTTTTTATATTAGTTGCTAGTTTGCGTTATAATTTTACTTTGTTTTTCAGGACATATTTTGTTGGTTTTTAACACCTTCCCAGTCCTTTTGTTTGTAGTATTAAATTGAAAGAAAAGAATATACAATCTTTAACTTCCTTGGTTAACTACGGTCAGTTTACCCACGTACAAGAATCCTTCTTCCTTACCGCAATGTATCTTTGCGGTGAGTCTTGCACTATTTTCTCATATATATACCATTGTTCCTCACTGTCGTCTTTTGCTAAATGTCTTTCCCAGTGCACTCCAATCAACTCTGCCCTTACCTTTTATGTAATTACCTCACTTCAAGTTTTGCACAGTTGGTTTCCAGCCCAAGTTTCTCTAAATACTAAATTCTGCCATGTTGTGGACTCTCTCCCCTTATAAGGTCTTTTACTCTGAGGTCATTTATTAAGCCAGCCTCATACCAGACTCAAAATAGTCTGGTCCCTGATTAAATTTAGAACATATTATTCTAAGAATCTGTCCAAAATACATTCTATTAATTCTACCTTGTGGCAATCTTTGTCAATTTGATTTTCCTAATCTATATGAAGACTAAAGTCACCCATGATTAATGAACTGCCCTTTTTACTTCCCCCCTCATTTATCTTCGGACTTATTCTCTGTCCTACAGCAAAGCTATTGTTAGGGGACGTTTTGACTACTTCCACTTGACTCCCTATATGGATTCTACATCACCTGATCCTAGATCATCTTGTTATTGTATATATTCAATCTCATACTAACAAAGCCACCTGACAACTTTCCTTTCTACCTGTTCTTTTTGAAAAGTTGCATACCACTGAATATTTACTTTCCCACTTTGATCTCCTTGTAACCATGTCTCCATCATACCAACAAGATCCTTCCCATTAACCTCTCTTTATGCTGTAAATTCTTTTACATTTTTATCTTCAGACAATGAGTATTTGAGTAAAGAGCCTCTTGTTTTGCCTTTTTTAATTATTTATTTTCCACTTTTAACTCTCCTTGCTGCTTTTAAACGTGTTTATACATTCTGTCCCTGTTCTGGGTATCATTATCAAAATAGTCACTCTGCATTACTGCCAAATCCTTTTGCTACATGAGTTTACCTATCCCCTATCATAAATCTGGGTTGACTGTCTAATATTATTGATGGTTTATTGCGACATTTTATTTCACCCTTCATGACAGACAGTACTACTGACGTTAGACTAATGGGTCAATGATTCCTTGCTTTCTCCCTCCCCGGTGATTTAAATGCACCTGTATAAGTGGTTATTTCACCGAATATTCACTCCAAATGTTTACATGGGCAGTTAGTGTTGACGTAAGACTGACCAAAAATAGTGACAGAAGGAAATGTATTGATTTGCAAAGTTTTAATAATGTCGATTTGGGATTTTGAATTATCAATTCTTGCTTCCACTCTTTTTAAAGAAATGCAATTTCACGTGTGTGCATATAATATATATATACACACACAATTTAAAATGTAGCTTTTAAGTTCAGGTTTATTTCTGTCATATTGAATATGATGATCATCAGTCTTTATAGTGATTCTGAAGATTTAAGAAAGCAGAAATTTTGTCTTTGACGGGATGCAAGGAGCAGACTTGACGAAAGGGAAACAACAGTTTATGCAGCATGAGAAGAGAATGATAATTGGTTGACAAAGTTCCAACATGGACTTCTGAAATCGAGTTATGTTGAAATTGAGTCATACCGGACTCGATGTGAGTTCTGATTTCTATCTTATTGGCATGCAGATAAGGCATAAACAGTCAGCTGTCAGTCTTTGTTTCCAGAACAGATAGGTAGATTCTGTTTGATCAGGGTTTTAGTATGGGGGTGTAGCAGAGATCGGCAATCTCCATTGTCCCTTTTTCTTTCACCGAAAATGATGGAATATATTTCCAGATTCCTTTTGACAACATTAAAAGGGTTTTTTTAATACTAAATGTAAATACAACAATGTAAAATTTAAAACAACAGTTAGAAACTGCAGGTGTAATATTTTTACTGTACTGGTTGGTCATCTGTAGTTTAGCCCGTGACAAAATGGCTCTTGTGTTTTCACACTTTCTGCTCAATGATATAAAGTCCAGACTCGAGTTTGAGATGCTGAAATCTCCAGATAAAAACATTTAACGATGATATTAAAAGCAAAAATGGCCATTTAATAGGTGATCTTGATTGTGAAATATTTATTTCATTACTTTTATATGCTTAGTTTGGACTTTTTATTGCAATTTGAAAAGTGAAAGGATAGATGAAATATTTTTCAGGACAACAGTGACTTACAAATTTATGACATCCAGGTGTTGGTGATTTCAATTATAAATGTAGATTCAGAAATTTATAATGAGCAAGCTTTGAATATGATATATATGTTGAAGTGCTGCATTGTACAAAAAGATATCCTCATACCTTGGCAGAAAAACTATATTTCCCAAATGACCAAGCAAAATACCAAAAATTATTGAAATTGTTGAATAATTGCAGCGCGAAAAGATGCCAGTCAGCCTGTTTTGTCTGTGCTAGCTTTCTGCAATAGCAACATACCCATCTCAGCACCCCTACTTTTTGCCCATAAAATTATAGTTTATCCTTTACCAGCTCCCATTTGACCCTTCCACCAGTGGAAACCCTTATAGTAAGATAACCAATTTTTGTTTGACAAAGCTGCTTCTTGTAATCTGTTTGAAATAAGATTAGCCAACTGGTGGTCATTTTTACTTAAATAACAAACATCTGATCATATGTCACACAACACCAACCTAAATATGTAATTGGAAGATGAAGAATTAAGCCTCAGTCATGATATAGTAACCACAATCAAGACTTTTCACACACTTCTCCTATGAGACTGATTTGGATGAAATACAGAGCTACATGTTCATTCACACTTTATTTTTGACAGCAAAATTGACAATAAGGTATGAGGGAGGTTGTGATAATAGAACAGGAGCACTCTTCCCATCTATCCAGAGCGTGAAGGCTGTTTCAGAAATGTATAGAATTGTCAATTAAACTACTTTTTCAGAATAGAAAATTAAAATTTGTGGGTCTTTGCCCCTGAGAGAGCTAATTTACAGTTTCTGTCTTGTTTCAAACATAAAACTCTCTTGGAGGCAGGCATTGATACCCTGCTGATAAGCTGTGTAGTCCTCTGTCAGAGAATCTGCAATTAAAATACAAAGAAAAGTAAACTCAATGAGATGTTGAAAAAATCCTATTTTAAATACTGGTAAGCACCAATTCCTTTTCTCACGCTTAGTTTGCATTTGATTCATAATATCCAGACAGATTCAACGCACTGTTTTAAACGATCCATTCTCACCAAATGAGGTGAAATGACCTCTGTCCTAGCTTTTATTGCTATCAATGCTTTACCTCTGATTTTACTGTTGCATTTTTCTCCCGAGGCATAGTGTACTGACTGAATCCACAGCAAAGTGGTATTCTGATATTTTGTTTGCCCAAGTGCTTAGTTGAGAAAAGTTTGACCAAGTTTGTAGTTACATCCGTACCCAGCAGAGGGGGTGAAGTACCAGAGGAAATGCTGTATTTAATTTCACTGAAGCCCCTGATAGACTATTTTTGGAAGCTTTGATCAGCTAAAACTGTTAGGTTGGGTTTTTTTAAAAGAAAGGAATAGTAGGTAGAATATTCTATCAAAAAAAAAATCTGTGTAAATTTCCAGGAGTTGCACAGCGCATTTTTCTTGTTAACTGGTAACAGATTTTATCAGGCAATTCTCCTTGCCTCATGAGCTATGCACCAGTGTCACCATTGGCACTATGGTGCACTCAGCAATGGTGGAAGAATTCACCACTTCCAGGCCATCCCAGAATTCCCATCACTGTTTAAACTCTAACCATGTGCCCTGTAGAGTGCTGATAATCAGGAGGT
>JAHRHZ010000009.1:11777351-11803255 GCA_024137785.1 Ginglymostoma cirratum
AAGGGTTTAGGCCCGAAACATCAAGTTTTCCTGCTCCTATGATGCTGCTTGACCTGCTGTGTTCATCCAGCCCCATGCTTGTTATCTCGGATTCTCCAGCATCTGCAGTACCTTTTATCTCTTTCCTACTCCTCTGCTGCCTGGCCTGCTGCGTTCCACCAGCTCCACACTGTGTTATCTCTGACTCCAGCATCTGCAGTTCTTACTAATCTTTGAGGACATCCAGGATGATTTTATTACAGATACAAGTTTGTGACTTTGTATTAACACCTGTTTCACCAACTGTCATTGTCACTGCAGCTGCAGGAATCCAGCTATATAGGCTATCCGCCCCTGGTGTCATCCCATCTTGGAACACTAAGAGAACCGTAATCTTCCCTAATGTCCAGCGCAGCATCATATGTTCACTGTGGAAGACCTTCAAACATTTGAAAATGTTCACCTTTAATCAACAACAGCAATAGTGAAGAAAAACAAAAAAATTTTTGCATTCGCTTCTAGGAGTAGTTGCCTTTCAAGTAGCAACAAATTTGCAATCATTGATCACTGCATCCAGATTGTGGAAGTGGGGAATGTGATGGCAAAGTGGTAAAGACACTGAACCTGTAATCCAGAACCCCAGGTTAATGTTTGGGGATATGGGTTCAAATCCCACTATGGCAGATGGTGAAATTTGTATTCAATAAAATCTGGAATTAAAAGACTAGGTCATTTGGTGACCATTCAATTACTGCTGATGACCATTTTTTTAAAAAAAACTCATCTTGATCACTAATCTCCTTTTGGGGGAAGGAAATATGCGCCCCCCCCCCCAAAAACCCCTTACCGGTGCTGGCTAAGTGTGATTCCAGAGCAATGTAGTTGACTCCTCACTTTCTCTGGGCACTAAATGCTGCCTTAGTTAGCGATGCCCACAAAGAAAGGATGTGATGGATCCTGAAGGGCTGAGAGAGCAGCAGCAGCAATCTTCTGAGGAGAAAGATGAGGACATTGAGCAAGAGGAACATCAGCTTCAGCATGGTAGAGTGCTGTAGCATTGGGCACAATAAGCTTGACAGGACCAAATTAGTTTCAGCTCCTGTAGATATGATTTTTTTATTTGCTCTTAGGAAGTGGCATCACATCCTGCGATCAAATAAAAAAAAAAACTGATGTTCTTCATGCTCAATGTCTGTGACGCAGTAGTACTGCCCACTGTGTCGTCAGTAAATGAAATGAACTGATGTGATCTGCTGTAAATCTCATCAGTACCAACCTTGATATATGTGAGGGATACCACACAGGTACCAAATGGATCCTTCTAAGCAACCAGTTGAATTACTGTTTAGTGTAACTGTCATCTTTACAGCACTAGGATGAGACGTTTATCTATCCCTTCAGTTTTTTTTGGTCCATTAGTTGACCTTGTTCCAGTGTTTCAGGGCATCCTCCATCTGTAGTGACGCAACCTCCATCATCTAGAAGAAATGACATTGAGCATGCATCCTGCCCGTCCGGAGGGGCTGTGTCATCTTCATGTGGGAACTGTTTGGCAGCTGTTTGAAGTTGCTGCTGATCTTGGGCTGGCTGGTGCATTTGTTCCTTTTTGATTTTGCTGCACGTTTTGTTGTACTGCAGCTATTGCAACAAGAATTCCTGCTGTTGTATCCATTGGTTACAGTTTCAAAGAGCCTGTGGTGAATATCATAAACAGAACAGGTTGTACAACTGCAACAAGACATTGCAAGAGCTTGTGGTTATTGATACCTTGTCCCTACTATCAGCCAAGAAAGGCAGCATTGTATATCATGGAGGTGAATATTTGCAGTTCAATGCAAGAGAAAGTCAGCTCCTGCTCTTGGGTAGCCTTTAGGATCTTGCATTGTCTTTGTGAATTATGGCCCACAGTTGAAAGTTATCAGGTCATTTGTGAGCAGTGCTGTTTCACAAATGACTGATCGATCTGTAATGACCAGTTACATGGTCAAGATTGTTTGTGGCCATGATTTGTATCCCCAAAGTTGTACACCTTGTGTATTTCACCTGCGGAGTCAGATGATTACAGACTACTGGAGAAATTCAGGTCTGATAGCATCTGTGGAGAAATCAGTAGTTGACTTATCAAGAGCAGTCTGACTCCTTTTCAGTTCTTGGACTTCAGGGATTTGCCAGCATTCTGTTTGTTTCGGATTTACAGCAAGTGCAGTAGTTTATTTTTGTTCAATGACAAACCCATGCTGTTACCCCTTTTAAGAGCCGCATGTTGGTCGTAAATAGAGCCTGCAGGCAGAAGAGAGAGAATTTACTCAGACCACTTCAAGTGGGGCTGCAGCTATTTTCCTATTCGTTTGTATATTAACAATTTGTATGAGGATGGAAGGCAGTGTAAGCAGTAAATTAGTGAGGCTTGGCGTGTTAATCAAGGGTATCCTCCATACCTCCATGTTCCTTCTTTTATTGCATTCCCTGTCTATCCCAGCAGCACTGTGGTTCCACATGTTACCACTGAGCTCTTTCATTTGTTTTATCCCCCAACGTTATCCCTTAAATCCCCAGCTGTATAAGTTAGTGATGCCACTTATCAAGCTGTACTCTTCCCTACAGCATGGAAGCAGGCCACATCAGTCCACACCAACCCTCTGAAGAACCTCCCACCCAGACACACCACCTACCCTATCCCTGTAACCCTGAATTTTCCATAGCTAGTCCACCTAACCTACACGTTTTGGATGGCCAATTGATCTGAACTGCACATTTTGGATCATGGGAGGATACTTGAGCACCCAGAGGAAACCCACGCAGACATGTGGAGGACGTGCAAAATACACAGTCAGTCACCCGAGGCTGGAATCAAACCCGGATCCCGGGTGCTGTGAGGCAGCAGTGCTAACCACAGAGTCACTGCAACAGTGAAGGCTGTCTTCCTTGATCAGAGAGGATTAATTCTCTTAGACTTTAAATCATAGTTATTTGTTCGTAGCACATGATGCAGATGTAATATGGACCTCACATGATTGTATATAGTAACAATTACATCCCCTTGTCTGACTACTGCTCACAACTACAATAAGCTGCCCGGTTTTGTTTGTACTAAGTAGCAATGCAGAGCAAAAGTACTGTGAGCCTTTTCTGATCTGACTGAGGCGTCAAAGCACAAAAAAAAAGTGAAGGCAGAGATGCTAAGAGAGCGAGCACTAAAAATGTAATTAAGGTACCCTGAGATGTGTGGCTGGTCCCGTGTAATGCTGCTGACGGGGATTTTGCACAATGAAAGGTGTTGGTATACTCCAAATTGCAGCATTTGAAGTGGTGAACTACATTCGAAGTGGATCAGAGATGCACCATTATGATGTGATGAAACCGATGCATGTCCGATGCTAACCTCCATGGACAGGTGTTTAGGGTGGTAGCTGCCCATGGAATACAAGTTAAGCTGTTAGTGGTTGCTGTCCAACTTGGAGCTGTTGCTGTCCTCCTACAGGAGCAAGCGGAAAACTGGAGCTTCTAGGTACCCCCCCCCCCCGACTTCCATGATGTGATTGTCACCCTCTATATTCTACTTGGCAGTTGGGAGAATGGGAAATTGCGTATCAGTGAGACAAAACTAGGTAATGATGCCATCAAATTCATGCAGTTAGGCCTCTGCCTCTTACTAGCAAGATTCCTATCACACTGTTGAAAACTTATTTGTAGAATTGAATTTTTTTCAACAAGAAGAAGCATGTTTCTCCGATTATGCCATAGTGTCCCAACTGACTTGCCATTGTCCACATCGTCCAGGGGCTGGGAGATTCTGTTTGCTCCGACTGTATCTTTATAAATGCGTTTCCTAACATGCAACAGGGACCTTACTTGGAGTTTTATTGGGATGGGGATGGTAGCATAGCCATTTTGTTCCGGGACTAACTATTCAGTGTATGGATTACTGCAATAGAGATAGAAGCTCAAATCCCACTGCAGGTGCGGAATTTATATTCAATTATTGTTGTAAATCTAGCATGTAAAGCTTGATTCAGTAATAGTATCCACGTTGTAATATAACAATCCAGGTTCACTAATGCCTTTACTGATCCCTTCGTTTAGGGAACCAAATCTGCTGGATGTACACTGCTTAGTCTAGAACTTATGGCAAACGGCAATGTTGTTACCTCATAACTGTCTCCCTCAAGTGGTCAAGCAAGCTGTTCAGTTGTTCCAAGCTGCTGTGAAAAGTCTATTAATAAAACCAGACATACTACCAACCGCAACAATAAAGACGCAACTGGTGTAGTCAAAACTGCAGAGCCCTGCTCTCTAATAGCTAGAGGCCTATATCAGGGACTAGATAAACAATAGCTTGGTGTGGTCATTCTCATAAAATACTACCTGCGCTCGTGTCCCAGACTCCTCTATCACCAGTGATGTATCCTATCCCACCAGAGGTACCGCATAGTAATATCCAAGTAATTATTTGGTAGAGTACAACTTATGTATTGCTGAAAAAAATTCATATCACAGCTTTTTGTCTTGCACTCATCAGGACAATTTCCAAGAATACCACTAAAGAGTTTGGCATATACTCTGGCAGAGTTGGTGTTATAGAGAATGCACTCATTTAAAGATCGATTGCTAATTGTCAAGCTTTGTTTTGATCTTAAACCAGGCAGGTTGACCAGTCAGGGCATTGCTCTGAGAAATAAAGCAGCAAATGGCTGTCACCTATTTTATTGGTTTGAGCCAGGTGCGTGCTACACTTGTTCTTTCTGAATGCAAAGAACAGGGCCCTGCGTATTCATATATGTAATGTCCCAACAAGCAAATGCATCACACCACATTCCCAACTGACAATTGGCTGTCAGTGTATTTATTTGCGCAGTCAGAATTGTCTGGCAAATGTTGTCCAATTGTGGAATCTCATCTAATGTTGGACACAGCCCTTAGAATATTTCAAGAATGGGTGCTTGCTGCTTGAGATCCTGAGTTCATAAATTCAGCGAGTTGTCACATGGAATTCTTGGAAAAGATCAAAAAGTTCCTGGCTGATATCGACAACTTTGTATTAAGCTCCAGTTGGGTGTTCCGTTTTTATTCTTGAAACTGCATCGGTTCCAAACCAGTCATAGTGTGTTAATGCAGCATAACAATAAGTTCCATGAAGTTCATAGCTGTACACAGCATCAAATAGTTGATGAAATATGGAAGCTATGAAGAGCTGTGCACTGTTGTTAATGAGCAGATTTGAGGGACTGAGATGAGACAGAACGGAATATCTGGAGAACTTTCTAGTCTATTTGCATTCCTTCTCATGCACAAATATGCTGGCCTTCATATTCTTGTTAGTTTGCTGGATTTACGTACGCTGGTGCCTTTAATGGGAAATTCACGTTAAATCTGATCATTGAACACAGAACAGTTTTAACGACATGATTATTGCCACTGATATGCCAGGCATCCTCCTTAGAACGATATATGGGTACATTTCAAATGTGCAGTCTCATTCCTGCACACAATCAATGATTAGAGATCTTTAAAATGTTGAATTCTAGATTTTACGTTTTTGTTCCTTTCCATCTGTCTCTCTCTTTTTTTCCGTCTGTCGTATCCTTGACTTGGATTTTGTGGTCAGCGGCATTCACCACTGATATCAAAGGAAATTGCCCACCAAAGCACATGATCTCCGAATCATGGAATCCCAACAAGTCCGCACCAACCATCAGAGCATCCCCCTGGACCCATTCCCCCACAGCCCACCTATTCTATACGTCCCTGAACACTATGGGCAATTTAGCATGGCCAATCCACCTAGCCTGCACGTCGGGGAGAATTTGCAAATTCCACGCAGACAGTCGCCCGAGGGTGGAATCGAACCTGGGCCCTTGGCTCTGTGAGGTAACAGTGCTAACTGCTGAGTCACTATGCTGCCCCAGTATCATTATGGCTTCCTCTTTCTGCTTGGCAGCTTAAATTTCATTCCTAAGTCAAGGGAATTTTCAGCCTGGAGCAGCAGTGATACCAACCTGTAGAGTAAGCAGCCAGACACACAAGTATCTCTACTTGCAGGGGATTAGTAAATTAAAATCAGGGACTTGAATTTTTATTTGCATTCTGAGATTTTATGATTGGATTGAAGTAGGAGCTAAAGCTGGAGAAATTTCTCATTTCATAAATCTAAAATTAGCTTTTCAGGGTCAGTGAGTGTGTTACGTGCCAGTTTTTAAGATGTCATATGATCATACAGAACTTGTGTGGGTGGGAAAAAAAGACATGCTTTTCATTTTGCAATTTAAGGAGAAGCAATGGCCCATTGGTATTATCACTGGACTGTTAATCCAGAGACCCAGGTAATGTTCTGGGGACCAGGGTTCGAATCCTGCCAAGGCAGATGGTGGAATTTGAATTCAATAAATATCTGGAATTAAGAGTGTAATGATGACCATGAATCCATTGCTGATTGTCAGAAAAACCCATCTGGTTCACTGATATCCTTTCGGGGAGGAAACTGCCGTCCTTATCTGGTCTGGCCCACATTTGACTCCAGACCCACAGTGATGTCGTTGGGCAATAAATGCTGGCCTAGCCAGTGATGCTATCATCCCGCGAATCAATAAAGGGGAAAAAAAAACTTACCAGGACAAGTACAAGAATGCCAAATTTCAAAGGAACATAAACATTGGACAAAATAATAAAGTAAACTTCAGGTACGTAATTTTTTCAAGTTTGAGTGTCCCAGTTCATAAGGTGCCAGTTAAAGCAAAGTTTGCTATCCTATATGACTCCTTTGGTAGGCAAACTGTTTTGCCTAGGCTGCAGCACTCTGTTAGTGGAAATTACCACTTAGGTTGCTACTGCATCGCAACAACATGAAATTACTAGCTGCATCTGTGGCTCATATTTTATCACATAATATATCACCTTCCAGCATAATTTGAAAGAGACTCCACACTTTTAGTCCAGTAACCTGAAACCAGTTTCCGCATTTGTGAGATAAATGAGCCGTGATCTGATTGGAGGTGGCCGTTAACCCCCAGGATTGTTGTTGAGACCTATTTTGGCATAGAATGTTCACTGAGCAATGAAATTAGTGATTTATGAAGCTAATATGTTACTTTAATGTCAAGTAACATCTCATTCAATGAGGTGTAACCTATTTCAAGGATATTTGTAGCGAGATAAATGATCTAATTATGGAAGTTCTTGTCAGTTCATAGATTTTTCCATGGACTTGATGGGCCGAACAGCCTGCTTCCACACTGTAGGGATTCTATGATACTATAACTGATTTTGGGGAGGGGAGAGGTGTCTGGTTGGATCTCATCAGTGCACCTCTGTCGAACCATAGAATAACTGATAACAAGTTCTTGCTGTCTGTTGGTTTGCATGTGCAGATTCCCAAAATGCTGGTACGCAGTTATGTAAAGACGACAAGTGATGACTTTCCAGACCCTTTTATTTAGCTATCCCGACCTGATCTGATTCACCCTCCTCCTTTTCTTTCATGATTCCTATTCTATAGTCGATCCTGAAATCTCAATTAATGCACACATCATTGATCTTGCCATTAAAGTCCCAGAAGCCCCATAACTTTTGCTGAGACCGGCTCTCACTTCCAGTTGAAATGCAAAAGTGGAGTACAAAACGTGGCCCAATTATGCATGCTGCAGAGTGCTCCTCTCCAGAATTCCACTATAGTAGCATAAATTTCCCATGATCTCAATTATAAGTAATTTTTTTGTGCTATAAAATTACATCCCTGATTTTAATCTTATTGCTTGATCACTTTTTAAGAAGCCAAAGCTTTTGTTGCCTCTTTACATTTTATATTGCTTTGTTTGAAACAAAGTTATTGAGTTTGAGTAGAATTATTTTTGAATTGATAGGTCAATGCTCTAACATTGAAGAAGTGAAAGCAAGGCAAGTGCATTGCTATTGGTAAAGGATATAGTAAATGCCTTTGTTTAAAAAAAAGACAAATATAAACATGACAAAAATAATTTTAAAAAAGTCCATCTCCATTTGGATTACAAAGTTGTTATTGTGACTTTAATCTTGTCAGTATTATGATATTTTGTGACCGCTCTGGTAACAGGTAGTTTTGACAGTTGAGTATTGATTTTAAATTCTGAAACTTTCATTTGAACTGTAAGTATTTATTATGACAACTTTCTCTGCCTTAACTTACAAAATAAAGCTAATCACTGGGACTGATATTTATAGTAACTATATCGTCCTGTATTACAACACTCTGCGGCTACATGTTGAAGTATTATTGCTGAAGTATTGAAAAAAACCTATATTTTTAAATGATATAGCTTGTATGTAGCCAAGAATTCACCTTCTAAAATGATTAGAATAGAACTAGAACAATTAGAATTAAAAATAAATTTATTATACTGAATAAATTTCTTATCATTGTCTAAATAATGTAGGTTTATTTGTATATACAACTATTTAGGGATTAACTGACAAGTTTATCGTTGATGTGAATTTAGTTAGCAGTACTGTCCAGTAGGAAGTACAAAATCATTTGGGAGCACGCAATGCTGTGTGAGCACAATCAGTACAGAAAATTAAAGAATATTAACAAAGCTATGGTCTGAATTGACTGAAATATCTTCCCTTCCCTTCCCTTCCCTTCCCCCCCACCCCCAACTTTATGGCTCGCATCTGCAATTTTTCCCCTGGCTTTACTTGCAGAGCAGCTTTATCTGATGCGTCCAAAATATCCTGCACGACAAAGTGGTCTGGAAATTGACTTCATCCCTACTGAGTTTTAATTGTAATCAAGTGATAAGGATTAATTGGGGACTTAATTGTATGTAGGAGCATACAGAAAGAAGGACTGCCATTTGGAGGTATGATCATGGATTGAGGATTGGCTGTCTGACAGAAGGCAGAGAGTTGGGATAAGAGGCTGTTTTTCGGAAAGGCAACCGGTGACGAGTGGTGTCCCGCAGGGTTCAGTGTTGGGGCCGCAGCTGTTCACTTTATATGCTAATGATCTGGATGAAGAGACTGGGGGCATTCTGGCGAAGTTTGCCGATGATACGAAGTTAGGTGGACAGGCAGGTAGTACGGAGGAGGTGGGGAGGCTGCAGAATGATTTAGACAGTTTAGGAGAGTGGTCCAGGAAATGGCTGATGAAATTCAACGTGAGCAAATGCAAGGTCTTGCACTTTGGAAAAAAGAATATAGGCATGGACTATTCTCTGAACGGTGAGAAAATTCCTAAAGCCAAAGTACAAAGGGATCTGGGAGTGCTAGTCCGGGATTCTCTAAAGGTTAACTTGCAGGTTGAGTCCGTGATTAAGAAAGCGAATGGAATGTTGTCATTTATCTCAAGAGGGTTGGAATATAAAAGCAACGATGTGCTTCTGAGACTTTATAAAGCTCTAGTTAGGGCCCATTTAGAATACTGTGTCCAATTTTGGGCCCCACACCTCAGGAAGGACATACTGGCACTGGAGCGTGTCCAGCGGAGATTCACACGGATGATCCCTGGAATGGTAGGCCTAACGTACGATGAACGGCTGAGGATCCTGGGATTGTATTCATTAGAGTTTAGAAGGTTGAAGGGAGATCTAATAGAAACTTACAAGATAATGCATGGCTTAGAAAGGGTGGACGCTTTGAAGTTGTTTCCGTTAGGTGGGGAGACTAGGACCCGTGGGCACAGCCTTAGAATTAGAGGGGGTCAATTTAGAACGGAAATGAGGAGACATTTCTTCAGCCAGAGAGTGGTGGGCCTATGGAATTCATTGCCACAGAGCGCAGTGGAGGCAGGGACGTCTTCGAGGCAGAGATTGATAAATTCTTGATCTCGCAAGGAATCAAGGGCTACGGGGAGAGTGCGGGTAAGTGGAGTTGAAATACTCATCAGCCATAATTAAATGGCGGAGTGGACTCGATGGGCCAAATGGCCTTACTTCCACTCCTATGTCTTTTATGGTCTTGTGGTCTTATGATCTGCAATTTGCCTATCTCTAAATAAAAGCTTTTAATTATATAAGAACTTTGCTGTAACATTCTTGGTTCCGAGAGTTCCAAGGTGATAGCAACAAGATTTCCTTCCTGAATCTGATTTGAATTATAGACACTAATTTACTGTTCTACTCAGGATCGACACATTGAACAGAGACCAGCTATTGATTTTTGAGACTTGAGATGAAACTACAATGCATGTCTTGATTGAGCCTGTAGGTTTACTTCTTATGAAGGTATTTGGAAGATAATTTTTACTGTCATACTTACTTTTTTTAAATAGGTACCTTGGCTGGGCCAATTGTTGTTGATCAGAAAGTATCTGCAATTTTGGGCAAGAATGTCACCTTAAAGTGTCTAGTTACAGTGACAGAAACTGTAACTCAGATCTCCTGGGAGAAGCAAGATCATGGAACCTCAGATACAGTCGCAGTTTATCATCCGCACTTTGGAGTCTCAATTCAAGGGAACTATGTAGGAAGAGCTGATTTCATAAGCCCATCTTTAAAAGATGCAACAATTCTTATCAAAAAAGTTGAGTTTTCGGATTCTGGAAACTACATTTGCAAGGTGGTCACTTTCCCATTGGGAAATTACCAAGAGACAAGCACTGTGACTGTGATTGGTATGTATATATAACATTAAAATCTTGAATAAACAAATGATAAGTTTCATTATGAAATTTGAGCTGTTTAATCTGTGCTGTTTGCTATTTATTAATGCTAGTTTGTCATAGAAGGCATTCGAACAAAAAGGCTGCTGTAGTTATTACAACAGAGTTGTTTTTGTAATTAGCAACAAAATTGCTTGCTGGTAGCTGAGATTTGCTGATTGATTTAAAGTATGGAAGTTATCAACAATAAACCCATGACCAAACAGATACTTTCAGATATGCTAACGATATATTTTTCTGTTCCTTTTTCACTCCTGTATTTAGCTGCTTTTGGTAAATTTGTCGTTCACCTTAACTTCACCCGAGTTTCTAACCATTTCTAACCATTCTCTGGATTAATAGGTTTCTCCTAAATTTGTTATTGCAGTTATCAGTGACCACCTTCTAATTAGTGTCATAGTTTTGAACACTTCTACAATTGAAACTATCTTCTCTGTACTCCCAAGCTCCATCAACTATTTAAATAACTTCATGTAATCACCACTCAGCCTTCTCTTTGAGAGGGAAAGAAGTCTTTGCCTGTTAAGCCTTCATTGCTGGAGAACTGCTTGGTGTAGGAAGGTAAACCAAAGAAGTCATAGCAAACCTGAAATGTTAACTCAATTTCTGTCTTCGTAGATGTTGCCTGAGTTTCTCTCTGTTTAGTATTTCCAACATCTGCAGAATTTTACTTTTATCCCAGTGAAATAAACATGTGTCTCTAACCTATTCCTTTATCTGTTTCATTCTTGTAAAACTAATATTTGCGAGCTATGTAGCTATTTCCTAACACACTACTTTATTTATTACTGTTGTAGTGGAACCCACAATAACTGTGGGAGGTGGCCCTGAACCACTTGTAGATGGTGCCAATGAGACAGTTGCAGCAATATGCATAGCAGCCAATGGAAAGCCTGCAGCAAGTGTTTTTTGGGAAACCGACCTCATTGGAGAAAAGGAGCAGATAAAGACTTCTGCCCCAAATGAAACTGTGACTGTTGTAAATCGATTCAAGATTGTTCCGTCCCGCTTTGTGAGGAAGAGACCAATCACCTGCGTAGTGATGCATCCTTCATTTAATAGCAGTGTTCGAGTCCCATATGTCTTGGATGTACAATGTAAGTACCTGATGTGTAAGTCTGATTATACTGTATAATTCAAGTTACAATTAAGGATTTAAAAATGACAATAGATTTGACATTTCAAAATAATATCACCCTGCTGGCATACTTTTTAGTTTATTTATCCTTGCTTAAAATGAATGTGTAAACTACAAGTGTGGTGAAATTTTTAACTGTTGTATTTGTTTCGTACACCTGTTTCATTAGAGAAAATATGTTTTACACATATTTTTAGTTCGGTTGAATTTTTAGAGCTTGGTTTTTTTAATAAAGGTTTTTATAATTGCATGGCTAAGTAAAGAGTAAAAATGGAAAAAAGAGAGTTGAAACAAAAGAGTACTTGAAAACATGCTTCAAATTTGTTTGAAAACAGGGAAGGAAAGAGCAAGACAAATCTGGGTATAGAAGCTAAGAAAATGTTGACCAAGTGGAAGAAAGGACCAACTGCTAAAGATGACCTTGGAATAACCTATAACTTGTGTTACCAGAACAATGACATCGCATATGTAGATCATAGAATCTCATTGCACAGAAGGAAGGCATAGGGCCTATTTGTGCAAGTATCGGAGTGGCTGGAGAAAGTTATCTTGTTAAGGTTGAGATATTTAGGAGGGTCTTGAAACTATTAACTTGGGAGGAAATATGAAATCAGTTGAGCTTGGAAAGGAGCTGGAATGTAAGACTTTATGCAGGTGAACTTGCAGTCTTTAGAATAATTTCTCATGTTTTTTTCGGTGCCGATCAAAAGTTACGATTGTTTTTTTTACAAGCAAAGTTGGGAGAAACTCAGCTGATCTCACAATATCTATGAAGAGAGAAACAAAGTGAATGTTTCAGATCTAATGTAGATGCTCCCTCAAAAGTTGTTGGAAATAGATGGAATATTACAAGAGAATTTGAGAACAGTGCTCATGAAATATTATTTGAGGAATTAGTGACAGCAGTAACAGCAGGTGTGAAGACTTGTTTCAAATATATTAAAGCTTGTATTGGAGCACCTGGAGTAATGTTGCCATTTTTGGTCTCATCTCAGGAAAGATATCATTGTTATAAAGGAAGTGCAACAAAGGTTCCCCAGACATGTTCCCAGGATGTCAGGTCTGACCTAATAATAAAAAGAGATTGGATAAGCAGGACCTGCATTCTTTGGAGTTTCGAAGAATGAGAGATGATCTCACTGAAGCTTATAAACTAATTAGGGATAGACAATTTAGATCCAGGGACCATAATTTAAAAATAATAGGATGCCACTTAGGTCTGAGATGAGGAGAAATTTGTTTATTTGGGATTGTGAACATTTAGAATCCTCTCCCAAAGAGGGTTATGGAGACTTTTTTTTTAGTATGTTTAAGGTAAAGATTGATGGATTTATGATTAGCAGTGGCATAGAGGGTTATGGGGCTGGGGTGTGTAAATGATGTTGAAATGTTCGATCATTACAATCGTGGTTGAAATGACAGGACAGGCTCAACAAGCTTAATGGCTTAGTCCTGTTCCTAACACTGTTACCAGTTCATGTGGAAACTGGCCCAGTTTTGTGGATATTCATGCTATCTGCCCTTTCACGTTACCCTTCCCACCTGAACAGAGATCCTTCTGCTCACCCTGCATGCAAAAAATGTTCTGTTTTTACGTAAAAATTATTGTATTACTACAGATATTTGATCAGTTTTGTTTCTTTTCGGGGGGCCAAATCCCTTCCTAGCCTGCTTCATGACATTAGTTAAGGGAAGCAAACTGTACCTTTTTGGCATGTAATATGACTTTGTTTGGTGGTTGCTTTCATTGAACCAGGCAAGTCAAGACCATATTACAGCCAAACAATCTGGATTGTTTAGGGGGTAAACTACAGCGTGGCATTAGCTGGATTGAGTCAGTTAAGTGTACACAGAGATGTTGGCTGTGGTTAACATCACTTCAGAAATCAAGGTAAATTTTTTAAAAAATTAGAAGTACTCCTACAGTAAAACGATCAGACGATTATTTCCTTTCTTAATGAGCAATGCAGACATTGAACAAAAAGTGGATCTTCTGTGCATTTATTCCCTATTAATCTGTATATGTAACATGTCATTGATCATTTGGTTTAAATTTGGGTTCTTAAAATATAGGTGAAAATAATGGCTGATTTCCTGATTTAATTTGATAATCTGAGAGCCTAGCAAAACAGCATGAGTCTCATCTTGTTAATTTGAGTCTCTGCCCATTATCTCTACTCATCCAGTTTCCTAACCAAGTTAGTAATTGGTCTTCAATTCCATGATGTGCAACTGTAGCTAAAGTCTCTTATGTGGGACTTTATGGTGTGGCATTTGAATACAATGTAAATAGCATCCATCAGCATCCCTCTGTCCACTCCAGTGGTCACCTCTTCAAAAAAAATAGATTTGTCAGGCATAAGTTACTCTTGTCAAATTTATACTGGCTGTAATTTGAATAGTTGAAAATTTCAAGGTGTTCAGCCACCTGATGCTTCATTACATTAGTAATTTCCATGATTAGAATATAGTTCCCTGGTTTCACCCTACCAACTTTTTAAATAATGAAGTACCATGCACACTACTTCAATCTAAAGGAAATATTATTTGGGGAAAAGTGACCGCATTAAGTGTATGTTAGCTAAACTATCTGTTGCAAAAAAAAAGTTATCAAATTAAGCGATCTAGTGCAAAAAGAAATCGCACCTGCCAGGCGAATGGGAAAAATACAAAGTGCAGTGAAGGATAAAGCAGCAGATGAGAAGTGCTGCAAAAAGATGATATTGAAAAGCAGCTTTCAAGGTTTATCAAAATCAACACAGGACTTTTACAATTGCTTTAGAAAAGAGAAGGTAGTCAGAAGTAATACATACCTTTTCTAAACTGATATTCATAATAGTCTTAAAATATAAAGAAATGTCAGAGCTGCTGTATAATTACTTTGAGATATTACTCACAGTAAAGAAAAGGTCAGCTTGGAAGGCATCCCAAATAAATGGCTATTGAATTGGAGATAAGTCCAATTTTTTTTTCCAAGCTGGGACCGCCCAGAAACTGATTGAAAACTGGCAGGCAAGACCTGGATATGCTTCCCTTTTGGAGACGGGGCAGACCATGAATGGCACAGTGGAAAACTTGCATCTGGTAGTCCATTTAAAATTAATGATAATTTCAAATTGACCCTGTTTTGGCTTTTAAAGACCCTTAACACACACTTTGTCAAATAACCATTCTGTGATGAAGGTGCAAATGCTCATGAAGTGTAGATTTCAGACCTACGTGTCATAATCTGAAATTGTTTTAAACCCCAGACTAATAAAATGGAGAAATAAATGTAGCTTCCAGTTAGAACAAAAAATACACACCTGATAAAATGTATCAATTGACAAGCCATTTAATGTTGCTTAGAAAAAAAATTAATGTCTATCTTCAATTTCATTATGCGTCGTGGTTAACATTTCAGAGGAGTGTTTTTCATTGGTCCACGGGATGTAGGCATCACTGGGTAGGCCAGCATTTATTGCCCATCCCTCATTATCATTGAGAAAGTAGTGGTGAGCTATCAACTGCAGCAGTACTTGGAGTGTAGGTTCTCTCTACAGTTAAAAAGAGTGTTCCAGGATTTTGACACCCACATCAGGAAGCTGCGACCTTACAGATGGTGTTCCCATGCATCTTCTGCATTTGTCCTTCTATGTAAAAGTAGTTCTACATTTGGAAGGTGCTTTTGAAGGACCTGCGTGAGTTATTGCATTGCACCTTGTAGAAAGATATGTACTGCTGATACTGTGCGTCACTGGTGAAGGAAGTGGATGTTGACGGTACTGATGATTAAGTGGGCTGATGGTTAAGGGAGAGTTTCGGCCCTACAATTATTGAACTTGATATTGAGTCCAGAGAGCTGTAGGGTCTCCAAGCGGAAATGACGCATTGTTCTTCCAGCTTGTGATGGCTTGCTGCAGTGTTCCAGTGAAGCTCAGACAGATGTTGGCCAGGGAACAGGTAGCTCAGAGTCTTTTTTGCGAGCAGAAGTCCGCAAAGCGGTCACCCAGTCTACACTTCGTTTCCCCAATGTAGAGGAGACCACATTGTTAGCAGCGAATGCAGTAGACCAGATTCTGGGAAGTGCAGATGAAGTGATACTTCGCCTGGAAGATATGTTTGGGCCCTTGGATAGTGGGGAGGGAGGTGATAAATGGCAGGTGTTGCACCTTCGCCGTTTGCAGGGGAAGGTGCTGTGAGGCTCATGACCTAGCCCCCTACCTCACACACCAGGCCTTGTTATCATATAGCCTACCATTACACCCTACCTATTATTAGTCATTACCAGTCACCATTAACATCTATTCACCCTCCTAGCCAGATCATTATCAACTCCTTTGTCTGTCCATCTGCTCTTCTCTCTCTTAGGAGAGAGGCCGATCGTTTACTCCCTACCCCATTCCCCTCCCTATTTTCTGCATATAAACCAACACTTTCCCAGCTACCATCAGTTCTGAGGAAAAGTCGCCGGACCCAAAACATTAACTCTGATTTTTCTTCACAGATGCTGCCAGATCTGCTGAGCTTTTCCAGCAACTTCCATTTTTGATCCTGATTTACAACATTTGCAGTTCTTTCAGTTTTTATTCAGTATTCAATGTAGATTAACTCGAATTATACCTGGATTTCCAAGGCCCAAGCTGCAATGGGGGAAAAAACAACTGGTTATATTCCCTGGAATTTAGATGGTTAAGGTGTTATTTGTGTACAGTTTTAAAGCTATTAAGTGGAATAGATAGGCTAGTTCCTCTTTTTAGGCAAAGGTGCAGAACTGGGGAGAGTCCAAAATAAACACAGAATCAGGCCTTTCATGAATGAATTTAGGAAATACTGCTAATTACAAAGATTTGTAGAAGTTTGAAACTCTCCTCAGTAAATTTCAACTGATGCCAGTTCAGTTCTCAATTTTAAGATAAACAAATATCCCTTTGGTTTACAAAAATGCATCAGTAAAGGTAGAGTTTATAGTTAGATTGCAAATTAGCCATGATCTCATGGAAGAACAGTTTGATGAACTAAGTAACCAACTCTCAACACTTCATACAAAGGTGTTACTGTAATTACGTAAATCTATGGCAAGCTTGTAATTAATTTGAGATAACTGTTCCAACAGCCAGTATGTGCTGATTTATTCCAGATGCACCTGAAGTTACTGTACTGGGATATGATGGAAACTGGTTTGTTGGTAGACAAAATGTGCAACTCAAGTGTAAAGCTGATGCAAACCCATCACCTTCTGCATACATATGGACCAGGTATGTATGTAATTCACTTGTACCAACTACTTCTGACATGTCTGCAAATATTTTGTTCGTACATTACTACAATAGATTAGAGAAATAATTGAATATATGTAGCTGTAATAACTCAGGAAACCAGACTGGAAAGAAACCTCATTTTATTGTTGAACACCAAAATAGAACCATTACTTGTGGCGTACAAATGCTAATCCCAGTGTGGAACAGACAGTTTTGTCAACTATTTCTAATTAATTATTTGTTTCTGAAGTTCAGATATTTTCCTAATCAACCTATCCAGAAATGTTATTGTATAGCTCTAGAGTAGGTGGGGTTTGAACTCAGGATGGTTAGGGCCAGAGGTAGGGATGCTGCTGCTGCACCACAAGAGGCCCCTGTGTTGTCTTTACTTTCTTTCGTTTTCTGTATCTGGAAGTGCACTTACCCACAGCCGAGCAGCTTTCCCACCACCAAAATCACCACAACGTACAAACCCCTTAAGGGCTAACTTCAGCTCATTAACAAGCAAGTGTTTTTTAATCATTTTAAATATTTACTTCATTCAACTTTTAATTTTTGCTCTCCTCATGGCATACCCTCTCGACCTCTTAGTCAACATTAGTGAGATAGGAGCTAGGAGGGGATTGAGAGAGAACCTGGTGTAGCAGATGGGTGAACACATGAGCAGACATGGGAAGTTAGAAACAATCCTAAATAAATCTATGCAAATAGAAGTGTATGTACCATGCAATCAGCCCGTGTTCACACACTGATAGGTTCCAGAAGATATCAGAACTATAATCTCTTGGATTTCAATGTAAATTGTCCTTCTGGAAGTTATGGTTCCAGGTGGCCACTCAGTAGTGATAAATGCCTTCATATCACTATTACGTCACAAGATTGCGGATATCAAATTATGTGAAAAGCACTTTAAGGAATAATTAATTTTCTGTTCAATTTGTGTCCAATAAATTAATAAAAATTTCCTTAATGAAGCTCCCATATTAGCTAATAATTTAGCTATACCAATTCCTTGTCTCATCAGATTTAAAACTTGGAAGCTGCTTCATTCCAGCAAATGAGGTTATAATTTGGAAGTAACAGCTTAAAACCCAATATTTGAGGGTGTAACAGATGTAAAGTTTACTGGTGGTGATAACACCACAAAATTTGCATTCATTCCTAAGGAGATGTCATGCATCCCTGAACTTGTGTAGAAGATTAGCATTTTTACTTCTAAAAACAAAATGGAATACAGAGAATTTACCTTGCCAAGATGAACTTTAGGGGTAAGGTGACCTTCTGCATTTTCTGTACAAAAGCAGAGACTGATTCATGTCCGTGCATATCTCTCAGAAGCCACTTAAAATGCAAACAACCTTCCCCTGGATGCTGATAATTGCCCCTCTCTATTTCAAATAATGTGATTCAGAATAATGGTACCTAATAAATTTGCCAGTTTCACGATTGGTAAAATACAGGTAAAGACACTTAGAGGCTGTTCATAACTGATATTTTGATGTACTGTTAAACACTTCTCATTGTATGATAACTGCTTAGCACACTGTACCATTTTGGTTGACATTGGGACTGCCAATCCTGTGGTCAAAAAACAAACTGTCTTGTGAAAGAAATCTCATTATTAATTTTAATCTAAATAGCATTATTAATCCCACAGTCTGTTAGGTTATGTGCCGGTTAGGTGGATTGCCCCGTAGTGTTCAGGGTTCTTAGGCTTTGATGGATTAGCTAATGTAAATCCGGGGTTACAGGAATAGGGTCAAGGGGTGGGATGCTGACTCGATATCCCAGTTAACCTCTATCTGCACAATAGGGATTCTGTGATTCTAATTCATAAGGACAGATCAGGTCAGACAGCCTGTGATAGATGTTACAGAGGTACGATATCTTGCTGAGTGGAACGAAGAAAGACTCCCTTGATTTGAATATTTTGTTTGATTAGAGAATAATGAATATAATGTTTTAAGACCCGTGTCCCTTTGAATAACGCAAGAAAATGCAACCCACTTACCTTCTAAATAGCTTCGCTGACAATTAATTGTTATTATCATTAAAGATGTTATTGCAGTACACTTATAAAAGTTTGAGGTAATCAAAGTCAACATCGTTTTCTGAAACACAATCATGTTTAATCAATTAACCAGAGTTTTGAAGTAGTAAAATGTATTGTAGATAATGAGGAACTACTGAATATAATCTGCTTAGATTTCCAGAAGACTTTAGAGAAGGTGCTACTTCAAGGGTTATTGTGGAAAACAGTGGTTCATGGTGTAGGTAGAAAATACTGGCATGAATAAAAGATTGTTTCCTGTCAGTCAGTCAATGGGCATAAAGGATCCCATTTATTTTGATTTCAAAATCTAATGAGGTTCATGGCATGAGGATCAGTACTGGGGTTTCAACTTGCAACAATTTTGACTGGGATGACGATACTAAATGTACAGTTGCTACATTCAATGACACAAAGGAAAAGCAGTTCTGAAAAGGGCATAAGTAGGCTAAGAACATGGATACCTAGATTAAGTGAGTTGAAGTTTTAGTTAATGAAATAAAATCTGGGGAAATATGATATTGTCCATTTCAAGAGGAAGAATTAAAAGTAAGCATATTATGTAAATGGTGAAAGATTACAGAATTTCAAAATATGGTGAGATTTGGATGTCCTGTTGCGTGAATCTCTGAAGAGTTATTATGCAAGCGCAGTAAGTAATTGGGAAAGCTTAACAAAAGTTGTGTATTGAGAAGGGAATTGAACTCAAAATTATGGAAGTTATGCTTCAGTTATACAAGACATTGGTGAGACAGATCTGGAGCACTCCATGCTCCTTATTTAAGGAAGAATACTTGGAAGCAATTTAGAGAATGTTTACTTGACTAATATCAAAATATGAGGAAAGATTGGAAGGGCTAGGCTTGTATCTGCAGAAATTTTGACAAGCAAAAGATGACTTCATCCAAACATCATACTGAGGAGTCTCAAAAGGACAAATGGGGAAAGGACATTTCTGCCTGTGGGAGATTCTGTAATCAGGAGTCACTATTTAAGACAAATGAGAAGAAATATTTTTGTCACACGTGGCAAGTCTTTGGAAACTCTGCTTCCGACATATTTGAGGAAGAGAGTCTTTCTATTTCAGTCTTAAAATAAAATTCATAGATCCATGACAATTAGGGTGTCAAAGGTTATCATATGAAAAAGGCAGGAATAAGGAGTAATTAGATTGGCCATGATGTTATTGAATGGTGGAGCAGGCTATGCCTCTCTTTCAGTACAATCAGCGTTCCTAAAATCAGTTATAGGCAGGTAAGTTGTATTGTTCTGTTCACAAACCCAATAGGCGTAGCCTGTTGTGGCCAGCTAAGAACACAGTTTGGGACACTAAACAAATCCATGCTGACTGCCCTTGATGAATTAATCACTGCACCTTTCCAATGTTCTTGCCCACTTGCATATGCTGTCTAAATCCTTCTGAAACTATTCTACATCTTCATCACAACATATTTCTGCTTACCTTTGATCATCTGCAAGTTTGGAAATACCACATTTGGTCCTCACATTTAAGTCTTTGATAAAATATTGTGATCAGCTTAGGCCGAAATAGTGATTCTTCTGGTCACACTAGTCACAACCTGCAAATGTCAGAATGGCTGACTATTTCTTCCTATTCTGTGTTCTGTCTGTTAGCCAAACTTCAGTCTGCACTTTTTGGCCACAACCTGTTGGAGGTATGTAACAGTATGCTTCTGGCCAACAGTATGTGTGAATCTATGAAGAATGGTATCTTCAGCCTCATCTACAAGCATAAGGGGCAGAATGAGGAAATTAGATGAATTTCACTGTTGAATATGGATTATACAATCCTGTCTAAGGTCATTGTCAAGCAATCAGATCTGCTCTGGGAGCAGGGATTCATTCTGACCAAATCTGTGCTGTACTTAGCAGGAAGGTCTGATTGCCTACATAAAGGCCAAGAAAGTAGACACCTGCCTCATCGGCCTAGACCAGGAGAAGCCCTTTGACAGAATATTGCACACCTGCATGAGGGATGTAAAATTCCAATGTTTTTGTTTTTTCTTGTTACAGTGAAGACTGTACAGAACTGCTTTAGTACCTGCATGTGTACATAAAGACTTCTTATGAATAAAATATATCCTTGCAATTAAAAAAGTGATCAGCTGTTCTTATGATCAATCGTTCTGGATTAAAGACACAGCCAATTAATTTGAGATAGTTGGAACTGCAGATGCTGGAGAATCTGAGATAACAGGGTGTTGAGCTGGATGAACACAGCAGGACAAGCAGCATCATAGGAGCAGGAAAGCTTGATGTTTTGGGCCTAGGCCCCCCTCCAGAAATGGGGGAGGGGAAGGGGGTTCTGAAATAAATAGGGAGAGAGGGGGAGGCGGACAGAGGAGAAGATAGGTCAGTCCAGACAGGTCAAGGCCTGTCTCCTCTCCACCTATCTCCTCTGTACCTCCCCACCTATACTCACCTTTACTGGCTCCATCCCCGCCTCTTTGAACCCCCTTCCCTTCCCCCATTTCTGAAGAAGGGCCTAGGCCTGAAACGTCAAGCTTTCCTGCTCCTATGATGCTGCTTGGCCTGCTGTGTTTATCCACCTGTACACCCTGTTATCTGAGATTCTCCAGCATCTGCAGCTCCTACTATCTCTGAAATAATTATAACCCCACTGTGAAGCCTCTTCTAAGGATGCCTACCCTGAAGAAGTTACCCTCCTCCCTCCAGAAAAACCTCAGTGGATCTCTCTCCCACTGCAACTCTCTCGTAGTCTCTTCGGCCTCGAAACTGCTCGACCACGTCCTGAAGCAAACCAGGTACTACAGCCACATCACCTTTCTTTAGTACCTGCCTATGGAACCAGATCATCTCCAATGGACTACAGTCCACATTCAGGCCTTCCCAATTTGGCCCCAACTGTGACAGTATCTACCTTCAGAAGCATTTCTCTCTGCTACTCCGGAAACACATGCTCGCAGCTATGCGCCGGCACCTCCAGGCACTACGATCAAGCCTACCCCAGCTCAGAGCCTCCCTCTCCCAGACCTGCAAAGGACCCCTCCTGTTTTTTATTCTTCATTGGATCCACAGCCTGAACTCTCAATCCTACTTGCCTTTCGTGGACATAAAAAACCGTAAGTACAGTAAACTCACTGGTGCCTACCACCCAAAACCCCAACCCTACCCGGGACCTTCCCCACAATGTGTCTGCCGCCATTGGCCATGTGGCCACTGTCGGAGCAACCACAGATGACATCACATCCTCAGCCGCCGGATACACCACTTCCGGGACAGTGAATGCCACCACCTCCGTTTCAGAGTCCAACACCCTGGACGCGGAGGACGCACCTACCGTCACCACTGCTACCGCCTCCTACCTTGCTCTGCCCACCGCCGATGCCGATGCAACTCCGTCCACAGCCAACACTAACGTCGCTCCGCCCACCGCCTCCACAGCCAGCAGCTCCAGAGGAGACAACAGCACCCAGCCCTGCCAGGTCTTCACCATCCCCCCAGGCCTCCCCATAACTGAGGACGAACGTTCAGTCTGCAGTAAAGGGCTCAACTTTGTCCCCCTCCACCCATGCTTGGGCGTTGAGCAGTTTTTCTGCTGCCTCCGTCTCTGCCTCCGCGCTTACTACTTTAACCGTGAGCCTAACCCTCCCTCTACTGACCCCTTCTCCCACCTCCAACACACCCCCTCTTCCTGGACACCACCCCAAGGCCTCCTACCCTCCCTCTACCTCTTCATCTCCAACTGCTGTTGTGACATCAATCGCCTCAACCTCTCCACCCCTCTCACCCACTCCAACCTCTCCCCCCACGGAATGTGCAGCCCTCCGCTCCCTCTGCTCCAATCCCAACCTCGCCATAAAACCCGCGAACAAAGGAGGTGCAGTTGTAGTATGGCGCACAGACACCAGATGCCAACTCTCCGACACCACCTCCTACTGCCTCCTTGATCATGACCCCACCCCTGAACACCAAACCATCATCTCCCAAACCATCCATAACCTCATCACTTCTGGTGACCTCCCACCCACAGCCTCCAACCTCATCGTTCCCCAACCCCGAACCGCCCGCTTCTATCTCCTTCCCAAAATCCACAAACGTGACTACCCTGGCCGACCCATTGTCTCCACTTGCTCCTGCCCCACCGAACGTATCTTCACCTACCTGGACTCCATTTTCTCCCCCTTGGTCCAGGAGGTCCCTACCTATGTCTGTGACACCACCCACGCCCTCCACCTCTTTCAGAACTTCCAATTCTCCGGTCCCCAACACCTCATCTTTACCATGGACGTCCAATCCCTGTACACCTGCATTCCCCATACAGATGGCCTAAAGGCCCACCGCTTCTTCCTGGCCTGCAGACCTGACCAGTCCCCCTCCACTGACACCCTCATCCGTTTGGCCGAACTCGTCCTCACCCTCAACAACTTCTCTTTCAATTCCTCCCACTTCCTACAGACAAAGGGGGTGGCCATGGGTACCCGCATGGGCCCAAGCTATGCCTGCCTCTTTGTAGGTTACGTGGAACAATCCCTTGTCCGTACCTACACTGGCCCGAAAACCCACCTCTTCCTCCGTTACATTGCTGACTGACTGTATCGGCGCCGCCTCGTGCTCCCACGAGGAGCTTGAACAGTTCATCCACTTCACCAACACCTTCCACCCCAACCTGAAGTTCACCTGGACCATCTCCAATACCTCCCTCTCCTTCCTAGACCCCTCTGTCTCCATCTCCGGCAACCACCTCGAAACAGATATCCATTTCAAGCCCACCGACTCCCACAGCTACCTAGAATACACCTCCTCCCACCCACCTTCCTGCAAAAATGCCATCCCCTATTCCCAATTCCTTCGCCTCTGCCGCATCTGCTCTCAGGATGAGGTATTCCACTCCCGTACATCTCAGATGTCCTCGTTTTTCAAGGACCGCAACTTCCCCCACTCAGTGGTCGAGAATGCCCTCGACCGTGTCTCCCGCATTTCCTGCGACTCATCCCTCAAACCCCCTCCCCGCAATAAAAACCAAAACAGAATCCCCCTCATCCTCATGTACCACCCTACCTACCTCCGGATCCAACGCATCATCCTCCGACACTTCCGCCATCTGCAATCCGACCCCACTACCAAAGACATTTTTCCCTCCCCACCCTAATCTGCCTTCCGGAGGGACCACTCTGTCCGTGACTCCCTTGTCAGCTGCACACTCCCCTCCAGCCCCACCACACCCGGCACTTTTCCCTGCAACCGCAGGAAGTACTACACCTCCCCCCTCACCCCCATCCCAGGCCCGAAGAAGACTTTCTACATCAAGCAGATGTTCACCTGCACGTCTGCCAATGTGGTATACTGCATCCGCTGTTCCCGTTGTGGCCTCCTCTACATCGGCGAAACCAAGCGGAGGCTTGGGGACCGCTTTGCAGAACACCTACACTCAGTTCGCACTAAACAACTTCACCTTCCAGTCGCGAACCATTTCAGCTCTCCCTCCCAATATGCAGACGACATGTCCATCCTAGTCCTCCTGCCGTGCCACAACGATGCTACCTGAAGGTTGCAGGAACAGCAACTCATTCCGCTTGGGAACCCTGCAGCCCAATGGTATCGATGTGGACTTCACAAGCTTCAAAATCTCCCCTCCCCCTACCACATCCCAAAACCAGCCCAGCTCGTCCCCGCTTCCCTAACCTGTCCTTCCTCCCAACTATCTCCTCCTCCTACCTCAAGCCCCACCCCCATCTCCTACCTACTAACCACATCTGACCCCCTTGACCTCTCCGTCCTCCCTGGACTGACCTATCTCCTCCCTACCTCCCCACGTACACTCACCTTTACTGGCTCCATCCACACTTCTTTGACCGGTCTGTCTCCTCTCCACCTATCTTCTCCTCTATCCATCTTCTATCCGCCCCCCCCCCCCCAATTTATTTCAGAACCCCCTTCCCCTCCCCATTTCTGATGAAGGGTCTAGGCCCGAAACGTCAAGCTTTCCTGCTGCTATGAGGCTGCTTGTCCTGCTGTGTTCATCCAGCTCTACAGCCTATTAATTTGAGTTGTTCTCCTGCAGACAGATATGCTGAGCTGTCTTTATTTAAAAAATCGCTGTTTGCAGCAGGTATGCTGCCAGTTGGTTACAGCAAACAGTTTAGCTTTTGAGAGAGATTTCATAGATGGAGGGTTAAGACTGTTGCTCCTTTTGTCCTTATATCAATCTGTCGTGATGGCTATGGAGAGAGCTCAGCTTGCCCTGAGTTTTCTACTCTTTTGAACAAACCTAAAATCATGTTAAACAGCTGTTGATGAGGCTTTGTAACACAAGTATAATTAAATGGTTTATAACTTAACAAATCAAAATAGCATTGTCCCGGGTGATGATGCACTTCAGTCCCTGTGGTGCCACTGGTCTCTAACATTTTTTGTCCTAGCGGTACACACTACATGCTCCTTCTCGACGGACGCGAAAGAGAGCCAGGCAATTGATTGCAATTATCCCGTCCCTCATTATATTTACCAGTAAAGATGGTTGCTGTCACGGGCTTTCAGATGCTGAAGCCATGGTTCCGAATAGGGTTACCATCAGGCAACTGGGTTCTCCTCCCATTTGGGCTGAAAAGTTTTGTTTTCTAGGATATCTGATTCACATTTAGTTACAATGAAGGTGTCAGCTTTTCATTTCCTTGTGTGATCAGCATTGAGCCAATATCCGAGAAGGGCTGTCATTGATCTTGGAGTAAACTTCGCTGTTAACAAGTATGATAGTTGTATCTGAGATAAAAGGTACTGCAGATGCTGGAGAATCCGAGATAACAAGCATGGGGCTGGATGAACACAGCAGGTCAAGCAGCATCATAGGAGCAGGAAAACTGACGTTTCGGGCCTAGACCCTTT